>JAROYE020000001.1:55696425-56935487 GCA_029619315.2 Dynastes maya
ATGAGAGTAGTTCTGTGTATATGTAGGCCGTCGTAACTTATTTCGCAATTGTACGCTTATGTTTGCTTTAAAAATGCCGCAGTTAGGTACATCGCGAAAATGACACAGTTAAAAACTTTATAGTGGACATGCCGGACTTAATTTTTGATGGCGCTAAAAATTCAATGTCTAGTTTGTAAAATCCCTTTAATGTGTTGGTCCATAAGCCATTGTCAACATCACATCGAAAGCAAACAGCATTCTTCTGCAAAAAGTGGCATACGAGACCAAGAAAAATTTACATTTGATTTATGTGTCACTCTTATTTTATGTAATCTATCGTTTCGTTTACTAGACAAAGAAGCATTTGTCTCCTTCTGGAATAAATATGCGGACTGTAAATTACCTAGTCGGACATCGATACGAAATGTCGTGCCATTTGCTCGTGAATATATAGAAAATTTACTCGTAAGCATATAGAAAAAAAGAATGAAAACGGTATTGAAAAATAAAAAACTGTGGTTGTGTGTGGACGAAACAACAGATCGTCAAAAACATTCTGTGGTTAATGTAATGGTACGTACAATGGAACCACATCGACCGTCATCCTCCTTCTTACTTGCTTCCAAAAGAGTTATAAATTGTACTGTCGATGAGATTTTAAAGGTGGTGTTGAACCCATTGAAAAAAAGTTTCAACTAAGCAACTTTTAATGTTTATGAGTGATGGTGCCGCAAACATGCGTTCTTTGGGCCGATCTCTTAAAGAACACACTTCTTACATGTAACGTGTAAAATCCATACTCTAAATCTTGCGGCACAAACAATTCCTACATGTTTTCCATTAGTAAATGCATTGATTGCTGGTACAAAGGCAGTGTTTCTAATGTCCCTGAAAGGTACCCGACTATTTCACAAACACAAACCGTGTCCTGATTTACCTGAACCACCACAGCCGATTGTTACACGTTGGGGAACATGGTTGCAGGTTGCGTTTTACTACAATAAATATTTTGATCAAGTAAAGAAGGTAGTTTTAAAATTCAATCCGACGGAAGCTGCAGCAATCAAGAAAAGCCAGGAAATATTTCAAGATAGTCAGGTTAAAAGAGATTTACAAACTATTCACAACAATTACTTCGGACTAGCGAAGGGAATGGAAAAATTACAAAATTTTTCGATGTCGCTAGTGGATTCTGTTCAAA
The DNA here is from genome assembly GCA_029619315.2 of Dynastes maya. NCBI lineage: Eukaryota > Metazoa > Arthropoda > Insecta > Coleoptera > Scarabaeidae > Dynastes > Dynastes maya. Next base: position 55,697,609 of record JAROYE020000001.1, read on the forward strand.
TTGTGAATGATGTTCACGCACAGTTATGCGCTGTAGAAGGCGAAATAAATTGGTGTGTAATACGAAAATTTGAAAGTGTTTTAGAGAAAGACTCCGACTTTCTTATATTAAGACAAATTTGTGAAGGTGCGTATGAAGATGCATTAAGTTGTTTCAAAGATTATTTTAAATATGCAAATATAACATCGCTAGATGTAGAGCGGTCGTTTTCGGCATTAAAAAACATTTATTCCGCACGTCATACTCACTTGACTGAAGCAGCTGTGGAAACATATCTAATGATTCAAATGTTTCACACATGTTACCCAGTTTGTAATTTCACGGAAGACTTTTAAAACGGTAAATGTTTCAGCACGTTTTATAATTTATTTCTTACCTTCTGTGTTATGTGTAAACTTTTATGCGCTCGCCACGCCTCTGGCTGTTACCGTATATTTGCCCAGGTTAGTAATCACTAATTATTCAGTGTTATCTACTTCTTTCGTTGGATCTGCTTTCATCATCTTCTTTGTTATCCTAACCGTGTTTATAAGCAGGCCAAGATTTTGATTCGATAATGAATGGGCTTTTTGTAAAATACTAGCAATTAATTCTTACTCATTGTTAAAAACCAATCGTTTCGACTGGGGATGAAACTCAACGACCGATTATTGAGTTAATTTTTCAATTATGTCCAAATTTTCATTCAAAGTAAATAAAACTGGTATCATATTGTGTTGTAGTGAAAAGTACAGTAATTTAGCTTGATATGTAATAATGATTCAAAAAGCTTGTCTACGTTTACGTCTTTATGTTTCTAAAATAAATTACTTTAATTTGAAATTATTTGCTTTTGAAAATTCAGTGAAATGCCTGCGTTTACATTTTTTGTATTTTAAACATGCTTACGTTACCCATTTGTGCAATGTACAGGCACTCCAATAGAAATAAATTTTAATGGAGCGGAATTTTTGAAAGGGATAATTTTCAAATGGTAGTAGTAGTAGCTCAATCATTTGAGATCGCTCGATGTGTATTGCGTAGGCACGGCAATGAAAACCATTTCAATGGAGCAACATTTTTGGAGATGACAATTTTAGTATGGTAGTGGCTCAGACAATCAATTTCAATCACTCGATATAACCTGCACATTACTAAATTGCGAATGTCTATAGAATGTTCGCGTCGATCATCTAGATCAGACTAAGGTCTAAAACACACAGGCCACCTTCTGTCGACATCGATTGACACTCGGTGGTGAGGCGACAGGCGAGCGCGCCTTTGTCAAGCGAACGCAGACCATCACCACCCAATTAAATTATATGTGTGGTGTTTGAAATTGCCACGGGTCAATAGTGATACCCGGTATCGACACACGGTGGCTCCTGTGTAATAAATCTCTTTATGATAGCCATGATGCCATGACAACGCAGGTAGATAAGTTGGCCAAAGAAGCAGCAAACATGCCTTTCGTTGGTCCTAGCCCCTTCTGTGGTCTCCAAAAGAGCTACATAAAACAAGCAATTAAAGCATGAGAGGACAATCAAAAGTCCTCGTACTGGGAAAATGTTCCAGGACAAAAACAGGCGAAATCACTTATATTAGGCTCGCCAAAGACAGCAAAAATAGCGCTATCGTTCAACAAAAGGGATCTTAGATTACTGGCAGGATTTTTGACAGACCATGTAGCCCTAAAATATCACTTATTTAAGCTAGGAAAAGCTGAAGATCAAATCTGTCATCTATGTCAAGAAAATCTGGAGACGGCAGAACACATCCTACGTAAATGTGTTGCCATTAGTCGGACACGACACCAACATTTCAGTAGGCCATTTCTTGCGCTTACTGAACTGAAGGAAGCAGATCCTAGAATAGTACTAAGGTTTATTAAAAGCTTCCAACTAATCTAACACACACAAGGGCATCTTATTACAATAGATCTATTAAGGTCGCAGTGACTAAAGGCATCTGTGCCATGGCCCGTCTAAAATAATAATAATAATAATTAAATTATATACGGTGGCTTGAGTGTTTTAGGGCTTAGATATCATATTGTAATAAATCTATGTATGATGTGTATATAGTAGACTCCCGACTATCCGAAATCGGGTTATGCAAAACTCCGCTTTATCCGAAATCGAATGTAGAATTTTAACTACCGTTTTATCCGAAATACCGGTCAAAACGCTCCCGATTATCCGAAATGATCTACTTCGAAGCGAAAATGACACGCTTCTTCCATAATCTTGCGAAAACACGTGGCGGCGTTTATTGGGTCGCTCCGATCAGCGTGATTTTGCATTGCGTGATTTTGCATTGCAAACAGTACGTGCAGTACGTTTACCAAAGTATGGATACAAAACGAAGGCGAAAAGTGATTACTATAGAAGAGAAACTAAATATTCTACGACGTATCGATCCCGGCGCACAATTAAAAACCATCGCAAAAGAGTACGGTGTAGATGTGGTTAGTTTCGGAGTTGAGAGAAAACCAGAGAGAAATCGAAAAATGGAAAGGTGTGTTAACTTCTCCTGCATCAAATCGGAAGGTTATGAACCAGTATGACATAAAGTAGATAAGGCATTATATGTATGGTGTGCCGAAGAACGTGTCCGCGGCATTCCAGAGTCTGGTTCAATTCTTCAACAAAAAGCAATAGAAATTAGTGAAGAAGTTCCTGTGATTGAGGCTCCTGATAAGCTTATAGCAAAGATGGTTATCCAGGTGGAAAAATCGGCACGGAATTAAGCAGCTTCGAATATGTGGTGAAAAATTATCTGCAGACTAATTGGTTGTCGAGAACTTTAAAGTAAAGTTTAAAGAAATTGTTGACGAAATGTGCGACGGAACTGGTCTCTATTACAAAGCAGTACCGTGCAAAAAAAACTAAAGTTTTACGTTCTTATTTGCTACAGTAATAGCCAATGGCTGCAACAGTATAAAATAGAACCAAGTCAACATGAAAATGAAGAAGATGAAGACAATGTACATGATCCTGCGGCTACGTGGCTTTAAGGATATTACTCCAGAAAATATTGATGCATGGGTTCAGTTATCTATTTTACCATTTTATCTATTTTACTTATTTTATGAGTTTCTAGTAATTGTTATTACTATATATTATTATTATTATTAGAAAAGGAAGACAGTGAAGAATTGTCAAACTAGTGAAAATGAAGATCCCCATGATGAAGAGGAAAATAGTGAGGCAGATGGAAATCCAACGCAAAATATTTCGCAGCGGGAAGCAGTAGAGTGATTAGTAGAGTTTGTTCAAAAGAAGGTACTGGCAATGGCGCACCGCATAAAAGTAGGTACGTAATATACAATATTACGTGAAAAATAATAGTGTTACCTTTTCCTGTCGTCTTAATGTCCACTGTGGCAATTGGCAATCGCCCTGGTAAGCTGCGTAGAATTGCAACATCAGCAACCTTCCATTGTCGATTCATTCAGCCGTCGACGGTGTTGTGAATACGTTGTCGTATACTTCGAAAATTGTCGTTCGACATCCAGTGAAGTAAGATTTGCAAATGTCAGATATTCCTTCTCCTCATCTGGGCACTCTTGATTTTCAGTTATAGACCGAACCTTTTGTAAATCGGGATTTTTCGTTAAAATTGCACCAAATTTTTGAGCAACATGAGCGGCTTGTAAATTGTTTATCCAATTTAATGCGTCTCGTGCAGATAAGTGACTGTTTTCTAATTGCCCAATAGCTTGTGCAACTTCAGAATAGTTCATGGAAATTTCATCTATTTGTTGTTGAACGTCCGAATTGGAAAAAAGTTGGTGACTATCTCCAACTGCTGCAGTATCATTTGAATCAAGTTTCAAGATGACATTTTTCACTTGTGAAAAATATTTCTGATAGTAAGATACTGCCTGGAGCCATGTTCCCCATCGCGTTATTACAGGCTGAGATGGTGGTGGTAATTTCGGACACAATTGTTTGAATACACGGATGTGTTTGGGAGATTTGATGAACACTTTTTTGGTAGATGTTATTAACTTATCCACCATCGGATACTTCTTTCGAATGGTTTTTGCTACGAGGTGACATGCGTGTATGAGGCATGTTATGTGAAGAAGAGTCGGAAAGCATATTTTCAACATCCTACCAACTCTCAGCATTGTTGCGGCTCCGTCAGTAACGAACATTGTGACTTGGGTTCCTGTGATACAAAATTCTCTCAACGAATCTTTTATTATCTTGACAACGGTTTCTGCATTAGTTTTTCTGAATTCTTTTACTGGATAACAACAATGAAGCTGGTGGACCATCACGTTTTAAAGGACGCGCTACAACATGAATGACGCTGTGTTTCTGAGCATCAGTTGTTTCATCCACACATAGGCAGATTTTCTTATTTCTCAACTCGTCTTTTATACATTCCTTTACTGTACCTTGCACACGTGGCAAATTGTATAGTAATTGCATAGATGTTGGCAGCTTCCATCAGGGAACGTACTTAGCCCAAAAAAGATGAAAGTGTTCATTAGATACAAGATGTTGTGGGATGTCGCGTACACTTAACATAAAAATAACATCATATAAAAATTGCCAGTATGGAATACTGTTTCTTAAATTCAATACATGACGTTTACTTTCACAATGTTTTCTACATTCAAACCTATATATAATAAATACGCGGACTTCTATATTCTGATCCAGGGAAATGCCTGGATATTGATTCACATTCGAAGGGAACGTTACACCCTTTGGGCGTCCCATCTCCGCGTACTTATTTGGTGTGCAGCGTGCAACGTACTGTCACTTTGAACTCTCTCACAGTACTGTTGAGATCGACTACGAGTTGAAAATTACCCCTACCCACGCCGCTACCGCTACGCTACTGCCATCCGGTACCAGCTTTTTAACAAACTCTAGTGATTAGACAAGGCATTAATTTATATCGAGCAACAACCGGGGGTAAGCACGACCGATGTTTTTTTAATTAAAACATGGAGAGACATTGCGGCAAAAGATCAATACTTATGCAAGTCCAAGCAATTAAAAATGGATTCTTGTGTAAATCACTATTAGATTTTTAATAATAAAGAAATGTGTTTAATGTCCCGTACATTTCGGATAATCGGAAGTCTACTGTATCTCTTTTCATGTTTTTGTACGTATTGACGATATTAGCATTTTGCCTTATATTCTTCAACCAATTTAATTTTTCAAGTTCCTCAAGTTTGTACAGAAGTTCGGCAGATAATACAGGTCTACATTTGTTCCCCAATCTCCGATCGGTTGTAGTGTGTCTAGGAGAAACAATGTTGTAACACCACATAAAATTATCAAAAAATTTTTTAAATTCTTATCGATATCGTTGTTACATATCTTATGTGAAAGTGAGTCAAATAGAAAAACAAACTCATTGATGTTTTTTTACTGTAGCATCTATGCGATCGCATCTCGAAATTACAGCTAAGATTGTCGCAGCTCAAGTCTTCAAAGTCGCAGTAGATTAATTGACCAAAGTGATCAGAATTAAGTGATTAAGAAATTGTAACAATAACTAAGAATTATTATACTTTGCGTTTGACTTATTAACATATACATATGCATTTCTATACATATCCATATGCATGTTTATTATCTCTTGATGCACTCGTATGGCAGCAAAGTCGCAATAGTATTGAGAATCCGCGCATGTCCTACAGTGCACAACTTAAATCCCCACTTTCCAACATTTCTCTGCTGTTCATTACTGCTTTTTCTTAGACAAGTGTCTAACTACAGATAGATTATAACAAGTGGAAAAGGAGATTCATCCGAAAATAAAACACTTCCAGTAAAATTATAATCATTATTAATTTTTTCTTGCTTTCATGCTTTCACAAAATTCCGTTCGCCTGAATGCCTCAACAAAAATTAATTGTTGATGCTTGGAAATCTTGTAGCTAGTGTATTCGTTTTCTTTCAGAACACGTTGTACAGAAGAGCGTGATATACCCAACTTAGAAATATCCCGTAACGACATATTTGAATTATTTTCTTCCGCTACACATACCAAATAGTACATATTACGTCATCCTTATCTGCGCGAACAAATTTTGCCATAGATAATCTTGAATGGGGTGTTCAAAAATCCAAACGATAAATTGTGTTTTTACCCGTACAAAAATTAAAAGCTCTCAAATGTAATGAAAAAGACAGTAATTTATAAAACGATATGGAATTCAGGAAAATGAACCAAACAACCAATGAATTGCTCTAAACACCTATTGTTAATATCAACAGATAAATTTAGGTTAGGTTATGAGTCATAACCTAACCTAAATTTGTCATAACTTATGACAAGGCAAATCATTGATCTTATTTGTCAAATGCTTACACTAATTTCGCTACCCTATGTGAATACACCGGTGTGAAAACAGCAGCCTAAGATAGCAGCCAATTTTTACGGAAACACCCGAACGTCCAGTGACGTCCATAATAACGGTAAAATTTAAGATACACCGCTACGATTTTTACTAAACACCAAATGGCGGCAAATTACGGTTACATTAGAAAGGGGGTGCACCTTTTATACCGATAGGGAGTATATTCCCTAAACAGCGTTAACTCCCCAGGTTCCCTAAAATTTAAGAAAATCGCTAATGTAAAAATTATATCTCGGTGTTATTAGCCGGAACTTTAATGCGCTTGGCAGTTATATTCCCAGTCCTATAGGGAGTATACACCCCAAATATCGTTAACTTGCCGAGGGTCCCTGGGGGTGAAATTTAAAAAAATCGCTATTGCAAAAAATTATATCTCCGGTGTTATTCGCCGGAACTTTAAATGCGCTTTGGCAGTTATTTCCCAGTCCTATAGGAGTATACACCCCAAATATCGTTAATTTGCCGAGGGTCCCGGGGGGTGAAATTTAAAAAAAATCGCACATGAAAAAATTTATATCTTCGGTGTTATTCGTGGGGAAACATAATGCGCTTTGGCGGGTTATATTCCCAGTCCTATAGGGAGTATACACCCCAAATACGTTAACTTGCCGAGGGTCCCTGGGGGTGAAAATTTAAAAAAAATCGCACATGAAAAAATTATATTTTGGGTGTTATTCGTCGGAACAAAATGCCCCTTTGGCAGTTATATTTCCAGTCCTATAGGGAGTATACACCCCAAATATCGAAACTTGCCGAGGGTCCCTGGGGGTGAAATTTAAAAAAATCGCTATTGTAAAAATTATATCTCCGGTGTTATTCGCCGGAACATAATGCGCTTTGGCAGTTATATTCCCAGTCCTATAGGGAGTATACACCCCAAATATCGTTAACTTGCCGAGGGTCCCTGGGGGGTAAAAATTTATAAAATCGCTAATTTTAAAAATTATATTCCGGGGTATTATTCGCCGGAACCATAATGCCGCTTTGGCAGTTATATTCCCAGTGCTATAGGGGTATACACCAAAAAATATGTTAATTCCCGAGGGTCCCTGGGGGTGAAATTTAGGAAAATTTCGTACATGGAAAAAAAAATTGTTTATCTTCGGTGTTATTCGGGGAACATAAGCGCTTTGGCATTTAAATATTCCCAGTGCTATGGGGAGTATATACCAAAAAACATCTTTAAAACTTGCCGAGGGTCCCTGGGGGTGAAATTTAAGAAAATGCACATGAAAAAATTATATCTTCGGTGTTTTTCTCGGAACATAACTGCGCTTTGGCAGTTATATTCCCATTCCTATGGGGAGTATATTCCTCAAAATATCGTTAACTTGCCGAGGGTCCCTGGGGGTGAAATTTAAAAAATCGCTATTGAAAAAATTTATATCCCCGGTGTTTCGCCGGAACATAATGCGTTTTGGCCCAGTTATATTCCCATCCTATAGGGAGTATATTCCTCAAATAACTTTAACTTGCCGAGGGTCCCTGGGGGGGAAAAATTTTTTTAAAAAATCGCTATTCCCAAAAAATTATATCTCCGGTGTTATTCCCCGGAAAATAATGCGCTTTGGCAGTTATATTCCAGTCCTATAGGGAGTATAACACCCAAAATATCGTTAAACTTGCCGAGGGTCCCTGGGGTGAAATTTAAAGAAAATCGACATGCAAAAATTATATCTCCGGTGTTATTCGCCGGAAAAAAAAAAACATAATTGTGCTTTGGCAGTTATTTTCAGTCCTATAGGGAGTATACACCCAAAATATCGTTAACTTGCCGAGGGTCCCTGGGGGTGAAATTATGAAAATCGCTAATTTTAAAAATTAATTCCGGTATTATTCGCCGGGAAAAAATAATGCGCTTTGGAGTTATATTCCGGGGCTATAGGGATTTATACACAAAGAAACATTGTTAACTTGCCGAGGGTCCTGGGGTGAAATTTAGGAAAATCGTACATGAAAAAATTGTTATCTCGGTGTTATTCGTCGGACATAATGCGCTTGGCATTATATTCCCAGTGCTATAGGGAGTATATACCAAAAAAACATCGTTAACTTGCCGAGGGTCCCTGGGGGTAAAAATTAAGAAAATCGCACATGAAAAAATTATATCTTCGGTGTTATTCGTCGGAACATAATGCGCTTTGGCAGTTATATTCCCACTCCTATAGGGAGTATACACCCCAAATATCTTTAACTGCCGAGGGTCCTGTGGGTGAAATTTATGAAAATCGCTAATGTAAAAATATATCCCCGGTGTTATTCGCCGGAACATAATGCGCTTTGGGCCAGTTATATTCCCACTCCTATAGGAGTATATTCCTCAAATATCGTTAACTTGCGAGGGTCCTGGGGGTGAAATTTAAGAAAATCGCACATGAAAAAATTTATCTTCGGTGTTTTTCGTCGGAACATAATGCGCTTTGGCATTTATACTCCACTCCTATAGGAGTATATTCCTCAAATATCGTTAACTTGCCGAGGGTCCCTGGGGGTGAAATTTAAAAAAATCGCTATTGCAAAAATATATCTCCGGTGTTATTCCCCGAACATAAATGCGCTTTGGCAGTTATATTCCCAGTGCTATAGGGAGTATACACCAAAAAATATTGTTAACTTGCCGAGGGTCCCTGGGGGTGAAATTTAGGAAAATCGTACATGAAAAAATTGTATCTTTTCCGGTGTTATTCGTCGGAACATAATGCGCTTTGGCAGTTATTTTCCCATGCTATAGGGAGTATAACCCAAAAACATCTTTAACTTGCCGAGGGTCCCTGGGGTGAAATTTAGAAAATCGCAAATGAAAAAATTATATCTTGGGTGTTATTCGTCGGAACATAATGCGCTTTGGCAGTTATATTCCACTCCTATAGGGATATACACCCAAAATCGTTACTTGCGAGGGTCCCTGTGGGTGAAATTTATACAAATCCCTAAGGTAAAAAAATTTATATCTCCGGTGTTATTCGCCGGAACATAATGTTTTTTGGCAGTTATATTTTCAGCCCTATAGGGAGTATACCCCCCAAATTCGTTAACTTGCCGAGGGTCCCTGGGGGTGAAATTTATAAAAATCGCTAATTTAAAAATTATATCTCCGGTATATTCGCCGGAACATAATGCGCTTTGGCAGTTATTTCCCAGTGCTATAGGGAGTATACCCCAAAAAAACATTGTTAACTTGCCGAGGGTCCCTGGGGTGAAATTTAGGAAAATCGTACATGAAAAATTGTTCTTCGGTTTTAAATTCGTCGGAACATAATGCGCTTTGGCAGTTATATTCCCAGTGCTATAGGGAGTATATACCAAAAACATCGTTAACTTGCCGAGGGTCCCTGGGGGTGAAATTTAAGAAAATCGCACATAAAAAAAATTATATTTTCGGTGTTATTCGCGGAACTAATGCGCTTTGGCAGTTATATTCCCACTCCTATAGGGAGTATACACCCCAAATATCGTTAACTTGCCGAGGGTCCCTGTGGGTGAAATTTATGAAAATCGCAAATGAAAAAAAATTATATCTCCGGTGTATTCGCCGGAACTAATGCGTTTTGGCAGTTATATTCCACTCCTATAGGGAGTATATTCCTCAAATATCGTTAAACTTGCCGAGGGTCCCTGGGGGTGAAATTTAAGAAAATCGCACATGAAAAAATTATATCTTCGGTGTTATTCGTCGGAACATAATGCGCTTTGGGCAGTTTATACTCCCACCCCTATAGGGAGTATATTCCTCAAATATCGTTAACTTGCCGAGGGTCCCTGGGGGTGAAAATTTTAAAAAATCGCTATTGAAAAAAATTATATCTCCGGGTTATTCGCCAAAAACATAATGCGCTTGGCAGTTATATTCCCAGTGCTATAGGGAGATACACCCCAAATATCGTTAACTTGCCGAGGGTCCCTGGGGGTGAAATTTAGAAATCGCACATGCAAAAATTATATCTCCGGTGTTATTCGCCGGAACATAATGTGCTTTCGCAGTTATATTTCCAGTCCTATAGGGAGTATGCACCCCAAATATCGTTAACTTGCCGAGGGTCCCTGGGGGTGAAATTTATGAAAATCGCACATGCAAAAATTATATCTCCGGTGTTATTCGCCGGAACATAATGTGCTTTGGCAGTTATATTTCCAGTCCTATAGGGAGTATACACCCCAAATATCGTAAACTTGCCGAGGGTCCCTGGGGGTGAAATTTAAAAAAATCGCTATTGTAAAAATTATATCTCCGGTGTTATTCCCGGAAACATAATGCGCTTGGCAGTTATATTCCCAGTCCTATAGGGAGTATACACCCCAAATATCATTAACTTGCGAGGGTCCTGGGGGGGGAAATTTATGAAAATCGCAATTTAAAAATTATATCTCCGGTATTATTCGCCGGAAAATAATGCGCTTTGGCAGTTATTTTCCCCATGCTATAGGGAGTATACACCAAAAAATATTGTTAATTTGCCGAGGGCCCCGGGGGTGAAATTTAGGAAAATCGTACATGAAAAAATTGTATCTTCGGTGTTATTCGTCGGAACATAATGCGCTTTGGCAGTTATATTCCCAGTGTTTATAGGGAGTATATACCAAAAAAAAATCGTTAACTTGCCGAGGGTCCCTGGGGGTGAAATTTAAGAAAATCGCACATGAAAAAATTATATCTTCGGTGTTATTCGTCGGAACATAATGCGCTTTGGCAGTTATTTTCCCAGTGTATAGGGAGTATATCCCAAAAAAAACATCGTTAACTTGCCGAGGGTCCTGGGGGTGAAATTTATGAAAATCGCACATGCAAAAATTATATCTCCGGTGTTATTCGCCGGAAATAAGTGCTTGGCAGTTATATTTCCAGTCCTATAGGGAGTTACACCCCAAATATCGTTAACTTGCCGAGGGTCCCGGGGGGTGAAATTTTGAAATCGCTATTGCAAAAATTATATCTCCGGTGTTATTCGGCGGAACATAATGCGCTTTGGCAGTTTATTCCCTAGTTCTACAGGGAGTATACTCCTACATATTGTTAACTTGCCGATGGCAATGAGACTAATTTAAAGAAAAGGAGAACTAATGTAGACATAATTCCAGAATCTAATTGTGAAGAAAACAGCTGAAGAAAGCCCGAATAATGGAACAAACAAGCAAGCACCAACTTCACTGAGTCATATAAAAAAATAGAAGAATAAATAATGTAGGGGCCCATTTGAGCGAATGAAGACTCAAGTGAAAAGCATCAGAAGTATATGGAAGAAATCCATGTGGTCACCCTTACCAACGCTGAACTGAAAAAACTAAGAAAGGCATACATTAGTTCAGGAAGCTTGTAGAAGGAAAGGAGACCTAGAAGAAGCATCTTTTTTATTTGTTAAAATATTTAACTCTAAAGAAATAACAAAAATGTCGATTGTTCGAGAAAAGAACTGGAAACAATGTTATAACTGAAGCAACTGGTATTAAATACGAAGAGATTGCTAGAAGAAAATATGTGAATGAAAACCGAAATGCATGTAGAAGTGGGGCTTAAAATTTACGGAAATACCCATTTAGTTTTCACATCAGATGGATTAATTTAAGATGATGGTATAATAGAGATTAAGTGTTCTCATAAATATAAAAATTTAATAATAAACTTTTTTAATAAACTGTATTCGCCAACAGGGTACCCCCCAATTACAGGACGAAATAATAATACGAATACACGTGCACATAATACAAAGAGAAAAAAAAAATATAATACTTAATAAAAGATAACTGAAAAATAATAGAAAAAAATAATATATATATATCCACCGATTAATGCAACGATTATGATCCAATTATATAAATTTTGATTTCTTAAATAATGACGATTCTTTAAAGATGTCATGCAATCACCATTACCAGCTGTAAGGCTTACTCAATGTAACTAAAAAGAGATGGAGTGATTAGTATTTTATACGTTTAAAAGAAACTAAATTGTGAATGTATAGAGAGACAACGAATTTTAGGAAAACCCTATGTTGCCAAAATTAGCAGGCTTTAATCACTTTTACTTATTACTTGCAATAGTCTTCTCTGTTGTAACTATTCCTCATACGATGGCAAAAAATGGCGTCACTTAAATAAGTTTTCCCTTCTGCCAAATGGAAATTTGTTTGTGATGTTAAAATATTATCAAAACATTCCTGATACGCGAAAAGTAGAGATTCGTGTAGATAACCACGTAATCGATCTTTTGTAGTTGCCCTTTCGAAAATGTCACTTGGCCGGAAAATCGTATTCTGATACAACCTTAGATGCTGGGGAGGAGCTTTCTAGCTTTGCAATTGATATAACTTCATATTTGTTTAATGCACAATTTGATCTCACCGTTTCTATAAAGTTATCTACTATCTTCTTCGCTAATCAGTACCCTCCTTACCATGTATTTTACATCACTGAAACTTTTGCAATAATGCCATTTAATGAAAATACCGCCACTGCGTTTTGATAATTTTAAATATTTCCAAGAAGGAATACATCTTTTTTGATTCAAATTACTCTGCCTATATAGGTAAGAAATGGATTCCCCTTCAAATGATTCTAAGAACTTTTAAAAACGACTATGTAACTGAAAGCCAATTTGCAACGGGTTGGTAAACTCTCCTAGGAAACACCATCTTTCAAACAGAGACAATTCTAATTGCGGCATGTAGGCTATATATTTTTTCGAACAATTAAATTTAAAAACCAAGCTTTAGAGGAGAAAAGTTATGAACGACTATAAGACGGAAATCAAACACCTGCTCCTAAAAAAATTTTTCAAAAACTTTCTGCAAAGTGCCTTTATTGTGCACAACCAATAGAGGACGAATATTCTACTTGCTCCAGTTTTAAAAGAAGTCTACATACCCCATGCTTCATCGATGCATCCCAAACCCCCAAGCTGCCTTCCCAAACAATATCTGTGATTTATGCAGACCCGTATTAATAAAAAATACAGTAACACAAAGCGCCGACAGTTTTATCATAGCATAACTCCCCTGGATATTATTTTGCAACTTCACAATATTTGGGAGTAGACTTCCTATATATAATTGTTTCAGGTAATAGTTCAAACCTTATTAATCTTTCCTCAGTGATACATTGCGCTTTGTAATTTCAACGTTTTTTTTAGTATTCTTACTATTAAACCCCGGAGTACTCAAGGATCTGTCCTTGGTCCCGGCTTATTTTAATCTATATGGGAATATATCTACCAAAGCGCACTATGTTCCGGCGAATAACACCGGAGATATAATTTTTACATTAGCGATTTTCACAAAATTTCACCACCAGGGACCCTCGGCAAGTTTAAAGACATTTTGGGGAGTATACTCCTATAGGACCCGGAAGATGACTGCCAAAGGGCATTGTTTTGTTCCGGGGAATAACACCGGAGATATAATTTTGCATTAGCGATTTTCATAAATTTCACCCCAGGGACCCCCGGGAAGTTAACGATATTCGGGGTGTTTTACTCCCCGTAGGACTGGGAATATAACTGCCAAGCGCATTATGTTCCGCCGAATAACACCGGGATATAATTTTTACATGTGCGATTTTTTTCAAATTTTACCCCCCGGGACCCTCGGCAAGTTAACGATATTTGGGGTGTATACTCCCTATAGGAGTGGGATATAACTGCCAAAGCGCATTATGTTCCGGCGAATAACACCGGAGATATAATTTTTGCAATAGCGATTTTTTTTAAATTTCACCCCCAGGGAACCTCGGCAAGTTAACGATATTTGAGGAATATACTCCCTATAGGAGTGGGAAATAATAAATGCCAAAGCGCATTATGTTCCGACGAATAACACCGAAGATATAATTTTTTTATGTGCGATTTTTTTAAATTTTACCCCCAGGGACCCTCGGCAAGTAATGATGTTTTTTGGTATATACTCCTATAGCACTGGAATATAACTGCCAAAGCGCATATGTTCCGACGAAACACCGAAGATACAATTTTTTTATGTACGATTTTCCTAAATTTCACCCCCAGGGACCCTCGGCAAGTTAACAATATTTTTTGTGTATATCCCTATAGCACTGGGAATATAACTGCCAAAGCGCTTATGTTCCGGCGAATAATTTCCGGAGATATAATTTTAAATTAGTGATTTTCATAAATTTCACCCCCAGGGACCCTCGGCAAGTTAACGATATTTGGGGTGTATACTCCCTATAGGACTGGGAATATAAACTGCCAAAGGGGCCCTTATGTTCCGGCGAATAACACCGGAGATATAATTTTGCAATAGCGATTTTTTAATTTCACCCCCAGGGAACCTCGGCAAGTTAACGATATTTGAGGAATTACTCCTATAGGAGTGGGAATATAACTGCCAAAGCGCATTAGTTCCGACGTATAACACCGGAGATATAATTTTTTCATGTGCGATTTTCTTAAATTTCACCCCCAGGGACCCTCGGCAAGTTAATGATGTTTTTTGGTATATACTCCCTATAGCACTGGGAATATAACTGCCAAGCGCATTATGTTCCGACGAATAACACCAAGATACCCAATTTTTCATGTACGATTTTCCTAAAATTTCCCCCCAGGGACCCTCGGCAAGTTAACAATATTTTTGGTGTATACTCCCTATAGCACTGGGAATATAACTGCCAAAGCGCATTATGTTCCGGCGAATAATAACGGAGATATAATTTTTAAATTAGTGATTTTCATAAATTTCACCCCAGGACCCTCGGCAAGTTAACGATATTTGGCGGTGTATACTCCCTATGGAAATGGGAATATAACTGCCAAAGCGCATTATGTTCCGGCGAATAACACCGGAGATATAAATTTTTGCAATAGCGATTTTTTTAAATTTCACCCCAGGGACCCTCGGCAAGTTTACGATATTTGGGGTGTATACTCCCTATAGGACTGGGAATATAACTGCCAAAGCGCATTATGTTCCGACGAATAAACACCGAAGATATAATTTTTCATGTGCGATTTTTAAATTTCACCCCCAGGGACCCTCGGCAAGTTAACGATATTTGGGGTGTATACTCCCTATAGGAGTGGAAATATAACTGCCAAACCGCATTATGTTCCGACGAATAACACCGAAGATATAATTTTTTTATGTGCGATTTTCTTAAATTTCACCACCAGGGACCCTCGGCAAGTTTACGATGTTTTTTGGTATATACTCCCTATAGCACTTGGAATATAACTGCCAAAGCGCATTATGTTCCGACGAATAACACCGAAGATACAATTTTTTCATGTACGATTTTCCTAAATTTCACCCCCAGGGACCCTCGGCAAGTTTAAAAATGTTTTTTTGGGGTATACTCCCTATAGCACTGGGAATATAACTGCCAAAGCGCATTATGTCCGGCGAATAATACCGGGGGATATAATTTTTAAATTAGCGATTTTCATAAATTTCACCCCCAGGGACCCCTCGGGAAGTTAACGATATTTGAGGGAAAGGGACTCCCTATAGGAGTGGGAAAATAACTGCCAAAGCGCATTATGTTCCGGGCGAATAACACCGAAGATATAATTTTTCATGTGCGATTTTCTTAAATTTCACCCCAGGGGGGACCCTCGGCAAGTTAATGATGTTTTTTGGTATATACTCCCTATAGCATGGGAATAAACTGCCAAAGGCATTATGTTCCGGCGAATAACACCCGGGGATATAATTTTTGCAATAGCGATTTTTAAATTTCACCCCCAGGGACCCTCGGCAAGTTAACGATATTTGGGGTGTATACTCCCTATAGGACTGGGGAAAATAACTGCCAAAGCGCATTATGTTCCGGGCGAATAACACCGGAGATATAATTTTTGCAATAGCGATTTTTTTAATTTCACCCCAGGGACCCTCGGGAAGTTAACGATATTTTAGGAATGTACTCCCTATAGGAGTGGGAATATTTAAATGCCAAAGCGCATTATGTTCCGACGAATAACACCGAAGATATAATTTTTTCATGTGCGATTTTCTTAAATTTCACCCCCAGGGACCCTCGGCAAGTTAATGATGTTTTTGGTATAACTCCCTATAGCACGGGAATAAACTGCCAAAGCGCATTATGTTCCGACGAATAACACCGAAGATAAAAATTTTTCATGTACGATTTTCCCAAATTCACCCCCAGGGACCCTCGGCAAGTTAACAATATTTTTTTGGGGTAAAACTCCCCATAGCACTGGGAATATAACTGCCAAAGCGCATTATGTTCCGGCGAATAAAACCGGAGGATAAATTTTTAAATTAGTGATTTTCATAAATTTCACCCCCAGGGACCCTCGGCAAGTTAACGATATTTGGGGTGTATACTCCCTATAGGACTGGGAATATAACTGCCAAAGCGCATTATGTTCCGGCGAATAACACCCGGAGATATAATTTTTGCAATAGCGATTTTTTTAAATTTCACCCAGGGACCCTCGGCAAGTTTACGATATTTGGGGTTATACTCCCTATAGGACTGGGAATATAACTTTCCAAAGCGCATTATGTTCCCACGAATAACACCGAAGATATAATTTTTTCATGTGCGATTTTTTAAATTTCACCCCCCGGGACCCTCGGCAAGTTAACGATATTGGGGTGTTTCTCCCTAAGGAGTTGGGAAAATAACTGCCAAACCGCATTATGTTTTTCCGACGAATAACACCGAAGATATAATTTTTTTGTGCGATTTCTTAAATTTCACCCAGGGACCCTCGGGAAGTTAACGATGTTTTTTGGTATATACTCCCCATAGCACTTGGAATATAACTGCCAAAGCGCATTATGTTCCGAGAATAACACCCAAGATACAATTTTTTCATGTACGATTTTTCCTAAATTTCAACCCCAGGGACCCTCGGCAAGTTAACAATGTTTTTTGGGTATACTCCCTATAGCAAATGGGAATATAACTGCCAAAGCGCATTATGTTCGGCGAATAATACCCGGGGATATAATTTTTAAATTAGCGATTTCATAAATTTCACCCCAGGGACCCTCGGCAAGTTTAAAGATATTGGGGTGTATACTCCCTATAGGACTGGAAATATAACTGCCAAAGCACATTATGTTCCCGGCGAATAACACCGGAGATATAATTTTTGCATGTGCGATTTTCTTAAATTTCACCCCCAGGGACCCTCGGCAAAGTTAACGATATTTGGGGTGTATACTCCCCATAGGACTGGGAATATAACTGCCAAAGCGCATTATGTTCCGGCGAATAACACCGGAGATATAATTTTTGCAATAGCGATTTTTTTTTTAATTTCACCCCCAGGGACCCTCGGCAAGTTAACGATATTTGGGGTGTATACTCCCCATAGGACTGGGAATAAATGCCAAAGCGCATTATGTTCCGGCGAAAACACGGAGATATAATTTTTGCAATAGCGATTTTTTTAAATTTCACCCCCAGGGACCCTCGGCAAGTTAACGATATTTGAGGAATGTACTCCCTATAGGAGTGGGGAAAATAACTGCCAAACGCATTATGTTCCCACGAATAACACCCAAGATATAATTTTTCATGTGCGATTTTCTTAAATTTCACCCCCAGGGACCCCCGGCAAGTTAACGATATTTTTGGGGGGTATACTCCCTATAGGACTGGGAATATAACTGCCAAAGGCATTATGTTCCGGCGATAACACCGGAGATATAATTTTACATTAGCGATTTTCTTAAATTTCAGGGAACCTGGGCAAGTTAACGTGTTTAGGAAATACTCCCTATCGGTATAGAAGATGCACCCCCCTTTTTAATGTAACCGTAAATTTGCCGCCATTTTGGGGTTTAGTAAAAATCGTAAGCGGTGTATCTTAAATTTTACCGTTATTATGGACGTCACTGGACGTTCGGGTGTTTCCGTAAAAATTGGCTGCTATCTTAGGCTGCTGTTTTCACACCGGTTTTGAATACAGCCTAACGGTGAGCTACTGAAGTACGGTCTACCCCTTGACGAGTGATAATCAATTCGCCGGGCTAAAATAAGCCAACTGGGCATATGTAATATTTACTTCTCTATGTGAGACTTCTATAGCCGTGTATATTCTTTAGACGCACCGCAGCATGTCATCGATTTTTATCCCTGCAAGCCAAATCGATAATATTAATAATATAGTCAAGCAAAGTCTCGTATGAACATCACATTCCAGGATTGGTGACTGATATGTAGTGCCAAACGGGCAAGGAATTTGCCATAAAATTTAAGCTAGGTATAGAAGTTAAATACCCTATATGCGCAATGCCCACACTAGATACTAGATGACATTTTTCGCATTTTGATGTTTGGCCATCACATTAATGAATAGCTCTTCTGTGAGTTCTTCCCTGTGAGACGAGCACAAAATTTGTTTCCTTTTTGATACCAATATTACAAATTGTCTCCGTTTATGCCTCTAAAAATAGCCGAAGGTTTATTGTTATAGGCGCGTACGAGCTCGAAAGAACGCAGAGCATGTAATTTTGCTCGGTTTGTGTTCGTTTATTCAGAGTGCTTTGAGTAGCTCTTGTGATATTTGGCGTTAACGACATTCCGCAAGCTCTACCTGCAGAAGCATACTACTGAGTTTAGACTGCTACAAGTCCGAACAAGTTGTCAGCTACAAGTTTTAAATATGATTTACGACATTCGAGCAATCCGCCTGCGCGTCAATTATAGATTAGGATGGGGTAGATCAATGTTTCTTAACTTTTTCGGACCAAACGCCCACCTTATCAGGTTCGCTTCTTAATTCGCTCGCTTAAAATTGCATGATAATCCCCAAAATAATGTAGGTTAGGTTTAAGGTAGGCGTTAGTAAGACATAAACAAAGACATTTAAAAGATACAAAAGTAAAATAAATATTTAGTTCTAAATTCGAGAGATATAATCTTAAGTTTTTAGGTGATTTCTTTTCTTAGTCAGTATTTAGGAAACAGCATTAAAACGCAATACTTAAAACTGTAGAGGCGTTTGCAGCTACTAACTCGACAGAAATGTGCAAATGAGGATATCTTAATTAGATTTCCTCATGCGCACATATAAACATCTCCTTCGTATATATATGATTTAAAATATTGAAATGCCATTACCTTCCACAAAGACACACTGAAGAGCAGTAAAACTGCAAAACGCGCGTCTGTGTATGGTTGATGGATAGGTGATGGCTTTTACGATTTCAAGCCAGTAGTCGAGAATTGCTGTCGCGTCAGAATCTGGAACAATATGATTTGTTCTGTTCTGTAGAGGCGTTTACAGGTACTAACTCGACAAAAATGTGCAAATGAGGATATCTTAATTAGATTTCCTAATGTGTACATGTAAACACTTAAAACTCTAATTTCTATTCACGGCGGCTGAAATGTGTTACTAATTAATCAGCAAGTAGTAACATAATTGCCTACTTTATGTTATCAATTGCCCACCAGGGGGCGACATCGCCTACGTTGGGAAATAATGAATGTGTGACAATGTTTAAAACAAATTTTAAACAAGAAAAAAGCATGGACAAAGGTGCAAATCGAATTTGAATTGGCGCATGTCTTTCGGTGCGCTGTCAAATTTGAACGGTTCAAAGTCATGCTTGGGTGTGAAAAAGATACTCAAACTTGGTAAATGGGTACGAAAAAATTTAAAACACAACTCTCTTTTACTCGACTTCATTGAAAACCGCATTTTGTGTTGCTCAACTGCTCGATCAAAGGTTTGAGCAATTAAAAAAACACACTAATGTCTCTCAGATTGGTACAGCTCTAAGATTCAATATTCGAACGCACTTTATGTTACATTAAGACATCAATCCTATATTCAGTTAAAAAATCAAAAACGCTTCAAATCATGTTCAGAGATAAAAAAGAGCGTAATGTAATATCGTGGAATTCTGCTACTGCGCGTTATATTTCGAAAATCTTTGCTTCAAAATATTTCTCTTATTCCCTTGTTTAACACCAAGTTGCATATACAAAAATTTAACATGCATCAAAATGTCAATATACTAAAACAAACTAGCGAAACCGTCCATCGCACTCTCTGGGCATTTCAATTTTTTCACAATATTGTGTGATTTGAATTAATTATTTGATGATGTTTTGACACTTCGATGCGTCAAATTGATTCGAGACTTTTCCAAATTATGCAGAGTAATTTAGGATTTTTATGTTTATACATCGCGGCGCTTATTTCGTTGCATTCCCAATTTTGCAACGCCATAAGATGCTACAAATGTGATTCAGACAGCACTGAGACTGCATGCTCTACTGACAAGAAGAACATAGTGGATTGTCCATCCACTGACACTTTTTGTATGTCGATAGTTGAGGAACCCAAAAAAGGTAAAGAAAAAAGAGTGATGAGAAAATGCGCTACAGCAACGCAATGCCAGGAAGCTGCGGCGAAAGGAGTCAAGTGCGAACTCTGCAGCGTAGACTTGTGTAATGGGATCGGAGCGAATCACTGCTCGAATATGATTTTAGCTATTTCTATAACACTGTATGTATTTAACAGAATTCTCGTGAGATAAAGTACATATTGCGACTATATGCTGGTTTCAATTTTAGATATACTGTGTACTACATAAAAAAATAATATACATATAGCACTAATCCATGCAGACAGTTCTGATAGTTGATATAACGAGCTTACACTTTTTATGAACAAAGGAGAAAATAATTAACTACACATCAAAAATTGTGCATTTTAATTCTAAATGTTTCAGCTCACTCTGCAAAATAGTGTATTACAGGAACGATTTGAAAAGTCCGTGGAATCTAAATAATCTTTCATCATAGTCCTCTTCCATCTTAGTGCCTTTAGATCAATGGTGATCCAAAGGCTCTACGGTCTAATTCAGAGTTCTTAAATTCTTCAAAACTGATGGTACAAAGCATCAATAGCTTTAACGCCAACATCTGTTCAAAATTTTTAAATCGCTGACGCTGGGTATTTTTCCTGGTATAGAAAAATATAGTAACCTCATAATGTTAAGTGTAGTAAATAAAGTGACAGAAAAACAAAACTCTCTTAGCTAAACCAGAACGCTTTACGTTAAGCTTTTGCTACAATTTGTCCAGGAAATAAATCAGAAAATAAATTTGCAATTTGGATACCATTGCTTTTCCTGCAGATGGTACAACTGTTGCCTTCTTTTGTAAGAGCAACGTCACTACACACAGATTAGATAATTTTGTTTCCGGTACATAATTACTGACCCAAGTTTTATCATCGTGCATAAAATTCGTTCGAAAATAGTCCAACTACTTCCGCAGTGACACCATTTCTTCAGCTTCTTCATGGTCTATTCTTCATTCAAAATGTGCATTGAGCGTTCCTTATTTACTACGGAGTTTTAACCATAGTGTGTTGCATTTGAATGGAAAATGAAGGGGCAATCCTTTCAGATTATTCTCCTTCTCAATGTGAATATTGATTATTGATGTCTTCCAAGAAGAAATAGTATTCCATCTGATATACTCTCAAAATCATAGCAATGATCATAGCGACTGTTGTCGATCCGAAATTTGACAATTATAAAGTGCACCATGCTATGGAACGTCACATACCGTAAGAGCAAGCGTACTATGATCAGCCAGCATAATCGGCATTTTTTCCGAAATGCGAGATCAAAGTCGTGTCTTACACGTACCCGAACGAATATGCCGTTTATAATGTGAGCAAGGTGTTTTCGGAATTGCAAGAGCGAAGTCGTGGCTTACACATGTACGTGAACAAATACGCCGTTTATAACATGAGTAAGGTGCACAAATGAATTTGCGTTTATGCAATTTTGTCAAGCAAATGACATTTCACAGTGACATTCAACACAGCACACGTTTAGATGCGTTGAATTCGTGTAAAATCGTCTGATCATAGTACGCTTGCTCGTAGGGTATAAAGAATTAAGCAGATTCATATATTCATGTATTTGTTAGTAAATGCGCTTGTAAATATCGCCTTAGAAACGATGTGTCAACTTGATATAATTTCTGTAAATTTTGCTTTCGATTGTCAGATCTGCGTCCTATTTATTTTAACGTGAAATTAAACTCAAATTCAGAATTTTATAAATACTCAAAGCTATGCAGTTGATGATAGGACTGCTGCTTATGTTCACGAGTGGCACAAGTCCACAGAGGCTTCAATGGCGGACCACAAGTGGATGAAACTTACCATGAGGCTGCGATAAATGCCTAATCGACTCATTCGTAACCCTAGAATACCCCTAGAATGACTGACAGGATTGCGTTTCAAATGCACTTCGCGTAAGGAAGTAATATATCACATTGTCAACACGTTAAATAATAAACGTTATGGGACTTCATTTTACTTTCTTTTCTTAATATTAATGTATTTTATCTGTAAAAGATGTCCTAGAGTTGTGAACTTGAGTATATTTTGTGTAATTGTACATGCATTCTTACAGTCCGTCCAAAATGTCCGGCAACACTGAAATAATAGGGAAAATGGGAAAATAGAGAAATAAGCCCGGAAACCATATATAACGTTCAGACTGAATACTATTACGAAGATATATGAAGATATCCAAAGACATCAGTTTGAGAATTGTTCCAAGACTTTCAATTATTGTTAGGAATAACATTTTTAAATTGTATTTTTAATAATTTCTTGATGTAAGATATGAGAAATTTTTAAATGCCATTTAGAAAATTATAGTGTCTATCCAAAACTGAGAATAAGAACACATTTGTGGCACTAAAAGACGGCTCTTTAGAAGACCATTTCGCCCAGAAATCATGAATTACATTTTTATTTCGGTGTTTCCAGACCTACTAGATGCATTGTATGTACCACGTGCCCAAATGAGAGTCAGGGATTTCTTACAGGAAAGCTACTCATGAGACAAGGATGGTGACACCGAGACTGGTAAAATGCATTTACTCTAAAGGTTGTCTCAGTTCCTATCTTGCAATACTTGACCGAAAGTTTGTGGACGGAGGGGTGAAGGACGCATATTTTGACGTCAGTGGTGGTAATATAAAGATATATTTGTTCGTAACAATGTTTAAATTGATGCATCTCATACATGTTCTATATTCCACCACCACTGACGTCATTGCGCACGCTACTTTTAAATTGAGACCACTTTTAGAATGCGTTCCCAAATAATGTATAAAGGTAGAGGAAGGTACGGCAAGGTAAAGTGATGTCATCGTAAAGATACCCTATCCTCCTTCTAAAATTGCGAACAAATTTTGAAAGAAGGGTGAATTTCATATTTTTGATAATTGACAGTGTCGGGTTACTTACATCAGGTTGTATTTTTGGAAGTGCTTTTAAATTGTGAAAGTTTTTTAATGGATAGGAGAAAGCGGAAGTATATAGCAATATTTTCTTTTTCTAAAAAGTGCAGTTTCATGTGTTTCGCACAGAATTGATTTCCTTCATTAAAACCTACGGTGAGTCGCCTTTTCATTTAATTTTTCGTGAATTTAATCCACTCGGTGCACCAAACATTCATTCTTTTCTCTCCTTTTTTGTTACGTTCCTTTTTTCTATTTTGAGTTCTTTTTCCTTTTCGTAGCTAGCATCGCTAGTCTTCATGTTATACAAAGTTATCCATATTTATTGATCATTCCTAGTTTTGTCCGTGGCCTTCTTTGTTTGTTGTTTGTACGTTAGTCACCAAGACAGGCCCCTTTGGTGTGAAGCGTGTGTTCCCGTTCTGCTTCCTAGCCTTTGTTTTGCATCCTCGTTTCATCCTTCATATTAAATATGTCTACACGTTGTTATATATGTGACCTTGATCTTTCCTCCGAAAAGGAAATTTCTTGTGATCTTGGCAAAAGATATGCACACGCACCCTGTTGCGGCTTATCCAGATCTGAAGCGCATTGCCTGAAGAACAAAAATCGTAAAATAACTTTCTTCTGTCGGTCTTGCTCTGATATAAAACTCCAACTTGGCAAAATTGAGCAACTGACTACGACAGTGGACTCTTTACAGAAAGAAATGCAGTCCATTACAATCAGCATAGATTTAATTTCCGCAAGTCAAGCATCTACCTCGAATCAGGAGAAGTCTTTTGATTTTGAGGAAGTTGTTCAGGAAGTGACTGAGAGAGAGATAAAGAAGACAAACATTATTCTCTATAATATCCCGGAGAATGTGAAAGTTAGTCAGAGTGAGCAGGAGAAGACGGATGTTGCGACTGTGGGGGAGGCTTTGCGTTTGCTAGATGTCACGGTTCAGGAGTTCACACCTTATAGACTTGGTAAATTCGATGCTACAAAGTTAGATAGCAAGCGACCACTTAAAGTTCGTCTTCAATCGCATGATGATGTTCTTAAGGCTCTTCGGTCCGGCAAGAAGCTGAAAGAAACGGATAAATTCAAAACGGTGTCAATTTCCCGTGATAGAACCCCTTACCAGGCCAATTTATTCAAAAACGTAAGAATGGAACTAAATCGTCGAAAAGTAGCAGGTGAAACAGACATCACCATCAAATATGTCAAGGATGTTCCAAAAATAGTGAAGCTTTCGAAAAACTAAATATGTCCAACAGCTTTAAACCAACTATCCCACTAAGCATTTACTATCAAAACGTTCGTGGTCTCCGCACAAAAACTGAAGCCGTATACCTAAATACTCTTTCCCTAAATGCTGATATTGTATTATTGACCGAAACTTGGCTTTCCCCAGACATTGCAGACAGTGAGTTATTCGATCCCTCGTTCAATGTGTTAAGAGCAGATAGAGACTTTCAGCGCGTCGGTAGGGTTACTGGTGGTGGTGTTTTGACGGCACTTTGCACTCCACTTCAGGGTGACTTAGTAAATATATTTCAAAATGTAGATGTTACGCATTTAATTGATATTATAATTTGTAAGTGTAAATTTGGCCATCTTACCATATTTGTTTTAAACCTGTACATTCCTCCTGACCTTCAAATTGAAGAATTCGAGATATTTTTAGATGTGCTATGCGTTGAGTTACTAGGTAAAAATGTTTTATTATTTGGCGACTTTAACGTACCATAATTTTTCAACGAGAATGCCAATGATTGTAGGAGTACCGCTCTCAGGAATTTCATGAACGTGTTAGGTTTAAAACAATACAACAATGTGCTTAACTCTAACGGTAGAATTCTGGATTTGATCTTCTCTAATCTTCAGTCTGGTAACAATGTGTTTCGCGATGATGATCCAATTGTACCTGAGGATGCACATCACCCTGCCACTATGAGTGGCAGTGCTGGTGAGAGCTGAAAATCGACCATCAACATTTCCTTCAAACAAGGTTGCAATGTATAACTTCTAGAGGGCTAATTTTGACTTACTACACACGGATTTGGCAAATGCTGATTGGGCTTTCATTAAAGAACGTGTTGACGTAGTCGATGCAGTAGCAGACTTTTACGAGGTATAATACGGTCTACTTGATAAATCAGTACCTAAAATTAACAAAACAAACCGTACGTCTCCACCGTGGTTTAACAGCCACATCAAAAACCTATTTAAGTTAAAGAATACTTACCTGCGAAGATGGAGAACAACTTCATCTCTCAACGCTCACAATGAATTCAGGCGTTTGAGGCGGTTGTTAAAAAGAGAAATGAAAAAGGCACATGGTGATTATCAAAGAAAAGCTGAAAACAGCATCGCGAGTGATCCCAAGTTTTTCTGGCAATATCTAAACAACAAGCGTAGTACGACGAGAATCCCTGGAAAAATGACCTGGAAAAATTTAGAACTTGACAATCCCAATGATATTGTGGAAGCCTTTTGCGATCAATTTTCAGAGACCTTCCGATTACCCTCTCAAAATACCCGAGAGGCTACACTCGCAAATTACTTCCATATAAGATTTTTCACCGAAAATGATGTTTTAATCGGAATTAAACATCTGAAGTCTAAAAGAACTGCTGGCCATGGCTTTGTACCGAGTTTTCTAATACGTAAATGTGCTAATTGTTTCATTGCACCACTCACTCGAATTTTTAACTTATCTGTTAAAACAGGAGCATTTCCAAAGTTATGGAAAATCGCCAGAATAACACCAGTCTTTAAAAATGGCGATCCAACTCAAGTGGAAAACTACCGACCGATTGGTATTTTATCGAATTTTGCAAAGATTTTTGAGCACTTGATATACACCGAAGTCTCCAGATACGTCAAGCCCTTTTTATCACCATTTCAACATGGATTTATTTCGGGTAGATCCACTACTACTAACTTAGCGACGATTACGCTATTTTTAAGTGAAGCATTGGATAAGAGACAGCAAGTCGACGTAATATATACAGACTTCTCCGAAGCTTTTGATATTATAGACCATACATTGCTAATTAAAGAACTTGGACGCTTTGGATTCTCAAACGGCTTGATTCAGCTTCTGTCTTCGTACCTCAATGATAGGTCTAGCTACGTCTACTTCAACGGATTCTCGTCCAAACTATTTCAAATTCGCATGGGTGTCCCTCAAGGTTCAAACTTGGGACCACTCTTATGTAACATCTTCGTCAACGATCTGTTATCCTCATTAGACTGTGATGTGTTGGCGTATGCGGATGACTTGAAAATCTATAGACAAATAACGAATATTGCTGATGCAGATAGTTTACAAGATAGTCTGGAAAGTATACATAAGTGGTGTATGAACAATGGTCTATTATTAAACGCAAACAAATGTGCTGTTGTATCGTACTCTAAGGTAAGGAATCCTACAAAAATTACTACATAGGCAACAATCTGGTCCCACGCAAATTAACAATGAAGGACCTAGGGGTAATATTTGATGATCAACTTCTCTTTTCGGAACACATTTTCGCAGTATGCAACGCAGCGTCTAAAACCCTAGGGTTTTTGTTGAGATCCTGTCGTTCGTTTACTACCACAGCTCCGCTAAAAACATTGTTCAATGCACTAATAAGAAGTAAACTGGAATATGCATCGGTTGTGTGGTATCCGATTTTCACGTGTTTAAGTACAAAACATTAGAAAAGATACAGAAACGTTTTCTGAAATATCTGTCGTATAAATTAGATGGCACTTACCCTGCACGAAACTCAGATTACAACCAGCTATTACAAAGGCATCACTTCACATCGCTTTCTAGTCGTAGAGAACGTTATAGTGCACGATTTCTTTATAATCTATTAAATAACCAAACGGATTCACCGCATCTATTGGCGCTTATAGCAATAACAGTACCTGAGCATAACACCCGCTTAACTGATCTACGTGTTCCTAGTTATAGAACGAACGCGCTACTTAAGGCTCCTCTAACGCATATGACACGTAACCTTCATAAATACTATCCTGATCCTTTCCACTAATACTTTTTTCCAGTCTTTCCTTCACTCACTCTTTCCTTTTTCTTGTACCTATTCACACTTTCTTGTTACCCTTGTATATGTATATTCAATAGTAGCTCTGTACTTTTGAAATTCAATGTATCTATTATATTTGTCCTGTAATTGGTTTTTGACTGTTGGACAATAAAGATGTATTATTATTATTATTACTATTATTATTATTATTATTATTATATACATACGCAGTTGCTACAAATATTTTTCGTCAATGAATTTCTTTCCATCCTTTCTCAAAGATGAAATGGAAGAAAGCGTAAAAGTTCGTTTAAAACCCTTATGAATATATCAAACCATTTAAAAATTATTTTGGTGGCCCTCAACTTTAGATAGGCACGATATGTGAAAGGTGTGTGTTGTGCGCATCCGTTACACTGTAAACATAACCAAAACAAAACAGATGGACGCATAAATAAGAAAAATAATGTAATTACGGATCCGGGGTAAAGTTTCCCGCACTACACGACTAGGATAGCTTAGGGACACTCCGAGTTCTGCCAAAGTAGTTCATAAACATGGGGAAAGAGTAAATATTTATGACGTGTTAACCAGCACCCTTAATTTATGAACGATCAAGGTAACACCAGAGTTTCCCGGGTACTATTTACTATTTAGGAACGCAACCTAAGAGTAAATGCATTCCACCAACCTTGCGGTGACACTAGCCCTGATTCCGTCTCCCGTCACTTGTACCAAAATGTCAAATTAACATTTAAGTGTGTACCCGTATTTCTTTAGTTTCTTTACTTAACTTAAACATGTAGTGTGTTTTTCAATTGTACTTATCGTTCGAGCACTACTTACTTTAACAAGTTGTGTGTTGTCATATTTGCTCAAATATAAAGTGATTTAAAAAATGATTGGCGCAGCGTTTCTTTATTCATAACCTTAAATAGCATGTGTCAACTTCTTGTTTTATATGTGCTGATATCGTCTTTCAAATTTTAAATAAGTTATCGTTTCAAGTTTGATACGCAAGGTTTATAATTACTTTTGAATTAATAAAATAGCATTCGTATTTATGATTATACAATTTGCTAGAAATATGAATACAGTGAGGACTTGTTTTGTTTACTTCTCGCATAAGCTCGTCAATTGTATGGTAACAACGTGAAAGTACGAAGGCGTAGAACTGTTTTATCTTTAATTGATTATTGGAATTATTATGAAACAACGTAAACGACATGAACGTATTTATGGTTACGAAGCATTAGTTAACCGCTATTTACATGATGATTCCAAATCTCATTTTCAAATGACGCGAACTACTATGAATATATTAATTAAGTTGTTCCAAAGTTACAACAAAGAAATCGCCAGCGTCCAGTTGCGATGTTTAGTCACAATTTGGACTTTAGCTGGACAAGAAAGTTACATAGGTACCTTCTTCAAAGCAAATTATGTTATTTTCAGTGACAGCCAAATTTTAGCGATTTAAACAATTATGGCTGCTTTATTAGTATCCAACTTTCCTTACCCGTATCTGGAGTTTGCAACTTGCACTAAGCGCAACAATATCCGTCCATTATAATATGATTGTGATATTCCAGGGAATTTACGTCAAATTTTAGGTTATGTTTACATGTTCTATTTTCATGCACTACCTCGCTACTAGTTATTTCGTGCGCTGAAATAACTGATCCAGCGACTGTTCGAAATACGTTAGTCAATTTTAAAACACAGCGCAGTCGTGTTAGAATACATTATAGAACGCGTTTTGCGTTGTTCGAGTATTCGACTCACTGTTCGTGCAATTTAAAAACACACTAATTATTAACCTGGACAAATATGCGGTAACAGCCAGAGGCGTGGCGAGCGCATAAAAGTTTACACATAAAATAGAAGGTAAGAAATAAATTATAAAACGTGGTGAAACACTTACTGTTTTCAAAGTCTTCCGTGAAATCACAAACTGGGTAACATCTGTTAAATATTTGAATCATTAGATATGTTTCCACAGCTGTTTCAGTCAAGTAAGAACGACGTGCGAAATAAACGTTTTCTAATGCCGAAAACGACCGTTCGACATCTAGCGATGTTATATTTGCATATTTAAAATAATCTCTGAAACAACTTAATGCATCTTCACACGCACCTTCACAAATTTGTCTTAATATAAGAAAATCGGAGACTTTCTCTAAAACACTTTCAAATTTTCGTATTACACACCAATTTGTTTCGCCTTCTACAAGGCATAGCTGTTTGTTTCATAATTTGAACAGAATCCACTAGCGACATTTCTAATTTTTCTATTCCCTCCGCTAGTCCGAAGTAATTGTTGTGAATAGTTTGTAAATCTCTTTTAACCTGACTATCTTGAAATATTTCCTGGCTTTCCTTGATTATTGCAGCTTCTGTCGGATTGAATTTTAAAACTACCTTCTTTACTTGATCAAAATATTTGTTGTAGTAAAACGCAGCCTACATCCATGTTCCCCAACGTGTAACAATCGGCTGTGGTGGTTCAGGTAAATCAGGACACAGTTTGTGAAATAGTCGGGTACGTTTCGGGGACTTTAGAAACACTGCCTTTGTACTAGCAATCAATGCATTTACTAGTGGAAAACATGTAGGAATCGTTTGTGCCGCAAGATTTAGAGTATGGATTTTACACGTTACATGTAAGAAGTTACCACTGTGTTCTTTAAGAGATCGGCCCAAAGAACGCATGTTTGCGGCACCATCACTCATAAACATTAAAAATTGCTTACACCACCTTTAAAATCTCATCGACAGTACAATTTATAACTCTTTTGGAAGCAAGTAAGAAGGAGGATGACGGTCGATGTGGTTCCATTGTACGTACCATTACATTAGCCACAGAATGTTTTTGACGATCTGTTGTTTCGTCCACACACAACCACAGTTTTTTATTTTTCAATTCCGTTTTCATTCTTTTTTCTATACGTTTACGAGCAAATTTTCTATATGTTCACGAGCAAATGGCACTACATTTACAGTCCGCATATTTATTCCAGAAGGAGACAAATGCTTCTTTGTCTAGTAAACGAAACGATAGATTACACAAAATAAGAGTAACACATAAATTAAATGAAAATTTTTCTTGGTCTCATATGCCACTTTTTGCAGAAGAATGCACTTTGCTTTCGATGTGACGTTGACAATGGCTTCTGGACCAACACATTAAAGGGATTTTATAAATTAGACATTGAATTTTAGCGCCATCAAAAATTAAGTCCGGCATGTCCACTATAAAGTTTTTAACTGTGTCTACCATTGGTCGTTTTCGCAACGTACCTAACTGCGACATTTTTAAAGCAAACATAAGCGTACAATTACGAAATAAGTTACGACAGCCTACATATACACAGAACTACTCACATATAGCATCGATTTAGTACTGACGGTGTGAACACGTGAAATAAATAATCGTAGACTCCGCACCACATATCTACTACATTGACTGTTACCGCTGTTTGCCCAGACTACTAATTATGATAGATTTCTAGCCTGTTTGCCACATATCACATTTCATTCGTCAATCTTGCACATGTTTACACGGAAAATTTCGTAAATACAGATTACTGCCATCTCTTGCTTACCTTAAAAAAAACTTTTTGTGTACTAGTTCAGAGGATCAAATTAGAACTGTTTTATGCGTCTCTGCTGGAACAAATGTGGAAGAAATAGAAAATAACTTATTTTGTATGCTACCAAGAGACTACCTTAATGTGCTTAGAACGTGGGCTGATATTAAGTTTCACTACACCGACTATCAATATATTCAAAAGAAGCCGATATTGAGTTCAGAAATGCGTACGAACACCAACAACCCATGGCGTGGGTTTATAACCAACGATGTTAAAGCAATTCGGTCGCGGCAATGTACTTTATGAAAGACGTATTGCTTACCGAAAGATGATGAGTTCTCATATTCAAGGTAATTTCATGAAGGCAAGGTTCATTACCTATTGTCAATACCATCATTAAGATCAAATAACTTCCATTCATAACATCCAGAAATATTCCAAATATAACACCGCTGTTTACTGACTCGAAGTCAATTTATATTTGAGAACTGTTTATGAATTACTTTACAGTAAATCTAATATAATAAACGAAAATGTGTTTAATTAACAACCTCCTATTCTCTTAAATTATATTTCTTTTCATTCTAGGGTAAAAAAGAAGGCCCTTTTGACTGTATCTACGGAAATACTATCAGTTTAAAAGTAATTGATTAATATCCAGGGTTGTATTGGCACCGATTATTTTGACTTTGACTTTATATAAACATGAAAGTAATTAATACATCAGATAAATAAGTGAATGTAATTTAGCGTGCATGAACTATAATACCTTGGAGTTCTTTGCACGGTAATATATTCATAAAATAAAACATGATTCAAGGCAATCCGCTCATCTTAAAATACTGTAATTAGATAATAAAACCTCTCTTGTATTTACGTCCAAGCACGAAGATGACGGAAAACGCAATCTACTCTGCAAGATTTGCGGTTTTTTCCTACACACATATATTGTACTATACCTGTAGTACCAATCACTTGATTGGTTAATTAAGAAAATGGGTGTAATACGCATTACGGCATTACTAACACGTGACATCAGAAGTTCATTAATTATAGTGTTCTAGTATCTACTAGAAACTGTCTTTTGATGTTTCGTATAAAGATGGAGCAATTATTTTACTCTAACTAATAAAAATGAAGATACTAGCTGTGAAGATTTGGTTAACCAATGGAATACTAATTTCCGTTCCTATACAAGCAAATACAAAAAATGCGCAATATAGCAGCAAAATGAAACTACTATACCGTTCAACTAATTTTGTACGTTTCACCTTTCAAGATATGTATATAAAATTTCTATAAATTTAAAGATCCAGCTTATGTAGGATTAAATTCTCTTTAAAATTTTACGAACGAAAGGTTACTTCCCTTCAGAATTTGTACCTGTATCGATCCATTTCATACAATAATTTGAATGATGTTTTTCAGTGGATTTGATATGTATACTCGAGGAAGGATACATATCGATGCACACCATTAATCGTATATGTCCTTATATAATGCGCTGTTGTCAAAACACATTGATAATCACACATTATCTGTCATTTATTATTGATAAATAATAGATTAAATAGATAAATATTAAATTATTTGTAATGCATAGTATACATATTACCCAACGCAAATGTTTTTCTACTGTAAGTATTACTTATTAAAATTGTAATCCTAGTACAGTAGTTATAAATGAAATGAGAAAGATATATATAATATAGTATAAAGTAGATTTGATGAACACTTTTGGTACATGCTATTAACTTATCCATCATCGGATACTTCTTTCGAATGGTTTCTGCTACCAGGTGACATGTGTGTATAAGGCATGTTATGCGAATAAGAGTCGGAAAGCATATTTTCAACATCCTACCAACTCTCAGCATTGTTGCGGCTCCGTCAGTAACGAACATTGTGACTTGGGTTCCTGTGATACAAAATTCTCTCAACGAATCTTTTATTATCTTGATAACGGTTTCTGCATTCGTTTTCTGAATCCTTTTACTGGATAACAACAATTTTTCAAGGACGCACTACAACATAAATGACGCTGTGTTTCTGAGCATTAATTGTTTCATCCACACATAGGCAGATTTTCTTATTTCTCAACTCGTCTTTTATACATTCCTTTACTGTACCTTGCACACGTGGAAAATTGTGTCGTAATTGCATAGATGTTGGCAGCTTCCATGAGGGAACGTACTTAGCCCAAAAAAGACGAAAGTGTTCATTAGATACTAGATGTTGTGGGATGTTGCACACACTTAACATAAAAAATAAAATTATATAAAAATTGCCAGTATGGAATACTGTTTCTTAAATTCAATACATGACGTTTACTTTTACAATGTTTTTTACACCTATCGCGACTTAGCAATCCGCTATTGCATATTGTGCAATAAATATGCGGACTGCTATATTCTAATCCAGGGAAATGCCTGAGATATTTATTCACATTCGAAGGGAACGTTACACCCTTTGGGCGTCCCATCTCCGCGTACTTATTTGGCGTGCAGCGTGCAACGTACTGTCGCTTTGAACTCTCTCGCGGTACTATCGAGATCGATTACGAATTGAAAATTACCCCTACCTACGCCGCTACCGCTACGCTACTGCCGTCCGGTATCACCTTTTTAACAAACTCTAATAATTACACACAAGCAATTTTAGAACATAAGTGGGTTTCATTATAAAGACAATGACAAACATTTTTATTTCATTTATTGTTTATTCACTGTTATCACACTCGAGTCACTTTTTCCGAGTGTATAATTATTGGTTTTATCTACGTTAATACAAAGAAGAATAAGAGAGGTAACGGATAATAAAATAGGAGAATATCAATGCCGGTTTACGAAGGGGAAATCAACAATTGACGCAATACACATAGTTAAACAAATTATAGAAAAAACTTATCAATATACTATAAACCTCGAACTGCTTTTCGTTGATTTTCAGCAAGCATTTGACTCTCTAAATAGAAATATGACTATGTTTGCGATGAAGGACTTAGAAGTGCCAACAGAACTAAGAAAACTTATAGCAATGACGGCGTGGAACGAAAGCTAGTGTAATAACAAGTAAAGGTAAAACTGGGGAGTTTGCTATAAATAAAGGAGTTAGACAAGGGGATGCTATGTCGGCAACGATATTTAATATAGTACTGGAATACATCACCAGAAAAGTCAATAATGGTACAATAAGAACAAGAGGGGGACAAGTAGTAGCATACGCTGATGACAAAGTAATCGTGGCAAAAAAGAGGGAGATAATGAACAACATCTTAAAATAAATAGTAGATGAAGGTAAGAATAGGAAAAGAGCTGAGCAATAGAAAAATTAGAGTGGGGAATTATACTTTTGAGGAAGTAGACAAGTTCATATATTTGGGAGTCACTATTACAAATAAAGGAGAAAACTACTAAGAAGCAAAAATCTTTAAAAGAATACAAAGATAAAAGTTTATAGAACAACCATAAGACTAGTAATAATGTATGCAGTGGAAACACTGACAATGACAACAAGGGATGAAGAAAATTTGAGAGTCGCGGAGAGAAGAATACTGAGATCAATACTAGAACCAGTTAAAATGAAAAATTTGGAATATAGGAAAAGAACAAATGAGGAGGTAGCAAAAGAATGTGGAGAGGATGTAGTTAAGAAGATAAGACAGCAAAGAGCAAAGTGGTTGTGGTATATGTGGAGAGCAGGAGAGGAGAAGATAGTAAATATAATAACAAACTGGGAGCCATCGGGAAAAGGAAGGAGGGGAAGACCTAGGTCTAGCTGGATAAATGAAGTGAGGGAAGACTTGAAGAGGATAGGGATCGATAAGGCGAAAGAAAAAGTTAAAGATAGAACGGAGTGGAGAAGGATATGTGAAAGAGTGGAATAGGAGGGAACAGGGACTGATCCTCCACTTAATAAGGTATCTTGAAAGCTTCATCCGAAGCGGCGAAATCCCCAGGATGGGTGTCCAAGCCATTTATTATTATTATTATTGGGCCGACATCTTATTTATCAAATCCGATTTCCCTATCCCACCACTTCAAAATTTCTTTTTCAGTGTGACGAATTGTATTTTCCCATGTTACTTTGTGTTAAGGATTCTTTCAAGATTTCAATGCATTTGTCAGCACCATGTTCATCTCGACCAATGTGCGTATTATAGTACGTTTTCGTGATTCCTCAAATATTTCCAATTGGGTTAAATATGCAGTGATAGGGAGGTAGTCGCAGAATTTTATGACCATAGTATTCTGCAAGATTATCGGCTACGTATGATTTTTGAGGCTTGTTCCTGTAATGTAATAAATTAATATACCGTCCGGGCGAGCGTACTATGATCACCCGATTTTACACGAACTCAGAGCATCTAA
The DNA here is from genome assembly GCA_029619315.2 of Dynastes maya. NCBI lineage: Eukaryota > Metazoa > Arthropoda > Insecta > Coleoptera > Scarabaeidae > Dynastes > Dynastes maya. The sequence goes on from JAROYE020000001.1 coordinate 55,733,190, forward strand.
ACGTGTACTGTGTTGAATGTCACTGTGGAATGTTACCTTGTGCACCTTACTCATGTTATAAACCGCGTATTTGTTCACGTACATGTGCAAGCCACAACTTCGCTCTTGCATTTCCAAAAACACCTTGCTCACGTTATAAACGGGATATTCGTTCACGTAAACGTGTAAGACATGACTTTGCTATCGTATTTCCGAGAAATGCCGATTATGCTGGCTGATCATAGCACGCTCGCTCTTACGGTACGTCTAAGTAAAATACAGAAAACATACTTAGTGTGACACTAAATGAAGCAGTTGTATTTTTAACAAATCCGCCTTCAAGGAAATTAACCAATTCTGAATGTTCTCCTTTTTCCTACTTACGGAAAGACATTGAACTTCTAATTTACTATGATAACTTGCGTTATCCATAATTATAACACAAATGGACAATTTTCAGGATTCCGTTAGTTTTTAGTGCTCGAACAAAATATCCGGAATGCATCAAGTATAAATCCATCGACACTAACAACATGTAAAATAATATATTTACAATGTAATTTATAAATACTTAAAAAATAAGCTGCTAATCCATGAATATTGTACATGGACACACCTTTTGCTTTCGGCGACAACAACATAAATGACGTGCATTGATATTTATCCTGCCACAAATACGTTTGTGATCTTTCCAACGGAAAAATCTGTATATTTTTAAAGGTTTTTATAATGTATAATGTAAGCAGTCCGCTAGATCTGATAGACATTGGACCGGTCAATAAATAAAAATATGAATCAAACAATAAAACATATAAGACAAACTAACATATCAAAACATCTCAATACATTCCTTATAAGTATAGAAGCAATGGTCAATTAAAAAGTTCTTTAGATTGAACATGAAGGTCACTTGATTGGCTTGACTAGTTAGTTCACTAGGGAGTTTGTTTTAGATGTGCACACAGTTAATGGCAGGCGACTTTTCGAAGTGTATAGTATGATGGCGCAAGTCTCTCAATTTATTACAGGTTCTTATTTCAAGTAAATGATATATATGTTGTTTTTTTGAAACCACTCATTGAATTTCTTTTTGAAAATCGCACATCTGTATATGTACACACTTGTGAATGTCAGTACATCCTGCGCTTTAACTACTTCCCAACAAGACTCATTTGGAACGATTAGTCGTAATAGTCTTTTTGTAGAATGAACACTCTCCTCCAGTCCTTTACCCGGCTCCACACTATTATGTTGTAGAACAGGTACGTATAAGCAAGCGCGCAGTATACCTGGAGTAACTCCTTAAGATCGAGCGTATATTTGAGTTGCCATAGCGCGTAGAACGTCGAGCAGAGTTTACTACAAACATAGTTAATATGCTCCCTTCAGGACAGCCCTTGATCTAGGATCGGAGAAGACGTGTGGTCTCTTCGATAGTGGTGAAAGGGTGGCGTTCGTGGGATGTAAAAACGTTTTAGTTTCTTCTCCATTGAGATTGGTCGGTTCGTTGTGTACCATTGGCGCATACTATCTTCACTGTTGAATTGAAAGACGCAGGTCCTCCTCAGAATCTGCCTCAATAATAATTGATGTGTCGTCAGCGCAACTGACGATTCTTCCAGCTATTACATACTGGGGGAGATCAGCAGAAGAGGAGAAAAGAGAAGAAAATGCAACAAATACAAAAGTTACAAAGTTCAAAATTGCCAGGAGACTTTTCCCCTTAATAAAGTAACATTGTTAGAATTTCAATTTATTTTGTAGAATTATGGAATTTATTTATCTTTAGTTTAGTTTTATAAGAATCGTTGTCTATTTTTCTATTTAGAATTACTTTTTCGTTCACCTACATCGCATAGCAGCAACAAAATAACTATAAGAAACTGTACTTTCTAACATAATCTGAGAATACAGAAAAATTACCCAGTAATTCTGTATTAACACATTTTATCAGAAGGCGTTGAATTATAATATTACGTGATTGAGCGGACATGCGTGTTTATAATATGCGTGCGTACCGCTACTCGCTTTATGATATACTGCGGACTTGACGGGATCTCTCAGTGAGACACGAATGCGCTGTTGCCATTCACAAAAGCAATCCCCCGTTCGTATCTAGACCAACGTGTATAGTATAGGTTATCTCTGATCGATTTCGTATATTGTATCGTGTTTGCAATCCCCCTTCAGGTTTTTTAGAAAACGTTGCCAATATCACTTAATTTGATACATACAAACTACGTACAAAATGGATTTATTTACTGTTCATTATGCTATGTTAGCCGATCCAGTAGCTGCAACCTTCAGAAATTCAAGTTTTCTATTTACTAGATGCCACGTTCATATTCTTATAGTTTATTATAACGAGTATCGTCGCAAAACAGCTATATCCTTACTTTTAATTCTTTTTAAATTTTGCCTTCTGTAACTATCATCTTAAGAACATTTCGTAGCGAAATAACATACGTATGCACATCGTATATTTAATTTAATATACATGGAACTAAAATCCTTTCTAAATTCCTTTTTTACAGCTCACGTTCAGAATAATCATGTACGAAGACGAAAATAAATTTGACGGTAAAAATTAGTAGTTACAAGTAAATGAATACAGTAAATATTGCACACGAGAGCATTGAGCAAAATAACTACAGTCGTTTTCCATAACTGTAAATATGCAGGTAAAGTATCACTGAAATGAATAACAATCTACATATTCAGTTGCAGTATGCTATTTATAGACTTGAAACTTTGGTGAAATGTTCAGGAATGGAAAAACTTTGATAATTTTTATAATTCATAATTTGCACTAAATTAAGCAGTTTGGAATTTACCATTATTGTGAAGGACACTTAACATTCTATTTTTGTCTTTATTTGTAAATTAAACGCTTTATGTTTGTCTTACTTTGTAAATTCAACATTTTATTTGTGTTATTTGTAAATTCACCATTTCATTTGTTTTGTTTCTTATAAATTCATATGTTTCAATGAATATCAATTATTGTTGGGCGATTATGAATGATATAATCGAGATATATCGATTATACCTGAATAATCGATCATTCGATTATGGTTCACAAATCATTCATTATTCGTTTCGACTGCGCAGGAGCACACAAACGGATTACGATTCGAGATCTGTATTCGAAACTTGGAGGTTTCGAGTTTCGAAATAATTCACTCGTCACTCGGATTCTGTCAAATAATCGTGGAAAATAATCGAAATCGTTAGTAAATTTCGAATGATCATTCGACTATTTTAAACGATTATTTCGATTCATTTGATTATTGAAATATATCGATTATGCCCAACACGCACTAATATCAATCATTCCAACTTTATCATGTACGTATTTAACATAAAAAATGATTTAATTTCTTGTAATATACGCAAAATCGTTAACGCACAAATTAAAAAACCATTTTAATAATCAACTAATATCTGTGCGAAGCCAGCGCTTCTATTGGAAATCCCGGAATTTAGACGCGGGCAAACACTAGACAAAGAATCACCCCAGAGAAAGAAAGTATAACACAAATATATATGAGTTGTACGAATGCATATAATTTCGTCGGCGAACTGGCCTACACGTCGAGAATGTTTTACGCTTGCGATCGTAAGTCCTCACGATATGCAACGATTGTTATCCATCGCTACGTCTGTTATACGTAATGCAACGTTTATACACCGCACGATATCTGGTTCCCGTCTTTGTAATTTCTATAGGAGGCAGTGACACGGAGCGTCTGCATAGCCGTGAGTTGTATTGTACTTATGCAGTAGTGATTGGCTATTTCTACATCGGCGTAAAAAAAGCTGCAAAGGATAGCAGCCAGTTTCTCCGATGATACCCGAACGTCCAGTGGCAGCCGTAGTTCAGGAACAAATTAGAACAAATCATATCGACCGAAGTTCAAATGTTGTCAGATACGACACATGGTATACAAATTCGACACACACACCTATTTACATGCGGTTCTACCACCGGAATATGGTTCACCAACAAAGGGTCCCAGGGGTAGTTTACCTACTACCGTTACATAAAATAATTCATATCTTCGGCCGTCCAAGAGATATCACATACTTATTCGACGCACACACACCTTTTCACATACGGTTCTACCACCGGAATACGGTTGACTCACAAAGGGTCCCAGAAGTACTCTACCTACTACCCCTACACAAAATAATTCGTATCTTCGGTCATCTAAGAGACATCACCTACAGATTCCACATACGCAACACCTACTCACATGCGGTTCTACCACCGGAATACAGTTGATTTAAAAAGGATTCCATAGGTAGTGTCTGTAGCAGTCTGGATTTTTTGTAACTTGTGCTACGCATGTCCAGGTTATTTTTAAAATCAGAAAGATTATGATCAGTCCTACTTGCATTTACACTACTTAAATCGTGTTTAGTATCTATGTATTTTTCGGGGAAACTTAGATTGCATAAACCTATGATGGTGTTGTGAAAATTATCAAACAGCTCAATGGCGTTAGATCTTTAAATATGCGGATATTGCTGTTGTTTGTATCTCTAACACACTTTCTTTTTTTTTTAGGTGCTGCCATGAAACAGAGATGGTATTTGAATATTTCATCCAGATGATCCGATAGATGCAAGCTGACAGTCTGAGTGCAGACCTCTAATGTGTTGGCGAACACATTGTCAATAAGCTTAGCAAATGATATCGTTATCCTGGAGCACTCAAAGAAGGTCTGCTTTAAATTTAAACTGTTCTAATATTTTGTTTGAATTGCTATCTGTAATGCCGAGATTAATGTTGAAATCTCCTGCTATGCTAATTACTTTGTCTCTTTTATCTCTATCTAACAATTCTGCAGTTCTGTTAATTTCTCGATGAATTTGTTCATATTTTCTGAGGGTGGTCTATATAGAGAGATAACAATAGTTTTTCTTGTTATGATCTCAACTGCCCTCGATTTCTTTTTCAATTAACAATGCTACTATGTCAGATTTTTCAGTTGCGTTACTGTCTTTTCTAATTAAAATCAGAGATCCGCTATGGATAAAATTAAGCCCAACATATGTACTTACGATTAAGTAACCGTCAATATTAGTGTATTTTAATTTTGTTTTTGTTAGGAAGTGTTCAAAGAGACATGCTACGTCAATTTCGTTGGTCTGTAATGGTAATTGAACGGAGACAATTACTACAATTATTAGAGGTTCTGCGTGTTGTAATTAAATATTCTTAGATTTAGTATTATTTGAATCCGCGCTGATTTCTTTTAGTTTGTGAGTGTAAGCCGCAATACTTGAAAATTATAGCCATTTACTATCCTAGAGGAACAGATTCCGCAATTTTTTTGAATAGAGCGTACCAGCCTCATTTTTCATACCTTTCAATTTTTTTTAGCAGTAACATTTGAAATAATAACTAATATTTATCTTACGGACATTAACTTTCATATTAAACTGCCAAGGTTAACTTGTGGTTGTGTAAACGATTCCGCTTGTTTTTCTAAAAACTTTTTTTATTGGCCTAATAACCGGTACAGTTTATTACACGACTAAAGAAATAACAAATGGTTTTATTATTCTAACCCTATTGCAAAATAGTCTAACACTGAAATCTAGGACACTTAAAAAGCTGATATAAATATGGCTTCGTTTACGATTTTGTTGATCTTTCAATAAAGCAAATATACACATCCTTTTCGGGAGCAGGAGCAAATAGAAGAAAAACTGTAGGAACAACAATTCTCCAAACAAGCGAAATCCTGATTCAAGGAAAGTTGCTTGCCAAAGCTATCAGACGACATAAAAGTAATTGTATAGTATTTGGCTAGCTGCAGCAGTTCTTCATTCAGCCGGGGAACTGGATTTCAGACTGCGGCGAACAATGGTTATCCTTGAGACGACGGTCCGGCCGCGTCGTCGGAGAGAGACAGTCGTTCGCTCGCTGTTTACTGGATGCACGAGTGCCCCCTATCGTCCGACATCCGCACCATTTGACCTTCGCCGACTTCCGATAATGCAATAATTCGAAAGCCCGGGTCCCAATAGATCTGGCTGGCTGCGCTATGTTGCAGCGAGGCAGGCATCGGCGTAGGCATAATTAGGCATGTGCATATGTATGCAAGTCGTATGTATGCAATTCGCGCGCGCTTTGCTCAATGCCACGGCTAGCTCGAGCGAAGTATACACATATACATACATATATCTAATCTAAAATTTAAAAATAGTATTTCCACGGAATATATAATAACATTAGAAAGGCGGTTTGAAAGAAATCACGTACGATGTTTGAATAAAAGATTACTAATTTAGTATAAATAAAGACTATAAATGCGACAATTTCCATATTTCAAGCAAAATATAAGCAAAAGTTATGCCATAACAATAACTCCCTAGTTTTGTTACAGACCCATGCCAAACTATATACCGTGTGTTCTACTAATAGTAACCATCACAATCGTAATGCATTTTACTATAAGAGATAGAGTGTACTAAATATGTTCAAATTCTGATAAATAACCAAACAAAAAATTTAAATTATTTTCAAAGTCTACTGAGCTATATTGGAAAAACGAAAATGTTTAGCTTTTATCTTTCATTAAATAGCTTATTTTTTTTGATTACACAGATGTGAACACCTATATTCAAGTTTAGTAGATTTATTTATATACGTCTACCACAGTACAACAATTTCATTCAAAATTTTTAATCACTAAACGAATTTACTTAGTACTTGGTTTTGATTACAGCTGTTATCCGGAACCGGATAATTTACTATCCGGATATCCGGATCTTGGTATTATTATCCGGATACGTTATTTAAAACCTTTGATCGGGATCCATTATCCGGAATCCGGAATTCGAAATCTCTAATCCGAATTCGAACGTCGATCCAGCCCCGTTCTCCGATACTTTTTTCTAGCAAATAGTAAGTAGCGTAAAATTTCATAGTAAATTGTCAAAATCCCCAATGGGTCGAGTACCTATGTAATGCAAAATAACTTTGAATTGTGAGCATTGAAATTTCAATATTACTATGAGTTCACGGATTTTAAAAACTATTACACTTTTTCCATATAACATGAATTCGATATTTTCTTTGTTAAACACTGTCTACATTGAAAAATAATCTTGAATTATACATATAGCGATATAATGTTTCAGAATTTGCCTGAAGGAAACGTTACGAGGTATGGTATTCCATGTAACAGCTTCGTACCAACCTACACATTAATAAACGCGAATAAATCTTGCTAGTCATTATTAATTTTATTTTGAAATAGGACATTATTCAATTTACATTGGATTTCATCAATCCATAGACATATAATTTAAAGCTGGGGTTAGTGGTAGTCGACGGCTTACGGTTACCGATGTGGTTAGTTACAAGGTAGACTGCATTATCGATTGGATTCCACTCAATCCCCTCCTCACTCTCTCGTCGTACATATATAGATATAGTTAATTTCACATTTTTCCAGCGAATCCGATCTTATCGCGCCGCCCAAAGTGCAAACTCTTGTGATGACACCCCACTGGCGAAACATTCCAAGTTAACCAACAGAGAAATTTGAATCGAAAAAAAATATTTTAGTTTCAATTTTAGCCGAATTTTAACAAGCAGTTCTAGAGCAAGTTTTACACAAGATTTTAATAAACAAACCTTATTTAAGCTTTTTAACAGTGATCTTTGAAAGAGAATATTTCTCTAAAACTGTGAGTATAAGACAAGCAGAAATCGTAGCATGGAAAACGATAATAAAACTAAAATTACTGCATTCGCGAACGATCGCATGCAATACCAAAATAACTGCAGCTTTATCTTTATAATAATATATCCATGCAGTGTTCGAAGATTGAAATATCGAAAACAGAATAGCCTAGAACGGGAACCCAACGATCAGCTCCTTATTACGATCTGCCGGGTTATTACTTATAATTTACTGCATTCAAAACAAGTCGCCTTAATAAGAACGCGCGTTTGAAAAATTGCGGCGAAAAGAAAAACAAACCGGGTTTTCGATAGGGCATTATAAATAAACACAATAACGTGGCCAATAGCCGCAAAATAACGCACATCCCGCGAACTCTAACGCATTCTATCTATAAACGTGCATTCGCCGGATTACTTGAGGAATTTAACATTGAGGAAGGTCAAGTGTATTAAAATGTATTTTCAAATGCACATAAATTACCAGAGGAATACATCAGGCGACCAAGCAACACGCTTGACATCGGGACGGATCTTAACTGTCTGCATCAATAAATTAAGACATTTTTAGGTGTCATTAACACACCGATAAAGAATACTAAACTGCCAAGACCTCTATAAGAATTGAACGTTTTATTTTAAAAGATTAACGCATAAATAAATTACTAGACTTAATTTAATAATAATAATAATAATAATATATTTGTTCCTTCATTACATCGCAATGTATAGAACACGTCAAATAATTAGTAAAAGTTTACATATAAAAATTAACTTGTCACATAAACAGTTTAAAATTTTATGTTAAAAAAGTCATTAATGGTATATATGGAATTTTCTGTTAGTAGACGGCGAAGATCTGTTTTAAACTTGTGGATGTTTAGTGTTTTTATGGATACTGGTAAGTGGTTATATACTTTCACAATTTGATGTGTGACACTTTTTGAAACCAAAGCTTTAGTCGTTTGCGGTAACAGTATATTGGAATTTGTATAACCGCGTGTAGTATACCCATGATTAATCTGTTGGTCTTTTAAAAATTCAAGATATTCAAGATATTCAAGAATTTAAGATATAGAATTACCATATTTTTGTTTTATTTTTAAAATGGTTTTATGTCTAATACATATATTTTTACTACAATCGTACACGTAAAGAATCAGTAATCCGAACGCCAAAGCGACTGGCGAGAGAAGCGATATACCCCCGCTTAAACGAATATTTCCGAAGTTTGAACCCTGTGAGATGCGCCCGCTGTTACTTTAACATTGTCATTCGATGCGTACAGGTCACATGTAGGAGTAATTTTTGTGTACGCAAAGGAAGGCTATAAAGTTAAAGATAAGGATTTACTTGAATTTCAATTGTGGATGCTTAAACGGTCGTATAGACCTGGAACGAATTTACTGTAAACCATATACCTGTTAAAGGTTCGACTGTAGACCTTTAAATTGATCTCTTATGCGACATATTTCCTAAATGTTTAGGGAGATATTAAAAACCTGTAATTGTTTTTATAGCAGCTGATAGATTATTGCCAAAGGCTAAATTTTAACAACACATGGTTCTTTTTTATATTTCTAATAATATTGTTCTGAGATCTGTATCGCAATAACTAGTATGAAATAGATAGCAAAGAAAAATTATCAATTATAATTAAATAAAAGGAATTTTTATTTGTTGTTGTGCAGGTTGTGTATTTGTATTAACTGCATGTCACGGGTGGTTTTTTTTCGTATATATTTTTATTGTAAAATTAATGTTTTTATCTTCACTATAGATCTAAGAAAGTTTTACTTGGAAATTATATTGTTAAAGATATGTCGTTAACTTCGGCATAACTGTTTAAAGAATGAGTGCATTTACCATATGCATATACTGTACGAGCGGGCGTACTATGATCACCCGATTTTACACGAACTCAGCGCATCTGAACGTGTGCTGTGTTGAATGTCATTTGCTTGACAAAATTGTGTAAGCGCAAATTCACTTGTGCACCTTGCTCACGTTATAAACGGCGTATTAATATATCTATTTTATTCGCAAAATAAAACATTATCCCTGAGAAGTTAAATATTATATTTCAGAGTGGCATTACAAAATATTCCAAGTAATCGCCATTTTCCTTTATAGAAGCTAAAATGTGATTGTTAGTACGAGGGTGTAACAAATATAAACCAAACAAGTTTTTTTAAAAAATTCTAACTTTATTTAACTAAGCTTACAAATATATATTATTTTTCTTCATACTCTCCCGCTCTAGAAATACATTCTTCCCATCGGATTCTTCGGACGTTCGTGTAGCCATTGGAGCACAAACGTTTTCACCGCTTCGTTGTCGTCAAACAGCCGGCCTCCAAGTGCTTCATCGAAGGGTCCAAAAAGATGGTAGTCACAAGGTGACCAGTCTGGACTATAGGGTGGATGTACCAGCGTTTCCCATCCTAATGCATCCACTTTTTGCATCGTGGCGTTCTTCCTTTTTCTTCGAAATGACAATTTCGCGGCACTGATGTTTACTTCCGCAACGATTTCGAAGAGAGCTATGCGCCGATTTCCCTCTATGAGATTTCGGACTGCCTCGATGTTGGCCTCGGTCATACTTGTCCTTGGGCGGCGATCATGGCTCTCGTTCTCCACCTTCTCACGCCATGCAAACACACGGGTTCTTGACAGGGTGTTGTCCCCAAACTGTGTAATCGCCGCAGAATTTCGGTTGGGTTCACCCCTACCTTGGCTAAAAATTTGATGATAATCCACTGCTCCACGGAGACATGCATTTCTTTCTCGCTCATGGTTTCTTTTGATACTAAAGGGACCCGAGGGAGTTGCGGTCGGTTCTCCCCTCTCCCCCTTTTAAAGAAAATCAGTCCCGTTTATCTTTGATACACCCTCGTACTTCGTCGAATATTTATTAACTCATCAGAAGTAATATTCAGTGTAATGTCCACGTTAGTCATTGCCTTAAGAAATTCATTCGGAAAGTTTATATTCTTATAACTTTTACTACTGAAACAACTTGTGTCAGGAATTTGGTCCATAGGCTTCCGCGGTCGTCAACAACACTATACTCTTGGTTTCCGGGTTGGTACCGCGTCGTTGTCGTAGCTTTGGTCGACGTTTCGTCCACACTCTTATGGGACATCTTCAGGGCTGTTACTGCACACTGACAGTCAGTGTACAACAACAGTAGTTTTAGTTTCTCTTCTATTTTGTCTAAATGAACACGGAAATATACGGAATACAATTTCAATGAGCAGCATAACGGAATAAGAATTAAAGGTTCTTAAATCAAATACAACGCCTATTTAGAAGACCAGATTATATAGTCGGAAAATATTTCAACGCTTTTTCACCGAAAATCTTTTCCTGGTTATTGTACTGGAACCACTAAAATGCATTCTAATAAAGCCAACATCATATACATACTTCCTGTTAAACGCATCATTAAATAACAACAATGGACTCACTCCCTTGGGCCGTAGTAGATTCCCGTTGCTTGCATTTGCGGCGTTTCGAACAATAGAACCCGCCACTGCAAATCGACAAAACTGCACGAAAGGGTAGCCGGTTTCTAATAAACCTTGACACACACATGCACAGCGAATGCTTCCATAGCACCAAGGTCAAGGACAACGAGTGAGTCGATACTTCTGCAACTGGGTCAGATGCATCGATGCCACCCCTTTCCCTTTATGCGCGGGGACCTGTACGCGTCTGCTATTCAAACGACAAAAGCCTTTTGATAGAGCTGCTTGCACAGAGGAGGAAAAACAATAGGAATGCATACAGAAAGGAAGTTAGTTGCAAGCAAAATTCTAGGTCATGTCTTTCCGATATGGTTATTATTCCGTTGGACAAACAGGAAGTCTAAAGAATGCTCCACTAGCTGCATGCGTTACGGTTGGAACATTTATATTTCTCTAAAATCGGTGTTTGTGTGACCTAATTCCAAATAGTAGTAAATCAAAAATACATAACAAAAAACTTCATAGGGTAAACGTTTATAGTCAATCGAAATCAAAAGAGAAAAGTAACACGATTCTGACTAGAAAAAGTTTACAAAAACAAAAATGATGTCTTAATTTGAAAAATTCATAATGGTTGCATTATCAAAATTTATTTCTTGTTAATGATGTTTATAAACGCCCCACAACTGAACATTTTTTCTAAACCCTTGAAATCTGATATGAAAACAATTAACGGAAATTGAAATTTTGTTTTTTTTTTATAAAACATTCGATATATGATTATCATTTTTTGATTCCAAACATTGTAACCATTATCCGCATATTCGAAATGGTTTTCGAGGTATGTATGTTGATGATTGACATTTTCATAGCTGCACAGAGTATTGGTCAGTAAGAGTAGGAATTCCATATGTAGTTTACCCGTTCCTAGACATTTTTTTTAATTCGAACACTTGTAACACAAGTTCATTCAGCTTTTCTAAACAAATTATTACATATTATTAAATACTAAAAATGTGAACTTTTAAGGACTTTCCTTTTCTTACAACTCTCCATTTTATTTACTTGAGTAACCTAATAAGTCACAAAAAAACAAAAACTTGTAAGACTCAATTAAACAAACTAAAAATATAATTTTCACTCGATTTAATTTTACTTCTCCATGACTGTTACCCTTTTATTGGATACAGATTTTCAAGTTAAAATTGATTACTTGAAAAAGAGTATTTGAAGCTTTGCCTCCATAAATCAGGCGAATTTCTTTTCTTTAACAAGCCAGACTAATTTCCCCGGGCGGCCGATACGTCCTTTGCCGGTCGTCTCCGAACATGCTAAAAGTCTGGATATGTGCAGAAAAGACGGACGTCCGGTAAACCTAACCAAGGTCGCCTTTCATAGGATATTCATTTAAAACACAATTTATATAAAAATTTAAAATTACCAGCACAGTGGGTGGCCGATTAACGAACATAATCTGTTCCAAGACTATGTTTGTTATCAAAATTGTTCCTTAACCGATCACTGATCGGCGATCAGTGATTTGCCATAAGCTTCTACAAGAAATCGTCTAATTCGTTATGAAGGTCTTACTACTTATTAATCAAATCTGGATTTTGTTCGTTATGGGGCATTAACCCTCAATTGGAGGGGCCGGTGTAGAGTACGCCAATGAGTTCTTTCTGGTTGTAAATTTTAGACTATCTCTTCCTGAGTTCTGTCTTCCCCACTACCCTCCTAGGAACATCCTACGAGTACAACGCGTCTAGCCGTTCCGTTCAATTTAGAGAATTAAGACTCCAAAGTTTTCAATTTTTGGATTTATTACACTCATCTCATAATTTACCTTCATTTTTTATAAAAAAATTGGCATTTGTGAATTCAAGTTTCTCTTTCATTTTTTATGCAGAAAATTGCATTATAACTCGTGGTGTAATTTATCAGTTTTGTAAATTTCATTTTTAGATTTATATTTTTCCTTTTTTTTATCTTTGTCTTTATACCTCCTTCTAATATGGTTCCTGAATAGATGAATGTAACAAAATAGGAAAAAATAAGGGTGGAAATTTGAAGCAGAGGATAGAAAAATGACCTGGCGTACTCCATACTCCGCACCTCCCAAATTGCACCGTTCGCCAGCCCCTCCAATTAAGGGTTAAAGAACCAGATTGCCTTTTCCCCATCTGCAGGATTTTTCAGAAATCCTCAACTCTATTGATCTCAACTTGATTTCGGTACCATTTCAGACTGTTACTCTAACATCTTCCCACCCTTCCTAAAAGACCTATATTAACAAATGTCAATGTTCGTTATCGAGTAGGTGTCCGAAAACAAAATCTTGTGTGGAACAGTTTGTTATCCAGATTGTTTGCAGTGCGACCTGTTCGTTGAGTCGCCTACTATGCAAAAAGATAAGATTGACAATTTAACTATGGTATATCTCAAACTCCATTTTTAGAAGTGTATTCTTGAAGCCTAACTATGGTCAGCATCATTTAATTTATTTCTTGCAAATGTTGTATTTATAATTTTGTATAAATATACGTTATCATGCGCTGTATGTATGTATGTATATTTTTATTAGTATTACAATATTTTTATTATGTGCATTGTTTACTAAAATATACATTTGTAGTTCTTTTGGAATTAATTAATTGATACAAGTTGAGTATTTCCATCAATCTGATTTCCAGGAAACAGATTTAAATTATTCTTTCTCAGTCATTTATTACCTATAGGTGTATTCTAAATACATGCTTGAAGGAATGCCTCTTTGTTTAAAGTTATTTCACTCAAATTTAATATAAGAATGTACGATATTACACCTTCGTTAATTACCTATACCTTAATTGAATTATCGGATTTATTTATTCGTTGAAAGCACATACGCATTTTAGTGGAGTTTTTATGCTTGCATGTATGTATGCAAAACCAAAGAATTCAGTAGTTGCTTAGCTCGCACTTAAATACATACTTTTAAATTATTAGAAAGAAAATGAAAGTTAAAAAGCGATGACAGTGACACCTGTTCGAAAGCTATTATATTACCTTGAGTCACAACAGTAACCTGCTTGCGAAGAAAACTAGGGATTTTTTTAATGCATTTTCTTCCATTTCTACGCATTGATACCATTTATGCAGCCTGGGCTGATTAAAAAATATACAAACATGTATCATTTAACAATAATTCATAAAGTAAACAAATCCACAAAGCGAATGTTTGCTAACAATTTATCTGCTGTTTTTGATGATTTCAAATAAATAATCTGCTGTAAGAAAGCTCTAATTTAATTGAGAAATATAAACCGATTAAGAAATGCGGTCACTGAACCAAATAACACGACCCTGACTTTGCCATTGCCCTTTCAGTCTGTGCCATTTATTAGTTATTCATGGGAATAATAACTTAAAACGATGACTTACCTCTGTCTGTGGATTCCATAATTTGTCGAGCTCTAGCACCAATATGTTCGAATGTCATAAACAAGAGAAATCACATTAAAAACTACAAATAAACCAACAGCCCACTTTCATTATGGTAAACATGGCCGCACTACAGCATGGACCAAACGTGCAATGAACTTTAAAAACAAACAACGGTATTGCACTGTTATGGAATCACTTTAGATCTGATAAACAACATATTGATAAAATCCAAACAAATATTTCATAAATATGCAAACATATGTTTACATAATTGAATTTGTATAAATATTTTTTTCTGAACGGTCGTACAGATGGCACTACTTGCACGATAATTGGATATTACAAATTTTGAAAGGAATGGAGGATATCAGATACTCAATTTATCTTGTAATCGAATGGAGTTAATTTCGAAGACAAACAATTAATTTCCCCTTCCTTGTTTATTACAGTAGTATTTATAGAAAACAGAAGACGTCGGTACTATTTATAATTTAATTGTTGTATTTCCTGTATATACATACCTGTTGACGTAAATCTGACGATAATGTGACAGATATTTTTTGAAAAATAAGAAAGAATAGTTGCCAATAATTTGAATTCTATGTCCATCTATTCTTACAACATAATTATATACTCTCCAAATAAAAAAACAATGTAACTGTACTAGCTGTTCATATTTAGAGCACTAGATGTCTCCTCTGTCAGTTGTCTAATTCGTAATCATTGTTTGGATATGATAAAGGCGAGATAAATACAATTTTTTGTTTATACCTGCGAAGGTATAAAAATGGATTTACGCTCGAATTATACAATATCAATTACTCGTTCTGAAATAAGTTAAACGTGCTGTGACCGGTGGTTATTAGTGTTTCTTTTAAAAGAAAAAAAGATGGTTCTGAAAATACTTAGATCTGATAAAGGTCTGTTTTCTTTAAAATACTCAAAACAATGTCTTTGGAGGATAAGATTTAGAAGCGTTTTATTAATTATTACAATACTCACTTTTCTATATATATCCGAAATGATAAATCATTTCTATGAAGTAGATTTCAAGAAATTCCAATACCCTCTGGAAGGAAATATTGAGAAGTATGTAATGCAACTACGTGATAATAAAATACCATCAAAGCAACCAATAAACGAATATAAATATAAGTATGTAACTGATTGTCTACAGAAATGTCAGGACAAAACACCACTAAGGCTTGTAATTTTAATTAAATCGGCAATCCAGAATTTTGAACGGCGTTATGTAATTAGACGTACATGGGGATATGAAAGACGTTTCTCCGATGTTGAAATAAGAACTGTTTTTCTATTGGGAACTGGAAATGACACGAAACTTCAGGCAAAAATCGAAAGAGAATATTTGTTATATAAGGATATTGTACAGGCTAATTTTACTGATACTTATTATAATAACACAATTAAAACAATGATAGGCTTCAAATGGGTTGCTACAAAATGTCCTTATTCGAAGTTTTATCTGTTTAGTGATGATGATATGTATATATCCATGAAAAATCTTTTACGTTACGTGCGTCATCCAACAAAATACCCAGAGTATTTAACTGATGTTGAAAATACCATAAATAATGAAAGATTAACACGAATGAAATGGCAGTTGGTTGATTTTGATTTACCTGATGGTATTAGATTCTATTCAGGCTATGTAAAACAAGCTTCTCCATTTAGAAACAGATTTAGTAAATTTCACATGCCATTAGAAGAATATAAATATGATTCATATCCTTTATATGCTACAGCAGGAGCATATATCTTGTCAAAGGATGCCTTAATAGATATGTATTACACTAGTTTATATACAAAGCATTTTAGATTTGATGATG
Source organism: Dynastes maya (assembly GCA_029619315.2). Taxonomy (NCBI): domain Eukaryota; kingdom Metazoa; phylum Arthropoda; class Insecta; order Coleoptera; family Scarabaeidae; genus Dynastes; species Dynastes maya. The sequence continues at coordinate 55,749,614 of JAROYE020000001.1, forward strand.
TTTATCTTGGAATTTTAGCGTATAAGATAGGTATTTTACCATACCACTCGAATAATTTCCACTTATTCAAGGTACAATATTCACCCAAAAATTATGAATATATAATTGCATCTCACGGATATCATGATCCTGAAGAATTGTTACAAGTATGGAATAAACAAAAAGAATTAGGAAACGCTTAATTTCGTTACATATTTAAGTTTTATAACTTGTTATTGGTGATAATAATTAGACATATTTACAAATGCATTGTTTTATTTACAACCTACATAACTTACGTATCAATTTTTAATTTATGGGTTTGGTTTTCCAAAGTGTTTGCTTCATGTTGGGCCAGATTAAGGAGGGTTTGTGCACTTTCTAAAATCTACAATCAAAACGTATAATTTTACAAAGCATGTATTTGGAAACTAACCTTTTTAAAACCACTTTGTGTGTCCTGAATAGTTTTATCATAGTTATCACGTAAACGCTTATGTTGAGTTAATTGATTAGATAATACATTTAGTTTTTCTTGTAGAGTTTTAACATTCCTTTCTAAAGAATTCTTCTCGTTTTCTTCCTGATCTATAACCTTTTGTAGACTATTTCTTTTCGATCTTAAATCTTCAAGACCTACGATAACGTCTATTTAACTATAATAATCTATTAACGTATATTACTATTAATAATTTTAAATTAAAATTACAATTTAATAAATTACATTTAACCAATTCCTGATTATAAGTTTGAAGTGATGCCCCATGTTCTGACATTTTAAGATTTAATTTTAGTAATTACATATTTAAAGATGTCATTCTTATTTGTTCAAATTCTTATTAGTCAAAATTATTAACTTAAATAAAATGTAACTGATACAATATTGTTTTAATAATATTACATGTAATATACTTATAAAATCATACAGGAACTAGAAATAATTTAACACTAAATATTTTCAAAAAGATGTATATTACTATTTAATTATCAGGATATTTTTGAAGTGAAAATCGGCGGTTTCAGAAAGCAATATTTGAAAATCGCGTATGTATGCATGTTTTATTTTGCTTGTTCCAAACACAAACAAAATCCTACAATCAACAAGCATCGATAGCATCATCAGCTGCGTACTGCACACACAACATGGTAAGAGAGATTTTCAATTTACATTATATTAGTATATTTTTTCTTAAATTACTTTTGCAACAAATTTTGACAAAATTATTTGCACGCATATAGTCCCCGGCTAAAGATGTGGCGAAAAATTCTATAGGAAAAAATAAAGAGAAATACAGTCAGCTAAAAGATGAATCGGGAAATTCATGCATCAAAGACACGTCGGAATTTGAAATGGAAAATGACGAGCAGCCTTTACAAATAGATACTAGTAGTAATGATACAAAATTAGATCAGACAGAATCAGAAAAGCAAGAAACGGATAAAGAAAATAATCAAGCTAATGGAAATAAAAGAAACTTTGACGGTGTTGAAAATGTAAGTGCATCGATTAAAGTTTGTTGCCAAATGCGCGCACGTATTAATATGCTTTTTGTTGTCATAAATAAAATGATGGCGATTTCAGTTCTTTTGCGGAATTTAAAAATTTGCTGTATTTTATCATTTGCAATGATAAAGAAATGTTGTTTCAGAACCCCACACCTACTAAAAAGGCGCGACCAAAGCCAAAACCGCAAATGATTGAGAATATGCAAGAATACGTTGACAATAATAGTATCGAAAAACTCACAACTACGACGTTGTTATATTGGTTAAAGGAACGAAATCTACATTGCTCAACAAGAGATAAAAAGGCAGAGTTGATACAAAAAGTGAAAAGTCAATTTGTTAATTCAGGATAAGATAATGTATATAATTTTTTGCGTTTGTATTACATAGATGTATTTGTTAATGCTTCCTCAAAGAAAATATAATTTTATCACTTTAATGAGCGGTTGGTTTTCTTTATTATCTAAATCCAATTTTTCCTGATTCAGCTTAATCCTCAAATTATCGTAACGAATTTAATGAAGCACGTTAAAAGAATGATATCTGGATTCTTTCGAACATCTTTGACATGAATTTTAATCTATTAAAAAGAAATACACATGGCGGACAAGGTGCGCATGTATCGTGAGCTTTATACAATGCTGTTTTAGATTAATTACAATTAATTTATGAAAACCACAGTTACCTACAAATAAATTGTTACTTCTGTCAGTACAGAAAACTTGTTCGTATTTACAATTCCTTTGAACAAAAGAAAAAAATCACTTAGGGCCCGAATACACGAGCAGCTTCATGCTGCCGCTGCCGGTAGCTATTTGCTGTCGACGAGCTGCTCGTGCGACAGCTGTCAGCAGCTTCAAGCTGGTTTGTTAGTTAATATGCCTTTGAGAATTGGAAAAACTCTCAATATCACAGCTTGTTCGAGGTGAGCATTGAAAGTACGGTTTCAATTTATAAAATTTCCGATCTTTTTCATTATGTTCGTAGCTTTCGTTAAATATGTTCTTTAATGTTTGCAGATCTGGATTATGGCTAACAACCGCTTGAACCTTTAAATTGGTTACCGAGATCGCTCGAAGTTTAGTTTTCTTATTGTGTTATTTAGTTTTTATTTCATGTTGTATCGTTGTTTATAGATTCTGAGTTTCTAAATAGCTTATTGTATCTGGGAAATCTCTAGAATGTTCCAACTTTCCATAAGATCGTGGCGAATATGCTTTTTAGGCGCCATAGTAAATTCTAAGTAAATTAGCAAGAAAAAGTGAATATGAGATTAAACAAGTAAAAAAAATATAAACATTTTTTATAAACGAAAATTTTAGTACCTAAATAAATTCAAAGAAGTAAAAACGAACTAGTAAAACGTGTAGTGAAAATACCGTATCTACGAAAAATTTAAAAATTGATTTTTTTTCCCAAGCGGTTAGAGATTTATCAAAATTTCTTAAGCTTAAAGTTTAAATAGTTGAACTTAATTGCCTTGCTCATAATTTCTTTTTTTTTTAATTTTGCGAAAGATTTATGTTAGAAGTCCTAGAAATAAAGATTATATTCACATGCAATACGCTAAGAAATTGTCGAACCTCTTTTATTATCGGAACTACGAACTAAAATTATCCAGGAAATTTAAAAAATGCTAAGCGGGTTAATTTTAATTACATATTCACTAAAAAATACAATTTAAAAAATCGCACAAAATAGAAAGCCATTGCAAGGGCACTTGCTTAATGAGTTAAATAGTCAAAGATGTACCTTTAAGTTGTAAAAACAATTGTTGAATCAAAAAGTTTGAGAATCACTGTTTTAAGGTAAAGTAAACACAAAAATATAAGGAAATGTTGCAATCACGACGATGAGGTTAGGATGGTTAAACGGTTAGTTACTACTTTGATACAAATACTGCGAGTTGCATTACCAATTCAGGTGCTTATTTATTAATTGTGGCTAAAAATCAGAATACGCTTTCTTTCGGCTCAAAACAGTTTTTAGTTAGGTCGGTTCTTGATTGTAACTAGCGTTCCTACCAATAAAAGGAAAACAAACTAGTTTTTTGGGAAGAAATCATGTTTTTAAAAATCTTCATTAGCTTTCTATGTTATCTTATTTAATAAGCTTTTTTATGTTTAGTATGGTACAAGGGGGCGATAAGAAACAGTGATTATGAAAAGAAATCCAATTATCTTACACATTAAATACTTCGTAGACACGCGCATCGTCTATTTTGCTTGTAAGGTATTTATTATTATTAATCATCAAAGTATTATACGTTAAAACATCGCTCTTTGGATTAGATAATATTCATGAGTAATGAAGTCATTTTTAACATGACGAAAACAGTATTTTACATCTAATCTCAAAAATATTTGTAAAAATCGGTTACGTTATAAAGTAAGGATCGTAGGTATTTTATTGATAAAAATATAAATTTATAAAAAGTAAGTCTTTTATTTCTTTGAAAAAGTCGACATATATATACAATGTTCATTTCTATTATATACAATTTGACGGTTTTAAGGAAACTACAAAAGAAGCAACATAATGTAATTAAGAAAAGGCAAAAAGTAAATAACTAGTATGAAAATGTTGGCACAAGAAGACACAGGTATCACATTCCAATACGCTTTGTCACCAATTCTTAAATCAAATGTATGAAAAACTAAATATAAATATATACTTAAAGACACAACATTCATCCAAGCATTACTGGTCCATTAAAGATTTGTCAGGAATGTAATATTAAACGACTTTCTGAAGCACAACTTAGCAAAACAACAACCACCGAATCTTAAAAAAAATTTACCGCTTCGTACAGTTGTTAGAATACTTACAATGATAATGTACAACGTTTGTTTTAATAAAAATTTTAATAACCTTATAGTTTACAGTTAAAAAGCAACCCTCAACAGTTAACAGTATATACACAACAAAAATTTAGATGATTTTTTTTTTCATTTTTTGTTCGTAACATCATTTTCGGATCCAGAATCCAAATTGGCTTTCGCCTTGCGAAGTACTTGGCTCGTCTTGTGTATTTGCTTGCAGATTGTCTTCTCGACCTGTTTCTTCCTCTGATTTGCAATTGTTAACTGGCTGACCGTTTCTTCTAGCGCACGACGTGTTCGCAGCAACCTCTTCCGGAGATCATTGTTCTCATTTACAATTTCCTTCGTCTTCAAGCAGCATTGCTCGTTATCTAATACAGAAAGAAACTTTAGTATCCTGAAGAAAGTTCGAGAATATGTTCATATAAAAGAGATGAAAAAAACCATTTAAGATTAATGTCTATAAGGACTTCTTGACTTGAAAACATAAATACTTCTATTTAACACTAGAACCGCCGCACCGGTCAATTTGACCGTCTTCCAATTTTAAAGTTTTTTTTTTCAACGGAATTAATTTTGATGTTCTTGAAATCATGTGACTTTTCCAAAATTTAGTTTGGCAATGTTCTCGCAAAATTTTGAATATTTTGTAGAACTCTAAGCGGTGTTCTGGGAAATTTTACCTTAAACGGCCGCCCTGGTCAAATTGATCGGTACGTTAAAAAAATGTTTTGACAAACTTTATTTGTCAATTCTTTTTCTTGGTTGCAACATTTGAAAGAACTAAACATTTAGGCATGTACCGCATGTAAATATATACACAATTTCAAACATTTATTACATATAAAACAAGGCATGTAACTGCATCAACCGATCAGAGCTTGTTCCTATTTGTTAGTACTTGTTTCGACATGTTCAACCTTGCCCTCGACAAAGAACCTGTTCTACTCGTGCTCTTTTTAGTGTCGCACATGCGCAGACTTAATTTGGCGCATGCGTACAAAATATTTTGCAAGTTTCAAACTGCACTATTGTGAACATATAAAAAGACCGGTAGTACTCTGAAAGTACATTCGTCCTGTTTAGTTGAACGAACTGGAAAATCTTTCACCGGGAAATTCCGAGAATGATTCTAAATCAGTTAGTACAGACAGTGAAAACGAAATTCGTTCTCGAGTTGTTGCGAGTGAGGAACAAAATAGTGGTGAATCTGACAATGACACAGTTTGTGATGTAACGGTTGCAGTGACTAGTGCTAATTCCAGTGATAAGCAGGAAGTGAAAATGTCTGTTCATTCTAATTGCCAGGAAAAGAAACCAATAGAAAAAGGATTTTCCTTCAATCTTGGTGTAGTTTGCAAATCAAAAGACAATTCCCAATGGTAAGTAATTTCTTTGGGTCAACCTACTGCAGGCAGAAAAACCCAACCCGATATATTCAGGGACAATCCAGGGTCATGCAAAACAAAAAGTAATTACAGAAAATGTGAGTAGTTTCTGGAGATTATTTATCGATGACTCGATGCTGAAACACATAAAACAATGCACAGAGGCTGAAGCTAGAAGACAACTTGACAGTCAAGACTGACTTATCTTTAGGAAATCTGGAATCCTTTATTGCCATTCTATACGCACGTGGTGCTCAGGGTTCCAGTCACTTAGAATTAGATTCCTTGTGGTCTAAAAAGTGGGGAATATCCTTTTTAAGTCAAACGATGTCTAGAAACAAATTTAGAGAAATCATGCGATATCTTAAATTCGATTTCAACTCAACAAGGAAAGAAAGATTAGAACAAGGCAAGTTTGCTTTAGTTTTTGAAATATGGCAAAAATTTGCTTACAATTGCAAAATTTATTATGTGCCCGGAGAAAATAACAATAGACGAACAACTTTTTCCTACAAAAGCAAGATGTCGATTTGCGCAATATACATATGTCCAATAAACCGGATAAGTTGGCATTAAGTTTGGGCATGCTGTTGACATTGAAGCTAAATATGTGTTGAATCCCTTCCCACATTTAGGAAAAAATGATTCGAGACCAATAGGACAACCACTTGGTGAATACGTCGTTCTAAAATTATTAGAGCCTTACACCAAGAAAGGAAGAAATGTGACAACGGACAATTTTCTTACCAGTTTGGAACTTGCAAAGAAATTAGCAAAACTAAACACCACAATTGTTGGAACTGTGAACAGGTCGAGAAAATATATTCCCGTAATCAAGTAAATCAAGTAATCAAAAAAAGCAAAGGTTCTTTATATGAAACTGTTTTATTTACAAGTAAAGAAAATGTTTGCACTTTGACAGTGTATCAAGCAAAAATAAACAAAAATGTTCTCCTTCTACGTACGCAACATCCAACAGTTTCGATTGATGCTGGTACAAAGAAAAAACCAGAAACAGTTTTATACTATAATAGCACAAAATATGGCGTTGACGTAGTAGATCAAATGGCCCGAAAATACAGTGTGAAGGCACCCTCAAGAAGATGGCCAGTCCATGTTTTTTATAATATATTGGATCTTGCTGCAATCAATGCGTTTGCTGTTATACAGAAAAAAAACCACTTGCAAAAAAAAAAAAACGTGCGATTTCATTCTGAAATTGGGCAGAAGAACTCTCGCATCAATCCGATAACCAAGAAAAGACCCAACCGGGAAAGGAACACCTAAAAATGCAACAAGAACTTAAGATATCTCGAAAAAAGACTACATGTCTCCATAGGTAAGAACTAAAACCAAACTTATGTGGAAAATGTGGATTTAAAGTAACTTATTGAAAAAAATTGTACGATTTTTAAAATACCAAGTAACTTAGAAGTTTTTTTTATATTTTGTAAATAAATAACGCCTAATCAAACAGCTGGCATTGAAAAATTTAGCGTGTAGGCTGTAGAATTTTTTTTGGAAAAGAATCAAAGTCCTGTCTTGTACGAACGTTTCTTTTAGACAAAAAAAGTTTTTTGTTAGTTGTAAAAAATAAAAAACTGCTGCTTTGAAAATTTGCGAAAACGTATTATTCTCCCCCTTGGAAGGGACCCGGGGGAAGTGGGAGACATTTACAAAAAAAAATTTAGCCGGACCCCATAAACGTTTTTACGAGGAAAACCTACACCAATTTGAAAAAAAAGGCAGACCAAAAAACAAAGAAAGGGGTTAAATTACAAAAATAAGGGAATTGACAAAACAAATTAAATATCGAAACGAAAAAATGGCGGAAAATTTTTAAAGGTCTCAGTTTGATTCTAAAAATTTGAAAAAAAAGGGTTTAAGATATTAAAAAAGACAAAACCCAAAAATATACGGAAACAATGGAAATTTTTCCGGGTTCGATGTAGGAAAATGAGGCCAATCAAAAATTGCACAAAAAAGTGTTGATTTTGATGATGAAAAATATTTTCCTTGGTAACACTAACATCATTGGAAATGCTGGTTTACACAAAAATCTCTGCTCCGACCAAGCGAGATTCGCAGATAAACAGGAAATTTGAGCCAAAAAAATTTTTTTTGGATTGCTTTTAAAAGCCCGGGGTTTAAATCCTCTCTAAGAATTTGGGGTGATTCAGCAATAAATCTGAAATGATTGACAAAAGTCTCCAAAATGAAGCGATTTTTTGAAAGGTTTCAAAAGGGGTTATATTCTCTTTTTTCCAACTTAAAGATTCGCATTTTCAAAACTGTTACCCCGGGGTTAAAAGAAATAACATCGTTTCGCCCTTAAAAAAATGATCCCCCAAAAATCCAAAAAACGTCCTATCGAAGATTTTTGGACAGAACTTTGGAACCGTTTTAAAGGGGTTTGGGCCCCAGAAAAAGAGAATCGTTTTTAACGAGAATTAGCAACAGCTCAAGCAAAATTTGTCCAGATTACTCCAAGCCATATTCAAAAATTTCCTCTAAAATGAGAAAATTTTTTTAAGTGGACCTTTTGCCATTTTTTTCTAAGAAAGTAAAAAAAGTTCTAGTTAGATTAAACCCTCGCATATTTTCTAAAAGTTTTTGTTAAAGTTAAAAAAAATGTTAAAATGTCCAAAAACTTTTGCATCAGCCGTTATACCTTTTTTGGGAAAAATTATGTTAATAATAAAAACAGTCGAAACAAAATTTGGTTTTTAATCACGGGTCAATTTGACCGAGGCGGCGGTTCGAGGTATAAGGAATTCTCGGCGGTTCTAGTGTTAAAACATATTTGCTTAGATAAACTTTGTATAGGGACATGAGCGTAATGGGGTAGCATTAAATTTTGCGTTTTTGTGAAAACACGACACTTTCATTCGTATAAGTTTATAGGAAATCAGATTAAATGGCTTAATAGGCATTTGGTGGTATAACGAAAAAAACAGAGTTGACGCGGACGCTATTTTTATATCTACATGTGATCAATGAGTTATGCAAAGCAATAAGAATGAGTCAAAATTTAGTTAATGCGATAGTTGGTTTAACAAATAATAAAACAGTATACATATATTAAGACTTTATTATAGAGTCCCTTTTAATTTTTCCTATACTTTTTAGAATTTCTAAGAGTTAAATGCGTTTTTTAAGAGATTTTAATAATTATTAGATATACAGCCAAGGGTGTGTCATAAATGGCCCTTAAAAAATTAATTTTGACGTTCAACCCATGATTCGAATCCTAGATTTAGGGAAATTCTACACTTTTTTTTGTTCAAATAAAAGAACAGTTACAACAGTATACAAGTAACGCTGTGGTCATATTTTCTATGTGACTCTAGTAATGTTCTTTTGGATTTGCTTAGTTGATCCGCTAACTGATTTAAGAATTAAATTTCGTCCGCGATTTGTCAAAGGTCCCGATAGGCTTCAATTACGAACTGATGGTGTTTTACATCGTAATACTAATTTGTGATAGATTAGTTGTTACGTTTAAATACTCCCGTATTTTTTGAATACCATACAATATTAAAAACTTTTACTCGAAAGAGGTTTTGTTTAAAAAACTAAGCGTCAAAGAAAAACTTAATTATCAGGCATTTTGTTCAGAAAGCATAGGAGAGCACGGCCAAATTTTAGTGGAAATTCTGAATATTTAATTTATTTTTATTATATAAAATTTAAACACTTACTGCATGGCAACAATTGCTGCTCATCCTTATTTAATAGATTACTCATAGACTCTGTCATTCCAAAGTTTTTAAGAAGGGACGCGTCAAATTAACACTTATTTCCAAACTAGAGAATCGGCCATGATCACTTTCAATTCCTAAATCGGTGAAGAATTGGTTGCTGGCGTTCTGTATCTAACGTTTCCAAAACCATTACGGGATTGAATTGCTTTTTGAACGTTGCTCACGTCAACAGTGGCATCCTCCGAAGTGTAACCCGATTATCGGAGTTCTGTCTTTTGTATGTAGGAGGGCAAGTTTTGTTGAGAAATAAGTCTAGTATACGGCTAGAACGCTTGGTGCCGATCTAGATAAAGACAAATTTTATCTCCCCTCTGTAATTTGATCAATTTGGTTCTTCAGTCTGCGTTTTGTTGTTCCAGTTGACTGATACGAACTTCTAACTTAGATTTTTGGGGTTTCCCAAAAGTGTCACTTGCTTTTGGAAATTGTCCTTCATGCCTTCGAAATCGTCTTTATACTCGCGTACTTGCCGAGTAAACTCGATTTCCTTTTGCGGATTTCCTTTAACTGTCTTTCGAATTCAGCTTTCTCGTTTAATTTTTCGGCTCTTCTCTAAACAAAGATTCTGAAAAGAAGATTTGTTTTTTTCTAGGTCCTGCCGCAGGGTATTGACTCTGTTCCTGTAATCCACTTCAGATTCTTGCAATTGCCGTTTCAGATTTTCTTCGCTTTCCTCTAGAATATGAATCTTATCTTCGCTACTTTAACAACCTTCCTAACCTATTAAAATTAAATGAGTTAAGATTGTGTACTTTGGTTTAAGTTATGTTTCCATAATTCCCTAACCCTTTTATTACGGAAACTACAAAAATGATTATAAAGTTGGTGGACTCTTTTTTCTGGATTTCGTAATTATCAGTTAGTTAAGCAAATTTAGTTCACTATAAAATGTTTTTACACAGTAGTACCATAATCATGTTCGTTTCTGCTATAATAAAAAGTTAGCAATATGTATAAATAATTTTAGACGCGGCGTAAGTATATTTTAAATAATATTAATATAAAATTTAATTAGTTAAACAGTGGCAATTAAACAACGAGAAATTGTTTCGAACCTTCGAACTGACAACACTGGCGGTATTCAACGACGTAAGCATAACTTCCACAGTTTTACAAATGCGTAATGAGTTTCAACTCGGTCGAGTGCTTTGTGTGTGAAGTAGTAGGTTTGAAAGGTTGGTGTTGAAGCGTTATATGTCGAAAAAATGTGCGATAAAAAACTCGAACAGAGAATTGTGATCAAATTTTACAGAGATGAAAAGCTGGGTCTTCCAGTACGACCCTGGACTCGTCGGCAAAGTGAACAGTGGGCTGAGATTGGAGGAGAGCGTCCTCAAAAGCAAGAATGTCGCGGTCACAAATGAAGACAATGCTCATTTGTTTCTTCGACATCAATGGCATTGTCCACAAAGAATTCATTCCGCAAGGCCCAACTGTTAATTCGGCCTTCTATCTTGAAGTTTTGAAGCGGCTGTGTGCCAGGATTGCGCGGGTAAGACCTGAACTGAAGAAATCTGGACGGACCCTTCATCACGACAACGCGCCCGCCCATTCGTCGCTTCTTGTTGGACAGTTTTTTAGCGAAAAAAATAATTCCAACGCTGCCTCACCCGTACAGCTCAGATCTGGCACCACTGGACTTCTAGCTGTTCCCAAAATGAAAAAGTCCCATGAAAGGACAACGGTTCAGCTCCATAGAAAATATCCAGACGGCAGACGACGTTTTGCAAGGTCTAACTTCGAGCGACTTTCAGAGGTGTTTCCAGAAGTGGGAAGAGAGATGGAATAAGTGTGTGGCACTCCGGAGGGAGGGGGGGTTATTGTGAGAGAATGAATGCGTGATTATGATAAAGCTTTAATAAACAAATTCTCGTTATTTATTGCCACACCTCGTATTCTTGGTTTCCGTGTTGGAATCGTTGTCGTAGCTTTTGCGTAGCAATTGACGACCGCAGGAAGTCCTACGTACCACATTTATTAGTTAATTTATTGTTATTACAATTATTTTAACCAGAATGTTTTAATGTTTAATACTCGTAATCAATAACAAAACAGTAAAAAATGAACAATTCTGAATTATATGCTTATTAGTAAATTATACCGAATAATTTTACATATTTTTCAGATGGATGTATTTGGTAAGTCTTTCATGTTTCAGTTTACAGATAAAACAATCTTATCTCTTCTTTGTAATACTACCACATTTCTATTCATTATCAACTGATATGCTATGCATATATTTTTATTAATTAACTAATTATGCAAAAATATATAATACCTTTTCTAATTCCCTTATTGTTGCCATCAGTTTATCAACCTCGTTACGTTTAACACTTCGGCTTCGTATTTCGATTGTAGTTCCTGCGCAGAAATCATCAATTTCTTGATTTCAAATTCGGCTTTATTTTCAAGGGTTTTCATCATATCTTCGAAATCCTGTTCACGAACTCTCATCTTTTCTTCCCACTCAATTTGTGCTTCCTCTCTGATCGAATTTTCAATTTTTTTCATTTCATCCCTCATTAGCTGTAATTGTCTCGCCGAAGCTTCAACGTTAAAAACGAGCTTGCGAAGCTGCTTCCTCAGCTGTCCTTAACGCTTCGGTAAGATTAGCCTTTTCTACCTCAAGCTCATTAATTCTATTGTGAGTTTCTTTGTTCTTGTTATCCAAAGTATCTTGTAATAATTTTTGAGATGTTTTTACTTCTAATACGGTTTTTTCCAGTTCTTCTAATTGAAGGTCAGCATTATTTTTTTGCTACTTCCGCCATTTCCAGCCTAAGTTCTGCCTGCTTGACTTTTTCGATTAATTCTTTCTTATAAACTTCTGCGTCTTCAACTTTCTGACGTTCCTCTTCAAGTTCACTTTGAACTTTTTCTAAAAGATCTCGTGCTTCTTGTAGTTCATTATCTTTTACTTTTACTAGATTGTCTAACTCGCAGATCTGTTCATGCAGCGATATTATAGTTTGTCTATTTTCGGCAAGAATACTCTTTCTAGAAGATGTTTTGGAGAGAGATCTTTCAACTTCTCCTTCAGTCGAAACAGTCGATGTCTCACAGATTTTCGATCGACGAGGTTTTAAACATTCTTCTAAACCAATACGCGCCTTGGACACCGACCGATCCGGTTCTGACCATGACTCGGATTCAGAATGATTTTCGGTTCGGAATTTTAATGTTGTTGATGTGTTCATGGATTTTTCTCCTGATGGACTCTGTCGTTTCGAGTCATCTAAGCGAGATTCGTGTTCGAATTGAACCCTATAGCCTCTACGAAGTCTTCATCATTTATTAGTACTTGATCTCCTTTACGGGTAGTATAAGTTTTGTATCCTTCTTCTAAAGAGTGTAATGATCTCGGTTTATCCTGATTTATTTTAGATACCGTTAATTTACTTAATTCTGTATCTCTTAGTTCAATTTCTTTCTTGAGATTTTCTATTTGATTTCTTAAAACTGAAATTATTCGACTTTGCTCACCGCCTTTATCTTCGCTCGTCACTTGATAAAGATGACTTTGGTAAGTCAAAGATACGTTAGCAGGAATTACGCTTAGTATCGCATTTTCTTCATCAACAGGCATAAAAGTATTGTCTACGAGAATGCCATCCGTGCGACTAACACCTAAAATATTGGTTATATTGCTTAATTGCAGAAGGCTTTGATCGGGATCCATCGACATTGAATGCGCCAGTGTTCTTGAGATATCTAAACTTTGGTTAATCAACCGACGAACTTTTTTCATTCTGTTGGTGTCCTAAAAATCCTAAAATAGACTTCTGTTTAAGTAACGAATCTAAGAAATAAGCTAGTTCTTCTAAACGATTTGTTAAAATTATGCAAACATCGTTGGTTTCTGCTCTTATTTCTTTCGCATTTTTCAAGCTCCTGTTGAAGCTCAGCATGTTCTTTTTGCAGAATATCTATTTCCGTTGTGATTTTTGATTGCTTAACTAATTCGTCTCTGAAATAATCTCGTTCCTTAATAGCTGCCATTAGTTTTCTCTTCCATTTCTCTTATACCTTCTTTAGTGACGATTATATCGTTACCATTTGCTAACGTATTGATATCGAGACCCAATTTCTGAATTTTTTCTTTAAGTATTTCAAGTTGTCCGCTCTTTCCGGCCAGATTTTGTTCTAGTTTTGCGATTTCACTGTCTTTATTGCTGATAATATCGCCATAACGTTTCTGCAATTTTTCAATTTCTCGGTTCTTTTCCCATAATTCTTTATTGACAATTCCCTGTAGGTCGCATGTTCGTTTTCGCAATTCGTTTTCAAGTCGTTCTATCTCCCTGTCCTTATCTTCGATCTCTCTTATAAAGAAATTGGATGGTTTCTCGTTCCCGACATCAGATTTCTCGCCCATGCCCGGTTCACCACCCACACCCTGTGATATTGACAGTAATTCGAATTCTAAGTCTACTATACGATTTTCTTTACTCTTGAGATCATCTTGTAAAGCATGATATTTCGTTTCTAAGTCATTCATTTGGTACTTGGTTTCTTCTAAAGTACACATTAGTACCTAAACAAAATGTAAACATTGAAGAATAGTATACAATTGGCTGTTAATAATATGTTAAGTTTAATCGGGTCATGAAATTGTGAGGAAGTAACAATAAATACCATCTAATCCAGAATTATAACAATCTGAGTACAATATAGTGCTGTTTTTATGACCTAATTTCATTTGATAAACATTGCCAATCGGGAAACTCCTCCGAAATAGAAAAAATATTCTTGAGGCGAAATAGCTCTTAAATTTATAGGTTTCTGTAACGTATCTCGTAAATCGTTTTAATGTAAACACTATTGCAAAATGAAGAGTAGAAAATATTTTGTAAAGCAGTTATCAAATTCTTATGAGTAAACTATATGTAGTAGATTTCGTATGAGTTTACATTTTACTTATATATATATATTTCATTAAATGTAACTTAAGAGATTTTTTTACCGACCTCTGGAATTTATCTTTTCGATAATTTCAATTATAGGTCAATGAAATCGAGAACAATTAAAAATTTCAACTCTTTTTTAAATTTGTTGCATTTTACTACATATGGAGTTTAATGCACCATCAAAAAAGGCATATTTTTATCAGTAAATAATAAAAAAATATCTTAATACAAAACACTATTTTTTATAACAAAGTTCGTTGATGAATTTCAAAAAGGTCATTTTAAAGAAAGATAAACGCAACCAAACATAGGTACTGTGCATTCGGAACTACACAGTTCAAAATGTTCTGAAGATGCGTATATGTAAAGCTTAGTTTCCGGTAACACCGGAAGTAGGCGTGACAGTTTTAAATACAATAAAATAGGGTTGTTAAAAAAAAATCGATTACTACCACATCTTATTCAAGATATTAAAATTCGTCTTTTATTTAGACTTCCCTTTTTTTTCCGTAACGTGTATTGATCGAGAACTACACCGGAAGTAAAAATCATCATTCTTAGTTTATTTTAAAAGAAAAAAATATATGTAGGTATAAAATTAGTATAAAATTTAATTCCAATTCTAGATTGATGTATTTGAATCTTGGCAAACTATTCACTGTCCATTTTTTTAAAGAAATTTATACACATGGTTCTAGAATAGTAAAATATGCGGAAAATAAGCAATATCAGATGAGAACGCGGATATTTTCAAATACAAAATATCATTACTAACCTTTTTCTGCTCCTCTAGACTATCAGTAAGTTCTTTGTACTGCTCCAATAATAATTTTGGATCTTCGTTAGCTTCGGCCATGGAATTCTAATAACACGAGCATTGCATCATTTAGAAAACAAAAGCACTCAATAACACAAACACTTTAGAGTTAGTTATAAACTAAACTAGACACAGTTCTTTAATGGAAAAGCACTATGATAACCCAATGCTCAACTACTGCTTGCAACAAAATTAAAACCCAAGACAAAATTTGCATGCATTTATTGGATTTAGTTTATAAATTACATATTTACAATTTTCCTTTAAATAAATTATTAAATTTGGTTAGACTAGTGGCGTCACATACAAATTTTGTGCGAAGGTTATTGCAAAAAGATGGCAAAACATGCAAGTGCGTTTATTTGGAACTTCGAAGGTTTGGTAATATGTACACGATAGTGTTGATAATATCATTCCAGGACTAGAAAAACAGAAGAAAATGCGTTTTTGAGTGGCAAACTGGTTTCTTAACTTGAAAGGATAAAAGCCTAATAAGCAAACATTACTTTTTGAAAACTATAAAATATAAATTAATACCTCGGTAGTTGGCGAAGAACAAATGCAAGAAAACATATCTATTTTTTTTAATTTTAATTCAAAGAAAGAGATAGAAAAGAGAAAAATAATTAAAATATATCACCCATTTTCAAAAGATAAACAACAAGCCATCGATAAAAAAAAATTACTTTTCAAGATAATTAATTATCTGATTTTTGAATACGCGTGTGCAGTACAGAGCAGAAGCAAAGTGAAGCAGTCTCTACAACAAAATCGAACTGTGTGGTAAGTTCATTTCAAGACATGCTATTTGAGTTCCACTATAAAATAGATATATAACAGTCAACTTGGTTGTCTTCACTAGACTATCTCGCTTTCTCTCGTGTAGTCTACCTTATAGTGGCGTCTTTATTTCTGACTTAGAAGCCTCTCCGTTCAAATAGAATCCTGCAGTTTGTTTATGGAGAAATTTAAATTTAGCACAGAAGAAAATGTTTAACATAAAAAATTAATCACCCTCCCAATTTATGTGACGATATTTGTGTAGATAAAATAAAATTAATAGATCCAGCACGCTCCTGGAAAAATGGTTTATATCAGAAATATTAAACATAATGCGTGATATAGTGCATGCTCCAGATACAATACATAGATAATATTGGCGTTCGCACTAGGTTTTAAAACAATATACAATACTTTATATAATAAAAAGTAGAGTATACGTATTAATAAATTCATTAAATAGGATTTTAGAGAGAGAGGAAGCATTGGTCGCCGTTTTTTGTTATAGCGCCTTGGAAATTCTGTGAAACATGGTAGATAAAGAAGAGGATTCCTTACGATAATTGTGTATTTACGCAACGTAAAAACTAATAAGGCAATAATTTACATCATTAGATTTCTTTTCAAAGACATTTTTTTTATCTATGAACGGTACTTTTGATATTCTACTGCTCTGATAACAAACCAAAGTAAAACTATAAAAGCAAGAGAAAAAATGTCTACTTCCTAGTAAGCTGGAATTTAAAACTTGTTTATATTTGATGTGAGTAGGCAATAAAAATGTGGTTGCTTCTAGAACTGCTGGTATTTACAAAGTAAACAAATGCGAAGTATGCGGAACGAGAATCACCTCCAACCGTAAACAAATGACATTTTCTCCCGAGAATGTATAATATGTTAAATACTTTACCTATCCATGTGAATGGTAATTATAAAGAAATTGTTATTCTAGAAGTGCCTTTTACAGATTTTTGATGCTTAAAAGAAAACACAATTCACAGCAAATTTCACTAAACAAAAGCAACATTCTTTAATGCGTATTCGGTTTTCTTATTACTTGCTGAAATAAATTGTTCATAAAACTGTATTAAAGTGGTAGGATGTGAGATACCAAGATAAAAATGGATATCGAGAAAGATAATATAAACCGCAAAAACAAACAATTGGAAATCCCAATTAAAGTAAGAAGGAAAACTGTGTAAAAGAAAGTATGGATAAGTATACTGAAAATAGACTCGTAAAAACTATTGGTTGTCATCAGTTCATAATGGTTAAAAATAAACTAAAACATATTTTTTTTTAGAAAGCACTCCCACTGATTTATTAGAATTACTTCGCTATAATAAATTGTTATTGATATTGCTAGAAGGTAGACTGAAATGTATTTTATGGAAAAGAATATACAGTAAGTCCCGATATAGTGAATTCATCCATAGTGCACTTTCGGTTATAATGAACCGCTATTGGCCGTTTTCACATTTACCGACACGACAGTAGCACGACACCGACAACGATACCGGTGGACATAATTCTCGTATAAATAAAGAAATGTCGAACATGTCGGCGGCGTGCCGTTGCAGTTGTTGACCTGTCGGTGAGTATCATCATCCTGTCGGTGTCATCTCTAAGCTTGCCCATTCCCAATCAGTTCATTTGATGTAGCATTAAAAATTACCGTGTTTAAGTACGATGTTATTACGTTAATAAAATTAGTGGAATCTAAACCATGTCTTTAGGATGATGAGTTCGGCACTGAAATCGGTCGACGATTGGTCGGTGAACGTGAATATTTTTTTTATGTTAGTAATCGTTGTTGCCGCGCCGTGATCGTGTCGGTGCTGTAGTCGGTAGATGCAGGAAACACCCATTTCAATTACCGAAACATTTTTCCATGACCAATACACATACAGGTTATTGGGCTACTAATGCTAACTTTGCTATTATTGTAGCTACGATGTTGGTTTAAATTACCAAGGATATTTCCGCTGATCACAATGGTGTCGAGAAAAAAATCAATTGCACATCGTATTTCGGCGCTAATTTGACTTATTTTTTTTTATTGAACCCCCTGTATATTTTTCAATTATTTGAAAGGAAATGAAAGCCCTAAAATGCAGAACAAAAGGGGTGCGATGAAATTTACATTTGTTAAATTTATTAATGTAAAGTGCAACAGGAAAAAAAGGACTTTTTACAGTGGTTCACTCAAAAATTCAGGAGAATGTTCCCTGAAGTGACCCTATTCTTCAAGAAAAGGAGCCAGTGAAATGGGGCAGTAAAATTGAAATAAAAACTGTCGGTATGTCCTAGAAGTTGGATCGAACATTTTAAGAAAAGACGTTTGAATCACTGGAGAAAATGTTGGTGGTCTGTATCATTTGATATGAATTACTGGTTAAATGTATTTGGGTTAGAAGCACTTTGATATTGGAAAATATTTTTCAGTGAGTACCTCATTAGATGTTGTAAACTTTATTCATCGGGCTTGGCAGGAGATCAGTAAAGAAACTACTGCAAACTGTTTTAAACATGCAGGATTTTTTGAAAAAGAAGATGAATTTGATTCAGACGATGAATTACCATTAAATGACATTAAAAATGCATACAGAAGATCGCGAAGATATGGAGATCCAAAACACAATTGAAGTGGAAATGAAAAAGAAACTAAAAGATTTTGATTTTAAAAAATACGTTAGAATCGAGGATAACGTTATGTTAACCGAATCGCTGACAAAAAGAACATATTATACAGTCAGTCAAAACAGGTTGGCATCACGTCAAAAATGACATAATTAGTTTTTTCAGTAACAAATGTAAGTGATGGGAGGAAAGCGAGAAGGGTTTAATGTGGATGTTATGGTCCATGTTCTTTTCGATCAAAGACACGACCAAGAACATTTTTTTTGTAAACACGGAAAGTTGCAGAAAAAGTTTGGGATAAATCTGTAACCTTGAAAGTTTTATAATATACATTAGTTTTTTCTAGCAGATATGTATAACACAAATATCTGAATATCTTACATAGTCTATGTGGTTTATTCTTTCCTTTTCTCTAATTAACTTAAATGCAACAAAATACATATAATAGCAAAGATTTTTTTATAGTGAATCTCAAATATAGTGAACCAATTTTTGATATATTTTTCAAATTCACTATGTTCGGAAACTCTACTGTAGTTATGTGATAGTAAAGAAAGCAGAGCAACTAGTTTTTTTTCTAGCAAATATTGATGTTAAAAGAGTAACATAGAATACAAAGGGGAAGTAACTAAAAATTCCATAACTCCAATGAAGATGATGGGCTGAATGTGAAGGGTACTATTAAAGAATTACCAACCAGAATGATATGTACCACCGTAGTAAAACGGTAATGAAGTATAGTGTAAGCGGTTACAGAAGAACTCCACAATTTTTAGACAAGTTCTAAAAATTTTATACAAAACCACCAAGGCAATAAACTGAAATTGTTCTACTGAAGATGATACCAGACAAAATCTGTTTTGTTGAAAAATACTATGTTTACATTTGACATTCTCAATCTCTCATTCTTATTCCAATCTGTTATTTAAATAAGTACCCTACAGGTTGTCGCATAAGTATCATTGCATGGAAATCGAAAATGTTTGGAATCTTTTAAAATTGTAAATATACAAAATTTTGTCTTCGCTTGATGATAAACTTTTAAATACAACGCAGCTGATAACTGATCATATTTCCTCACGTTTCAGCTATTAGCCACCATATTTGATACAGAATGAACTAGCTCTCGAGTAAGAGTCGAAAAGTTACACAGACAGATTTCGTGTCATCAATGGAACAACAATTTCTACTCTAATCTTATCAATGGAATGAAATTTTTACTCAGTGAACTATAGTATACTGAGTGTGACTTCGCCAATGGAAAACGCTATCCAAAACCGAAACGTTATGCGTGGTCAACTAGTAACATGTTTTATTTCTATTTAATTTATATTTGCTTTTGGGAAATAAGAATAGTAGACAATAAAAACCTTATAGATATCTAAATTATTATTACAAGTCCGCCAGACTGGGAGTAAAACAGAACTGAACTTTGTAATTGTCTTTAATTTTTATTAAACTAGTGTCTTGTGTATTTAAGCATGTTACGTCGTTGAAGAAATATATAGTGTACGATGCTGCTTCTATCACTGTATGAGGATGGTATGATAAATACCTATTTAAGGAAGACAACACCATTGTTTTTGCATTTAGTAAATTTATTTCTCAGCGCAATCTCCTTGTAACTCTTATACATTTACTAGCAGCAATGTTCCAACTTTTTAAACTATCCAACTATCCCGGACTCTGTAAAACAGGTCTCTGTTTCTGCAATGACTCTTCATTTGACGTAAACCAAGAGAATGTAGGCTGCTTAAGGAGAAAGGCTTTACAATTTTGGACTAATTAACTAGGATCGCTCTCTCAATGCAAAGCTGTGTATTTTAAAGGACTCTGTAGAGTATATGAAATTATTGTGTGCTCGTTACATTGCATTAATCAACAGAGATGAGTCAATCATGAAACTAATGCTAAAACATCAAAGATTTCCGTATGGTGTAAGAAGATATTATTAAAAATATCCTGAAATTTTGGCTAACCAATAACCAGGCCGGGATCTTGCCTATCTAATCCAGGTTTACATTATGTTTGATCGCAATTTTTTCGCAGTCAATAATTTAATCATTTTCAGAAAAGGAAGGAGTGAATGTTTATTAGACCGATGGTGTTCAACTATTGGCTGAAAAATTTACACAGATATATCGAATAATTAATGTTCTTTTTCTGTTTTTATCAACTTCTAATTAACTCATTATGAACAAAGATTGGAGAGACTCCGAATACTCATTAATAAAAAGCAATAAATTAACAAATTCCACAAAATACGTTGTTTTTTTTCGGGGTAAAAGAAATGAAAGAAATACATGTGAATGAAAGTTTTGAAGTGTACCTTTCAAACGAAAAAATATTTTTCTTAGCAATGACTTCATTGCATGATATACACACATACAAATGTTTGATAGTGTAGTTTTTCAGATTGGCACGGTGACAAGAATATTCCTTCTAAACATTAGTAAGATAAATATTTTGTATCTCAAAAAAATTGTAAAATAATTATATTGCATACCTTACGCGACGGAACGTCTCTATCTACGAACTTGGGAGGTCACGAAGACAGACTAATGAAGACATAACAAAAATTAAGAATGTAAAAGAATGAGACACAAACGCTGGCAGATATTCAAGAACAATACCATCTTTAAAGCTTTAGAATCGCTATAAATACAAACGCCCGTTTTGTAAAAAGAAAGAACACGTTAATGTCATCGGCCAATATTATGAATCGCGCAACAGCGCAAGAATGGACATCAAAGACATTGGAGTCGTCTTAAACCATTTTATTGCGTACGTTAGGAACGTTAAAGTAATACTGACAAATTTATATTGTAAAATGCGTATTTGACAAGCGGTTTCTAGCTTTTGTTACCCGCACAAGCAATGCATGCAATCAAAAGCATGTAAGCTAACAATATATACAATCAATAAACATGTATTAACTACGATAATAAAATGCACCATGTTCATAATTGACCAAGAATATTATTTTAAGAAAATACCAAAATTGTGATACAGAAGGATTTTACAGTACTTCTTCCATGTTCATCTCTATTTTCTTCTTTTTCCTTTCAAGTTAAAATTTCCTAAAGTACAAAAAATATTGCAAAATATTAGTTATCTACGATAATGCATGAATTTGTACTGCCAAAATGAATCTTATCAAATTAAGATATTTACTTACTTCCTTACTAATTTGATTTGTGATGCGGGGTATGCTGATGTCTTAGTATTTTCCTATCACCCTACAGGCTTTGCTATCATTATTTCTTACATTAATCCAGATTAATGCGTTACTTTTTTATGAAGTACGAGAAAATAGAGATTAACTTAAGACGTATTTTCCAGTACAACAACAAATTTTTTGTTGGAATAATTTTCGATATGAAACTATGAACACAGCGCACATTTTCTGTTAATATACTATGCACCTAGGTAATTACATTTTCTCAAACAAATCACCTTATGTTAACTACTTGAAAGGCTTAATAATTGCGGATAGAAATGAAATTTTATTGTCGTTAAAACAGAAATAATCCTAAGTACGGACGTAGGAGTTGCTGAAGATTAATACTTTTGTCGACTGTAAAGTGTGCTTTTGAGGTGCAAATACTGCAATCAACTATATATTACATAGAGGCAATGGAATCCGTTTATAATGCATATAGTGCAATGCGCCACTTTACATAATCTTACTTAATATTTTATTATGTTTGTCTTTGAAATCATAATTTTTTCTTTTACATCTAATATCTAATTAGTTATTTATTACAGTAACACACATAGGTATTTCCTATAACACTATTTATATAATTCTATGGACATTTTGTATTTTTGTTTGTCTTTTAATTATTATGCAATGATATTTAATCAATCTTGGAAGAATGCGGACACTAATATAACTAACACAAAATAAAGTTTTGAAATGACTT
Source organism: Dynastes maya (assembly GCA_029619315.2). Taxonomy (NCBI): domain Eukaryota; kingdom Metazoa; phylum Arthropoda; class Insecta; order Coleoptera; family Scarabaeidae; genus Dynastes; species Dynastes maya. The sequence goes on from JAROYE020000001.1 coordinate 55,772,143, forward strand.
GATGTCTTGATAAACTGGAAATATTTTCAGTGACACTCAACTACAGAAGTCTACATACAGCTAACAAAAAAAATATATAATAATCCACTTATTTTTCTACTACTGTTTGGTAAATTATATTTTAACATTATACAGAAAAAAAAACTAATAAGAAAGTCTTGTATGTACAAAACATGATAAAAACAAGTATTACATTTAACTTGTCTGCAACAAAAGTCTACGTAGGGCTTTCGGAATCATTCTTGTAAAAAACAGCATTATTGTACTGTATTGGCGCATCCCATTTAAAGTAGTGCTGTTTTGATAACCATAGTGGTTTGTTTGACAATAGTCGGCGAAACAGTTGAATTGTTAAAGGTTACAGTGTAAACGATTAAAAAAAAATAAATGAACGAATAAGGAGAACCATTATTAGGCAAGTGAAATAACAGCCCAGATTATCTGTCAAATCAACAGCAGAAGGGTTTCGGGAGATAGTAGATATTAATGTATATTTTGAAACTCTTCATAGTGTCTCAGTCATGGAAGGTTGCTACTCCACAATTCTTAGGAAAAAACCTTTCATAGGCGCTGTTAATCAGAGCAAAATGCTGGAATTCTCAAATAAATACCACAGAAGGCTGACTCTGAGTTTTGGTACAGGATAATATTCACTGACGAAAGCAAATGTGATGTCTTGGAAATAATTCAAAAGGCAAAGTATGGTAAAGCAGAAAGGAGAAAGTCAAAACAAAAAAGTTAATTCCCACAATAAAGTATGAAGGTAGACCTGTTACGGTCTGAGAATGTATGGCAGTAGGTAACAAAGGATCAACGTGTATATCGGGAAACATTGAAAATGAATTTCCTTGGTCAATAATCTGGGCTTATTCGGAAACTGTTTTCTAACAGGGCAATAACCGAAACACACTTCGGGCCTTGTAAAGGAGAGGCTGCTTTATCATGTAAGAAACCAACTCCGTACTCCAGCTTAATGCTACAGAATACCTGTGGGATGAATTGAAAACGAGACTGTCAAATGTTCAATAAACAATAAAATGAATTTACAGGAAGTCAAGAAAGGTAATTAATTTCGAGGAAAGTAACTGAAAAGCTTACAAATTCCATGCCAGCAAGATTGTCTGCAGTCCTAAACGCAAATGGAGGCCCAACTCATATTGTTACTAAATATATTAAATTCAACCACCGTATGTAGACTTTTCAGGTAGGCTTAGAATGTAATATTTGGTTTTGTCAACTTTTACGCGTATATTTTCTTTTCTTACCATACGTAAAATGTTAGAATATAGTTGATCAAATATATTTAGTAGAAAACTAAGTGGATTGTTATATTATTTTTATTTGTCGATTATTTTTATTTGTCGACTTTTGCTAGCTGTAGTTAGACTTGTGCTTAAGTGTATGTAGCAAACCCCTCATAGATCACATTAAAATAGAAAAACATGTACTACGAATGCTTCTTATTTCAACGTATATCACTATATTTTTCATAGAATTACAGGTGCATAGACATCTCTAGTCCAAAATATAAATAGAAAAACTCTCGTTCACGTAAAAAAGTTAACGGATGATGCCACGAAGGCATTGGGTAGTATCCATATTTATATGTATATAATTAAAACTTTTTTTACCCTTAAGTGTAACGCATTTAGATTTATAATTAATGTTATTTTTGACATAAGTAGGTATTCAGTTATTAAAGCAAGCTGATCTATTTATGCCAACTAAGCAAAAAGATTAGAAAGGTGTCATCAACTGGGGGTATGGTTGGTATAAGTCGGAATGGATGAAATTGGTAATGAGAATGAGATAAATTGGAGGTACAATAGGTTCTTTGATTGTATACACATTTTACTAACAATAAAAAGTAGTCTTGTCCAGTATAACAAGTTTCATTCACACAAATAAATAGATCTCATTATTATTAATATATTATATGCAATAGTGAGTGATCTCCTAGCACCTCAGTCACATAATATGTGACGTGCCTAGTGGACTAAATAGACGAACGCACTTTATAATAAATAATTAAATATTTCTTTATGTTTACAGAGTTAGTATAAATCTAGATATCTAATACCTTTGTGTCATTAAATCATTTCAAATACTCTCAGAATTAAGTTTTAATCATATTGCCTTAAAAATTTATCATATATTATATACATGATATATTATATATATTATATATATATTATATACATAATATATTATATATAGGAATTCCTATTTAAATTTATTTTGTAATTTTTGCGTATAAAGGGGTAAACTTAGTAAAGTAAAGCACTAGGACAAGCAAAGCTTGGATGTCAGATGCAGGCATATCGCTCACAAAAGTAAATGTTTTATATTCTTATATGCAATGAATTATCAAAAATAACTAAAATGAAATTATACTTTTTGTCATCATTGCAGAACGGGTACTCAAAATCTGTGGCACTGGAACACTGAAAGAGTTCACTAAAACCCTTACCACGATACTTAACTCGTACTAGACACACAAGCTATCCATCAGCAGTAAAACTGAATTCAGTTTTACTGCTGATGATGATAGCTTGGCTATCGAAACGTGCGTCCAGTACGAGTTAAGTATTGTGGTAAGGGTTTTAGTGAACTGTTTCATCATTGCAGAAAATATACAGCCTGCCCCAGTTAGTGGGCAAATGTCACCATTAGGATCCCGTAAAAGGCTGATTGGACAAAATAAAATATGGAAGAAGTCTAGGTATATTTCTCTAAACAAAAACACTAGAAATCAAGGAATACATGCTCTATAAAGTAAAAAAAAATATAGATATTGGTAATCTAAATTTTGTCGTCTAGCTTATTCAATGGAAAAAATCTCAAATAGTATTTTGGCATTGTGCAAGTACATTTTTACATGTAGTGAAACCTATGGGACTTTTAATTATGAATTTCAAGATTTATTACAAACATCTTAAATACAAAACGTCGGTACATAATTCATTGATTTCAAAAGTGTTTTAAGTAACTAACATACCAGCAATAAGATAGTTATGTATCGATAACAATGTACACGTTTTTTAAGCGTGAGATGTAATTCATCTTTGCCAAGTTGTTTAATAACTGTAAAGTTATGTATAATCATTTCGGTCATTTTTCTATTTTGTTTCTGGGAATAAAGAGATAAAAATTATGCGAGTTATTCTTATAACTTCTTGATTTCTGCAAATAAGTATACCACATGCATTATTCAAATTAGCAAATAATCCTCTTTCTGAGGGGATTAAAGCCATCTGGATTTATATTTAAAATAAGGAAGTTAATACAAAAATATGCGATACGCAAAAGGTAACATAAGTTCCACTAGCATATCTGAACTCAAGGTAAAAATGTATCCTCACAATGTCAAAGTACTGCTTAATGATTAATACCGGCAAGATTTGTCTACTTTTAACCTCTTCCTTTATAGCACACATATCCATCAATTAATTTAATCAATCAATCTTTTATTTTTTACCACTTAGATCAACTGCGCTAGCCGATGTTGCGTGATTCGAGGTTGATTTACTGTTAAAATTTGTCAACAATGGACGATATTACATCATACTTCCTTTAGGGTTTAATGACGTATATCGGAACTTTGGCGCACCTCTAATGGTGACGGCTAAATTTTTCAAGAAATATAATAACAATACACAGAGCCGTGGGTCTAATTTTTAAGAATCCACAGGAGTATGAATGAAAAAAAGATGATTTACAGCACAAGGGAGTGGCAAGAAAATCTAATTTTTTCAATAAATTAAAAAAGTGGTAAATGTTAAAATCATAAGGACATGCAATTATGTTTTCTCCTTGGCTATAAAAATATTCCTTTAAGCCTACATATAGTGTTTATGAACATAAAAGTGAAAATTTTGTTCCTACGAAGTTGTTTTCCAGGCTTAATACAGTGAACTGATAAATATAAATTGTATATTAGCAACTAAAAAAGGCCAACTGTAGTCATTATATGGCTTTACAATTGTATTGATAAAATTTAATAATAAAGTTTCATTTCTATCAGCAAATAAATACTCTAACTATTGCAATATCTGCGTAGAATCAGTGTTATAACTGCGTTGTATAAATTTAGTGTTTACCTCATTGTCACCGAGAGGATTTTTATGCTGTGTTGTGTTCGTATCCCTGTTCATTCTGTCCGTTACAGACACAATTGCACTTTCACTAGCACCCATAGCTTTGTTCCCGTCGAACGTGTTTAAACGCTCAGATAGGGTTTTCCCTTCGATTTGAGTGTCCTTTCGCGTCAGTAAGCTTTGTAACTCTTTAATCTTACTTTCGCTTTTCTTTTGCTTATCAAGCATCGATTGAATGATTCTACACGCTTTTAGTTGGTCCTGCTCCAGTTTGGTAATGTGTTTTTTCGACTTATTCACATCGTTTTGCAGTTGATCGATACTTTTGTTGGTCGTTTTCGGAAGATGGTGATCCCGTCGTATTGCAAGAACTGCTGATATTGTTCTGGCCAGCTGGCGATAGCATAAACAATCGCTCAGAGGAAGATGTAGATGCCGATTTCTTTAGCTGTGATAATGAGGAGTCCTTCTTGGTGATAACTCTGCATCTGCCGTTTTACCGTGCACTGAAAACGAATTGATATTAGTATGTGGTGAACGCGGTTTACGCAGTAAGCTCGGAGGCGACTGCGATTCAATATTTTTACTTTTAACCTCATTAGGGGCCGCCTCCACCCTTGCTTTCTAAATTCATCACTTTAGCTCTGGTTTTCTCGAAAACGTTTCCAGTTCGACGATCTTCGCGTTCCTATGCAAATTGACGTTTTTATGCCGTTCCCTTTACGTTTTTCGGATTCGTACAAAGCTCGCGTTTTCGGACGCAATTTTATGGAATTCTTGGGTTTTCTGATTGAAATTCTCGAACTTGAACATTTTTTATCTTCTAAATCCTTCTTCAGATAGTAAAACTTCCGTTGTCTCTTCGGCTATTCTTCTTCTAAGGCACTTATTCTAACGTGGAAATTATCTACGATTTTATTGCGATTTTCTAATTCTACAGTGAGCTTTTTAAATGATTCATCTTTTCGTTTTTAATTCCGATTCTAACGATGAAATGGTGATTGTACGATTTTCACTTAACTGCATTTAATTTTTCTAACTCCTATTGCTCTCTCTTTCTTTTTCTAGCTGTTTATGAAACAAAAAAAAAACAATTAGACACAGTAATACACAACACTACAGAAAATTTTAAGACCATAAACATTAACGCGACATTTATCTTTAGTCAATACGCTTTTCAATATACTGTTTTCCATTTATAACATATTTACATATTTTTTAATCAATAGTAAAAAATTATTCAAAGTTATGGCAAAAAATTCAATAACATTAAAAAAAAGACCTCAATTTGCTAAAAATTGACACCGAACGACTAAATTCAATATTTTTATTTAGACCAGCAAGAGTAAAGAAATAAAATTATATAAATAATATGCAAGCATATTTAAGATTTTGGTTATTGTAACCTTACTGAATGTTTGAATATAATTGAACGCAACTTATATATTACTTTTGCCTCTGAAAATAAAAACTAGGATATTTTGGAAGTTTATTTGTACCAAATCTGTGAGGAATATTCTTAAAATTCAAATTATTTTGAATAAATAATTTCTATTGGAATAATTTTATAAATTTACTTTTTAATAAAGAAAAACAATTACTACACCTGAAATTCTAAATCCTTAACTCTATTTTCTAACTCCTTAAGATGTAATTCCATAGCGCTGTCTTGCTTCTTTAAACCTAATGCTTCTTTCCCAGCCATCACCTTGGCAACGCATTTCATCTTGAAACAACTACAATAGAAATATAAGAAAACATTAAGCTTTTTACATGAGTTTTAAAGAAAATGCTTACATCATATTTTTGGTTGTAAGTTTTCTAGCTGGGACTGTAGGCAAGTGATCCCCTTTATCCTTGTCACACACTTCCTTTTTGTGTTCCTCTTCGCCCTAGTTTCCTTTGCTTTCACAGCTTGGAAAAGTGTTTCCTGTTTCTCGATGAGTTCTTTTTTCAGACTTTCAACTTAAACCCTTTAGAAGGTCAAATGTACATAGTTTTAAAATTGAAAATAAAAGAACTGATAAGTGGAATCGAAAAAAAAAATTATTAATCTTTAATAGATTACCTTTACCTTTAATTAAATTTATTTTTTCTTTAATCGCATTCTCCTTAAACTAGATTGAAATTGGTCCCCATGCGTTCTTCAGAAAATTATCCTGAGCTTTAAGTTAAATTTTCTTTTCTTAGATTGGTCATAGCTCATCGATTTCTTTGATGGAGCGTCCCCGAAATGGGCCCCGTTGGAAGAATGAAAGCCCATCGTATCTATAAAGAAGAAAAAGGAGCAATTAAAATAGTAAAACATGTAACAGAAAATTATAGTAAAGTAAATTAAGTTTTAGTTAATTAACTATCCTTGATAACTGGAATAAAAAACAGACATAATTTTCTACCTAAACTTTATTACAAGTATGTAGTCTTTCTTAACACTATGGTCTATTCTCGCAGAATTATTGGTTGTAACAAGATGTTTGATTTAATGGCAAAATTTAATTAAGTAAAACTGCTTAAACATAAATTGTAAAATCCAAAAAAAAGATTACACGTGTAAATGGGAAAAAGAAGAGGTGTGGTTAAAAATGCTATGGACACAAAAACCTAATAAGAATGTAAAATTCTTTTATCACCGGATATTAACTAATTTAAAGCTAGTATCTACAGTAATTCTTCAGTATCTACAGTAATTCTTAAAAACCGTAACTTACGTTGGGATATGCTCTCCTGATCTGTTTCGTCGTCCGTAGACGTTCTCGAACATAAGGAAGCGGAAGATTGTGTTCGAAAGTCCGTAGAATTCACGTCGATTTTCAGCATGGTTTTTATGAGATCCTTGATGTAGAAGCGTGACATTTTGGGTGTATTTTTGAAAGAATTTCGGCCACACGTATAAATACAAAAAGAAGGAATAGGAGACGCTTTTACTGCTGCAAATCTGTTTTCAAATTTCAAAATTAAACTTTATACTTCGTAGCAGAATATCTTTATAATCTCCTTGGTTAGGTCGCTGGGTTTTTTGCAAAACGAAAGAGCAGATTAACTAAACCGTTTACTATTAGCAGGATCGGGTAGATGAAAAAAATGCATGGACTCAGAAAGTAGCAGAAAAAACCGATGAATTTTGGATTTGAAAGGGCAATACACATAATTTATACACTCGAAACCCGAAAAGATTTAAATTTTTTACATACGGAAAAAATGATCAAAATGACAGTTATAATTTTGTTAAGATGTCATACGCCAACTCAATTTTACTTTCCTTCCGTGACGATAAAAATTTTAAATAAAAAAGTAAGTAGGGACATCTAAAACGGAAGGGAAGTTGAGAAATAAGAAAACACTAAATTTCCAGCTTTAATAAATGAAACTAGGGAAAGATGAACATTACGAGATCCTAGTACTATCAAGTAAAATCGCCATATAATTCTTTCTACTAATCTTTCCTCAGTTTTGTTCTGTATGCGTTATTACGGGGCCAAATTATACGTAATCGGTTTAAAAAATTTTCATCAATCTAGGTTTTTGCTGAAAAAGCTATACTCAAAGATATTGGCTTTCGTAGGGTTTTTGGTTTGTATTCTCAAGCAATATAACCATAGAAGAAACATAAATTTCTCATAGAGATCATTCGATTTTGCTCATACCTTATATGGGAAAAACAAATTAGAGAAAGTTGGTACCAAAAAACAACAATATCGGTTTAAAAAACCTTAGTATGTTAGCGATTTTTTACAGAAAACAGAAATAAGTAAAAGGTTTACGACAGTTAGCCTTTACATGTTTAAGACAAAATGATCTACACGGGAAGTGGTTCTCCTCAGTTTTCCTATCTTTTAAACCAGGTTACATTCAGATAATGTGGGGTATAAAAGATTATTTCCATTTATAATCTTTAAATTTTCTAGTATATCATGCGGTATGTTATAAAAACTTTGAGCATAGATAAAATGGAAAAACCAGGTTTTGTACGATATATGATAAATCATGGCAATTCTAGTTGTTTAACTTCCTTCCATTTCTTATAAACATTTATTTCCATAAAAACAGTGACTGCTGTTTTACAGGCGTATTTATGTTTTTTTTTATAGTTTTATTAGTTATTAGTTTTATGATAATGGGCGATAGGAATGATTTTAATAATCCAAATATTTTGTAGTCAAACGAATTTTTTCAATTGAATGATTCACAAAATTAATCATATATTTCCAAAATAGTCGATTAAAATTTTCATTTACAACAATAAGAAAAAGTATTAGTAATTTTTACATACCCCACTGTAAAAAACTCAGCAATTTTACCTCTGCAAGCTGTAACTATAAGCAAAATGATTGAATATTACCTGAAATTTGAGATAATCGACGTTTTAAAACCTAAAAATTATTACCATTAAAAAAATTAAAAATATCCACGATTTTTTGGTTTATTTTACATTTTTAATAGTACCATTAAAATGTTAATTTACTATTTTTTGCATATTTTTTCACTTCTTTAATGTACTTCACCTACGAAATATTAGAATTCCATTCTCATTGTTAAGGTACAATTCTCTTATAGAATTGTTTCTTTACCTCAAAAAAGGAGCTCCGCTATTGGTAGAATTGTTCACAAATGGATATACATAGTGAAACGACTAAAACGAACCGCTTAAAGCGAATCACCGGTGTTGCGTACCAAACCGGGGTCCCGTTATATTTTCATTTTTCCATTTAAAAAAAAATACCTTTTATTTGAAACCTTTAGAACGAACTTCCGTGTAATCAAAACCAATTTTTGAGTCTAAAAAAATAGTTTCTGTTTAAAAACAAAAATTATTATAGATAAACTCAATAACAATATCGGAAAGCCCGGGAACACCGACAAGAAGCTTTAAAAGATAGATTAACCTTATTTCTGTGCGTAATTTAAGGAATGAAAAAAGAAATTGCTAGTGATAGCAAGTCAAAAAAATCCCATTTCAAACACATCAAAAATTCTTGAGTTATAAATCAAGAATCACTAAGAATATTTTCTATGACAGTAAACGTACATACTTCACAAAAATTGGAAAAACTATATGACATACCCATTTAAACATGTCTTTTGAAACTATGAAAAAAATGTCAAATTGTCTGTCAGTGTCCATCGTAAATGGACAAGTCATTGCACAAGATTGAAAAAAACGTCAAAATGAGCTCATAAGTTATCCCAGATTTTATGAAAATGTTGTACAGAAAAATGCTGTTGCGTAACAAGTGTACAACAAAGGGTATAAGTGTACTGCATTTTGTACGAACGTGTGCTGGCAACACTGAATGGATGATTTGTATAGGTATATGTATTCATTAAAAACTTATGAAGTAAAGTAAAAAAAAAATGGTATTCCGATCTTCTAATTGAATAATTTCTTTTATTTAGTAAATTACCAGCCATTATTACACGCCATGATTTCTTGAGGAAATAATAGCTGTTTACCAATTATAAGTACGATAAGAAACAATTAATCAAGCTCATATTCAAAACAAACATTTTTTATTTTCTATATCTTCTACACCTTTAACATTATGAAAACAGACAGGAATATTAGAACATACGAGTTAAATGTGATATACGATTGCTGCGTTATATGAATATGAATTGTGGATTTGAAATCCAGGTGCAAATCTTTCAGGTTGTAAGAACAGAAACGTATTGCAGACATTTTTTTTATATAACGGGAGTATTCTATTTTCTCTCTTATAGCGATGTGTTAGGTCTATACTATTTGTATACCTTACTGCATGGATCCATTTGATATATTTCACTAATTGTGTGCTTTTTTAGTCAGAACTTTATTAGTCTGTACTTACGAATCGAAAAAGTAAAAAAAATTTTTTTTTTTTAATAAATAAACTTTTTTGGTTTCCCGCCGTGTCTGATCTTTCTCATGTTACTTTGGGGGAACGTATATTATTACGTAATGACTTTCAATGCTGATTTACCTTAAAAATAGGGTTTTCAATTAGGAGCATTTCTAAATAAGTAATTTTTGGCAACTGTAATCGTGAAAGGGTGATTAAAACCAAAGAAGAAAAAAAAAAACTTTTGAGATAAAGTGTTTTGTTTTAAATATTTTTTTAAAATGTCTAGGTAAAAACAATTGGTACATTTTAGAAATATAACCCCACACGACTGAATAAGTTTTATATCCAGAATTCCCTTTATTTAAAACATTTTTAGCTTAGTAAGCGTTCGCATCTTTTAAGTTTTCTTAACAAAACGCCAGTTTCAACGAATTTGGTAGGATGGCGAGTTCCGGCGCTTCCGAAGGTACGTCGGAATCTTTGGGGAAAATTAAAGTTTGAATGCTATGCTGTGGCGTAGTCACTTTTTTTTTTAAAATTTTGCATAAAAAAAAAACGACTATAAAATAAAGCCTTGTATTTCACCGCGCATCTGAAGCGTTTGCCACCTCAACGCAAAAACTGTATGGGTATTTCTATGTTTAGGTAACGTAAAAATGCAACATACGATGTGCTAAAGAATGACTACGAGACTACTTTTAAAAATTGCAGTTTTCTTGTCTTAGATAAATTTAAAAGGGCCGGGATAAATTTGAAATACTTAAAAAAAATGGAACCTAGCCATAAAGTTAGTGACAGTTCGGTAATACGATAGTGGATAGCTCAAATTTCGTTACAGAAAATAGACGGTACTATGAAAAAGATAAAATAAAAAACGTTTCAAATGTAATTGTTCTTTTTAAAAAATGCAAATGCATAACTTTTTATTATGGACGCCTTTTGAATGCTAGGATAATAAAAAAACTAGCTACTACATTTAAAGGGAAACTGATCAAAGAGCGGGATTTTGGAAAAAAAAACACCCAAAAAAAGGCCCTTTTTTGGGCCTTAAAAACTATGTACTTAGGACGAAAATTTTGATTTAGGCATTTGGCAAATATTTTTAAAAAAAACGGAAAACAAAAAAACATTTTATTTAAAAAAAACAAAATAAGAAGACGATTTTTAATGTTTTTTTTAGGTACATTTCAGCCATAAAAAGAAATAAAACATAAAAAATTTTAACAATAACTAAAATATGTAGATTCTTGGTTTAAAAAAAAAAAATTTAATTAATTAATCGCCGCGTAACATGTCCTAAAATTTCGCGTTTGCGTAACAAAAGATTTTTTTTTCCAAGTTGTCGTTATAAAATTTTTTCTTCGGTGGGGAAAACAGCAGTTTGTACGAAGAAAATGAATTCAAAACGTCACACGAGGTTGTGGGAAAAATTTAAAATATGGACCATCCTGTGGTATAGGGGTAGCTTCAACTGCTTCGCCATTTAGCATCAGAAAAATCTTTAACCTTTTTTGAAACCGGGATTTTTCGAAATCACTTGGTTAAACTTTAAAAAAATTATTTTCCCAAACTTTTCCTGGGGCATTCTGAGATGCTTCGGCATTAAATTACTGCGACAGAATCGTAAAGGAAGGCCCCGAATGTTTCTAATCTTTTGATGTTATAATGAGAAATTTAAATGCGACTTGATGTATAAAAGATCGTTTTTGACATTTGTTTGGGAAAAGTATTTTGCGTTTGCTCAATCAGTTTAGCTAAATTTTTGTCAAACGTATTACAACCTAAAACATAAAGCGTTAAAAAAAAACAACTTTTTTAAAAAATTTTTGCTGAAAAAGTACTTCCGATTTTATTACTTCAAAATTTATTAGCATAAAAAACGCCCCCTCTAAAAAATTCCCTAACGTGTTTTAAGACAGGTTCGGGAGGAAAAGGGAGATTGGCAGATTTTTTTTATACCTGCCCCCGCAGTGGAGTTTTTAAAAAAAGACTTTTGGTTTTTAAAATTTAAAACCTTACATTAGCATATTGATTTTTTAGCATTCACCCCCCAATTGAGCCCATGTGCAAAACATTTTAAATGATTAAATTTTTATAAAAATTTCAAATTTGTCCCAATTGAGCATAAAAGGGCACCATCCGTGACTAAAAGCTTATTTTTTTCTACTTAATTCCATCTGTTGGCCAAAAATACAAAAATAGAGAGTTGCCTTTACTTAAATACTGCATTAAAATTTACAATATTATTAAAGTAATTTTTTGCAAAATATATCTTACCTAAAGCTTGGTTCACGAATTTGCCATTGTATTGAAATTTGTTTTTTCAATTTGTTTTGTAGCCAGAAAAATACGGTTTTCCTGGTTTTCAGAAAAGCTCCACAATCAATTTTTCCATAATACGACCTTTAGAGTAGTCGTCTCATCTTAGATATCCAAAAATCTTTTTACCCAAATTCTTTTCCCAATAGTATTTAAAAGTCTAAAAAATTAAAAAAAATATTATAGGTGAAAAAAAATCTTAATGACACTCAAGTATGAAAATACATTTTTTTAAAATTTTTATTTTTTTTGTTAATTACCTCATTGTAACTTTTTGTTTTCATATGTTGTTTTAAGGATTTTTTACGCTTGCCACATTCTTTTTGCAGTATTTAGTGAGAAAATTTTGCAGTTTTGAAAAAGTTTAATCGTTTAGAGGAATATTTTTCAGACATAAAAGCGCGCATAAAACTCGATTAAAAAAGTCGTTTCTCTTGAATTTTTGGTGTCTATTAAAATTTTGGGTTCCCAAAGGTTTCCCTAAAATTTGCTGATGTCCAGAGCAGAGCATTTTTGCCTAAATGTTTTTCTTTTTTCAAGTTTAAATACAATAATATTTTTTAAGCAAATTAGGAAAGAAAAACAAAAACTCCTTTACCTTTTTTCCCCACGCTTTTTCAAAAAAACTCTTCACTGTTGCTTGGATTCAGCTAAAAGACAGTAGTCCCCCAAATTTCCTTCAGCCTTTTTGAATTTTTCGCTATGTGATTCCTTTTTATTTTGGCATTGTTGTAGATGGGAAATACACAATACACTGAGTAGATAAAAAGCAAAAACCGACAGAAAACTACCAAAAAAAATTCGTTGCAAGCTACGTATAATGAAAAAATTTAAAGTATCTTTCACTAATCTGATTTTTCCCAAAAGTCCCCTCGCTATAGGGGAAAACACTATACGCTCCAGAGAAACATTTAAAAGAATAAATAAAAATCAAAAATGCAATATCAAGTGTCCCCTTGTAAAACTATGAATGGGCAGTGTATTTATTAAACACGTTAACAGGGGGAAGAATTTGCTTATATGGTTTAAATTTCAGGGGGGTAAACAAGCCGAAGGGATTCCCGTAAAAAAAAAACGTGGGGGCAGGTCAATGAACCCAGAGCGATAACCGATGATGTGACCGTCGGAAAGAAGACAACACCTGTTTAATTAACTAGTTTTAAATTTAAAAAATAAAAAATAAACAGACAAAATTTTTCGATACTTAAAAAAGACTGGTTACAAGCGTCTATCTGTCTTTGGTATCTATGCCCCCCTTATACATTTCTACTTCTTATATTTATAATATTTCTAATCATTGTAAAAAGAAGATATCAAAGACATTTAAAAAAAAGGATTCGCCGGGGGGTTTTTTTTTAGTTTTCCCCGTCCCAAATTTTTTTGATTATGAGTTTATTTAACGAATTTTTTTTATTGTGATATACGAGTTTATATTGCATAACTCCTTCCTCAAAAATGAACAAATTTGGGAAATAATAATTGGACAAATTTAATGATAAACAATCTTAATTTTTTTATCAAAATGAATCATGTTTGGTAGACTAAAAATAACCATCATGGATGATGGGAAATAAAAAATTGATTACGTCGTTTTTATAAAACTTACAATATTACAATCATTAAAAACAAAAAACATTAAAAAAAAAATACATTACAATAAAATAAAATTAAATCATTACAAACTTTCAAAACAACATACATACCCATAAATTAGGGTATATTTTAAAGGGAGAAAAAAATTTACGGGGGAAAAAAAACTTTTGCCCCCACACAATAGGCGGGAAAAACCCCCTCGTTGTATTAGTTTAAAAGCATTTTAGCTGAAAAATAAAATTTACATTTTAAAAAGATGCAGCTGTGTAAAAACCATATTAGAAAAAAAAAAAAAAAAGGGGGAGACCAAAAAATTGATTTTAGGACAAAATTGCGAAAAAAAACCCACGATTTGGCTATTAAAAATCCAAATAGGCAATAGGCAAAAAAAAACATAGTAGATCGCTTGATTTGTAGAGAAAAAATAGATTTTGTATTATTTTTTTTTTTGCCTTGAATCTAAACAAAGGGCTTTTGCCTAAAAATCCCGTTCTACTGATCAAAAATTATTCCGGGGTTAAAATTACTACATGAAAAAGTTAAAAAGGACAAAAAAGGAAAAAAGAAATGGCCCAATATCCCAAAATTCTTTAATAAAAATGTAATTAAAATTTGCGCCCCGGTTTCGGGCAGGGCCCCCCACTTCAGGCCACAGAGAAGACGCCATGGGGAAGAAATTGCACTAATGATTACTAAATCAATTAAAATATTAAAAAAATAATTAAAAAATTCCCAAGGGTCACATTATTAATTAAGTTTAAAAATGAAACTTCATGAAACTCTTACCAGAATACCTCATTTTTACTGCAATGGATGTGCTTGGCTATCGAAACGTGCGCCGGTACGAGTTAAGTATTGTGGTTGGGTTTTTTTAGTGAACGTTTCAGTTTTCCAGTGCTCAGATTTAGAGTACCCGATAAAGTTTAAAAATTAAATCACAAATTTTTAAAAGAATTTTTTTGTTTAAAATGAAAATTCGTGAAAAAAAAATTTTTTTTTTTTTAATTTATTAATTTCAATATAGAAAGTAGTTTTTAAAGGGAAAAATAAATGTTTTTAAATTTTTGAGATATGTTCTTAAAATCTGGTTAAATTTTAGTTAAATGTGAATGAGAAATGATAAAGTTTAAAATATTAAATATTTACAATTTGTAAAAAACATAGAAATTTTCTTCTAACAAAAAAAATAACTAGATGTGGGCAATGAACGTACATTTAAAACATTTTTAAAAAATTTTTAAAAATGATTAAAATATGTGAAAAAGGGGACTATCAAAACAAGTTAAAGGGAGAAGGGGTCTAATGAAAAAATGTAGATTTTTTATGGAATGGAATATGTGGGCAAAAAATCAATTTAAAGGAATGAGAGAACCCCCTCGAATTTGGTTTAAAAGTATTATATGTTTTTTTGATTGGGTTTTTCAAACTACGGAACGTTCACCAAAAAGGTACATTGACGTCGTCGCACGTAAGTTTGTATACACCACGTTTTTTTTAAATTTGGAAATTTTCTTTATTATTTAAATGACTATTGTGTTATCTTACCTATTCTACATTTAACTAAAAAAATTAATAGATTTAAGAAAATATCAAATTTTTAAAAACATTTATTTACCCTTAAAACTACTTTCTAATTGAAATAAAATTAAAAAAAACATTTTTCTCATGAACTTACATTTTTTAAACAAAAATTCTTTTAAAAATTTATGATTTACTTTATAAACTTTTTTAGTAAATTTACCCTTAGAATTTATTATTACGTTTTTTTTAATATTTTAATAGATTTAGTAATCTCAGTGTAACCGCTTCCTATGGTGTCTTTTTTAGCTGGTCTGAAGATGTACGTCTGCCCGAAACCGGTGCATTATAATTACATTTTATTAAAGGATTTTGTAGTATTAGATCATTTTTTTTCCTTTTTATATGAAAACACACAAAAAGTCACCATTCAACATTTAAGTTAAAAGTATAGGTGTGATTTCCTTTTCCATTCCTGTACAATTTTGCAAATGCAATTTAAATTATCATCACCTCCCAAACTTTTGTAAATATTTATAAAAACGACGAAATGGTATTTCCCCGATCGCTATTAGGGTGGCACTTCGTCCTAAAAATTTGATTATAAATTGCAAATAAACTCAGTCGCAGGTTTTGCCAAAAACCCCTAAGGCGGATATTTAATAATAATTAATTTTCCCTCGAAATGTGAAAAAAAAAAAAATTTTTTAGACATTACATAATTACCCAGGCAATTTTCAGATTTTTTAATTACTACAGGGCCCAAACGAAATTGCTACCCAATTTTATATTTGACATGGCGCCAAAATAATACAGTAGCGACGCGACTTGCCAACGCGTGTATTTATTTCTCTCATAATACGAACGTTTTCACAGGGTCTAGGCCCGGAAATTGCTTCATTTGTAAAAAAATCCGCCAGACACCTTTTAACACGTCAGAACGGGATGCGTAGAACCTAAGTATATACCGAATTTTCGGAAGAAAACCCTTTATATAAATCGTTTGCATTTCTGGTGTTAGTTTTATACTAAAATAAGTTGCAAACGTTGCTTAAAGGATCTTCCATAAAATTATCTTTTCAAACACAGAAAATACCATGGGTATTTCAAATACATACTTTAATACAACTCAATGAATGAAAGAAAATAATATGAGGTACTACAAATTGGAAAAAGTTCTTTTGTTTGCAATATTTCTTTACAATGTGTTTCCCACCTTTTACTATTTGGGGCAAGGTTTACTTTGAAAGTGAAATATGTTCAATATTTGGAACCGTATCTTAATTTATCAGATATAGTAGCTGTTGCGGTTAAAATCATCTCGTTGGCTTCAAAAATTATATGTATTTGGCGTACAGAGCTATGACTTTATTAATGATGTACACGACATAAGCAGGAATTTAACTATAAAACAGTCATATATCAACCAAGACTGAATTAGCAAATGAAAAATTTAAATGCACACCGAGGTGGTGGATTTGTAGAACTGCAACAAAGCAAAATAATGTTTAAGTTGTGGAAATAAACTAAAGTCCCCGGATATTGATTCTATTTCCAGATGCCATTGCATTGAAGAATGCTTTAAACCAGAAGATAAATTTTGGCTTAGATAAAAGGGCATATGCAGTCAGTGAAACAAGAAGAGAAATTGCTAATTTCTACAGAAATAATTACTTTTTCTAATTGCGGAATTACTCTATTCAAACATACATTTCAGAGACAATTATTCACTAAATAATTTTGTACATGTACTATGATTTAGACAAATTTTAAAGATCGTTAAACGTGAAGTAACAATAAAATATACATTAGTGAATTTGCCATTAAACGGGTAATTCATTTATTCCACGGATTATGAGCGTAGCCTGAAAAGTTTCAA
Source organism: Dynastes maya (assembly GCA_029619315.2). Classification (NCBI taxonomy): domain Eukaryota; kingdom Metazoa; phylum Arthropoda; class Insecta; order Coleoptera; family Scarabaeidae; genus Dynastes; species Dynastes maya. The sequence continues at coordinate 55,789,368 of JAROYE020000001.1, forward strand.
CCTTCAACATGAAGATGGCGTAAAAAATATTCTGGCGCATGCCTTGAAAGATACTTTTGAAAATTTCAGCCGTGTTGGATGCATAGTTGTTTAACAGCTGTTTGTGTCAGTCGCTGCTAGCGTTTCTATAAAAATGGAAAAAAACGAATATCGACTCGTCATTAAATTCTTGCATTTGAAATGTACTACGCCTACGCAAATTAAAGCCTAGATAGACGTTGTTTACAGGGATTCTCCACTATTATTTGCCAAAGTGAAACTTTGGGCAGCTGAATTTAAACGTGGTCGTATCACCTCGGTTGATGACGAACGTTAGGGACGACCAAAAACTGTAACCACTACCGATAACATCGGAAAACTTCACCAATTGGTGCTAAATGACCGTTGAATTAAGGCTAGAGAGCAAAGGCTGTGGGCATTACGAAATACCGTGTTTGTCATATATTAACTGAAGATTTGGGCATGAAAGAGATAACCGCGCTTTAGTTACCGCGCTTGCTCACTCAGCACCAAAAACGCATTCACATTTCCAAAGCCCTGTTGAAGCAGTATAAGTGAAATAAGTCGGAGTTTTGGCGCCGATTAATAACTGTAGTTGAAACTTGGATACACCAGTACATTCCTGAGGTCAAGGCACAGTCGAAACAGTGGACTGTGAAGGATGAATCGGCTCCGAAAAAGGCGAAGACTGTTCGATCGGCCGGGAAAGTGATGGTGACTTTTAGGATAGTTATGGAGTTGCGTTGATCGACTATCTTGAAAAAGGAAAACAATAATAGGGACATACTACGCATCATTACTTGACAAGCTGAATGCGGAAAAACGACCGCATTTGAAGAAAAAAAAAGTTTTGTTCCACCAAGACGACGCATCGTCTCACACTCAGCGGTCGTCATGGTAAAAATTCAGGAATTAGAGTTCGAATTGATAGAGCACCCACCCTATTCACCAGCGACTTTTTTCTGTTTACTAGGCTCAAAGTTTCGCTCGGAGGACAGATATTTTCATCGAATGAGGAGGCCATCGGATTCATAAACGCCTATTTTGCAGAACAAGATGCTAAGTACTATTTAGATGTATTAAAGAGGTAGGAGCATCGCTGGGGAAAGTGTATAGATTTATGAGGGGACTATCTTGAGAAATAAGAGTGAATTTGATAAACAAAACTATTTGTTTCTGCGTTAAGCTGGAAATTTTTCAAACTACCCTCGTAATTTGGCGAAATAGATGAATATCATTTTGAAAGGTACCGCATTCTGCGTTACATGGATTCTAGAATATCAACTGGATGCAGTAAAAACAAGAAGTCTATAAAGTACGCTAAAAACGATAAAGAATCATATATGTACAAGGTTTTTTAGGCACTTGTGAAATCGCGGACTCTTAAGGTGCTCTTACACGGACAACTTTCACACCGGTTAATTGGCCAGCAATAATTGCATAGGGTGTGTTTATAGTGAAGCTGTGTTAGTTAATAAGAGCTGGGATAAGAGCGACGATACTAGCAGCGATAAAAGTGTCAAAAAATATCCGTCACGGATGACGTTTATGAAGCACGGCAGTTTGACAGTTGTCAAAATATTTTTATTGGCGCCTTTCTTGTTTGATTTTGGTGTTTTTGGTCCCGTATTGGGGGCGTAAGGTAAATTTCGCTTATTAAATTCGCGATATCCATTAAAACTAGAACTGATGACAGCAGATAAAATTTGACAGTTCGATTATAAATGCTCTTATCTTTGCCCACCATCGTTGTCCACAGATGTCGCGTAGTTCCAACGTAAACACCCGCATACAAACAATGTATCGCTTCGCTATTATCGACTATCACAGCCTCACTATAAACACACCCTTATATCATGCAAATTTTAATGATTATTTGGGCACCGATTTGGAAAATTCGTGACAATATTTGTTTCTATCACATTTGCTTTATATCTACGTCTCACTTTACCGCTGCGTGCGCAACTGATTATGTGGTTTTTGGTAGTGCTGGCCGTATTTCACATTCGTCATCTGTTGCATTGTCCAAAATGTCATTTTCGTGGAATAACGAAAAAATTATCAATTTTATCGATGCTGTTCATTTGTGGTAGTGCTTGTGGGACGGATCACAGGAGTTGGGAATATAAAAATAGAAATTGAACAAAATATCAACTAAATTTAGTTCAATACACAATGCCGTTTACATAAATACGATCGCATCCACATTCGTCTATTTCTTTTCTTTTTTCGTTTAATTTGTAAATGCGTTATAATGAAAGCACTAGCAGCCGCGGCAAAATAGATCTCGTCTATAGTAATCATTGAAGTAAGCTGAATTAATCGTGTAAGAACACACCCAGTTGATACATATTAATCCATATAGTTCCATAAGATTTGGCAACAAATGTAGCAACAGTTGTTCTGTATGTACTGTTGCTTTATATTGCTAAATATGGCCGTGAAGTCAAAATTACCAGAAATTGTCGAAAACTCAACAATTTTTATCACCGTTGTAAAAGCACTTTTAGACTATGTACCTATATAAACACATCGTATACATCTAACGCAATTTTACTTTTGAAGTTATTTTAAATACCACTATACTACCTACAAGGTTTAACAGCCTCTATAGTATGAGTTAGCAATGCAGCTTTCCTGTCACAGTTTTTTACATTTTAAACACTCTGTAACTACTTTTCCGTTGGAGGCTCTTTATACTCAATTCTGCATTTTGGACAAGAGTAGCTTAGATTTTTTCCTTATGTTTACAATGGTTACTAGTGGAATCAAATTTTAAATAAACTTGTACTACGTCGAATAAATGCGGATTGCGTATTTTTAGACAGTAATTTTTGCGTACCGTTGTCCATCTATACAACATACTACATTTATTAAACTTTTTGAGGTTGTGCTTATTTCAAATAATGTTTTTCCATGTTATTACTAACGTCGTTAGTAGAATCAGTGAAAATCGTGGACGAAGTTAATACGAGGTGTGGCAATTAAATAACGAAAATTTGTTTATTAAAGCTTTATTATGAAAAACTGAACATAATCACGCATTCATTCCTTCACAGTAAACCCCCTGGAGTGCCACGCACTTACTTCATCTCTCTTCCCACTTCTGGAAACACCTCTCGCTCGAAGTTAGACCTTACAAAACCGTCGTCGTCTCCGTCTGGATATTTTCTATGGAGTCGAACCATTGTACTTTTATGGGACTTTTCATTTTTGGGAACAGCCAGAAGTCCAGTGGTGCCAGATCTGGGTTATACGGAGGGGGTGAGGCAGCGTTGGAATTATTTTTTTCGCTAAAAACTGTCCAACAAGAAGCGACGAATGGGCGGGCGCGTTGTCGTGATGAAGGATCCATTCAGATTTCTTCAGTTCAGGCCTTACCCCCGCAACCCCGGCACACAACCGCTTCAAAACTTCAAGATAGAAGGCCGAATTAACAGATTGCCTCGCGGAACGAATTCTTTGTGGACAATGCCATTGATGTCGAAGAAACAAATGAGCATTGTCTTCATTTGTGACCGCGACATTCTTACTTTAAGAGTACGCTTTCCTCCAATCTCAACTCACTGTTTACTTTGCCGACGAGTCTCAGGGTCATACTGGAAGACCCAGCTTTCATCCCCTGTAAAATTTGATCACAATTCTCTGTTCGATTTTTTAATGCACATTTTTTCGACATACAATGCTTCAACACCAACCTTTCAAACCTACTACTTCATACACAAAGCACTCGACCAAGTTGAAACTTATTACGCATTTAGTAAAACTGTGGAAGCTTATGCCTACGTTGTTGAATACCCGCCAGTGTATTTTCTTTCTCGTTATTTAATTGCCATACCTCGTACATTGCTACACGGTATAGACGATGCAAAAAACGGTCGCGTTATAGCAAAGTTGGACAGTGTTTAAAAAAAAATTCCGATTATACGAGATTAAGACAAATGTGTGTTAGTGCATCTGCAGATTCATTAACTAACTCTAAGGATTACTTTAATTATACATGTGCTACTTCCGTAGATGTTGAACGGTCTCTCTCGAAATATAAGAAATTTTTTTTTATCATAGCGAACAACCTTCACCGAGACAAATGTGGAAACATACCTGATGGCGCAAGTTTTTCAACAATCCTATCCACACTGTTAACTTTTAAGTAGTCGCCTGTATCCAGTGACGCTTGTTGTCGCGTGGCGCCGTTTGGCGCCAATGAGTAGCCGGGGATATATTTCGCAGTTTTTTAATCAAAAATAATAAATAAATAAAATAGAAATATCAAAATACATATATTCCAACACTTTAATTGTGGATTGACATAATTTATTGAAAAATGATCAAAATTTCTACAGACAAATATTTTTATGTATTATAGCACATAATTTGTTGATGTTCTTGACAAACATGTTTTCTACAAACCATGCATTGTCCTGCCCGATTTGTTTTTTGATCGAGGACATATATGGCATCGTTTTTTTTAGTCTTTTCTGCCAAATTCGGGGGTGAGTTATCTCCTTCCTCTTCATCTACAAAATAACTAGTAAGGTGTTTTCTAATTTTTCGCGGAATATGAGAGTCATCTTTTCGCTCTCGTTGATAAGTTTCTGCCAACTCAGGCCCTATTTTTTTCAAAAATTTTCTTCTTTTTAGAGGCTTGCTAATATTTACAGAATTGTATATAAGTGCATTGATCGCACAAACATGTGCGTGGCGCCATACGGGGCCGAGCGGTGCATTCCTTTTTTTTTGAGTGATGTAGAATGATGCAGAAAAATAAACTAAACATTCACTTATCTGTATGAGACTCTGGTTGAAGAATAATTAAGGGCTTTAATTCACAAAAAAAAAGAAATTTAAGGAAATATAAAACTTTAAACTTCAATTGGCGCCGTATGTCGCCACGCGACTACTTAAAGGTTAAGAAGTTACGTTTATTTATTATATTATTATTGTTACGGTATTAAGTACGACCGATTTTTGAAGAAACTACTTTGTTTACTTTTTACGTACATATACAACAAATGCTGTTTTCAAACAAAAAGCTGTCGGCTGTAAATCACACATACATTACTTATAATCCGCGGTCCATGCGACTGATCCGATTCTGTTGTGAAGACCGATTGTGCCCGGATTATAGATTATTCAATAACATTAGTAAAATGTCTATTTTTCCTATTCTCCCTAACCTGTTTTTCTTTATATGTTACTTTTGCTAATATCATTCAAGTTCAAGGCTAGATGCTAATTACACGTCTAGATTATGTATTTATCACCTTTTTTTTTCACAAATAAACTGTATACCGTAGTGCTCACGTCGCTATTACGTAATTGGTTCACAATGCAAGATTAATGAAACATTTTAGTGGAACTTTTAATTAAAGCGCTACATGCGTAGCCATTTTCTGGAAGTTAGTATATGATATAGGCAATTTGCCACAAAGCCATTCCGGCGTTAAATTAAAAAAAATAATAAATTAGAAGATGGACGTGTGCTTGATCTGAACCGATCTGTTTCAATCCATTGCGACCATAAATAGCGCGTTTGTAGTACGACTTGGTTAATTGCCTATGTGATGAGCGTGCCTTCAATTGGCACCCATGCTAAATTAATTGAAATCATCGCTATTACCGTCTACGATCCAATGCATCAAGGTCGATAATACAAATCCCGCACATCATTACTCACGTTGTATGTGCGACATTTATATGACACAATAAATTAACTAACGCAAACAACTTTTTTTAAGGGCGGAATTTCATCAGTTGTTTTAGCAGTATTACGAACCATATGATTAACAAGTTGTTTGTTGTGATTGCTAGATGTAAGTACATTTTATTCCAAAAGAGAAAGACAATGGCGTCATTCGAGTGTGACGTATTCGGGAAGAAGTACTGCAACTCTAATTGAAGTAGCAATGATTGTGTCACCATTTAAAAATTGTACATACATGCATGATCTAGCTGACCATTCTTCCGAAGAGATACAATTTTGAGATGCTTCGAGTAATCTGGCTTTAGTTGTTTAGATATTGGAAAGGTGAAATTCCAAGATTCAAGTTTACAAGTTACAAGTCCATATTCACACTAATTGAAGCTTCTATTCGAGAAAATGTATTTACTTTCGATTAAAATGCAAGAAATATAAGATTCACTGCTGTTAATGATGTAAAACTTGATTTATTCTTCAAATTTGTTTCCATTCTTCCCACACTATGTTTTTGCCTTATTTCCTCGCTTTACGTCTCGATTTTTCATGGTCTTCTATGTTTTACCGTTTTGAGTCGCCTTGTACGAAAATATATGTAAGTACGAAGGATATGCAAGCGTGGAGTTTTAAAGAGAACAAACTTAGTTATAACTAGAGCCCGGTAACTGGAGAGCAATCGCAGCGGCGGTGTGACTGTGTTTAGGTGGGCGGGGAGGGCTGGTCGATTATGATACGACACGATAAATCACGATCACTCAGTTCAGTTTAGCATTGGATAGCGGATAGGGCGTGCTGATTTTATTGATATAGACGTAGTTATTAATTGTAGTTTTTAGTGAACATGTCGAAAACTAAAAAACGACCCTTTCAAGACATAGTAAATAAGTTTATTTTTGACTTTCCCGATTTGTTTTACAACGGGAGTAAGATAGTTTGTAAAATGTGCAAGATACATTTGATGTCAAATAAGAAGTGGAATTGAACAAGACACGTAAATTCCGCACAGCATAGAAAACGAAAATTGGGCATGCCACTGAGAAGTGCATTTTTTTTTAATGTAATTCTTATGTTGATAAACTGCAATTTGCCACTAGGCCTACTCGATAAACAACCGTTTAAGGACTTTTGGGACAAATACAATCCCGAGTTGCGGTTGCCAACGGAGAAAACGGCACGTAAGCATGTTGCATTTGCACGCGATGACGTGGAAAAGAAAATGAAACGCATATTGAAAAAACAGTTTCTTTGGTTATGTGTTGACGAGACAATAGAGTGTAAAAAAAAAACAATTGTAAATATTATGGTACGCATATTAGACCCTAGTAAACCTACATTACCACTGTTACTAGCTAGCCGAAGACTACAAGAGTGTATTGCTGCAGCAATTACGAAGGTTGTACTTAGTACGTAGGAAAAATTTCAAATTTCAAAAGATAAAGTTTATGTTTATGAGCGACAATGCGTTCGGAAGGCTGTTCTCTTCTTGAACATGGTTGCAAGTGTTTACATGTTACGTGTAAAGTGCATGCTTTACATCTCGTGGCAGAAACCATTCGACAATGTTCTCCCGAGGCAGATGCATTAATAGCAAGTACAAAAAAAGTATTTTTGAAATCTCCCAAACGCTTACGATCATTTCACACAGAGTGTCTTGATAGTCGTTAACCAGCGGAGCTAATTCTTACACGTTGGGGAACATGGTTGCAGGCAGTTTTTTATTATGCTGAACATTTCAAAATAGTAAAAGCTGCTGCTGCAACTATTAAGGAGAGCCAGTCAAAATTTCAATATATTTCCCTTGAAACAGAGAAAATATTCGTAGCTACTATAAAGAATTAGCTGACGCAATAGACCAATTACAAAATAGATCGTTATCATTAGTCTCTGCAAATTATGGAGGGAGTGCATACACAGCTACTAACTATACATGACGCAAAATATAATCGCGTTTTAGAGAAATTAGAGAGTGCGCTACAGAAAGATCCCGATTTTAGCACACCAAAACAAATTTGTGATGGTGTATCGAATAATCCACTGACTAAGTACAAAAAGTATTTTAATCATGCATGTATAACTTCGGTAGATGTTGAACGCTCTTTTTCAAAATGTAAACTCATTTTCTCACCACGGCGAACATCGCTCACCGAGACAACTGCGGAAACACATCTAATGGTGTCAACTTTTTGTCACTCTTATCCATATGATGTTAATACTGATAATGGTGCTTCTAGTTTTACTGTTCCGTAGCCAAGGCTGCTTAAAAGGGTGAGTGTTTCACTACTTTTTACATATTATAATTATATATTAGTGCTGTTATTTTTTTTTTCTATTTTCTTACTATTGTTTTTGTATACTAGGCAGGTACGGCTATGGCACGGCTCCCTGTTACCGGGCAATAGTTATAACCAAGGCTCGGCAAACACGCAGCTGGCGAATATGAATGAGATACGTTATTTTTTGCACTTCCATGGATGTGCGATGCAATAGGTTTTATCGTTCTGGTTTTAGTATATGAGGGTACTTATTTGCAATATTAATTAGAAACATCTTTAAATGAAAGTCATTATCGATGATTACACGGTATTACGCACAGCAAACATGGGTGAACTACGTAAAATAATATTAACATTTGTAATTTTTAGAAATAAGGGTTGAATTAATCTTTACTGGACGTGACTGTATTAAGTTTTCAGCTGTAAAGCTGGTCTTCTTGATGTCAGTATTTCTTATGCCGAAAATGTTCTTTCAACATCGGAACTTAGTTAGTGAAGTAAATTTCAAATGTGGTATAAAAGTACCAGGTAGGTATTTTGTATGTACATCGGTATTTAGATTTACATTAATAGACGGTTCATTTAGTACCTATGTATAGGTAAATCTGAGTTTCTGTTGAACACTGACACAATTTTCTGATTCAACTTGTTTCCAAATTTTCAGGGAACATTTTTTAATGGATTTATTGTATTATTTAAGGCATTTAGAGCTTCCAATAATGTTATGTTTCTCTTCTCAAAATATGTTGTTGTTATGTTTATAAAATGATTATTAATAAATTGTAATTCGTTCAGCAAGATGTTATTTTCTAACATTAATTTATATTCAGCAATACTGCTGGCATCGTTTGGTGAATAAAAAGTAAACTCTGGAGGAAAAGCTACATGCAGATATGTTTGAAACAATACATATATCTACTATGTATATGAATAATATTTAAACCTAAGAATAATTTGAAAGACAAGCAATAATATGTAAAACAACGAAGCTTCAAATGCGTAGAAATAGAATTCGATATCAGAACGACGTGCCACCTACTATCTATGCTACACTGAATTGCGCACTCTTATTTCCTACTAATAAGCACGAACGAACGGCTATGCTAGCGATGACATGTTCCCGTACGGTTTGCCGAACCTTGGTTATAACGGCATTTACTTATACTAAGAATCCCTTTCTTCACATTTTCTACTTTAACGACAATTTTACTACAAGTGTATGGTTGTTTACCTACAATTTTGTAGTACTTCTTTTGCTATAAATATAGAGTACAGACAGCCATTTCAAAAAACTACAATAATAGGGTATTTTTTTCTTACTGCGATAGTTGTCACTATAGTAACAGTCGATTCTGGTAGGATGTACTACAATTGTGGTATAAATTATAAATAATGGCACATTGGGGGGATAACATTGTGTGTACTTTATTGCGTTAAACATAGTAAAATCTGGTAAAATCTAATGTTTTAGTTGATACCTCCGTTTCAAAATTCAGTGGCAGCGGGGCTGAGGACACGCCAAGCCCGAAATTCAAAACGTTATAACTCGGTTAATATTGAAGCACAAAACTAGTACAAAATGATAGCGTATACGAAATTTTAAAATCCAGTGGTGTCGGGGCTGGGGACTGCCATGCCAAAAAATGCAAAACGTTATAACTCGCTTAACATTTTCTTTTTGCGGCTCAAAATTATAGCGTATATGAAATTTAAAAATGCCGAGCTGGCGGGGCTGACATGTCCCCAGCTCCGCCAAAAAGAAACCGTTATAACACCGTTAATACTGAAGCACAAAATTTTCTTTTTATGGCACAAAACAGCACAAAATGAGCACAAAATGATAGCGTATAGGAAATTTCAAAATCCGGGGGTGGCGGGGCTGCGGACATGCACCCGTATCTAGCGTCTGTATTAAAGTCAATTACTCATTGATACTTCTGTTGAATTAGTCCTATCTGTCCTATGAAGTGGTGCGAGTTACCTTTCTTTAAGTATAGCTATCTTTTTAAACGTATTAGACGCAAGACACAACACAAAAGTAGAATAGTAGAGGGTGGATTGCTGTGCAATAAATAGAATTAACTTTGATATAAAACATAAAGTTAAATCGAAAAGATGCATCTATTTACTTTATTTGAAATTATCTAAGTGGGTATAGATGAAAATAGCTGCGAACAAGCGGGCACGATCTCTGCACATTCATTTTAGTTTAAGCCAGAGATGTTTTCGTCTCGTTTTGAAGCGTTGCCAAAAGTAATTAGCAAATGAAGGGAAGTTTTTAATTTCGTACATGTACAAATCATACACGTTTCCGTTGCGTGAAATAAATATAACTACGTGTACAGGTCCACGTGGCAGAAAGTGGTACATCCAGATAATTTTACTTAATATATGTTATGGCGGTTAGATTTAAGGACAGCGACAGTGCAAGATCCAAACAACATAGTTTTACTATTTGCTCCTTTTATACAACACCATCACATAGAGATATATCGTTGCCTTAGTGAGAAAAGCCCGTAACTCCATTAAAACGAAATTTACAAGAGACCAAAAAAAATGTTTGGTTTTAATATGATCACATTGTAAACTCTTGTTTCTCTTTTAGATGCTATTGTAGAATGATTTTAATGATTTTTGGGAAAAAATAATTCTGAAAATCTTTTGTTTCAGTTATTATTAGATGGCAGTTGAATCTCATTTTGGATAAAAAAAATTGAGTTACGTGCTTTTCTTACTAAGGCAACGATATGGAATCACCGTATTACAGTGAGTATAACAAGAGCGTAACCCTCATAAAGTCGGTTTACCTTCTTTTTCTAGGAAAAGCAGGTATATTCCCTAATCTGCTAACATTGCTGTATTACGCGTTGCAATTTTGAAATCAGTATCAGTTGTGCTCCCTATATCAAACGTTTAGAATCGGTGTTTCTGTGCACGCATATGAAAGGCCCTTAAATGACTTATAAGGCAGCAGCAAAGTGTTTGCATAAGTCGGAGGCGTTTGTTAAGAAGTGGGTTGCAAGATATAGAACCTAAAGCAATGTGAATGATCAACCAAATCGTGGTATGAAGCGCGCAACGCTCAGTAATGAAGATAAAGTGATTGTGAACTTGTTTAGAAGAAATAGTAGTTTAACATTAAAGGAAGCGCAACGACGACGAGCTAATCGCAACATTAATGTCAGTATAACAACTATACGTAGTCGATTGCGCGAAAGTAATACTCTGTGGCGGAGTGTTAAATTGAAACCTCTCCTATCAGAGCGTCATATCGAAACGCGTCGGCGCTGGACACATGAGAATTTGAACCGAAACTGGGACAATATAATTTTCACTGACGAACGATGACGTTCTGGGCATTCGTTCCACGGAAGAAAGCATGGACAGTTCGCAATAAACAAATGATACAGAGAACCATAAAACACCCAGTAAAAGTGCACGGCTGGGGTTGCTTCAGTTCACACGGATTTGGACGTCTACACATGTTTACAGTCAATTTAAACGCACAAAGGATGGTTAAAATTTTTGGTGCCTACAGTAAAGCACTGTGGCATCAGTCTCATGGTGTGGGGTTTCATGTCGGCATCAGAAGTTGGTGAACTGTTTGTGTGCGAAAGACGCATTACAAGTGGTCGCTATAGCGAAATGCGGCGAAACTATTGGAGTCGTCGATTCTAATATTCTTCAACTTTGATATTTATTTCTAACAGTATAACACACCTTGCCATTGTGCTCAGACAACAATGCATTGGTTTAGTCAAAACAAAGTACGGCTACTCGACAGGCCCCCACAATCGGATCTGTCTCCTATCGAGCACCTGTGGCACACTTTAAAAAGAAACGAGGTTAAATACCGTTGCACGTCTAAAGGACGTTTGCGCCAAAAAATCTTCGAGGAACGGAAAGCAATATTCCGAGAGTTGTGTTTTAATTGTTTGGCAACTATGGCTAAACGGATAAAACAGGTGGTGCCGTTGCAACATTTTAATTTTTTTTCCTGTTATTCGTATTTTGAATTAATCAGAAGTCCAGTGAGCAAAATATCAGAAATCAAAAGAGAAACATTTCATATATCTCTAATTCATGGTACCTACACAAAAGAGAACTTGATACTTACAGGAAAATGATCCCTCGGGATCTAAGGTCACTTCTTGCAATTGACTAGGACTTGTGCTGCAACAAAAACATTTATTAGAGAAGTTTTTTTTTTTACAAAATAGCTAATGATAGCAAGGACTGTGAGGTAGTATGGCAAATAACACTAAAGTATCGGCAGACTCCGCATTACACAATGCGAGAAAGAATTTTTAATTCTAACACGCCTGCTCTATCCCTACTCTCAAGAAGATATTTGCAAGTACCTACTTTTGCTGCTTATACACCCTAAAACTAAAACACGCGAAATATGCGGAAAATAATAAACGAAAAGGTCTCTTATCTGAATAGTATGAAACGTAAAACATGTGTCTGCTTTACCCTAGTAAATCAATAAGGATTGAGTAGACCAATGGTCCGTTGTTTTCATTCAGCAAATTTGTATTCATTTTTATATAAATAGTTTAAGAACGTAACTTCGCCGCGGGAATTAGACGCCCACGATACTATTTATAAAAAAATAAATACTAATTTATTGAATAAAGACAACGGACCATTGGCCTACACAATTCCTATTGATTTATTAAGGTAAATGTTTTACGTGTTATGCTACTCAGATAAAAGATATTTTCGTTTATTTTCTATATATTTCGCATGTTTTAGTTTTAGGGTGTAAAGGCGGCAAAAGTAGATACTTCTCTTTTTCTTTCTCACATCATTCGGTTTTGCGGTTGACAATGAGAATTTATGAATTCTCGAAACAGCTGTTCCGAATTAATCAAATCATAACTTGTGTGATGCGGAGTGTGCCGATGCTTTACTGTTATTTGCTGTAACTATACTAAATCAATTTGGGTTTTGTTGTATCTGTATTTGATTTCAGTTTCATTGGTTACCCTTATCATTTACATATTGTAAATTGCTCTATTATTTTCAATATTCACTTATTTTTTTTATTCCATTTTAATATAAATTAAACATATTTAGTTCCCTTTTTTTTAAGTCTAGAAATGTACATATGTATAATATACATACATATCTATGTCATTTCCATTGCGTTTGTTTTAAATGATTGACAGTATATGAATAGTTCCTCTCGCTGTTGTATATGGTTGTGTCACTCTTGATGAAGCGTTAAGACATCTTCTCTACAGACGTCCAGTATACAAAAAAGAATAATCGAATCAATACTCAACTAATCTCGGTTCGTTTCGCGTTCAAACATTTACGGTATTTACGATTTTTGTGTGCCAAGAATTCATTGTTATTATTATTGCCCGCGTCCCCGCACTATTTTAGTACAACCGGCAGATGTTTATACGATCTTCTTGTTCGTGTTATGGCCGTCTACGCGGACTTCACCGCAAATCCGTTCGGGCTATAGTGAATTCGACTTTGGAACGGGCTAAATTTCGCAATTGCAAACGGACAAAATAAACCATCCTTGACGCATTTAATTCGTTCGTGACACGCTTTTGATGTATACCGTATCATGGGGGTTTCTTTTTCGATTGTAATCAAACTTTTTAGCACATAAATTCCCTATTTTACAAAAGGAAAACAATGTAATTCTTCTTATAAGACGCATGTACATGAATCAATGTTTACGCTAATACTTTAATATATTTAAGTACAGCAAAATAAAATCATTGCTGTTTGTTATTTGATGATCTAATAATTTCCTCTTAATTTTTGGTATCACATTTGAGAAGAAGAAAACAATTTTGTTGGAATTTATTCTGTAATAAAACAATTTGCTTATTCAAAGCAATACTCTAAGAAAAGAAATTTCACTTTCCTCATGTGAAAATGTTTTTCTTGATCCGAGACAATTACAGTATGGTGATTACTGAAAACATGTTTAGTGCTTTATCACACCTAAGGGAAGGCTTTGAAAACATCTAAACAGGTAGTGTAGATATGGTATCCATCGTGTCTTGAGTCATTGTCTTGTTGAAAACAATAATTATTTCCTAGATGTAATTTGACGGGAATTAGTAATAAATTTGCTTGTATCCATTTAAAATGGTTAAGTTTATGAAAACTGCCAAGCATAAAAATAAGACTCTCTATTCCATTAAAACTCCTTCCAAGTTAGGAAAACCCTTGTATATAAATGAAGAAGTACAGATTTAAAAGATACAGCTTTATTAAACAATATTTTACCCTTTGTAAAGTTTGAAGTTGCAAGTCTTTTTTGATTTCTAATATTGATACTAGAGCTGTTATCCGGGTCCGGATAATTTACTATCCGGAGATTCGGATCTTGATGTTATCCAGATCTATTATCCGAAATCTCGGATTCGGATTCACTACCCGCGATCTCGCATCCGGATCCGCTATTTGAAATCTCGGATACGGATCCGCTATCCGATATTTCGGATCCAAATCCAATTTCGTAGTAAATTATGAAAACCTACAATAGATCGAGTAATTACAAAACAATATAGCTACAATAATCGCCTGTTTTACTTAACACCTACATATGTAATGTACAATAACTTTGAATTGCGCGCATGGAAATTCAATATTAATTTGAGTTCACGAATTTTAAAACCGTTGCATTTTTCTATATAACATAAGTTCGATATTTTCTTTATTAAGCACTTTCTACATTGCAAAATAATCTTGAATTGATCTTGTCCGAATTAGAACAAGTAAGAGGTGCTTTGGTACAATTATAATATAAGTAGAGAAAACCGGATGGTATTTGAAACAGCGGATCCGTATCCGAGTTTCAAATAGCAGATCCGGATAGCGGATTCGGATCCGAGCACCGGACAGTGGATCCGGATATCCGGATAGTTTTGGATCCAAAACTTAATTTTATTGGATATCCACAGCACTAATTGATGCACATGTAATGTAAAATCGAAGTTAACTATCTTGGGGATAAAGGTTAAAGGTGCCAAAAGTAAACAAGAAATTAACTCGAACCAAAAAAAGGAAACAATTAATTGATTTTTATGCATTACTTCGTCAAAGTAACTCATGTGAAAACAGCCACCAATACCTACTCGTTCCTAAATAGTTGCTATCGCTAGCATATCAAAATTAAGATTATGGAAGGCTCGTCGTCAAATCAAATCCACTGAGTAGACCCTTGAACATTTTGGGGCAAAAATATTGATCATTGGATTATGCAACATTCATAAATTCATAAATATAAAATTAACTAACCGATATACATATGGGTATAAATTTCCATTTAGCGTCAAGTACACGCAGAGAAATATTTGCTTGTATCAAAGCTGCCCGCTTTAATTCAAGGTAATTACTGTTTCAATTATCCGTAATACAGTAACTGTTTTAAATCAAAAGAAAATATTTTCTTAGCGTTACTTTCTCCGCTTAAGAGAAGTATACACTTGTAATGAAATAAGTGTATTTCTTTGTTTAAGACATTTGTTAATTTGATTCAAGAAAATCTTGCAGACAATTTGAAGAAATCGATTCTAAGTATAAGTAAATGGCCATTATAACACAATAGTTTCATTTTCTTAAAATAAAGCATTCGTTACTTAGAATTCTTCAATATATATGCACATTATTAATTGCGCTTACTTTGTTTAAAACAGTACGACATATCCGTACATAATGCAGTAAATTATTCTCAAAGGTGGTGATTTTAAAAAGGCTAAAAGAGGTTACCTACAGAATAATGTTCAAACAAAAGTGAACTTAATGTAGAAGTACACATGAAAAAAGTGACTAGAAACAATAACATAGATAATACTAATAAATAACTCCTGGTATTGATAGAATTACTACCGGCAAAAGCAATATAAGAAGAGAAAAAGCTTTTTGCTCTTGGCTCTTGTATCTCTCAATTTATGCCACTAATCTTCAAAAACAGCAACTGAAATATTTCCTGGCGCCACGTAGTGCTAGTAGTTATAGTCATGCCGTTCTAGAGTGTAGCGAATATAGAAACCGAAATATAGATGGTATACTTACCCATGCAATGACACAACCTTTAACGTACGACGTTTCATAAACATTTTCAATAGATACCGGTTAATGTAAGATTTTATTCTTTTTATTACTATTTACCTCGTTCTAATTCAATTATAGTTTTTTTTTAAATATATAATAAATAATAAAAAAAAGATAAATAACCTTAAATATTAACTCATTAATTACTAAACTACATAAAAATAATTCATATTTAGTTACATTATTAAAGAAATAATTTGATTATACTGTAATATATATTAAAAAAAAAACTTTTTCATTAGCTCATTTGCTTGCTCCTAATTTTAATAATTAACCTTAGTTTTTTTTTCCATTATTGTAATTTTTCTTTTATATGTTTATTCTTGTAGCTGGCCTGACGATGTGTTTTTTGAACACGAAACTGGTCGCCTAATTTCTCAATAGAACTTTGAGATCTGGACCATTTTTTCATTCCTACCCTTAATATGAATATTTTCTTAACTTAAAACTAAATGATTTACTTGGAAGAAACATTTTTCTGTGTTGGATTTTCTAACTCTAAGGAAATATTTAATCTAAATAAAATTTCAAGAAAATCATTTTCTTATATTATACATTTTTATAGTATTGAAATGAAAATATTTTCTTGAATAGAGACTGATTTTGGCAAGAAAATTTATTTTCTTGATGCAAGAAATCATTTCTTTGCGTGTACTTACTAGCAGAAAAAAACAAGCATAAATTTTAGAATCCACACGTATGTATCTACGATATACATATATACATTTTTGTCACAGAATATAGCAGGATTAGTTCCTTTGTGACTTTCCTTTGGGGGTAGTCTTCTATCGCGGTCTATGTTTGTTCGTCTACGATATGTTAGCCACCTGACTGACTTCAGGTGCGAAAAATGTATGTATATTGCGTATCTTGGCGCCCTTTCAAGAAGCTATACATTTTTTCGATCTCGTCGGTTACGTCATCATTTATATCCATCCAAAATACCAAAATAGTAGCGGCGTCATATGTGTATAAACATCAAAATCTATCGCCATTGTTTTTCAACAGAAAAAGTTTCACTCTCAAATATTATTATCTTTTTTTACATTTGTAGGTTTTGAGTAAACCTTAATTTACAGAGAAAAAATTAGTTTTAGTTTTAGTACTAAAGAACGGAACATTTAAAGAACAAAAGTATATGAAAAAGTGTCAAAATAAATTTGAAAATTATTTATATATAGCACCATCTGTGAACAAAATATTCAACATGCCTATTAACATTACATATTAAGAAATATTGAATTATCAAACACATATCCTCGTCTTACTTTGACAGAAACATTTTGGACACGTATGTCTTTTCTTGCAAACGCGTTTGTAATCTCTTACACATTGTAAAATGTGACACATAGTATAGTGAAATGTGGAGTACGTCTTTGTATTGTTAGGCAAAAGGGTACAGGGATTGTTTTTTCAAGTTATGTAAAATGAAAGATCCTTTAATGCAAAAAAATTAAAATTAAATTAAAATCTTTTTTAAATCACTAGTATTAACAAAAACTATTAAAATGGTGCCCTTTAAACGACCGCCAAAACACCCGTGATGCCATAACATTTCCTCACACATTTTTGACAGGAAACATAACCTCAAAACATTCTAGTGTAAAGAAAACGACGTGACACTTTGTGGAATGTTTTATATGGAAAATAAAACTTATTTCATTATCCCACCGTTATATTACTTTGATTACAACGCTTGAAAAATATTCATATCGTTGGTATTTAGGGAAAAAACAAAAAAAAACTAAAGTTATATATAACGCTATCTCCCTATAAAAAATACTTCTAAACTGAAACATTGGCTATACGTCCATATTATTAGTTATAGTGAATTAAACTCGATTTTCCTGTTTTCACATTTCTAGAGTTTTTTAGAGGAAAATTCCTCCAATAATTATGTAAGCTGTCAATAAATATACGAACATTTTATAATGTAAACTTTAACAAGAACGATTTCCAGAGCTTCCATTTAAATGCTTATAAGAATTTGCTAATTAATAAAACACACGCAAATTGCTTCGTATGCTGCAACAATTAAATGTTTCAAACAAACCTACCGATAAATTTCCATTTACAATGCGATTTGTCACTATTTTGTTATAAAGCTGTCAATACCTGTTTCAATATAGCTTTTAAAGCAAATATTTTTTCGGTAAATTTCGGTAAAACATCATTTATACCGCTCACTATAAAAATCGTACCTCTAAAATTTGTTATGTAGCCAATGTTTAATTTTCGATTTCGACGATTGAAACAGGACTTTCTTTGATAACGGTTGAAAATACAAAGGTAAACATTTAATCTTCGGCAAGAGGTGTGTAGCGAATGGATTAGGTTAGTCCGGGTTATAGAAACAAATTAGTCACAGTTATAATAACAGATAGAGTAGTAAAACGTATACACACGCTGAAACGGAAAGGAATTAAAATGAAAAGCACCTTTACGTTTTCCACATAGAAATCTTCATTCGGTCCACGCTGATGGAATATTCCTCAGTTCGAAATTACGACATAGTAAAATTGTGTTTGTATATCAATGAAGAATGCGTCTCACAGCATGCTTCCGATAAATAACATTACTCCTTCAATTCACAGCTAATTTATGTTTTTGATGTATTTATGATTTACCAAACTACGAAACTTTAAAGCGAAAGTAGAACCAATTCTGCTAATAAAATCGGTAATTTAATGACGGAAAGGAGGAAAAAAAGCCCAAGCAAAAACAGTTGAGCGATGCGAATAGTAATACCACAAAAAAAACATTTCATCTCAGTGTGTGAGGTACATAAACATATTACGTGCATTTTTTGGCAATTCAATATAAACATGTTTTTTTCACTTTTAGCGATCTAATATTTACATTTATGAGTAATCTTTGATATTCCGTAGAGCCTTTTGAAGATTAATTTTGGAAATTTTCTGTGAAGAAAGAATCAAAACTGAACGGCCCAATTTTCGAGTCACTTCAACAAGTACGGAAAATATTTAATCCTTTACAGCACATTTTTATTGCACAAGAATTTGCATTTCTTACATGTTGTTCAAAAGGAACACACTTTGAAAAAATTTATAAAAACAATTACCGAAATTACTACACATAATAGTACTGCAAATCAAATGTAGTATCATTAATATAACTGATCTTAGTGTTTATCAAAATTTGAAAAGCGCATAAGACCCCGTTTACCTCAGGTTCAACATAAACGCACCCTAAGAAACTGAATTTTGCTTGACTTTTTGAATCTGATACTGAGGCAAATGAAGATGTTTAAAATATTGAAGTAAATTTTGTTGCTTTTTCGTTGTTTAATCCGCCATTTTTTGATTCAATACCTTATGTTAATAGTTTTCGAGACATATGTATTCAGGGTCATTCATGACTAACGCTGGCCACGAGCGGTACCGCGCATCGGCGTAGAATCAGTTCGGACCGAGAGGAACGGTAGTATTACTTCGTCTGCGGAGCAGTACGGACATTTTCGCTGCCGGTCATTTGCGCAATGGTTTATCTGTCCTAGAAAAATTATAATTTCGTCAGCAAAACGACCGCGGTCGGACAAACTTCGAAAATTTATTGCAGAAATTCCAGACTTAATATATGAAGGTGCTAAAATTAAAGGTGTAATCTGTAAAATCCCGTTAATGTGTTGGTCCAGACAACATTGTCTACGACACGTAAATAGTGAAAAGCATGTCTCAAAAAGAAATTGCCCACGAGACAATGACAAATTTATATTTAATTTATGCGTTACGTTTATCGCATGTAATATACCGTTTAATTTACTAGACAAGGAACCATTTATCTGCTTTTGGAATAACTATTCGGAGTGCAAATTACCAAGTCGAACATCGTTACGAAGAATTGTGCCATCTGCGCGCGAACATATTGAACAAAAAATAAAATCGGAGTTGAAAGATCAAAAATTGTGGTTATGTGTCGACGAAACAACAGATCGAAGAAACATACTGTTCTTAATGTAATGGCACGCAAATTGGAACCTCATCAATCGGCACCTTCAATTCTATTAGTCTCCAAACGAATACAACAGTGTACTGCCGAAGTAATTTCAAAGTTAGTGTTAAATACATTGGACAAGTTTGAACTTTCAACAAACTAACTCTTGATGTTAGTGAGTGATGGTGCTGCAAACATGCTTTCTGTAGGCCAGTCTCTTAAAAAGCATTCTGCTAATTTGTTACACATTACGTGTAAAATTCATGCTCTCAATCTTGTGGCGGAAAGTATCACAAAATGTTATCCTGTGGTAGACGGTTTAATAGCGCATACCAAAGCAGTATTTGTCAAATCACCGAAACGTATTCGCGAATTTCACAGACTGTGCCCCCGTATACCAGAGCCACCAGAACCTATTCTAACTCGTTGGGGAACATGGTTACAGGCCGCGTTTTATTATCATAAATATTTTGACAATATTAAGAACGTGGTTTTACAATTCGATACAAAGGAAGCTGCCGCTATCCAGAAAAGCCAGTCGAAATTTCAAGATAGTCAGGTTAAAATGGATTTAAAAATCATTCACAATTACTGCGGGCTAACAGATGCAATAGAAAAATTACAAAATCCTGCGGTGTCGTTAGAAGAATCTCTACAAATAGTGCAACATGTTCACGCACAGCTATGCGCGATTGAAGACGCAAAAAATGTTTCTGTTCTAGAAAAATTTGAAAGTGTTTTTGAGAAAAATTCAGATTTTGGCACATTAAGACACATTTGTGAAGGTGCGTCAACAGAATCGTTAAGTTATTTGAAAGATTATTTTACTTACGCAAATATTACGTCACTAGATGTAGAACGTTCGTTCTCTGCATATAAACGCATTTTTTCCTCATGCCGTACTAGTTTTGCCGAAACAACAGTTGAAACATATCTAATGTTGCAGATATTTAACAGACATTATTCACTTTGTGATTTCACGGAGGACTCTTAAAATGGTAAGTGTTTGAGCATGTGTTATTTAATTTTTATTTAAAAGATGAGCGAAATTATTTGCGGCAGCAAACATCTCTATTAGCAGAATAACTCTAGTGGAAAGCGAGACCTGGTCGACTCTACGCTACTGCGCGGTACCGCTTGTGGCCAGCTTTATTCATGACGATGGCATATTAAAGGTATCGAAGCCAATAAAGCATACCTTGTAAATTCTAGTTGTTTATTGGTAATAAATAACCGATTTCATGTTTTAAATAACCTGGAAACGAGCGAATTTTTCTAACGAAAGTTTTTGCCCGCACTTCTTATGTCTCAAAACTGGTTTACATGGGTAGTACCGAATAGAAGATATTGATGTTTAAGTGAAACTCTGCGTTCATCGAATTTTTCAGAAAAATTGAATATACAAAGGTGGTATGTGCCACATCTATTATATTGTATATTGTTGAACTTGTCATTCAAAGGTCTATATAAAAGATCCACAATATACAGGGTACACCATTTGAAATAAGGAAGGTGATATCTGTTTCTGGTTTAATCAAGAGCACGGTTGAAAATATTTTTAGGAAATACATCACTATCCATAATATTGTTCACCAAAATTTCAAAAAGATACTTTAATTATTTCCAGAGATCCTTTTAATAGGCCATCGTCCCGTCGTTTTGGTAAAACCGTTAGGAAAACTGTTAATTCGCCAATTTAAACTTCTTCATAAGAACAATATTTTGGCTAAACTTTAAAGAAATATTCTGTATATAACAACTTTTGAGATTACAATAATACTTTCCAAAGAAATAACTTTGAACTATAGAAAGTGGTTCAACATCGAACTATGTACCTACATACTAGCATAGGAAAGGATTCATTTATAGGCGCTAGACTCATATATATACCGAATAACGTTGTCGCTTGTGCCAGGAACGTCTTCTCCGCTCCTCAGTGCCCCCAGATAAGCGCACACACTCACAACTCGGACACCTAGCATACATGGTTGAAGTAACAGTTCGGTACAGATTTTAGGAAATACGTAATACACCTTATCTTTAATTTAAAAGAAAAATTATGAATTCCAAAACTAAATAGAACCTCTTACTATAAAATAACTAAATACATTGTTTTCTAAATCTAATTAATGGAATTTTATGTCAAAATGAATTGTATTTGTATGTGTAAAAATTCATTTGAACGTATTATTATAATAAATGTTCAAATAAGTAGTCATTTGTAATACCGCCTCTACCGTAGCACCATTTAACGACTTTTTAGTTTATAAGAACATAATTAAAAGGACAGTATAATTTTGATACACAAATAAAGCAAATCAAAAATAACCAAGGAGAAAAGATTAAGAGAGGTAAGGATGATCAATTAAAGAAATAAACTACGGCTATAATGCATAGTTAGCTTTGGCGCGATCCTCTCCTAACGGCGATTGGATTCTTATTGATACTCGCCTCGCGCGACTCCCCGCGCTTATACTTTCATGGCGGGCAAACGTTCCAACACTGTCCATATATTTTAGCGGTTCACTTTACTACGGAACTTACTAACGCGGTATATTAAACCTTTTAATAGAAATAAGTCTTAGCTGTTATAGAAAAAGCTATGTTTAAAGATCCAATTTTTAGGTTAAAAGGAGTTTATCCGTGGATTGTTTACATGTTTATGACTGAAGAGGCATCCACAGTAACATACTGCGCTTTGGAACATTTGACCTAAATTATATTTTGAAATACGTCCATCCATTAGAATATATAGAAATTGTTCTAGAATTGATTCTAAAATTTCTTTTTGATTCTAAATTGTTTTAGAATTTATTTTATAAACATTTTCCTTACCTAAA
The DNA here is from genome assembly GCA_029619315.2 of Dynastes maya. Classification (NCBI taxonomy): domain Eukaryota; kingdom Metazoa; phylum Arthropoda; class Insecta; order Coleoptera; family Scarabaeidae; genus Dynastes; species Dynastes maya. The sequence continues at coordinate 55,812,224 of JAROYE020000001.1, forward strand.
ATATGTCGTTCCTTAGTCAATTAAATATAAAGCTGTGCAGATAAGTTTTTTGCTGAAATGCATAGTGCTGCGGCGAAATACCATAAACCTAAAGATGTTCATTAAAAATAACCAATTTATGCATACAATTCAACATTTATTCCAAGTAATTTTCCTTCATGCAAATTGTAGTGCGATTGATTCCTTGTATCCTGTTGGATGTTTACTAGCATTACGCATTGCCTTAAAGAATTCAACCAGAAAGCTTTTTCCTAAAAACTTCTATTTAGCTAAATGACGAAATTTTCGAAACAACTTTCAGTATGTTCTTACTACATTTTTTACAGGTGTAGAAACTTTGTATGAAATGTTTTAAATAAATCTATCCGTTTTATGTTGAATATTATCAACAGTTGTTGTTTATTTTCGCTATTTATTATTTATGTATATGTGCTTGCTAACTTGCTAGACAATGTATGTACGTGGGAAAATTATGGTTACTTCGAGTAGATGCTGGAATTGCACCAAAAAAATAACGTCTACATATTTGTTCCGATGAGTATCTTTCTAGTATTTCGTCGCAGTATCATTTCTTAAATGAAAAATTTTTCTGCATGGCTTCATATTTAATTTACTGAAGAATGACACATTTTAGGTTTTGGAAAATGTTTATAAAAAGATTCTAGAACAGTTTCTCTAGACTCTGGAGAAACATACAGGATGCTCCTCTCCAAAATATTAAACAGCATGAATCACACGTGGCAACGATTTCAAAAGCTACTAGTAGACGCTAGTCGATACAAAAAATTGTCAATGTATTGCTGAAAAGTTCAAGAAATACTCAACTAAATAAAATTTGAATCACCCTTCTAGCGTATAACGCGTCTAAAATATCGCTCGTCAAAGAAACAGCAGAATTTCGCAAAAATTTTAAATTATCTAAAAAATTAAGAGATATGTGTATAGAAAGTATCGCAGAAAATGAATTGAATAGAGCCATTCGAAAACGTAATAATATACAGGTGTTCCATTAAAAAGACCAATTTGTATTGTTTGTAGCGGAAACTGAACAGTCTGCATGCTTGGATCATTTTATGTTGTGCAGAACTTCTGTTTCAAAATATTTTTTTCTAAATTGCTCAGAAAAGCAATTATCTTCTGCCCATGTTGTAAGTGGACACAATGTGTGAGGGCATTCGAGAAAATAGTATCCGTTTAGTCATACAGATGGCGCTATTGATCCAATTAAAAGCAAAGTGGCGCAGATGTCAACAGTAACATCGTAGCTTTGCGGGAAAAAAGAGTTGAAGTTATTCCGTGCGTGGTGTGAGTTTTATGACTATTTACAATGGCGCATAAGATAGAAAACCCCGCGAAATGCGAAGTGCGATCCATGATCCGTTTTTTGAATGCAGAAAACGTCCGTACAAGCGAAATTCATCGCAGGATTACTGAAGTGTATCGTACGGGAACAATGGATGAGTCATCTGTAAGGCGCTAGGTCCGAAATTTCAAAGAGAGATGAGGTAATGTGCACGATGAAGAGCAGTTAGGTCGCCCGTTCCTTATCACCTACGATCTGAAGAAACGTGTCGATGATTTCATCTGCGCAGATCGACGCGTAAAACTGAAAGAAATGAGTAAGCAATTTCCTGAAATTTCACAATCATTGCTCCATGAAATCGTGACGGACCATCTGAATTACAGAAAAATTTGCGCAAGATGGGTGCCCAAAATCCTTACCGACGAGCACAAGACCAACCGCATGGGTGCAGCGTTGACCTTTTTGACTCGTTACGAGCAACAGGGCGATGCATTCCTTGACCAAATTGTTACTGGGGATGAAACCTAGGTGTGCCACACCTGAGACAAAACGCAAGTCCATGGAATGGCACCATCCACGATATCCAACAAGGCCGCGCAAGTTTAAGCAGTCGTTTTCCACGAAAAAGGTTATGGCCTCAATGTTCTGGGACCGAAAAGGTCTGTTGTTGGTTGATTTCATGCCCCAAGGAACGACCATCAATGCGGACACATACTGTGAAACACTTCAGAAGCTGCGTAGGGCTATCCAAAACAAGAGGCGGGGAATGCTGACAAGTGGCATTATTTTTCTGCATGACAATGCTCGTCTCCACACGGCTCGAAAGACCAATGACCTTCCTCGGGAGTTCAAGTGGGAGGTTTCTAACCACCCTGCGTATAGCCACGACTTGGCTCCAAGTGACTATTATTTGTTCAGTAAACTTAAGGATTTCTTGTCAGGAGAACGTTTCCAAAGTGATGATGACTTAAAAGCAGGTGTACAGCATTGGCTGGCTACTTTGGCGGTAGAGGTTTACGCGAAAGGCATAAACAAACAGGTTTCAAGATACAACAAATGTCTCAACAACGGCGGCGACTACATTGAAAAATGAGTAATTGTATTACTTTCATTTAAATAAAATCATTATTTACTTTCCTTCATTTTTCCTTTAATTATATGTAAACAGGTACTATTTTCTTGAATGCCCTCGTATATTCTGTCTTTCGCATAAATTACGTACGTATGTAGAACCATTTATAGTTATTTTCAACAGCAGCAATGAATTTCTTACAACAGCTGCAAATGGCTATGTATAAAATAATTTCCATTTTATTCTCCCTAAATAAAAATAAAAACATTTATCTGAAATCTTACACCTTATATTACTTAAAACCGCTTTATTACCGCTAAGCAAATGAGCAATTGCTTTGGTAGACACTCCAAAGTGATTGTTTGCAATATGCACAATACGTATTATGAAAATGTATACAAATGAAACAGTGAAAACGGATTGAGTATGGTGAAAATGTTTCCGCTTGTTTGTTTTAAGTACTTGCAGTGATAATAAACACAAACAGACGTAAATGCGATGTGAATAAATGAGGCACACATTGGATTTTGTTCGAACCAGGAAAAAGAGGTTTACATACTCAGTTATTAGTGTTGAAAATCGCATGTTCCACAAGCACGCCGTAATTGAGAATTGAGACTGGGGTTTCTGGCGTTTCTGCTGATTCCTGCTTAGATATTTAATTTATATCACTTAACAGCACTAAGTTTGGGTTATTCTTTGTTTACGTGACTAATTTTAGATATTATTTTTTGTGTACAATAGTGTAAATAATTATCTAGAAATTAAATAATTTTAAGTTTATTTATAGAACAAGGTGTAGGTATATTTGAATTTAGTTTTTAATGTTAGATTAAACTGTAGCTATTATAAGTGTTTTAAAGGTTGTTTTAAAAGAGACATATTCCTTCTTCATCAAGCATCAAACGAAGACATTATCTTACAAGACAGAAATATTTGATCAACAACTGAAGCAGTATCTACCGAAGTACGGAAATGACACTTCCTTGTCTGAACGTCGAAAAACATCAAAAGTTCTAATAACTGCTACTGCTTTTTTGTTATCCAGGTTTAATAGACAATGACGCCGTAAATACTGCAGATGTTTTAACTTTAAAATTATTCTTCCTTCGAATGGCGTAAGCAACATTGGCACTGTTCCTAACATGTTTGTTCCTTGATTATTTTTAGGTTTTTATTATAACAGAAGAACAGCACACAGTGCAAGCGTGTACATATGGTTTTTGTACTATTTCTAGCACATATTAATGTTATACGAATTGTGCTAATGCGGAAGTTTTCTAAATTTCCTAATAAACAATAATTTCAAAAATTGTAATTTAAAATTAGTGGGTGTTATAAAACATGGTATTTTGTCGTATTAAGTCGATAACGTTTTGGAACGAAAATGGACTATTATTTATTGTGTAGTTTGCAATATGAAAACACGGCAGTATGATATAATATATGAACGGAAATACATATCATTTTATCTTTGAGTACACGTGCGTAATTTTATTGCATCTTTGTTCTGCGATGTACATATGTATTTGTGATATATTTGTCTTTATACAAAGTTTAGTCATGTTATCTCAGATTACTTGAAAGAACTTTGTTTGAGAGTGAACTACGCGAGATGTCTTCAGATATACCATGTGGAAATAGGGGTACGTGCAATATTTATACGAGCATTTGGTTTGTAGTTAATCCGTTGCACCCTAAAGAACAAAAAAAATAACATTAGAAGTAATAAATTATGATTCCCGGGTTCAATAAACAAGTAAGTCTATCCTTTCGAAGTAAATAACTTTATAGATGCAAGAATTAACTATGCATTTTAGAAATTAATAAAAACTCCACTTGAATCTACCATTGGTTCGAATAATCCTTTTTTTTTTAACTACACTCTCACGTTTACATAAAGGATACGTGTACGAGTACCTACAAAAGAAACGCCCAAAAATTCGTCTGGATAGAATTAACTAAAAAATTACAAAATTAAACGCAGTAATGTACAACAAACAAATAAATAAGATGATGTAAACTTTAAATGACAAAAATGTCGTACAACTGCGGTTGTTTAATTTAGTTTTGAAAAGGTAAGTTCTTTAAGGCAATTTATTATATAATTTAGTTCTACAGTTAGTCGACTGACTTCTGGAAACACATAAGCCTGTAACGCCGTAATCAAAATAGTTTTTTTTGGTGGATTATTGTGGAAGTTTTTGCTTAGAAGAATATTATTTCAGGTTGATAATGGTTTTTACGCTGTGGGGCCTTTGACAGTTTAGTTGTTGATTTTATAAGTAAAAAAATCACAATTTCGAAGTAGGTGGTATAATTTTGTCTTAGTAACATTCACACTTATGTGCGTGTAAATTTAAAGTAGAGGTTCATTTAAATCCATAGAACACGTTGGTTCTGGGGTTCCATACGAGTCCGTCTTGGGACCGCTTATTATTATCTTTTTTGGTTTCCATTAACGATATGAACAATTACATGAGAGCAGAGGAAGTGGTGAGCATCGCAAATAACACCACGGGTTGTCTCAGCATGAACGCCTTACAACGTGTAATCTGTCAAACCTATGAAAAATGGTGCAATAAAAATCAAACAATTCTAAATAAACAAAAAACCATAATAATTAATTTTGGGAACAACAGTCTAAGTATTTGGGCACCCTCAATTATTGCAAAAATCATTGGAAGCACTCATGCAAAAGTGAATACATATCTCTTAGTTACATATACATTACATATCATTACATATTTTGTCAATAAAAATGACACACTCTATTTAAGTTTTTGTTTCATCTATGTGATCTCTACTTTTTATACAAGCGGCGGGCGGCGCACAACCGAGGCATTCTTGCAATCAACTTTGATGAAGTTTCCGGTGTTATCCGGGTCCATGCTTCTTGGAGTAACTTCCACACATCAGCAGCCGATGTTGGTGTCTATGTCCAGTTCTTTCCTCAGTAGCTTAATGGGATTTAAATCCGGGCTTTTGGGAGAACACTCTACGTTCTTCTGCTTTCAAGATTTGTAAAAATTCTTTACAGATTTTAGATGTGCGTTCCGGGTAGTTTTCTTGCTGAAAAACAAAACTCTCATCCAAAAATATTCTTCCTGAAGATACGGCATTGTTTTCTAAAATGTGTAGATAGCGTTCATTTCTTACTATGCCCTCGATTCTCAGAATATCACCCAAAACAGCCCTAGATCATAATTGAACCTCCGCCGTGCTTAACTGAAAGGACAATGCATTATCCTCTTGCACGCTTTCCTAGAGATCTTCTCACTTCGTGAACGAAAAATTTCAAATTTTGATTCGTTGAATCATAAAACTACTCCAATTCTCCACAGACCAACGTTTGTATTCAAGAGCCCATTTTAAACGTTTTTGTTTATTTTACGTGCGTAGCAGTGGCTTTTTCATCGCAATAAGCCCAAGTAGACTGGCTTTCCGTAAGCGTCGTTTTACAGTAGAAACGTTTACGGGCTGTTGACGATAATAATTTTCTGGGTCTGTTTTTCACCTATTTCTTTTGCTGGTTATCAATATTGCAAGATCTTCATGTGATGTTGTTGCCCTTAGTCTCCCACTTCGTGTTTGGTCACCAAACTGCCACTTCCTCGGTATTTTTTATGTTATTATAAGAGCACACGTTTGTAAAACTTTACTCTTTTTGTTTTGGCATACTGTATTGCTTTTCATATAATAAAACAATAACATATTTTACACTTGCATTTAATATTGCTTAAAAGAAATTCGATAAAACTGATATTTCAACCACAAATTGAGTGACAACAATAAACATCAATAATATTTTCAACGCTACATCTCGAAACAAATGCTCCTTAACCTCCCATTACTCACGCACGGTGTAGTAGACCGGTTGATTTAAAAAACGCGCGTATCTTTAAGACTAGAGGGGGTACGGCTCACCCCTTCCATATTCCTTTGGTTAAGTGGCCAGTTAGTGTCTCACACAGCAAGCAGTGTGTAAGTAGTGTTTTTATAAAATTATAGCCTAACACGGTCTAGTACACCGGGTGCGAGTATTGGTGTTATATTTTTGTGTAAAAATCCGAGTTAAATTGAGTAAGACTTTTGTTTTTTTAACAGTTTTTGTATAAATATGTCCGAATTTATTATAGATATGGATTAGGAAAAAAAACAGGCTACATTACTTAAATTAATGGAGGAGATGTTAAGTGAGGATGAAAATTACGATAACGATGATGATGATGAACAAGGTGTAGTTGACAACATAGAGGAGAGGTCAGAAGATAGTGACAGCGAGCAAGAGTTTGACGAAAACATAGATAATTATAAAGCCCCTAACATATCGAGCAGAGATCCATGCTTTGTAGGCAAAGACAATACAATGAAATGGAAAAAACATTGCCAATCGAAGAATGTTAGGATACGTAGTGCAAATATTATCTTACAATTACCAGGGGTAAAAAAACACGCAAAGCACAAAAAAACTCCAACAAATATGGGAATGCTTGTTGGCTGAAGAAATGCTCCATATTATTGTCGACTGTACAAATATAAAAATTGCAAGTATTGTACCAAACTTTAGCAGAGAAAGGGATGTCAAACCTACTACTACTTCTGAAATAAAAGAGCTAATTCGTCTTCTTTATCTTGCCGGGATAAGAAAAGCCAACCATATGAACTTGAAAGATCTTTGGAGAACAGATGGTAGTGGTATTGAAGCCTTTCGACTCGTAATAAATAGAATAAGATCCAATTTCTTATGAAATGTCTGAGGTTTGACGATGTTGGAACAAGGCAGAACAGAGTTCAGTTGGACAAATTGACCCCAGTGAGAGTACTACTGGATAAATTCAACTTCAATCAAAAAGAATGTTATTCGCATTCTGCTCTTGTAACGATAGACAAAAAACTTGAGGTATTTCGGGGAAATTGTAGTTTCAGGCAATATATTTCGTCCAAGCCGAATAAGTATGGAATTACAATTTTTGCAATATCTGACGCCAAATTATTTTACACAAGTCATTTAGAAATTTACATGGGTGAGCAACCAGATGGTTCCTTACAGGTAGACAACAGTAGGAAAGCAGTTGTAGAAAGACTTTCCCAGCTATCTATGGCAGCAACAGAAATATAACCACAGATAATTGGTTTACTAGCATCGAGCTTGCTGAAAGCCTCAGGTCCAAGAATTTAACTCTGTTAGGAACCATCCGCAAAAATAAAAGGCAACACCCTCTGGCTTTTACGCAAAATACCGGTAGGCCTATTGGTTCCTCGATGTTTGGTTTTTGTAATGACACAACGCTAGTTTCTTATATTCCCAAGCAAAATTGCAATGTTCTACTTATTTCTACAATGCACTATGAAGATGAAGTTGACCCAACTTCCAATAAACCAGAAATGATTATGGCATACAATGCAACCAAAGGGGGTGTAGATATGGTAGATAAATTATGTGCCCAGTATAATTGTGCTCATGCAACTCGAGGATGGCTAACGGTGCCCTTTTACAGCATGTTAAACGTAGCTGGTATAAATGCTTTTGTAATATAGAATGCTAATAATCCTGAGTCCACAACACCACGTAAAGATTTTCTTTTGATGCTCTCAATGTCCCTAGTGAACGATTTTCAAAAAGAGCGCGCTATTTTAACCAATTTACCAAGAACCATAAGCCTGAGATTGTGGTGTGCATCAATTACAACAACGACCATAAGAGAGAACTCCCGGGGCTATAGGTCGCTGTTCTGTCTGTAATTGGAAAAAGAACAGAAAAACCAAATATTTTTGTCAACACTGTGCAAAATATTTGTGTTTGGAACATGTATGTACCTGTAATGTGTGGTACTTGTTTTGAAAATTTATGCTAGAATTTTCTTCGGCGTATTTCAAAACAAAATAAGTTTTCTTTATTTATTTTTTATAAGTAATAATCCTATTATACTTCCTAAATACAGATATGCTTGTTTTTAGTTTAAGTGTCTGATTTATTTATGTAAGTTTTGGTGCATTAACGCACGCGTGAGAAAAAGAAGGTTTCTATTTATATTATTATTTTTTGAATAGAAATGTATTTAAACCTTGCTTGTATATTCATTACGTAAATATACTAAATACTTTTAAGATAATAAATACAAAATAATTTGAAAATAAAATAATTTCCACAAGAAACAGATTAAAAACAAACCCGGTCTTCTAGACGGTGGTCGAGCACTTATGTCCTGAATTTTGGGCGCGAGTACTGGAAGGTTAATAATTTCCCAATAAATCAGAAAAATTTACCCTTTTTTGTATATAATTTATCGTTATACTTATCATTACTTATCAATATAAATAAAACATTAGCAATGCAGAAATAAAGAGGCAAAAAATAAGATGTAAACTCCAAATCACTAACCCAGACAATCCGGTGCTTAAACACATCTCATCTTTATATACATAAATAAATAACGTCTAGCGTGCACAGATGTTGTGGCTTTATGGTAGCTCCGGTCTCTTAGTGCGTACCAAAATCGCTGCCCCACTTGACTAAAGTGGTTGTAGATGCACATGTTGGCGTAAAATGTTTCCGAGTAATTACGCCCCCGGATGTTTATTTATAACAACCTTCGAAAACGGAATCCATCGGCACGCGAGTAATTATTACAGCCGTTGCATCTAATCGAATTATGTCTTTGATTGAAAATGCAACATATATGGCCGATTTCCTGTGAGAGGTCTAAACATAACTTTTAATTACAAACGGAAATAAAATCGGGAATATTTATAGAAAATTACTGCAGATATATTTTGTTTACACAAGACTGCATAAAACATTTAACATTTAAAGTTTCAGAACACAAGGAATAGTGCTGCGTTAACAAGGGTAAACGGCTTGTGACGCTATTTTTCGTGCATATTGTAATGTATTGTAATGTATTGTAATGTATTGTAATGTGTAATGTATCACAACGTACGTAATCAATCTATTGTATTTACCATCATCCATCGCCTGAGATTATATTAGTCATACCAAACATTGTCATTCATTCTTGTATCAAACATAATTAAGAATTGTTATTATCTACGTTAAATATTGTCCGAATTACTTATTTCCCAATTGTTCATTTTTGATGAAGGAGTTATGTCAATATAAACTCGTATATCACAATATAAACAATTATGTTAATATAAACTCATATATCACAATATAAACTAGCGACGCACAGGGTGATTACATATAGACAAAACAAACAACCCTCTGCGTCACGCACTGCCATTATTATTGTAAATGTCATTTAGATATATCGTTCGTTTACTAATGATTAGAAATTATTATAAATATAAGCAGTAGAAATGTATAAGAGGGCATAGTATACCGAAGATCAGATCACTTGTAACCAGTCTATCTTTAAGTATCGAGAAAGTTGTCTGTTGTATTCTATATTTTAATTAAACTAGTTAATTACAACTGAGGTGTTGTCTTCTTTCCGACGGTGCACACTACAAAACTGGTGTCAGAAGCGGGATTCTACTGATGTATTAATTGATTGACTAATTGATTGATACACAATAGAAGATTCAAGAATACGAAGGAAAGGAACATCCATCTTTCGGAATCGTCTGTGTGTAATAACCGAAGACTAGATCTGGGTTTCACCGTTTACCAAGAAGAAGAGAGCCATCAAGGTGTCCAGGAACAAGTCACTGCTCCAGCCTTCTAAGTCCCGGAAGTCAGCACCTCCAAGGAGTCTCATCAATATTCTTCGTAAAGCCTCAACAACTATGCTACTACATCTACTATCTCTGCAGTAAGTGGAACTAATTCTTTGTTATCTCGTAAATTACAAAAACTGTAATTTTGCATATTTTTACGTTATATACTTCGCTTTATATAAGATAACACTTAAATATATGAACAAATCCACAATATATCCAAAACTAGAGGACCTTAAATCAGAGATTAATAATAAACAAGAATCAATTATGTCTATCTCGTTAGATCTAGCAGAGAAAATGTTGTTCAAATTCGATGGTAATAAACAAAAACTATATGAATTCATAGATAATTGCTCTAAAGCTATGTCACTAGTTAAGTCAGAACATAAATCTGTACTTTTAACTTTAATTGAAACTAAATTAACCGAGAACGCTAGGGCACTAATAAGAAATCGTTCCTTCTCTGATTGGGATACATTAAAAAATCATCTTTTAGATGCATATTCTGAGAAAAGGACAGTTGGTCAATGGCAGCTAGAGCTAAATTCATGCCGTCAAAATTTCAAGGAAAACGTAATGAGTTTTGCTAATAAGGTTGAAAACTGCTATATTAAACTATTAAATTCTTTAGACGAAGAACTAAGCTCTGAAGCCAGCACTGCATGTGTGAATTTATTAAAACAACAAGCATTAAATGTATTTCTAACTGGGTTAAACAAGGATCTTAGCATTTTAGTAAAATCACAAAGACCTAATTCATTAGAAACTGCTATAGCCATAGCACTATCAGAAGAACAAGAGCAGCTTTCAAAACTTGAAATGTCTAAATATCAGAACATAAACAATTCGTTTACTAAACATTGCAATTTCTGTAATAAATCGGGTCACACTAGTTTCGATTGTAGGAACAAAAACAAAAATCAAGGTTCTAAAGTATATCATGTTCAACATACAAATTACGAAAAATCTCAACAACACCCGAATTCTAACTCTTCTAGACCAAAAGTGTGTAATTATTGTAAAAAAAATGGTCATCTAATATCAGAATGTCGAAAAAGAGAATACAACAATAGAAAAAGAAATCTAGCTACTAATTCTCAACCAAGTACCTCGCAACATTTAAACTCCAATCGTTCCGACGGACGGTCATGCAACGGAACACCAATTCAATAGTGGCCGAATCTTCTCAATAAATCTAGGAGCTACTACCTCATTGTCATTAGATATTCCAGAACTAAATAGCGTAGGGAAATTTCTAATTGATACTGGTGCAAATATTAGCCTCATTAAAAATTCTAAGATAGAATCTACTACTGAACTCCATTTATCTAAATCAATTTTACTAAAAGGTATCGATAATAATGTCTTGAATCCTACATATACAAATCAATATACCAATCTTACCATTCCTCTTGAAACAAATTCTACGAAACATATATTCTACATCATTCCTGATGATTTTCCTATTTCTTATGATGGTATTATTGGTAATGATCTTTTAAAACATTTCAAAGCTGTAATCGATTATGAAAGAGATCGCATATTCATACTAAATAAAGAATTTATTCTAAATCTAGATAAAACAAATTCAAGTCAAAATCTAAATCTTAGTCAGGAAAATAATCACTCAGAATTAAAAGAGGGTTCAACAGGTTTGAATAATGTGTTATTTACCATACAACCTCGCTGTGAAACGCTTGTTAGAATCAATGTCACTAATTATCCTAAAATTAACGAAGGTATAGTCCCTAATATAAAAATTCTTGAAGGCGTATATTTATGTTCTAGTATAGTTAAGGTGAACGACGATGATACAGCTGTTACCTCAATTTTGAATGTAACTGAAAAACCAATAAACATTACTTGCTTAAATTTAATGTTAGAGCCTTATTCAGAAGAGACTAATATCCAAGAACATATATCTGACGTTAATTTTATAAACTGCAATAAAGAGCGCATACAAAGGTTAGCTCAATCTTTAAGAACAGAACATCTAAATAAAGAAGAAAAAGATTCGCTGGTCAGAATATGTAAGGAATACAATCACGTCTTTCATTTAGAAGGAGACACACTTTCATTTACGAATTCCGTGCAACATAGTATACCTACAACAACCAATATTCCTGTAAACACAAAAATATATAGATTTCCTGAAGTCCACAAATCAGAAGTAGAAGACCAAATACAACAAATGTTAAAGCAAGAAATCATTACGCCATCATCATCTCCATGGAACTCGCCAGTATGGGTTGTTCCGAAGAAAGCAGATGCGTCAGGTAAGAAGAAATGGAGGATCGTAATCGACTATCGGAAGCTCAACGAAATCAGTGTTGGAAATTCGTACCCTTTACCGAACATTACTGATATATTAGATCAGTTAGGGCATTCGAAGTATTTCTCCACAATCGACCTTACCTCAGGATTTCACCAGATTCCAATGGATCCGGCTGATGCACAGAAAACCGCTTTTTCAGTACCCACAGGACATTACGAGTTTAAACGTATGCCTTTTGGACTTCGTAATGCGCCGAGCACCTTTCAAAGATTGATGAACACAGTTCTAGCAGGAATACAAAACTTTAGATGCTTTGTGTATTTAGATGACATCGTGGTGTTTGGAGGAGATCTTAATACTCATAATTGTAGACTGAGAGAAGTCTTCGATAGGCTTGCAAAGCATAATCTGAAAATTCAACCAGACAAGTGTGAATTCTTAAGGAAGGAAGTCATGTACTTAGGGCATTTGATCACAGACAAGGGAGTTAAACCTGATCCATCCAAGGTAGAAGCCGTTCGGAAATATCCTCAACCGCATTCTCAAAATGATATACGTTCATTCTTGGGTCTTGCAGGATATTATCGACGATTCATTCCCGAATTCAGCAAGATAACGCAACCTCTAACGAAACTCTTACGGAAAGGACAAACATTCCAATGGACAAGCACACAACAGGAAGCTTTTGAATCTTTAAAAACCTCCTTAATATCGGAACCTTTACTTCAATACCCCGACTTCACACAGCCTTTCATACTCTCCACAGACGCAAGTAATTATGCGATCGGAGCAATACTTTCTCAAGGAAAGGTAGGTGAAGATCATCCCATAGCATACGCAAGCAGGACGTTGAATAAAGCCGAAGGTAATTATAGTACTATCGAAAAGGAATTATTGGCAATCGTATGGGCCACCAAACATTTTCGACCATACCTATACGGTAGGAAATTTATGATTTTAACAGACCATCGACCACTTAAATACTTATTTAGTGTCAAGGATCCTAGTTCTAGATTGCTCAGATGGCGACTAGCTATAGAAGAATACGACTATGAAATTGATTACCGTGCAGGTAAGAAAAATCAACATGCCGATTCTCTTAGCCGAATTCAACTCGAGTCGCATATTACAAAAGTCAACCAGAAGTATGAAGAAGATACATACGAAGATTTTATTCATAGTCTATCACATAAAATTATAAACTTCAACAAAATCGAAGAAGTAAATACAAATTACATAAGTCAATCAGGCAACCTTTTAATTCCTATATCAGAAGATTTTGAGTACCTAAATAAACCATTAACTGATTTAATTGCCAAATTCCCTAGCATAGATAATTTAAGGCAATCTCAAATGAAATTAGGCGACATTAAAGAATTCTTAGTAGACAATGTAAGAATTTTCGTTTTAATCCACAAAAGATATTATTGGGACAAATTAGAAGCCAAAGATTTATTTAATTGTTTAGTCAAAATTAGAAACATTTTATTGGAACAAAATATCAATGAAATTAATTTACCTAGACTCGGTATAGGTCATGACAATGTAAGTTGGAATAAGATAAGATCCATGATGCGTTATATTTTTCGGAAAACAAATGTACTGATTAGAGTTCATCACGACGTTCTTATTACACCTCAACCAGAAGAAATTAACAACATTATATCAGAAAATCATTCAAGCCTAACATCAGGTCATTCAGGTTTTCACCGAACATATAATCGTATTAAACAAGCTTATAAATGGGCAAAAATGAAATTTGACATAAAGGATTTCATAAGGAGTTGTGATAGTTGCCAACGCAATAAAAACGAACCGTAAGAAGACAAAGAAGCCTATGGAAATTACAACTACATCCTGTAAACCATTTGAACGAATAGCTTTAGATATAGTAGGTCCCTTACCTCTTACAGAATGTGGCAACAAATATATATTAACACTCCAAGATGATCTTACGAAATTTATGCAAGCTTATGCAATTCCGAATCATGAATCTATAACTGTAGCTAAACAACTTGTGCATAAATTCATTTGTAACTATGGAATTCCTGAGACTATTTTGACTGATCAAGGTAAAGACTTCATGTCAAAATTATTTCAAGATGTATCAAAATTATTTAAAATCAAACGTGTTAATTGTTCAGCATATCATCCAGAATCAAACGGATCTCTGGAACGAACACACTCTACCTTATCAGACTATTTGAAGAATTTTATTAATAAGGATCAAACCGATTGGGATATCTGGCTTGATTTTGCTACTTTTTCTTATAATACAACCGTCCATACGTCAACGAAATTCACTCCATATGAATTAGTTTTTGGAAACAAACCGGCAGTTCCTACGAATCTAACTCAACCGCCGACGTTTAAATACACATATGAAACTTACGTAGATGAATTACGATTAAGAATGCAGAAATCCCAAGAAATCGCAAGGGAAAATCTAGTAAAATTAAAGCAAGGTAATAAAAGCAGGTACGATAGCAAGGTTCGAGATGTTACATTTAAATTAGGTGATAGAGTATATCTTACCAACGAAGCTTCGAAAGTAGGTACATCGAAGAAGTTAGCACCTACATACACAGGACCGTATAAAATAGTAAGGGTTAATTCACCTGTAAATTATACCATTGTTGTTAAAATAAAAGAACAGTAGTTCATGCCAATAGGCTAAAACACGCTTTTATTTCAGGTGTGTAGTACTACCTGTGATTATGACTATCGTCAACGACCGTTTTCCAACGTCACCTGGTATCTATTACGAAAACTTAGGACAACTGCGATTTTACGAAACTTATTGGGACGTTGTGAGCTTTATTAATTTAAATGATTTCAATTCAAAATTACAATTAGCTGATTACAATCACATAAGGATCGCTGGGATATGCCAAAGGATTAAGAAATCTACAATTACAAAATTATGCAACACTTCACTAATAGTGTTAGATTCAATTATTCCCAAAATCAAATCAAAATATACATCCGTTTTAGACACGACTGTGGCATCGAGGAAGAAACGCGGTGTAATTAACGGAATAGGTTCAGCTTTTAAAACATTATTTGGCACGTTAGATAATGCTGATGCCGAACGATATGATAACGCTATAAATTCGGTAATGCACGAAGAACAAAATCTTGATCATGTATTGAAGGACCAAATACAAGTAGTAAAAACGACACTTGTTAATTTCAATAATACTATTACCAATGTTGAAAGAAACAACATGATATTTTCAGAAAATTTTAATCGTATTGAGAAAATTTGGAATAATTCAACAAAAACATTTAGTACTATGACACTAAAACAAAATTTGGATGAACAATTTAGCTTATTAATACTATTAGTTAATGAAATAGATATTGAATTGTCTTCGTTAATAGACGCAATACTATTTGCAAAATCGAATATTGTTCACCCTATTGTTATATCACCATATCAGTATATACAAGAGTTAATTCGAATAAATCCATATTTGCCACCTTTAACCTCTTTTGCAGTACCTCTTGATATTAATTATGTCTCACAATTACTATCCTTGGTAACCATAAAAGTATCTAAATCCAATGATAAATTAATCTTTGTTATAGGTAATCCCCTAGTTATACAAACCAATTTTTTACTATATAAACTTCTACCTCTTCCAACAAGAAATCGTGATAATCACTTCATTTTTGTACTACCTAAAACAGAATATTTAGCAATTTCTAGTACAAAAACATCTTACTCTATTTTAGAAGATCTCGAATCATGTAAAACCATATCAATCAATGATCAAATCTGTGAAGTGCAATTGTTAGTAAATAAAAACAAGTTACCTGATAATTGTGATACTCGAATAATTCCTACCTTATCAGAAACATGGTATCCGTTAACCACTCCTAACACATGGTTATATGTCTTAAATAATCCTATTAGTATCACGGTAAATTGTCGCGATAAAGACCCTGTAGACTACAATCTATCCAAAATAGGAACACTTTTCATTAATTCAAGCTGTAAGGTTTACACTCCTACAACCGTTCTATCGACAATCTCTTTTAACGCAACCAATCGATATATTACTTACAAATCATATTTACCTGAGTTTAATATAAGTGACGACGAATGCTGTTACGCAATAAAAGAAAATTTAACACTGCTTCAATTACAACCCATCCATCCAATTGGTCTTGACAAAGAAAGCTTAAAAGTCGCAAGCTTTAAGCTTAATCAAATGGAAGAAACCTTAACCCAGATAGAAACAGAAAACAATTCTGCGATTCTATCCTTTTTTCAGGACCATGCTTTAGCTTATACACTTTTAACCATGTTAAAATTAATTCTATTGTATATCTTGTATAGATTATGTAAGAGATGTAAACGCAAAATTTGTGAAAACGAGCTAAGAAATAGTAATATAGTTAATTGTATTACATTTAATATGTGTAAGAAAAAGAAATCAGTACCTATAAACAATTCGATAGAAATAAATTGTCAAGAGTCTCAAGACGAAATCCAGATGGAGGAATGTCAACCACTTCGCAGAAGCGAACGGTTAGCCAAATTAAAAGAAAAATGAATTTTCTTTCCTTAGGGGAAAGGTGTAATGTATTGTAATGTATTGTAATGTATTGTAATGTGTAATGTATCACAACGTACGTAATCAATCTATTGTATTTACCATCATCCATCGCCTGAGATTATATTAGTCATACCAAACATTGTCATTCATTCTTGTATCAAACATAATTAAGAATTGTTATTATCTACGTTAAATATTGTCCGAATTACTTATTTCCCAATTGTTCATTTTTGATGAAGGAGTTATGTCAATATAAACTCGTATATCACAATATAAACAATTATGTTAATATAAACTCATATATCACAATATAAACTAGCGACGCACAGGGTGATTACATATAGACAAAACAAACAACCCTCTGCGTCACGCACTGCCATTATTATTGTAAATGTCATTTAGATATATCGTTCGTTTACTAATGATTAGAAATTATTATAAATATAAGCAGTAGAAATGTATAAGAGGGCATAGTATACCGAAGATCAGATCACTTGTAACCAGTCTATCTTTAAGTATCGAGAAAGTTGTCTGTTGTATTCTATATTTTAATTAAACTAGTTAATTACAACTGAGGTGTTGTCTTCTTTCCGACGGTGCACACTACAATATCAACGTTCTTAAAACTGACGTACTTCCGTCTATTTTCATTTTAAAATTAACTACGCAGAATAACTCTCAAACTAAAGGCAACATTGTAGTGGAGTAATTACCTTCCTTTCAAATTAATGCGCCGACAATGTTTTAAAATTCCATTTTTGTACCTAAATGTTGCATTTGGGATTAATGATTTTATATAGATTGGAACGTGCCGGAGTGCACGTAGATTAAATTAGTTTACGAGGTGGTTCTTGATCTATTCCTGCGACCTTTTCTGATCTATTGTGGTTCCTTTATCACTAGATCAATTACGTTACGCCTTTTTCGCTAGACCCACAGCTACTTTGAGCTGTAACATCCCCCAATTTTTTTTTTAATTATAAGGCACTCTATGGTTTTATTGTATTGTTCTCTCTATTCCAAACGATACCCCGCTGGAAGGGTCTCACGTTTGAGTTTGGAAGTACTGGGCGTTAAAACATTCGAAAAAACTGAGTTATTTTCAATTTACTCTTAAATAACTGGTACTTCACTCTTGACACAGTTTCATTATTTTTACCACCCTGACTGATTCCGACTATTTCATTCATAATCAGTGATTATCATGAACAAAAAATTTTTCTCTAACTATGAAAATAATTAGGTCTGTTAACACAGTGTATACACATTGGCGAAAATGTGAAATTAGCTATATCTATATATGTACGACGAGAGAGCGAGGAGGGGATTGAGTGGCATCCGATCAATTCGATGCGAGTCGCGCTAGTACGCTTCTAACAACGTTAGGATGTAGACCTACTGTGTGCAAGACCGCACGTAATAATTTGAAGTCATGGTCGCCTGGAAATGAGAGTTTCGCATATTTATTTTGTTGTTGCTACGAAGCTTAGACGAAACTAACGCGAAATTCTAAAGACGAAAATAAAAACAGATTCCAATGAAATAGAAGAAAAGAAACAGAAATACTCTAGAAATTCTTACTAAGATCGTCCGCACATAATGCAGTTTACCTCGTAACTAACCACACCGGTAACCGTCGTGAGCCGCCGACTGCCGTTAACTCCTCCGCTTGTGATGAATCACTCATTCGCGTTTACCGTTGTCGCATATACGCTTTTTCGTATAGCTAGATATTTTCTTTCCTTATGTGTGTGTAGGAGGCATACGGCGAATTCGGCCTGTGGTCGATTTATTTGGACATATTGCTATACGTCCATAGCGGAAATGTCAAATGCCGAAACAATAACACCATTCGGCATCTGACTATGCCAATTTGAACGCATCCCGAAATGTTAGATTGCGCTTCGGTCATACGACAAAAAGGGTTATTTAATTTAAACAATTATATAAAGACTACCGTAACGTTTATTTTATTACTTATTGCGACATGAAGTACTTGAATAACATTTACTATTATATTTTATCTTCTTCAGACACTTTTTGTCACCACACTGTTTATGACAGTTGCGTCTTACAAAGCCCAGTGAAGAATTTGACTCTTTTGCTGCAACAGTTCGTAAACTGAATTTTTTATCAATGGCTACATCCGAAGATGCGTTCGTTTGGGAAGGCCGAAAAGAACAATAAGATTAAATCATTAAAATGTTAAATAATAATTAAGTACCTGGAATTCATTCCTTGTAAACAGTTTTTCCAGGACGCCAGTTGATGTACCAAGTTGATATAAATATTCTTTTTCAGATAATACAACAGCCAGCTAAGTGTCCTCTGCCGACATTAGGAATCTTAACTAAACCGTTCTATTCAATTTTAGTTTTAGGGTATTTGGAGCAACTTTGTTACAGTAACATTTCCGTTGCATGTTTTTTAAAGCTTTTAATACTTTCAGACCGATGTCGATTTATTGATTTTAAGCGAGTTTCATTGTCCTGAAATAAAACATTTAACACAGCAAAATTTAACTATTTAGTGTTTCTTTAATTACCTCAATAACTCTTCCTCCACATTATTTTCTATTCAGTAATTCTGTACCCGATTTATATCAAATGGTCTACCTTTAACATTTCCACCAGCATTGTTTTGAAATTCTGAATCCGACCCATCAGATACTACAGTCCCTGGCTATCGAATTAGAACCACTTAAAAATATTATGATTTGAGGGTAAAATTAAAAAAAAAAACAGTTGGTAATGATGGCAATATTATTATTTAATTACATATAACATGCAAGTAAGTATAATTTGAATATATACTTACTAATATTTGCTTGTTCCTTCTCCGTGTTTTATTATTTCCTCAATGCTTTTTGGCTCACTGCCAATGCAGCTTTTTATTGTTTTTTAAATTTTGTCGCTATTATGCCATACATCTTCAATATGTTGTTGTAATTCTTCCTTTGTAGTTGAGTTTCGTGTACTTACGATGTTTTGCAAGATATTCCACACATTTTCAATTATATTTCAAAGTTTTCATTTTATTTGTGTGCGTGTCTCAACGTGAGGTTGCACAAAACAGAGTGTATCACATCAAACTGTTCTGAGAATCGCGAAATTAAAAACAACTGTACAGAACATCGTTTTTTATCCACTAAAGGTGTTCATAAAATTCTTAGTGGAGAAGGTATACAAATATCAGCCCGAACAGTCCGTAGACGTCTTTATGAAGCAGGCTTGAAATACAGACGTCCGGAAAAGAAGCCAATACTAACTTCTAGAATGAAAGTGACACGATTTCAATGGACTAAAGAATATAAAAAATATACAGTTGAAGATTGGGGTAAGGTAAGTTTCATTTATCATCTGTATTTTTAGTCAAATTCATCCTCATAGTTCGCTTAATGGTTCTCTACATTTTTTAATTTTTTCTAGACGAATCACGGCTAGAAGTGTTAACGGAGAGAAGCCAATTTGTTCGTTGACGACCTTCAGAGCGTTATAAGGAAGCATGCACGATCAAATCTATTAAACACCCCCTTCTAATGGTTTAGTCGTGTATTACGACAGGACTGAGACCACTATATTTCGTTAACGGAACAATGGAACAAAAACAATATAAATAAGTTTTACAGAACTATTTAATACCTTATATTGGCTCATTGAATCTGACTCAAGGACCGTATACTTTCATGCAAGACAATGCATCGGGTCATAAGGCAAAAAGTGTAATGCGATACCTTGAATCAAAAAATCTGCGTGTACTACCTTGGCCAAGCAATTCACCAGACAAAAACACAATTGAAAATGTGTGGAATGTCTTGAAAAATATCGTAAGTACACGAAACTCAACTACAAAGGAAGAATTACAACAACATATTGAAGATGTGTGGCGTAATAGCGACGAAATTAAAACAACAATAAAAAGCTTCATTGGCAGTATGCCAAAAAGGATTGAAGAAAGAATAAAACACAAAGGAGGAACAAGCAAATATTAGTAAATATATGTTCAAATTATACTTACTTACATGTTATATGTAATTAAATAATAATATTGCCGACATTACCACCTGTTTTTTTTTAATTTTACCCCAAAATTATATTTTTAAGTGGTCGTAGTTCGATGGCCAGGGACTGTATGTCTTCGATATTTCCATCAACACTGTGTTGGAGTCTATAAATATCTTCCTCTTCTTGCAACCTCTCTATAATTTCAAATGAAAGATTTGGATCATTCAAGCCATTAATAAGTGGGATGCCAAACTTAGCCTCGTACGAAGTACGTTAGATGCCACTGTGAAATGATCTGTTCTTTTCTAATTGCACAAGTTTTAGCCCTCCCGACCATTTGGATGTCCGATTTCCTTGCATTTAAGTAATTAAAACATCCCGTACATATTGGTTTGCTCTCTCAATAGATCCACTGGCTTTGTGAATGACGTGGCTTATCACGAATTATTTTCGCTTGAAACATATTTGCAAGACTATTAGTTACCTGAATCACAAACTCTCTCCCGTTATCACTATGAAGTAAACAAGGTGCCCCAACAATACAAAAAATATTCAACAAGTTATAGGCCACTTTTTTCACCCTTTTAGTTTTTAGAGCTTTCAGGAACACACATTTTGTTAGATGATCTTGGTAATTCATGATAAACTTACAGGGCTCATCTGGTTCTGTTTGCATATCAATTAAATCAATTTGTCCCCTTTTATTAAATCCAGTGGAAGTTATTGGTTTTACTACTAACCCCTTTTTTCTTCAATTGGCATATAGCACATAATTTTAAATGCACTCTAGTGACGCTTCTGGGAACATTACAATACTTCTTAGCAATTTCCTCTTCCGTTCCTAATCCTCCACCTTCGTGAGCTTTCTCTAAAATACCATATGCCTCCTTAACATCGCGATGATTCTTAATAGAAACCATATCATCGTTTTGCAATAATTTTCTGTTTCTCCTATTTTTATAATTTTAAATCTATTTAGACGTCTGTAATCTCGGCCGCTTAGTTTTTCGTTAACTTCTTTCTTTCTTATGCTCTCTTTGACTTGATTATAAATACTTAACAGTCAGTACGGTGGTCAAATTATTACTGTTACTTTTTTCAATCTATTCAAGAAGTTTCGTTTCAAATGTATGCTTGTCAACAAAGTTTTTGCCAGCCTCTATAATTAAAATGATAGGAACTGGAGTTAAGGTACAAAAACCACTAAAAAACTGTACATAAACACCTCACAAACAAAGTTTGAGGTTAAGTTGTTCCGATCGACATCAGCTCATTGTGTATATGCGCATTTCGGGATGTGATTGTCTGACTATGCCAATTAGTGTCACTATTTCGGCATGTGGCATTTCTGCTATGAACAGATGGTGGTATGTTCGCCTAAATCGGCCACGGGCCGAATTCGCTGTTTATCTCCAACATATACACCAGAACCCCGACTATCTGGGGCAATGAGGGCGGGGAACAGTTATATTTGCTTATTAAATAGTACAAATTATGAATAGATTGGATATATTACTAAGTATAAAACATATTAAGCATTAACTAAAACGCAAGTGAATTACTTTGTGACTGCTCATGTATGTATTTAGGGTGAAAAACTGTATTTCAGTGCATAGAATACAAAGACAATACACTCTTCTAAAATTTTAAGTAGTTATGTAGATAATATAGGATATCCACTTGGTGCGCTGGCAGAAGATGATTCAATTCCTGAGCAATTAATTAGGAGGAAAAGTTTTAAAATAAAAAATATTTGGAGATAACTTCTACGGAATATAAAATGATGCTCAAGTGCACAAGGTGTTCAGTTTCAGCTACACACAATGCAAGTTTCGTTTTTTAAATGGAACACCTGTATATTTTTGCATGTTTGGATGCTTCCCGTCAATTCATGACAACTTGCTTTAACATTCCCTATACCTATCCAATTTAGTTTTTGAGACAATTGAAATAATTTGAGGTTTTAAATGCCGTTGTTTCTTTAATGCTCAATATCTTAAACGTCTTACGTGCTAGAATGGTGATTCAAATTGTTTTCAGCAACACATTGAAAAACAATTATATCAACTAGGTTTTGTAAGACGGCCATAAAGATCATTGCCAAGTTTGATTATTAATTTTTTTTTTTTCAGAATCTGATAGAGAAGCTCTTCTAGAAACTTTTTTTTATCAACATTTGCCTATACCCAAAATGCGTCCTTTAATGAATTAAATATGAAGCTATGCAGGTATGATTTTCGTTTAAAAACATAGCGTTGCGACAAAATATTATAAACTTTTGTTAAAGAACCAGAAGGAAAACTAATGTGTGAACGTTTATTTTTTGGCACAATTCCAACATCTACTCGAAATAACCATCATTTTGCTACGTACATCCTCTGGTAAGTTAAAAAGCACGGATAAATAATAAATGGCGAAAATATGCAGATAAATGATGTACGTATTTTAACATATTGTGTCACTATATAAAAAAAAACATCAGAATCATAGCGTCACCTTAAAAAATATAACAATAATAAATAGGTAACAAGAATAATGTACGCTTTTAGAATTCAAATTTGACGGTTTGGCAATTGTAGTGATTAGGTTTCCTAGCAACGGGCTATTTGTATCAACCTAGCGTATATTAAAGAAAGTTGACATGAACTTAAGGGAGGCATCCAAAAACGTAATAATATACATATAGGATGTTCAATTTAAAAAGACTAACTGAACACTGTATAAACTTGTGTGAATTTTTTTAATGTACAGCACTTGTTTCCGAATAGTTTTTATTTGAACTTTTTCTCTGTTGCCCAGGGAAAGAATTATCATCCACCTACGCACTAGGTAAACATGCTAGATACACATATTTTGTTTATTCTAACCCTACAGATAATAAATATTTATTTTATAATCACTTCCTCATCCTACGCAAATTGCTTGCTTTCCTTTCTAACTTCCGATAGAAGCAGTTCGCAAGATAACGCCCAAAATTTGACTAGAGACATAATCAGGACCGAACTTTTATGATTTCCTGTTTGTGAATCTCCCGTTTCGTAGATACAGCTCTGACACAGGTATTTATGAACTCATTTGTAACCTGTAGATTATTTCCTGCATTATAAAACACATAAAGCACGGGTTGGAAACGTAATTCCCATAGCTTTTTTTATCTTCGTATAAGATTAGAATGAGGCGCTATGTATTAATGTGCCAGTTATAATTACACAGTAAATATAACAAAAACTATATGTTTACTATACGCAAACCAAATTTCTTTTGCCTTTGCTTTTTTTTTCATATTTATCTCCAGTTTCCAATGTACACATTGGAAATGTACACATTCTGAGCTGCCGTTTAAATTTAGGTTCTGCTACAGACATGTGTGTGGTGTATCGCTTATTTCAAAAGCGGTTTACAAAGTCATTATATCCTGTAGTAAATTATATACAATTGGCTCAATGCAACTTGAATGTGACAAATTGGTCATGTGTTCCTTTTTGATTATTTACAATACACACTTTCATAGCTCAAAATCTGCTGAACGAGGTACACTATTGCATTCATTAGAATAGTATTCATTACTAAACATTTAGGTCAAACAATATACATAATAAGCTTAATTCTAATTATAGTGCTACCTATACACGTATTGGAAAATATACAGGGCATGTCACGATGAGCGTCGGTTAAAAGTATATGGGGAAGAGACTAAAATAGAAATTTGAAAATTTACATACAGAAATTATCCTTTAAAAGTAGCTCAGCCAAAATATTTTCAACTGCCGGTATCTCTCTCTCTTATACCGGAAGTAACCATCAACTTTCCTATTTTAAATGGAACGCTACCATTTTTATGTTAAATTTGGATTCTGTGTTAAATTTTAAAATTATTTTATGCAACATCCCTAGAATTCACTCTTAAAGAGATATTGCAACTTTTCGAAAAAGTTTGCTTTCTAGTAATGTTCATGAAACGATGTTTCTATAGTAACACATAAATTTGCTAAATTATACAGGGTGTGCCAGTACGGAGGGGACAATATCAGAGATATTTAAACTGAGAAATCTGTTTTTTTTTTTTTAATAGCAATTCCTAATTTTCTAAGTGGTATTAGATTGTACGTCAAAAAATAAATCAAAAATGTATAGCAAGGAGGTATTTTGTAAAAACCTCCTTAATCTTAAATATCGCACTGTTTAATAACAGTTTCAGTTTGCCATGACTAAATAATTGAAGGTTGCTGTCAAATGTACTGTCAACAGTAATAAACACAGTTGTAGTACAATTATTCATAATTGCACGTATTTCTTAGTTTAACGAAAATGTCTCGCTTAGGATTTTCAAATGAAAATTATTTAAATTTAATTATTATTTACCGCGAATGCAATTGCATTATCGATAGAACGTGCTGAATTTTCATGGAGAGATATCCTGATATACCAACACCTACTCGAAGCATTAAAAAACTGTAAAGATTTTGGTTCGTTTACGAAAACACTAAAAAAACTAAACCTCTAGTAGATGATGAGCATTCGGAAACTACGGTATTAGGTTATTTTACCGCGTACCCGACTAATTCGATCCATGATGCAGAATAAGCGCTTAGAACATCGTCCAAAAAAAATCACAAAATTTTGGTAAAATAAAAACAAGATTTACGGACATTAAATGTCGAAGAAAATTCTGTGAATGGTTTTTGGTTCGAACACAAGAAGATGATGCATTTTTGGATAATATTATTTGTAGCGATGAAGCGAAATTTTGCAGAAACGGAATCCATAACTGCAAAAAATTTTCATTTTTGGGGTTCAGAAAACCCGCACGTGGTAAAAGAACGAAATGTTCAAGATTCTTGGAGTTTTAACGTATATTTTGCGCTTTGAAGAACAATAGAATTCTGTCCGTTTACTTTTATGAATACAATTTAAGTGGATTGCGTTATGAGGATTTTTACATAACGTTATCCGTGCAATCATTACGTCTTCGGCCGGAAGAAGCGCAAATGGACGGGGTTTCCCTACATAACACACGTGGCTATTGACTATTTTTACTGAAATGCTTGACGATCGATGGATCGCTAAAAACGGTCCTTTAAGTATCCACGACGATTTCTAGATTTAACCCCATTAGGTTTTTTATTGTAGGGTTATATTAAAAACGTTGTATACAGAGATTCAGTTGGTACAAAAGATGACATGATTGACAGAATGAGAAGAACCTTCAACGAACTGGCTGCGAGATCTATTCAACGTAATACTCATCAAGAAATAATGAAGAGTAACAGCATGCATGGAACAAAATGGTGGTGTTTTCGAGCATTTATTACAATAATGAAATACGTAATCACTTTTATTTTGTCATTTGTACATTTTGTTTGTTTTATGCTTTTTTCTTTTTTCTGTTTATTAATAAACAAAATCGATTTTTGAAAGTTCTACTTTTCGAATAATTGTACTGTAGTATGAATAATTGAGAGTGAATCATGTTGACTAATTAGAACTGAAGACCACTACTGTGTTTACTACTCTTGACAGTACATTTAACAGTTGCCTTCAAATATTTAACCATGGCAAACTGAAATTAACATTAAACAACGCGAAATTTAAGATTAAGGAGGTTTTTACAAAATATCTCCTAAGCTATTAACTTTAGTAACAGCACTTACTACACTACGCTTAGAAAGAGATTTCTCAGTTTAAATATCTCTGATATTGTTCCTTGCTTACTGGCACAGCCTGTATAATTTAGCAAATTTATCTGTTACTATGGAAACATCGTTTCATCGTTTCATAAATATTAGCAGAATAATCGTATTACAATTTGTATATGTTATTTTAAAACTTATAATGCACCACACCACACCACATCTGTCAAACTTTTTCGAAAAGTTCCCATATCTCTAAGAGTGAATAAGGATAGGGTTTTTGCATAAAATAATGTTAAAATTTAACACAAAATCAAAATTTAACATAAAAATGGCAGTGTTTCATTTAAAATAGGGAAGTTGATGACTATTTCTTGTATAAAAGAGAGATACCGGCAGTTGAAAATATTTTGGCTGAGCGGGTTTTAAAGGATAATTTCTGTATAGTATGTAAATTTTCAAATTTCTATTTTAGTCTCTTCCCCATATACTTTTAACCGACGCCCATCGTGAAATACCTTGTATAGAAACAAACAATCATTTAATTTCAATATTAGCACTGACAGGTGGAAACTTCTAAGTATAAGAAAATACTGAAAAGTAACAACGCAGCGTTGAATCTGCATTTCTTAGACTAGGTACCTTCAAATATTTTGTGTGGTTAACAAAAGTGTTACAATGGCCGTTGAAGTGCTAGTGGGTTTGCCTTAAGTAATATCTTATTCAAAGTTCATTGCTTCAATTGAACTTGTTAAGGCAGACTATTACGTCATATCTAGTCTACAACTTGCTATAAATTCATTTACATGCTATTCTAGCTTAATTGTTAAGCGCCAACATATGCATCTAATCTGTATGGGTGGAAAATTATAATCATTACGAAACGTTTTATAATGCTAAGCTGTGAAATTGCAAAATATTAATTACGTTTCTATGTAGTACTTCCTCCGTATTTTAACGCCATAAATAAAGGGTAATTCAAATCAAGAAAGCGCTCGTTCATATATAAATGTATTTTAACCATTGCAGGTAATACTTAGTTTAACGTATGTGTGTATAGTTAAACTCCTGGATTATCTATGGCTTCCCTCATTGTATGTATATTCTTAGCTCACGTGTAGGCATTGAACGTCGACTACTTTTCTTTCAATATTACGTTATAAAAATAACAATGTAATCCGATTGCGATGTTATGACGTTAATGTTTATAGCTCTGGATTCTACAAGACAAATGTTGGATTTTTCCATCTGCTGAGCAAGAAGCACTGCACGGCGCGATCTCACTTAGAACGCCTTCTGGGAAATATTTGACGTTTATATTTTGCAGTATCAAACATTAATAAGCACGTATTATGGCTTGTGTAAAAGACGAGACATTGGTGTATTTATACTGGTATCAATTTTCGAGTTTAGATAAATATTTTGATTTTCAAATCCTAAATACTACGTACTAGCCGACACGGAACTGTACAGCTGCATCACAATGAATTCTATGAAGTGAATTATACGAGAGAAAATGTACGAGTTTTCAGAAGCGGAAAGATTTAAGAACCGTCAAAGAAGAAGATAATAGGAGTTTCTGTTGAATCTTTGAATTGATGTTACGGCATTTCACTCCTTCCCTGGCAATTGATTTCTGTTTGATTCTACCTTTGATGTGTATTCTTTTAAATCAGGCTGCAAACATCAAATCGAAATATTCGGTGAATTCCTTTAAATACATCTTAGGGGTTACATAAACTATAGAACATTACATCATTGACACTAGAACCACAGTGTTCACTCAGTGGAACTTAAAAAAAGATTAAATTTCTTGTTGGGAAGCCGAAATTTCTCTGCAACCTTCTATTTATATGTTCATTAACACGTGCGGATCTTGCTATTATGGTTCTTGTAATTCCATAATAATAGAAGCAAGGACATGACTTAAGAAACAACATTTTCAGAAAAAAAACGGGCTAGTTTGATTCCAACTGATACTCCTGGTAGTGATTGGAACACATCAGAATTCTATAAATTTTGGCAAAAGGTTTTCCATCATCGTTCCAGCAAAATGGTTCACGTATGGAATATTCGTAAAATGGAAACACGTTATATGCTTCTATTACGATTCTTTTAATTCTTTTCATAGCTATATTTTGTTTTATTATTTAACGTCATCTAAAATACATATTTCATTTAAGCAATTTCAAATTGCATTAAAGTCATAATGAGAGTATATTATTAAAAAAAGAGTACATTAAAAAATAACATCTATTAAAGGCTCATAATTTCGCAATTAACTTTAGTAAAAAGTTACTCCTAGTACGTAATCCGCAAACATTTCTGGGAAGAAAATAGTATTTTGTAATCCTCTACCACCTTTGCACGTTTGGAGATGATTTTTAAGCAAGCATTATATGCATAAAAAAGCAGAACATACATTCGTTTCGATCTGAATACTTTTGGATTCAGCAAAATTTCATTCGATGGTTGATAAACCTTAGAGTTAGGGATTAATATATATGTGGCTTCCATCGGTGAATACTGAAAAATCGATATTTCCTTGATTTTACCGATGTCATTAAATTTAATTAATGAAAATAAAATTTCTCATTAGACGCCCCTAGGATCCGAACCTACGACACCCGCTTGCCGGACGGGCGAGCTGACCACTACACTACAGAGTCTGTTGTAGATTCGAATCCTTTTTGTTAAATACCTAGATGATTAGTTGGCTGCAGATGTATTAACACTTGATCTTATTTTAACCTATTTGGACTTAGTAGTCGAGGAGAGTTGGGCGTAATTTTCACAGATTTATTCAAAGCGTTTGATAAAGCGGATCATGATATTCTCTTGAAGAAATTTCATAGATTTGGATTTTTACATAATCTTTGGAATTTTTTTGGGTCTTATTCATCCAATTGTAGACAAGTAGTGTTCTTTGAAGGTGCTTACTCGGAGACCTTTTTATCTCGAGCGGGAGTTCCCCAAGGAAGTAATCTTCCCACTTGTTCTTAATATTTTTTAATTACATTGTAGATGTACTATGTACTATGATATTCCAAATGTTTACTTTATGCAGATGTTGATAAGTGCGCGACTGTTAGCTTTACGAGAAAAAAATTACCCTGCTTCTTTAATCATCAGTTGAATAGTCTTTCTCTTCCCATTTAATAAGAATAAGGTAAATGAAAATACTTTTTCAACATTAAATGATAAAAGTGTGTTTTGCAAAGTTTCAAAAAAAAGCGATTGCTTGCACTAAAAGTATTCATATGTGTCCATACTGCAACAAAAAAAAATAACACTAAGAACTATGTTTAGAATATTATGGTAACTTTGATGATCAAATGTGCTTTATAGATTAAAATTAACAGATTCTTGGAAAGCAACACGTTGCAAATGTATAAAAATATACACATTCGAAAAATGTGAAATTAGCTACATATATCTACACATGTACGGCGAGAGAGCGAGGAGGGGATTGAGTGGAATCCGATCGATTCGATGCGGATAGTTAGTACGCTTGTAACAACGCACGGTCGCTAGCTAATAAGAAATTCTAAAGACGAAAATAAAAACAGATTCTGATGAAATAAAAGAAAGGAAAAATAAATACTCTAGAAATTCTTACTAAGATCGTCCGCACATAACGCAGTTTACCTCGTAACTAACCACATCGGTAACAGTAAGCCGTCGACTGCCGCAAACCACTAACCCCTCCGCTTGTGATGAAACACCCATTCGCATTTACCGTTGTGGCATGTACGCTTTTTCGTATAGTTAGACATTTTCTTTCCTTATGTGTATACTAAAGTAAGTTCATTTCGCACCAAATTGCAAAATCAATATACAATATATTTGATTTTGAAATTTGGAGCATTGTTGAATAAAACTACATTGTTGAAGTTTCATTCGTTAAAAAGAGGTTAGTTTTAGGGATTTTCTGATATACTTAACTTAGATTCAAGTTTTTTCTCCCATGAGGCTATTAGGAATAAATCAAACTTTATAGGTGTCCTTGCTCACTAACTGTGAAATACAGTATTTTGAAATCTAAGTAAATCACCAAATATGTGTGTACAACTGCCGCGCCATTAATACTATTCGCGACGAAAATCGAACACTCGCACTGCCAAGTGAGTTAGTAAAATGTTAGCAAATATTTGTGCGACGTTCCGCTGCGTTTATACGTACTTTCAACATGGCTTACTAGAATTACAGATATACGTTATTTAAATTATTGCTTGCCGACATGATACTTTTGTATAGGCTAAATTCTAACCCCCGTATACTGCTGCCAACAAATGTCGTTGCCTTAATGATCGTAGAAATTGATATTCAGAAATACACTATACGAACCTATAGGATTCAATTCAGATTTAATGTCCAACAAGTAGTAAAGCTAATAGTAGGTTAGCAGACAGACAAAGGGTACAATAATATAATAATAACTTTACGACATTAACTGAAGAGAGCAGTTGCTTATTAGAATTATGAGCTACGTTGATTCTTCATAATAAAGATGCAAGCTATACGCAGGAGCTTTAACCGTTGCGGGAAACAATGTATTATACGAAGTTGTGGCGTACTAAAATTAATTGAGTACATCTGCCATCTACTGCTACGTTCTTTTTTTCTAAGAAGTTCCCCGCACTCGCAATATTCCCAATGTGATTATGTCTCACATTTACTATCAATAGAAAAAGTAATCTGATGACGGTATTCAAATAGAGCTAGACTTTATGTTGTCCCGCCTTTTAGAGCTTTCTTATTGCTTTCCTTTCCCCAGTTTAAAGTTGGCAGACAGAACGTATCGCTTCTTAGAAGTGCAGAACACTTGTGACCGCGTGTTGTTCCAACTGCTGTAAGGTAAGACGGGCATCTGGCACTATTAAAGCACATGGAAGCACACTATGACACCATTTTTAGAAGATCTGAGTCTCTGATACATAACTTTGAACGTAAGTATACTGTTTAGAAGGCTTAATATTTTTGTATCGCGATGAAATTGATTTCACTGCCTGAAGACCTCATTCGCATTCGCTGTGCCGTCCTCTTATTCGTAATTTTACACAGTAATGAATTTGTCATCAGTGCCTATAATTGCCGTTTGATTTATAAGAGGATTTTCATACCTCATAAAAGTACGAAACATATTTTTATAGGGTGTTAACAGTGCGTGGCAATTTTAACAAGCTGAAAGCTTCCGTTCGCGGAAAGGAAACAAAGATAATGCGAAAATAAAAGTAAATAAAAAAGTATCCTAAGTATGTAAAACTACATGATGATGTAATGCTTGCGGTGCAACATTACGTACGTATGTAAGTGTAGACAATAATTTTTTGTACCTAAGACAGGAAAAAGTGAGGGGAGGAACGTCAAAATAGTAATTTACATAGATATGAAAGTTGCTTCAGCAAGAGAGGAGGACCATGAACAATATCTTTCAAAATATTAGTATGTACTACTAACTAGTGTTGGGCATAATCGATATATTTCAATTATCGAATGAATCGAAATAATCGTTTAAAATAATCGAATGATCATTGAAAATCATCATTCGAAATTTACTAACGATTTCGATTATTTTCCACGATTATTTGACAGAATCCAAGTTATGAGTGAATTATTTCGAAACTCGAAACCTCGAAGTTTCGAATACAGACTCGAATCGTAATCCGTTTGTGTGCTCCTGCGCAGTCGTTATGAATAATTGTTTCGTGAGAAAAGAAGGGATTTAAAAAGCAAAATGGATTGGTTCCAGCGATTTTTCTAAAAATATTTAATAATATAATTATAAGTTCTATTTCATAAGTGGTTTCCACACTGCTCGTAAAGCAATTATAAGACCCAGAGGATGCTAGAGATCAAACCAATTCCAGTCAGGGGAAGAAGAAATTTCTTCAGGTGGATTCGATATTCCCAAATCTTCATTGCATCGTAAAAACAAAGAACATTAAAAAATGTGAGAAACTGGGTGTAAATGGTGCAAATGCTGAAGAAATACTTGCCAATCACATTAACAATTAACCCAAATGCAATTCTCAGCCATTCGTTCTCCATTGAAGATTCAAGTAAACCTGCTGTTTCAGATAGTAAATATCCACTTTAGGAACGAGAAAATGAGCTATTAGAAAAATCAACTTCAACGAAAGGTGACTGAATTGAGTGCCTATGGTGCAGAAGATGGTTACATAGAAAAAAAGAAGTGACCTATTGTAAATTCATTTCTTCCAATGGCCGTCCGACTCTCTGCATAGGAGTATAGTCGGACCAACGTGGTAATCAGAATTTTCGTTTGTTAATTGTTTCTTAGTGATTTTATACCCCAAAGATTATTTCTAGATTGCATTCAAAATATTTCTATAGCGTTTAATTATTTAAAAACAAATTGTGAGGGTAAGATAAAGAAATCTTACCCTATTCTGTTTGAAAATTTGGAGTGTTTCTGGTGCAAACTAGAAATTACATGGTGGTAATATGGTAATTTAGGGCAATACCTAATTCGTATGAAAACAATCTTGAAAATATAGGTTGGACAAGTAAAGCTAATTGAGTTATAGTAAATTAATGTTATGTTTGATTTTAAGACAAATGTGGATAACAACCAGTACTCAAAAGACGCACTAGAAGATTTAAAAGAAAATGCCAAGAATGTCTATATTTTAGAACATTATTAAACTACTTTAAACTTGTACTGTTTTAGTAAGTTATCGAAGAGACACTAAAAGGATTATCTACTGCTTTTAGAAAGATTTAGATTTAACATCAATTATACTAAACAGTTAAAGTATAAAGTATAGAGGTGTGGCGCTAAGTTCGCTTAGAGGATAATTTTAAAAATCTAACCTTAGTGCTACTTAAATCAGTCCATAGTTACTGTGCATTCGAAAAAAGATTTCAATGGCAACGATCGTGTAGTCAGTCGGCTAGTTTTTGCCAGGAACAGTGTCTCTGGCACAGGAAGATGCGGTCTAACGTACGCAGGTATCTAAATATAAGCCACTATGCGAGACTTGTTCTTGTTTCGTCATTTACGTACGCATACAAGCTCACCTTCGTAACGCACACAAATACACATAAGCACGGCGATCGCTTAACCACATTCAGCCCGGGAATATCGCTGAAATTCATGCAAGGTTTGATGAGAAGTAGACGACTTCATACTTTATTATCTATAGAGTATTGTTGCATTTACATCGATGCGATCATAAATAATAATATAAATAGGATATCCATAAATGAAGATGCTTTATTACTTTGTTTGCTTAATACTAATCAAGTATCATTCTTTTCCTTTTTTCCAATTTTTTCATTTGCTGATGGCAACATGTAGTATACAATATTGGAAAACAAAAACTTGAATGGAATATATTTGTAAGTTATTGTTTATGTCCATCGATTTTTACTGAGAGAGTGGTCTCTAATAAGGGTCTTCATCCATCGTCTTCAAAATTGATTAAAGTCACGCTTCAAAGTCAACGAATAAGCGCCACGTTGAGATCCGAAACGACAACGATTAGAACTAGGCTGCCTCCAAGGAGTGGTTTTGTCGCGTCTACTGTAGACCATCAGAGAATAATTATCGCCCTTTTCACAAGATGGAAAGTGTGTTCTAAATCACGCTCTATACAGGGAAAAGCAATTGCCTTCGGCGGTGAGGCTAAACATTTAGTTACATTAAACAAAAAGTAAACGTGGAACTCCCCTATCTGCAATTTATGGAAAAAAAAACTTTTGCAGTATCATTATCTTGCTGCAGCTAAGAAGTGGGGTCATACACAGCAATAATTAGATAATTAGACCACAACATCAAAGGCTTTGCATGTCAGAACATTACAGAGGTAATGCGTAACTGTCCAATAGCAGAACTGGGAGTTCTGCTGGGAGTGACGCCACTCCAGATCTACATGTGAAAGATTTAAGTGCTTTAGTTCGTTACAGAACAAACGGATCAGTATTATAAGTAAGTTGTTGAAAACTGTTTGGACGGCAGGCGGATTATAATTTAAAAGAAGAACTTTGGCATGGTATACCACGTCACGTTGCGGTGGGCCTCAAACCACCAACGGATTGAGGGAAATAAAAAGGCTAATAAGCTGGACAAAAACAATAATATGCCTTTCACTTGTCCAAACACTTACTATGGTCTACAGAAGAGCCACCTAAAAGGCCTCGTATTGGCAAGAAATACCAGGATAAAATCGGGTAAAAACATCCATCCCAGGCTCGCCAAACACAGCAAAGATCTATCAGCAATCTTTCGGTAAAGGGGATCTCATGACTCTGAGAGGTTTGCGGACAGGACATGTAGCTCTAGAATGCAATTTAAACAATGTAAGAAAACCTGGAGATCAAGTCTACTATCTTCGCCATGAAGATATTAA
Organism: Dynastes maya; assembly: GCA_029619315.2. Taxonomy (NCBI): domain Eukaryota; kingdom Metazoa; phylum Arthropoda; class Insecta; order Coleoptera; family Scarabaeidae; genus Dynastes; species Dynastes maya. Next base: position 55,847,134 of record JAROYE020000001.1, read on the forward strand.
GATTCATTAAAAGCCTTCAACTACTACTGTTAGATCTATTCAGGTCGCAGCAGCTAAGAGCATCAATGCAATGGTCCGGTTCAATAATGATATTGTTTGTGTGTTAATCATAGTTGAGAAAAGCCTCAGATTTTCATGCGTATTTTTTCAAGTTTTAGTTTAAAATTAATCCTGCATATTTGAGGGCAAAGCAACCTTTTTAAATACTTCATTACTCAAACAGTTGCATTTTCAAATTTTGAACTACATCGACACATATATTCCGCTAAATCAGATTTCTCAGGAGATTGACAATTTGGTTTTGGCATTTTGTGTTGATTTTCCTAAAGCTATCATTACACTGATTTGCTAAATTTCAAGCGAATTACACACTTAGAAAACCAAACGAATAGACATAATTAACTAATTCTAAGACCTGCTTCCAGTTTATCAACGTATAGCTCGATCTAACCTGTTCGTCGTTAATTCCATTTAACTTGCTAATTAGTCACTTTGCAACCACTCCTGTACCGTGTCCTAGTTTGAATACGTTTTCTAATTTATTAACACACAATTGAATGGTTAGGTGCCTGAATTTTTTTCTTTGAAAGTATTTCATTATTTATGCTTATTTGCATCAGTATTAAATTCTAAAGGAAGTGTGTGCGGTAAGTACATGTATAGAGTTCTTCAAATGTAAAATACCATAACAGATCAATAATTTCATAATTTGTTTTGTTGTGTTAAACACCTACTAGGCTTATTAACTTTAGTGTAATACATCCAAGGAATAAAGTAAATCCCGATACAAATAACACCTATTTATCCAAAAAATTACAATTTGTTACTTTCCTCCGTTGTTTTAAGATTTAATATATGGGGAACTTATTTTCAAAACGCAAAAAATACATAACGTGGAAAGAGAACTTGTTGCATTTTGAGAACAAGCTCCTCATATGACTGTTATGCACCAAAACCTTATCTACGCACTATACTTACTAAATGTTGGAAAATTTAATAGTAATATAAATAGGTAGGTACGAGGGTGGTATGAGAAGTACCCGTGCTTGGAGACAGACGGCGCCTTGTGTCAAATTCTACACTATCACCTGTAAGTACTATTCTTTAGTCGATGGCTGTCAACATTTCGGAGAGATTCATTGAGCAGCGTTGTTTTAAGAAGTTTATGTATTTGTGGAATCATGCAAAAAGAACACAATACTGGTCAGTGGTTCGATTTTTTTCTTTGGAAGGGAAAACGTGTGCAGAAATCAGAGACAAGTTGGATGCAGTTTATAAGAACCATGCACCTTCGATGACTCCCATCATATACAGGTTTAATGCATTTAAGCGTGGCCGAACATCCGTCTTTGATGAGAAATGGCCAGGTAAAATGTGTTTTTAACGGCGAACGTGCACCAAAGAAGGCGACGACAATTCCCCCAGTCGGAAAAGTTATGGCGACCATTTTTTGAGATTCGCAAGGCATAATCTTAATTCGAAAAAGGAAGGACAATCACGGGACAGCGCTATGCTAATTTATTGGGCCGATTCGATGCTGAACTAAAGAGAGAAAGACCCCAGCTAAGGAAGCAAAAAATTTTCTACCATCATGATAACGCCCCAGTCTACTCATCTGCAACTGCGATAGCAAAACTAGTCCTCCAGTTACGGTACGAGTTGGTGCCCCATCCATCTTATCCCCTAAATTTGGTCCCCTGTGACTTCTTTCTTTTGAAGAAATGGCTTGGCGGAAAGCGATTCCCGTCAAATGTAAAGGTTACTGCCGAAACAGAGGCCTTAATAAAGTTGGAACATCGTTGGTCAGTATATAGAGCTACGAGGAGATTGCGTTGTTAACACGATGTTAACACAGGTATTTATCATACCATCCTCGTGTATCCTTTGGTTAAACTTCTTTTTAAATCTTTTTAAAACGAATCCTGTTCATTTTAATACTTGTGCCTGGGCCTAGACATAGGAGATGTCCGGTGTATGCTAGTTTAGAGGGTAACGTAAATGTAATTTGTTTGCAATATATAACTATATTTTTACGAGGGGAACCTTAAAAATTTCCGGAAATTACCACTAGATGGCATTTGTTGTATGTTTCAATATGATTTTCTTAAAATTTGACATTTTGTAGGATAAACACCATTGACAGAAAAACAATCGGCTGAGTAGTTTCGTTTTAATAGCGTTTCAAACAAATCAATTTAGTGAAAAAATGAAAATTTCTCGTGAACATTTTCGTGCGATGATTTTTTACGATTTTAAATGCGGCTTAACTCAACAACAATGCATCGATCGACTTCATTCTGCTTTTGGTGATGAAGCACCATTCAAAACCACAGTTTGCAGAATTTAAGCGTGGACGTACTAGTCTCAGTGACGAATTTCGTGAAGGTCGTCCATCAACTGTTGTTCCGGCAAACATCGATGCTGTGCAAGAAATGATTGAAGCGGATCGACATGTGACATCTCGAGAGATAGAGGCATCCTTGAACATTGGTAAAAGTCAAATACAAATAATTTTACATGAGCATTTAGTAGTGAAGAAACTGCAGTCGTTGGATTCCACAAAATTTGGCTGAAGCTCAAAAAATGGTTCGAAAAAAAATGATTAAAAAATTCAATCGCGGTGCTTCTGCAAACGTATACAGTATCATAACAGGTGACGAAACTTGGATATATTCGTACGAACCAGAAACAAAACAACAATCGATTGTTTGGGTGTTCCAAAGAGTACCAAAACCAACAAAAGTTGTTCGTTTACGAAGCACAAAAAAAAATGCTTGCTTTTTTCTTCCGTAAAACTGGGCCAGTTGCTATCGTTGCTCTTGAGGATCGAAAAATAATAAACGCTGATTGGTATACAACAATTTGTTTGCCAGAAGTCTTCGCTAAAATCAGAAAAAACAACAGACATCGGCGCATCATCCTTCACCAAGACAACGCCAGCTCTTACACAGCACATCGAACAGTCGATTATTTAAAGGAGAATAACATTGAATTAATGACTTTTTGTCCGTTTTGTCTGACTTATCACCTAATGTCTTCTTCGTGTTTCCATTTGTCAAAAACAAAGTGCGTGGTGAGCGTTTTTCAACACCGGAAGAGGTAGTTGAAGCATTTAAAAGGTATGTTTTTGAGATACCCACTTAAGAGTGGAATAAATGTTTCGACAACTGGTTTCTTCGAATGCAAAAGTGTTTAAAACTTAAAGATAAATATTTCGAGAAACAATAAAGTGTTTTTTTTTCTATAAAATATGGTTTTTCCTTTTTCCGAAAATCTTTAGGGTTCCCCTCGTAGACGTCAGATGTAATTGTTATCACTAATAACCAGATTTAGAAAACATCGTGTTAATCATATTAAATCATGTGATTAAGTTCTTTGTTTCCTTATTCCTTTTTTCGGTTTCTGATTTCTATGCTACTAACTACACGTATTGAATAACTCGTGTTACAATAAATAATATAACATAAATATTCATTTATTTTCGAATGTCTAGAAGCATACTATTCATAATCAAGATATAATCCTACTTGAATTACGTCCCAAGATCAATAATAATGCCTTTTCTTTTGTTTTCTTCGTTAACAATAATGTTTCATGGTGCATTAAATTATTGACCTATTACGGTTCAACGCACGCATAATATAATGCCATACACTATGTACACGAACAAAAGAATTATTTATTATCAACAAATGTCGGTATTTAGAATTTTTCACTTTGAGCACTTCTGAACTATCCAGACATGATGTGAGTGACAGCAATCGAGAATAGACTATATAGTTGTATGTGTAGGTTGGGGAAGTATTCCACATCATCGACCGTCTAACAAAAAGAGGTCAAGGGTAAAACTATTGAAAGGGACATCTTACACGGCCGCCTACCTAAATATCATAAAATTTCGCAAATTACCGAATTACTCTGAAATTAAATTGTCCTTGTTTGTAACTAGCAAATTACGCTAAAAGTAAATAACTATAACCTCAAAAGGATGAAAGATTAAATGTTTGCGATTTAGGAAATATATTTTTCTATTATTAAAAGTATGTGAATGACGTTTTGATGAAGTTCTGATAAAATGTAACAGAAAGATAAATCGGAAAATATTCATCAATTTAAAAATACGTTAATGTTTACTATAGTCTGTCAATGTACCTGTAACAGTATTTAGAGATTGAATCTTCTGCATTGTTTCTTGGTTATTTGGCAGCCTGTAACTTAAAAAAGCGAGTTCTTTTCGGAACGAAGTCGTTGAATAACGAGTAAAGAAGCAGGGATGGTTTCATTGTGACTGATGTTTCTAATACTTGGGGTAGGCTTTAAGTGTGTATTTCCCATTATTTTTGTATCTATGGTAATATTATTATAGGCATAGCAAAGCCAAAGGTGTACAGAGTCGTGAAGAAATGTAAAAAGAGAGAACCCATAGCACCTAAAAACAGTCCCGGTCGTCGTTCCAAATTTGAAACATTTGATGGAAATATGAAAATTGCTGTACGTCGGATAGTGCACAGCTTTTTTCACAAAAATCAACTGCCAACACTAAATAAAATCATGGTAAAAATAAATGCACGGGATGATATACCGAAAATGAGTCATGCGACATTACGCAGATTTTTAAAAACCGTCAACTTTAAGTAAGCCGTAGTAAAATTTCTCGCTTAATGGCATCAGCACGAACACACGAACAAATTTTTATTAATAGAAATAGATGTGATTACAAGACAGAGAAGAGATTATTTGATGGCGATAAGGCAGTATAGAACGGAAAGCAGACCAATATTTTATTTGAAAGAGACATGGGCGAATGAAGAATATCCAAAATGTGGACGGATATAACTGTCACCACTTCTCGACGAGTTTTTATTAAAGGTTTGTCAACCAGCCTCAAAAACACTACGGGCAAAGGAAGAGGACTTATCGTACTCCATTTATTGGTTCCGATATAGGTTTCTGGACTGCAGCTGTTCGAAGGTAAAAAAAACCGCTCACTATCATTAGGAAATGAATAGTACCCTCTTTGAGGAATGGTTTGAAAACATTACTTAAGTCACCTCACAACTCTGTAATTGTGATGAACAACCATTCACGAAAAAGTTAAAAGATTTCAACCTCTAGTTGGAAAAAATGTGACAATCAGGAATGTCTACGATCAAAAAATATTTCTTTCAGTATGGATATGGGTAGTTCTCAATTGTAATTAAGATTCCCAAAAAAATTCTGTTAGCACAATCCAAAAAAAGTGCTGCAAGAAAAATTTTACCACCTTATACTTGCGGCACACGCGAAAACACATAATTTTAACAATAAAGTTTCATAATATGTCACCTGTTTTTTTGATAGTTAAGAAATATGTTCAATTGACTTATAGTAACAATGAAAAATAAGAAATTAAATTTTAAGAACTATTACTATTTATAAAAGTAGAACATTTAGGGATAATTTTCAATCATCGCGTGAATTGGCGAAATAAAAAAAACAAGTAATAGATTCAAATTAACCCCCATCTTCTATTCCTTTTGCTCGGGATTATCGTGTCATTTCTCAAGCCAAGTTTTATGCGTGTGAACCGCTCTGCTTCCGCTACTCTTTGTATATATGAGACAAACTGTAAGAATCAATAAAATCTAGCTTGTAAAAATATAGCTTCAATGTTTAATCGTATTAATAATGAAGGTGAAAATAAAGTGGTCTTTTCTTCACGAAATTCTACTTAAATAAGTCTTTAAAAAATGCAACCGGTTTCGTGCGTACGGTACATTTTCAGGTCAGAATTATGTATTCCAGTAAGAAATTTTGGCATAAAGTTAAAATTATAAATCCCAAATTGCAAAATATTTTATGAACACCTATAGTCACCATGAATTACTTAATCTTATCATTTTAATAATCGCATCCGGTAAAGAATTTCTTGATTTTAAACCTGTACTCAAATCTTGAATAAATATATTCCAGAAAATTTGGAAGGTTCTGAGAGAAATATTCTCATGCATTATGCTTTCAATAATATGATAACGCGACTTATCATTACTGGTTATTTTACATATTAATATACAAACTGACGAGATCAAAGAAAAAATACAGTTTCATATTTATAATTGACGTGAAAACCTACACACTCCTATATACAAGTAGCACCTGTCACTGCTTCCATTTTCATTTATAATTGTAAAATAAATAAATCTACCTACGAATCACGTACATTTAAAGGCTGTCGCAAAAAATAAGTGAGTAGGCGCCGATTTAAAAAAAGCCATTGTTTCTGCAATTAATGGACATTTATTTAAGAAGTATGTAGATCTCACTAAGACATGCTTGAAAAAGAAACTAAATCGCTGTGATTGCGCGATGTTGCATGAAAACAGCAAGTATGTGTGTTCTAAATTATCGGGGCATTCCAACCACAGGTTGGAATCTTTCAACTTCTTCGTGAATGGTTGTCCAACACAGTTATAGAGTTGTGAGGTGACTTAAGCAATGTTTCCAAACCATTCCTCAAAGAGGGCACTATTCATTCTCTAATGATAGTCAGCGGGTCTTTTACCCTCCAACAGCAGCAATTCACCTTCCAGGAAAACTATATCGGAACCAATAAATGGAGTGCGTTAAGTCCTCTTCTTTTATCCGTTTTTAGGCGGTTTTTGAGGCCGGTTCGTGCCTCTTCGTGCAGATGTCTTCAACTCCAGCTCAATGATTGCATTTTCTTTATTGATTGTGAAATGAACATAAAGTTAAATCGAAAAGGAAAACATTGTAGATATTTATAAAAATGTATAAATTTTTGAAAATTGGGCGTAACATGTTATTGTCACGGGTATGACGGACTGAACTAGTACTGAGGATGAAAATAAGGTTTATTTGACATTATTAATTTGATATTATTTGAGTTGTAGTATTTAAAAAAATGGCATCTTTAAATGCGTGAAGTTTAAACTTTTTCCCTTCAAATTTGTACGTTACATTAAAAGTGGAAATTTTACAAGCTTTTCGCTTATTTTGTTACGATTAACAAAATGAATTAAAAATATTTTACAATGCAAAATTTCTGTTTGCATGAGTTACGGTGATTCGATAACTATTTAAAAAGTCAACGCATATGCTCTTTAAATGTTACTAAATTTTCGACGGTATGTTGCTTAATACTTAACATTGTTGTTATTGGTGCTACGATGTATGTTAAATTAGCAAAGTGGCGGTGTTTTTAATGTTGATTAATACGAAAAAAACAATTGCATAATGCAAATTTCAGTGTTTGTTTGCGTGGAACACTGTACAATTTAAAAGAAATTGAAAGACAAATTTGTGATACGAAAGTTTTAATAATAAACTTTGGCCTTAACATGAACGCCTTTCGCAAAAATCATAATAGAAACAAATACTACTCTCCTTTAAAAGTAGCAAAAACTTATTTAGGAACCTTTTTATTTCAAATAGGACAACCTGTGATGGATTCTTTGCATAATAACCCTTTTAAATTCAAGTTCAATGATACAATGAACCTAGGCTTCTATAAGAAACTTAATTTTTTCTGAAAATTTTGAATAATCAAAGGTCCAACTCAAACATCATCTTCTATTCATTGTTAGCTATGTCAATCAATTTTAAGATTCTTATCAACGGCATGGACATATGTTTATAATACTAAACTAGTATCAAAAATCTCAACGAGGCTTTCTGAAACTTTGGTCCAAACACGGAAGTATTCAACTAAGCCAATTTTTGATTTTTTAAATGGCAAGCTCCATGTGTTCACATACCAGAAATATAGGTAAACCATATTTTACTTTCCCTTCCACTCGTGTTAAAGTTATTTCGAAAAAACTTGTGGCATCATATATTATAATTTTCCATTAGGAACGCTTTTTTAACTAAGAACTACGAAATCTTCGTTACGTATTGGGTAGATAGACTTCCGCTGTCGTCAATTGCAGTATCCTTTGGTAGTCCACACTCCTATGGGGCATCTTCAGAGGTCCTGTTGTTGCTGCTGGAATTACTATCGCTGCTACTGCGCACTGACCGGTGACTATTCATTCCGGAGGGGCTTATGTAGTGCTTGTTTTTGATCCTGAAGATGTTTCACAAGAATGTAGAATGTAAACGTCGGTAGGAGAAACCACAACGGAAACCAAGAAGATACAGCAACTAACGACCGTGGAAGGTTACGTACCAGATTCCGCAGTTCCTGCGGGGAGGATATCGAGAAGAAGACGAGATAACTTGGTAAGCTACGTGTTCTTTATCCTTTTTACTTACTCATGTTATTCCTGTAAACGGGTGTAAACGAGAGACAGTATATTATAACATTCCTGAATTTCTTATTATCAAATATCATATAGTTTCCCTTTCTACTAACTCGATCTTTCGTTACGCAAGCTTTGTATTGGTTCGAGGACGGATAAGGCAAATTAGACGTGATCTGAATTCCGTTTCCATAATTTTTTTTTCATTCACACTTAGAGCTATCTTTCATCTTATCCTCATCTGATTGGAATACGCTAGGTCCCATCACTTGTCATTAAGCCGAAAAGGTTCATTCACTTACTACCGCACGCCAAACCCGAAAATTCAATTCTCCAATCCTTAAACCATTCAAGAATTCTAGAGGTTTGTCACACCTTGTCATAAATCTTTCCAGCCAACCTCTTATCTTGTGATGAGGTTGCTATCCTATGTAAAAGCCCTAATTTTGCCCCTGCGCCTAAATTATCCAAGTACTTTTCTAATCTTCTAAAACGTTACGCTGGAAACAGGAATCTTTTATCCAAAATATTTTTATAGAGAATTTCAAACGCCCCAACAATTCAAATCGCGGAAAACCTCGAAATTCCAACCACCACGCTTCACAGTCAGTATGCAACAGCAGCAGCAATAATACCAGCAGCAGCAACAGAAGCCCTGAATCTGTGTTACGTATATTTGTCACACCTTAAAACGGTATAGTATTTATTTTCGTTTGAAACGTAGGATATCTGCTACAACGAAAATGTATAGTTAAAACAAATTAAAACCTACCTTAATTTTTTTATTCATTTTAGCATATTTTATTCCAATAAAATGATCTTTAAAAAATGTGCAAACAGGGTGTACCAATAAAAATACTAACAATACAATACGTACGCAATTGTTTTGTTAATTAACACTAGCATTTTAACGAAAAAATAATATCATGTAGGATGCATTCTCGGAGAGATTTCGGTCTAAATTGCTCTCAGTGTCTTACATAACGAAGATATAAACTAAAACTTACTAACAGCAGCATTTCTATTTTAATTCTTCTTAAAAACAAAAACGTTTTGTGGGTGTGAATCTAAATAAAATTCTCATTCAAAATCGAATCAGAGCCGCTAAACAATTTGTATATTGTCCTCTTGAGAACCAAGTAATATGCATAATCATTTACAAACAAATTCTTAAATATAGATTCGGACTCTATGTCGTAGGCAAGTTGTTTTTGTTAGATGCAATTTTATTTTTCATTGATATAGGTCAGCCGGAACCAATTCAAGTGAAACTGCAACTTCTCAACTTCGCTAAACAAACAGATGGAAATAGAATGGGGTTCGAGTGTATTTTAAAATTAGGCTGCAATTAACCATGTTCCAAATTTCACGTTACACGTACATACGTAAAAATAATCTTTCGTAACAATCTATATGAAATGGCAGGATTGACTTGACTTAGAAATCTACTTGTCAAAAATTTATGATGGAATTTCATATCAATATTTGTTAGTTGGTTGTGGCTCAAAACAATGATATGATCCTGTAGACTTCCTAAAAATATCTCTTGTTACTTCAAAGGGTATTATAGTTTAGCAATGGCTAGTAGCACATGTAGTAGCACAATAATTGTATGCTCTGATTCAATAATTAGCTTAATGTAGCAAAGATGTCTGTTGTGTACCATGACTAAAATAATATATAGACAGTTTTATGGAACAATATATCTGGTTTATAAACATGTCAATAAGAAAGCTGTTTCTTGATGAGGAGAATGTTAGAAGAAAATATTATCTACTATAAAATAGCGGGACAGGTCTTTTAAACCAAAAGCATTATAACAGACATATTTAACTAATTTTATCTGGAAAATAGGTAGATCTACAACTTTAGAAATTATTTCAATTAAGGTATATAACGTATTGTATCCACGTTGTTCTATAGATGCTAAACGGAAGAAGGAAATTACTACAATAATTACTATTGATTACATATCTATGTGTAATCGTAGTTTCCAAAATTGTTATCACAACGTTTACCGATAAGACCGTTTACAGTTAGTCATTCTTACATATAGATACGTGCACGACTTCCTACTACTGTAAAAGAAAGGCGAATCATTGATTAATAAATGTAATTTTTCGAAGTTCTCATTGTCACGTACGATCATACATACATATGTGTACTCTTGTTAATAGCAAGTGCTTTTGGTACAGTTATAATATCACCTATTAAGAGTATTTTTAAATATGTATCACTTCCAGTTGACCAAATATAAAAGGTAAATTTATTTAATGGTACGAATAGTATACTTATATAGCAGTACACGTAATGCATTTGATATGTTGAATACATACATTCTCCAAAATAAATGAACACTACTTGTTATTAGGAAATTAATAAATGGATGTAGTCATGCATACGGGAACCAACCCATCATATGTTATTTCGAATTAAATACATTATGATATATGGTGCAGTAAGTGTAGCAATAAGATTGGAAATGCATTAAAAAACATTCAATAGATGGGTCTGGGGGACACAATTGTGGATTGTTCCTATTTTGTATACTCTAATGTAAAGTACTATATTCGAAGTGCATTAGCACCGTTAATTCATTGTACATTTGTTGGTGGGTTAGTTCCTTTATGCACAACTACATTCAATTGCAGCAAATTCTTTTAAATGAAAAAAAAAAAAATGAAAATAAAATCAAATATGGGAGAATTAAAAATTTAAAAAGGAAATAGTGTCAATGTATTATAGATCAGTAATATCATTCGTATGGTTTTACCAGCAACTTCACTGCCGTAATGTGGCCAATATACACTTTACATAAATGTAGTCTAAAAGTATATAATTTTTTTTTATTTCTCCTCTTTAAAGCAACAAAAAACATTCCTGGAATTCTATGTGGGTACCCGTTCATTTATAATAATTAAAATGTGAAAGAATTGGATATTTTCATGTGTACACAATCTATCTGTTTGCATAATCTAAAGCTTGAATAAAGGCAAAGTATAAATATCATAACTTTTCTACACCCAAGTAAATTACAATCAATACAATAGGGCAATTAGGGAAGCCGATATACATTAATATATAAGCGACTCTTATTAATTATACATGCAAACATTTTTCACGTCAACAAGTATTACACATGTAGAAATTTTTAATTTAAATCCATGACAGAGGCTATATAAAGTCCAAAGGTTTGCAGCTAATGAATGACAGTCCCAAATGTAATACGTAAAAACATAGTTTTTAAGTATCTCCCATTTTAACAATGATAGGTAACCCTTCGTTAAAAAAGAGGCTAATAGATAAGTGAGAAGGGATTCAAGTATGACAAATTTTTCGCAATGACATAACCCAAACATCTAAATGTAGTATTTACTCTAATAGGCGCCGCGGTGTTTAATTGTTCAGGACATTTTTCTCTGCGGCGTTTAAAAGAGGTTCAGCGTTTATTAAGCCTGTTTTACACGCCGTGATTTACGTATCAATTAATTGAAGAAGTTCTTCACCAAAAAATCGGTAGAAATACGCTGCTTTATATGCTACAATAAATTGAACAATTTTTTACAATCGTGAATACTCGTTTAGTTGAACGATAGAATTATTAAGTAGGAAATTTTCATCTGGTTATAAAAGTAGATGGCAATTTGCCTTTGTCAAATGTTTTGGCAGTTTTGATATATGCACAGATTAGCTTAGATTGCTTCGGTTTCGGTTACTTAATTCAAATTATCTATTACATCATAATCGCCGCAAATTTTCGAAATTTATTCTCATTTTACTTTTAAAACACTAAACAAACCGTAGGTATTTTTCTGTTACTGAGTTGGTATTAAAACAGCAAAGTTAGTGAAAAATCGTCGGAAAAACAGAGCCATGTTCTATTCGATTCAATTAATCGTGTGATAAATTTTTCAAAAAATCGTACCAATTTTCGCTGTTTTACACGGCATGATAAAATCGAAGATCAACTTGTTCAATTAATTGACCAATAAATCGCGGCGTGTAAAACAGGCATTAGAGTGCGGCGTTTATTTCGAATCAAACCAAACCCTCATTTTTATTCTTATAAACGCCTCGGCGACTAACACTTACCTAGTTAATTCTATTTAGGATTCATCATATAAATTTTTTATTGAAAAGTAACTAAGGAACAAAAAATTAACAAATATCTAGGTATTTTTAAACGTCGTCGTCTCCCGAACTGTTCTCATCGGAGCAGATAGTTTCTTCCCTCACGGAAGCTGTGACATCTATATCGCTGTCTACCAATACTTCACTGACCTCTGTTTCGTCAGTATCTTCTTCGATCTGTTCTTAAACTCTCGCCGTATGTAAAATCTCTGCTGCTTTTTCACATTTTTCAAGTGCGGCGTTTATTTCATTCAGCATTCTTTTCTTGCGGTGTCTATTAGAATGCGGCGGTTATGGGAATAGCATATTAGTAGAGTGCGGATCGACGCGGTCCCTTGAATAGTGCACGACGCGTCGAGACAGTAACCCATTCACAGCGTACAAATGAAGCACGCGCCAGCGCTATCAATATCAACTTGTTCTACTCGACTCGGCGGATGCGTTTATAAAACTCGACTTAGCAGTAGCGCACAGAAGTGAGCGACTGATAAATAAAAATCCAAGACGAGCATAAATACGTCTTTGCTTAACCGATAGTGCACGACACTGTCTACGCGTCTGACTATATCGAAAAGGGACCGCGTAATAAATACGGTATACAATAGCAGACATAAAAGGAAAGCAGGATAATAAAATAGTAACATTTTTCGTAAACAGAGCATTATGTATTGTAAATTCTACAGAATACATGCCTGTTGCTTTATTATTAAAGCTTATAGCAAAATTGCAAAATACAAAAAATTAGCAAAAACAACGCATGAACAACTGTAGAAACATGACATTGGACCGTCTCGGTGGTCGACCGGTTAGCATGCTTGCCCGCTTGCATACTCGTTGTGCAAATAGTGACAAAAACCTTTACTGACAGAAGCTCAAGAAGCAGCGTCTTGCACTTTATAATAATATACCAATAAATTGGTGTATACCTTATAAATGTGTATACCGATTGGGAAATTGCGAAATTAGCCATATCGCTATTCCCTCCTCGCTCTCAAGCGGAGGAGTAGATGGCTCAAGGTTACCGATGTGGTTAATTACGAGGTAGACTGCAGTATGTGCGGACGATCTTAGAGAGGATTTCCGGAGTATTTATTTTTCTTTTCTTTTATTTCATTAGAATCTGTTTTTATTTTCGTCGTTAGAATTTCTTATTAATTTCGTCTAAGCTTCGTAGCAACAACAAAATAAACATGCAAAACTCTCATTTCCAGGCGACTATAACTTCAAAATATTACGTTCGCTCTTCACACAGTAGGTCTACATCCCGACATTGTTTGAAGTGTACTAGCAAGTCCCGCATCGAAGTGCTGGGATTTCACTCAGTCTCCTCCACGCTCTCTTGCATGTACGGTGAGAGAGCGAGGAGGAGATACCGATATAGCTAATTTCTCATTTTCCCAATCGGTACATTGTAAAAGAATTCAGCAATTTTACTTCTGCAGCTGTAATTATAACGCAATCATTTGATATTAGGTGACATTTTAGGTAAATATTAAAGAAGTGAGAAAATATACAAGAACTAGTAATTAAAACCACTAAATCTAAAATAAACCAAAAAATTGTGGATATTTAATTTGCACCAAGGATTGTTTTTTACATAATTTTTAGGTTAGATGGCAGAGGTAAAAATTACCGAGTGTAGGAGACTAGGGCAAGTGTATATGGGAATGTATTAGTCCAATTGTGAAATATGATGTTGCATAGTGAATTGGGGCTCCATGTCGGCGTACATGTTGAAAAGATATATGTATATTGCTAAGAGACGAAAGAATGGAGCACACAATATTGACATATTGCAAGAAGTGTCGAAACCTTCTACATTATTTCCAATAAGATTCTTTATTACAAAGCGCAACAATAACGTTAAAATATAGAAACTATATGCAATACAAATAAGGATTATACTAGAAAAGACGCTTTTAAGCAGGCAAAACTTGTGACTGCTATCCATACCCAAATTATGATAATGAATCTGACGAAAGGACATAGCAACAAATATTAATTGTTATTAATAAAATAACGTTAGTAACAGTCATAGGGCATTTTTTGTAGTTTTTATTGCACCGTTTCAGTGGTGCTAAAAAATTGGTTTCTTATTTAAGTTTGGTAGTTCTGCTTCAAACCAATGATAATAAATTGTACCTTGTCTTTTACATTATAGAGATATACGACAATTAAATGCTATTTTTACAACAACTTCTAAATATATACATATTGCGTGCGCCAAAGAGTTTAAGGCGATTTACGAAGAATTTAGAACTACCACAGAGGCGCTGTTAAAGCATACCGGCGTTTAAAAGTTAAGCGCGAGATTCCTAGACGTCCTCGTGGTATATTATATAGCGTAAATGTCTGGTAAACGCCGCCAAAGAAGCTATTACCATTGACTGTTCCCGTATTCTAATGGCGCGCCGATGTCGCCAGGCAATGGCAAAATTAGATATGGGCCATGCGAGGACACTGTCGAAAATCAAGCAGGGCAGTAGTTGTAACAGTAGGGAGTTCGTTGAACTATTTTCATTTCTTTCTATTTTATTTTGTCTATCGAATTGGTAAACCAAGTCTCCTCCTATTTCATGCTGAAGAGAAATAACGTCTCAGGTGTTGAGTACAGGCCGGAATTCCGATTGCTTTTGTTTTGAGGAAACCATTCTATGCTATAATTACGTACCGAACGTGAGAATTATTTGTTTTTCTTGTGTGATTGTAGGAAAGAAGACATTTCATTTGATTGATGCAAGTTCAGTTTGAGGATGGCTTGATTGATTGATAGATACTAAAAAGTATCTCAAAAACCACATCGAGTATTTTTATCTAAATTTATCTAAACGGATAATACGTAAAATAGAAAGAACCATTAAGTAAATTCAAAAAGATGGTTTTATATTTGGAATAATTTTAAATAGTCTGCATCATTACCATTAAGCCTACTTTCACACGAACGACTTTTTGTCGTTGTCGTGAAGCGATCGTGTCGTGCAGAAAAGTGTGGTTGTATTTCTGCCGCGGCCGTGTCGTGAAAAAGTTTGCTTGTATATAGTACGGTTAGCTAGAATGACGCCGCATAGTTATAAATAAATTAAGTTTGTTTGACAAGTATGTGTACTACGATGGATGAAAGAAAACGACGAATATTGCTAGAAATGGTATAGCATTATCGTAGAAAATTAGGAGAAACAAGAAAATACTGGATTCACCCTCTTGAAAAAAGATATTTAGCGGGCGAATTTGTAACACTATTTCACGACTTGCGAGAAGACTGTATCAATCTATCTATGTAGGTAGCCATGTTCTATTCGACAGCCTATACTATTCACAGAAATATACCTACTACATTTTAAAGTTTTTGATTTTGTCATATCAACGCACGGCAAGTGTGTAAACTTGAATAGTGTATACCATTGTTGTCGTATACGACAGCAACATCGTGTTGTCGCGGTGCTACGACAGTCGTGTACGGCTTATTATTAAAATCGTGTCGTGTAAAAGCTTACATTTAAAACAATGTGCCAACACTATACACGATATTGTTGCCGTATACGCTCACGACAAAAAATCGTTCGTGTGAAAGTAGGCTAAGAAAAACCCACAAAACGAAAACACTAAACTCTTTGCCAAGATCTTGTTTTTGTTTTACGGCAATTCTTCGTTTTCCTGTTGCGTGCGGGTAAAGGTCGAAAGTTTTGTTTCCACCACTATTAGTTTTGGCGTGGACGTTCTTGGAAACCGAAGATAAAACAGAAATTGAAACATTTGAGGAAGTACATTGTAAAAGGCAGTTGTTGACACAACTCAAAATGCAATACTTATCTTTTTATGTGCTATATGTGTAAATTAAAAAAATGTGCAATATTTTTGAAAACTTCTACACTAGTATCGCCCATCTTACACAACACAGTATTTGCAAAAATATATTTTATGTAGGACACGTGCAGTTAATCTATGCAATTTGTAGAAAAACACACAACTCAAAAACTGCGTTTTGCAATGTACCTCCTCATTTGTTGCACTACTATTGACAGGTGTCTGTTGCCAATGTGGAGCCAAGCTTTATTTTTATATTAAGTAACAAGAATTTTATTTACATATACAGTGAAACCTCCGGTAAGCAGACGCCAACCGTTCTGACGAACCGAGTCAATACTTGTAAGTTAAGTTTTTATTTGAAAATATTATTACTTACAATATCATAACATACGAGGGATGTTTCCAAAGTTCTAGGAATTTGGCTGTAATTTTTTATTTTGTTAATTTTGATTTACGAGGCGTGTTTTTAAAGTACCGTTTTGAAATTTTGCTACCGTGAGCGCTGCGACGGCGTTCTACGTTTGCGCGCTGTGTACCTACATCTGTTGACAAGCCACAGACGCCATTACAGAAAGATTCGACCGTGTTTACATTTGTTTGTCCCTATTTAAAATGTCGCCGCCGATCGAGAATTCCGCCGACTGTGAAATACGCGCTGTGATTCGTTTTCTTAGTGTTAAAGGCGTTAAATAGGCCGTGTATGTATTATGAGTGATGGAATGGTACGGAAATGGGTGAGAGCTTTTAAAGATGGCCGCACGAATGTCCGTGAGGAGGAACGAAGTGGGTGCCCTTCTGTCATTACTGAAGATTTGGTTCAGAAAGTAGACGAAAAAGTGAAAGAGAACAGACGCTTTACGATTTCATCGTTATCTGATGAGTTTCCTCAAGTTTCCAGTTAAATCAGGCGACAGACTTTTATGACGATGGGATTGTAAAGCTGATTGTATGACACGATAAATGCCTCAATAATGCTGAAAATTATGGAGAAAATTAGAACAAGATACAGGCTTTCATGTAAAAATAAAATTGTTAAGAAAAGTTTACTTGTTTTTGTTTTATTTGAAAACGGTACTTACTTTAAAAACACGCCTTGTAAATTACAGATAGTTTTTCAATATAATCTCCATTTAATTGAATACACGCGTAACTAATTTTTTTAAACTGTCTTCAAAAAATTCTTTCGGGGTCTCTGCAATCCACCTATTTATAGCAAGTTTAACATCATTTAAGCTCTCAAATCGAACACCCCGTAGTGACTTTTCCATGCTTGTGAACAGATGAAAATCACTAGAGGCCAGATCTAGTGAGTAAGATGGATGTGGAAGCAATTCCCAGCGCAGATCGTTTAAAACTTCCTTCGTTCTTCGTGCGGTATGAGGTCTTGTATGGTCTTGTTGCAATAACGGACACTTATGCAACTTTCCAGGCCGTTTTTTAGAAAATATTCTGCGTTAATTGTAGTACCTTTCGGTAGATAATCCATAAAAACTATCCCCTCGCAATCCCAGAATAGAATCAGTATTACCTTTCCGACCGACGGAACTGCACGTGCTTTAAGCGGAGGTCCTTCTTCGGGTTTGCGCTATTATTTGGATTGATTTTTGATCTCGGGATTGAAGTAAGGTATCCATGTTTCATCAGTAATTATTAAAGCTGGCCACGAGCGGTACCGCGCAGTAGCGTAGAGTCGACCAGGCCTCGCGTTCCACTAGAGTTATTCTGCTAATAGAGATGTTTGCCGCCGCAAATAATTTCGCTCATCTTTTAAATAAAAATTAAATAACACGTGCTCAAACACCATTTTAAGAGTCCTCTGTGAAATCACAAAGTGAATAATGTCTGTTAAATATCTGCAACATTAGATATGTTTCAACTGTTGTTTCGGCAAAACTAGTACGGCATGAGGAAAAAATGCGTTTATATGCAGATAACGAACGTTCTACATCTAGTGACGTAATATTTGCGTAAGTAAAATAATCTTTCAAATAACTTAACGATCCTGTTGACGCACCTTCACAAATGTGTCTTAATGTGCTAAAATCAGAATTTTTCTCAAAAACACTTTCGAATTTTTCTAGAACAGAAACATTTTTTGCGTCTTCAATCGCGCATAGCTGTACGTGAACATGTTGCACTATTTGTAGAGATTCTTCTAACGGCACCGCAGGATTTTGTAATTTTTCTATTGCATCTGCTAGCCCGAAGTAATTGTCGTGAATGATTTTTAAATCCATTTTAACCTGACTATCTTCAAATTTCGACTGGCTTTTCTGGATAGCGGCAGCTTCCTTTGTATCGAATTGTAAAACCACGTTCTTAATATTGTCAAAATATTTATGATAATAAAACGCGGCCTGCAACCATGTTCCCCAACGAGTTAGAATAGGTTCTGGTGGCTCTGGTATACGGGGGCACAGTCTGTGAAATTCGCGAATACGTTTCGGTGATTTGACAAATACTGCTTTGGTATGCGCTATTAAAGCGTCTACCTCAGGATAACATTTACTGATACTATCCGCCACAAGATTGAGAGCATGAATTTTACACGTAATGTGTAACAAATTAGCAGAATGCTTTTTCAGAGACCGGCCTATAGAAAGCATGTTTGCAGCACCATTACTCACTAACATCAAGAGTTGGTTTGTTGAAAGTTCAAACTTGTCCAATGTATTTAACACTAACTTTGAAATTACTTCGGCAGTACACTGTTGTATTCGTTTGGAGACTAATAGAATTGAAGGTGCCGATTGATGAGGTTCCAATTTGCGTGCAATTACATTAAGAACAGAATGTTTCTTCCGATCTGTTGTTTCGTCGACACAACCACAATTTTTGATCTTTCAACTCCGATTTTATTTTTTGTTCAATATGTTCGCGCGCAGATGGCACAAGTCTTCGTAACGATGTTCGACTTGGTAATTTGCACTCCGAATAGTTATTCCAAAAGCAGATAAATGGTTCCTTGTCTAGTAAATTAAACGGTATATTACATGCGATAAACGTAACGCATCAATTAAATATAAATTTTTAATTGCCTCGTGCGCAATTTCTTTTTGAGACATGCTTTTCACTATTTACGTGTCGTAGACAATGTTGTCTGGACCAACACATTAACGGGATTTTACAGATTACACATTTAATTTTAGCACCTTCATATATTAAGTCTGGAATTTCTGCAATAAATTTTCGAAGTTTGTCCGATCGCGGTCGTTTTGCTGACGAAATCATAATTTTTCTAGGACAGATAAACAATTGCGCAAATAACCGGCAGCGTAAATGTCCGTACTGCTCCGCAGACGAAGTAATACTACCGTTCCTCTCGGTCCGAGCTGATTCTACGCCGATGCGAGGTACCGCTCGTGGCCAGCGTTAATTATCCGTTGCCAAAATTGGTCGTCGTAACGGGCTAAAAGCTCTTGAAGTTGGCGGCATGCGTCGGACGTTCAAACGTTCGCGTAAAATTTCATAAACTTGTCGTGTACCTACTCCTACACCAACACTAATTTCACGAATGGTTATTCCCCGATCATGTTTGAGTATATTCTCCACGGCAACGACGTTTCTTTCATTTACAGAGGTACTCGGACGTCCACTGTGCGGATCGTCTTCTAGTGATGTTCTGCCAGCTTTAAGACGATTGACCCAGAAATAGACAGTGCTTTTAGATTCAGCAGACTCCCCATATACCCCTTACAGATGTTGAACAATTTCTGAAGGTTTCACACCGTCTTTAAACAAAAAGAAAATGATTGTTCTTTGAGATTTAGCAGCGTCTCCAATGCTTGCAAAAACAGCGTTCAAGAAATACGTCTGAATCAGTCAAACAACAAAAACAAACTGAATAATATTGCACGGGATAGCTGCGTAAACGTGTCAAGACTTGTCTCTGACGTATAGTGTGGCCAATAAGTTTTACGCAGTTAAAGTACAAATAAATTCCTAAAACTTTGGAAATATCCCTCATACATATACGAGTACATAGGATATAAAATTAAACCTTACTTGCTACAAACAAAACGGTTTTAGTTTTTTTACTCGTAGTAGACTACTGACGTACGAAACTATTCTTTTCTCGTGGTGATCAATTCTAGGAATTTCAGTCGCACTTTGCTCATCCTCACTGTACATTTTTGTCTTCTAAATTATAGAGTAAAATGTCATCTAGATTAGTGTCTTCTACATCCAAACCAGCGTCAATATCTGCAAATTCCTGCACATCAGTACTTAATTCCACCATTAGTTTACATATTTCAGCTGCTGTAGGTAAAGAAAGTTCATCTTCTGGATCACACTGCTCATTTTCAAATCCTCCATTTTCTTGTCGCTTTCGCTCTCACCGCTTTCACACTGTCAAATCTTGTCCCCCTAAACCCCAATTTTACCTTAGGAAATAAAAAAAAGTCACAGGGGGCCAGGTCGGGCGAGTACGGTGGGTGGTCCAATACGGTGATACCGGATTTCGCAAAAACGTCTTCACAGACAAGGCAGAATGGGCTGGCGCATTGTCTTGGTGGAGCATCCAGGATTTGCTCTTCCACAAATCGGGTCTTCGTCTTCTCACTCGTTCACAAAGGGTAGTTAGAACCTCGTGTTTCACAAGAAACTTGAGGTTAACTCGTTGCTCGATCTAAACACTCTGCATTTTTCCGACGCGAAGCTAGCGTAAGGACTTGAATGGACGATTGCTACAGCGAGACTGAGCGACGTATAACCGTGCCCATCGAACTCAGGGTGGGGGAAGCATCTACAAGCACAGACATGTTCAAACCTGCCGTAGCGTGGCCACGCCTCGTATTTCCGCTATTGTTATAGCATTTTATGTACGAAGTCGTTAATGTGATTGTCCCATTTCAAATTTTGTTGGATCTTTAGTCCCAAGTAAGTCGTTTTGTTTATATGCTTTCTGGTTTCTCTTATTGCTTTTACATCAAGAAGACGCGGGTGCTAGTGCCTCATTTGTAAATACCATACATTTTGTTTTTTGTTCATTAATTGTTAATAGTTGTTCATTAATTATCGGAGCACCATTCTCCAAATATGGTCCCCGTCGATTTTTGTCTGCAAGTCTTTTTACTTTTCCCCAAAATATAATACAGATAACGTTTGCGTATACGTACATTTTGCCTTTAATATTTAGCCGAAAAATATCGTTTGTATACATTATATATAATATCGGAGGAAGGTTACCCCCATGTGAAGTGCCATATTCTGGGCATAGTTCATGGCTGAAATGATTATATACTTAGGTTCTTTGCGTTCTCCCCATTAAGTACGCTCTTATTAGAAAGGTACTTCGTGTCGTGTTCCCGTTTTGTGGTGTTTTTATTGTCGGCTTGGCATGGATCCGGTATTAGATAGGATACAAAAAAGGTTAGGTCAAACCAACGCATTGACAGAAGCGCTTAATATTACAAGTACTGTAGAGATTAAAGTCCCAATGATCGATAAGGAACAGAGAAGAAACAACAATAATAATTGAACATACACTGTTTCTGTGGACCACAGATTTAGACAGAAAACTGAATCCTAACAAATTACTGAATACTAAAAACATACGGTGATTCCTGCATGTCTATGATTATTCTACAAAATTGTGAATAATCTCAAACGCAACTATTAGTTTTTTAAAAATAGTAAATAACAGAAAGTTTTTACTGAAGATTTGTTAATATCGCTACTTCAGAGGAGCGAATGGCGGTTCCTAAAGGACTGTAGAGCTGAGAATGGTCAGGAAAGTTAAAAAAAGACATATAATTGTATATAGAGTCACCTTGTTTATTAGTTCAATTTTGTATAAATCTTTAGATCGTTTAATCCTTGCGCTCATAATTTTATTATCACTAGTATCGACTAAACTATTTTCTTATTAAATTCCGATCTCAAACTTTTGGCTCGCAGTGTATGTATACAGAATGTGTCAAATTGGAAAAGCTCGCGTTTTACGTAAAACAGTGAACATCATTACCTACTGACAAACATTATTTACTATTTTTTCCTTCATTAAGATTCTTTGTTAGACACTCAATTGCTTCGCTTTAGAAGTCTGTACTTCAAAGGATATTTATTCTTGTCAGTGTTATCCTAACTCTTCTATCCTCCTTGCGATTTGTTACAGCGCTAATAAATACAAATTCACTTTTATTCAAAGCCTTTCGTCGCTTTATCTCATAACAAAACCTTCAATAAGACAAATGTCAGGTATATATTTTAGTCTCTCTCACCTTTTCTATAATAATCGCGCTACGGGAACTCTTCTTAATGATATACTCTCGCTATTAGAAACAGGACGATGCGGAAGCTGGGTATATGAGCGACGAACGCTTTCCGAAAGTGTGCGTCGCATCATGATTTTGAGGGTTTATTTTGGGAAAGGAAAGCATCAGTGCCTGAGAGAACCGGAGGTATTCTCGTTCCATTCTTAATTGCAACGCGTCGTGTTTATTATAGGCGGAGATCATTGTATTACGTTACTCGAGACAAACTAACAGACCGCCATTACAAGTGGTTACTGGTTATTTGTTTTCAGTTCAATTAATGCACGACAAGCAGTTACATTACGATTGAATAATAATCATTTTTTAAATGTCATGAATTGGGACGAAATATGTCACGATGTAGCTCATGGTATTTAGGCTATTAGTGACTTTTACAATTACAGTTTTACATACAAAACAACTACATATAAGAAAACCAATAAATAAATTCCTTTGAACTTAAATAGCATTTATAGAATTTTAACGCATTGTGCAATAAAACTATGAAAATATAGTTAATTTCACTGATGGCAAGCAGAATAATCTGAGCAATAAAATTTCTGCAATAGACGTGATATCGATTTATACGTGAAATCAACAATCACTAAGTTTTAAAACAAACTTTACAAACAGGGTACTAGACATTCGAAAGAAGAATGCAATTAAGGATGAAGGAAGAATTTTAAATGCAAATACACTCAAAACTACAAGTGTATCACTCTTTAAAGGTATCTCCACTTTGCCAAAGACAAGCTTTTTTCCGGGTGAAGGAAAGTGCGCTAATGCCAGTGATAATATTGCTACTAGTAGGGCTACACACTCTGGGTAGGCCAAGAGCGAAGATTCAGACTACAAGACTACAAGATTAAGATGTTAGCCACAGCACTGAGGATGCAGTGTCTAAGATGGTGCCTTTGAGACACTGGGCAGCCTTCCAGAGTAAGTACACGCGGAAGCGGTATGGTAGCAATCGCCATTAAAAATCTAAGACTTTTGAAAAAAGGGTATCCAGTATCCAGAAGGTCCTGCTACTAAAGCCGCTCATATTACAAAATAACTAAGTCCGCAAAGTCCAGAGGGAACTAGTAGCTCCAGAAATGCAAAACGTATTTTCCACGATTAGAGGCTTGAAGCTGGCCAAGCTTATCCGCTACTGAAGAGGGTTATACAAGGCTGGGATTACTGTCGGGGAACCTATAGGATTCAGAAAAAAAACGTGCTCAAATCGTACGCCAAAGAGACAAGAAGCAGACCCTTCACCCAGCCAAGGAAAACCCTATATGTCTTTGTTTTGTTAGGACATTACCTGGATATATGTATCCAGAAGAACGATTATCCAAAGAATAGCGGAGATATGGAAATGTATACCACTATAAGAACTTCTATAAGGATAAGACAGGGCGTGCATCATATCCTAATAAATATCTTGAATGAGAAAATTATCAGCAAGGTGGATGTCGCGTTGGCTAAGGGTGTTTTTATAGTGAAGCTGTAATAGTCGATAAGAGCAATGCGTTAGCAAAACGGGCCAATCAATGAATGTATCTTTCCATAACCACGGTTACAGAAGCGAGCTGTGATACTCGATAAGAGCGACGATAATAGCGAAGCAGTGGGATGTATTGTTTGTATGCGAGTGTTTATGTTGGAGCTACCCACCATCTGTTAACAGAGATGGATGAGCAGAGATATGAGCATTTATAATTCAACTGTCAAATTATATTTGCTCTAATCAGCTCTAGTTTTAATGGACATCCAGAACTTAATAAGCGAAATTTACGTTAGGCCCAATACGGGACCAAAAACACCAAAATCAAGAAAGAAAGACTGCAATGAAAATATTTTGACAACTGTCAAAGTGATGCGCTTGTCTAAGCTTCAACGACATCCACGATGCATAGTTTTCAAAGCTTTTATTGCTGCTAGTATCATTGCTCTTATCACAGCCAGTATCGTCGCTCTTGTTGACTATCACAGCTTCACTATAAACATCCCCTTATGCCAGGCCAGAAGCTGCAACGCATGACTGTATCGGAACAGTGTTTGGCTCTGTACGAGCTCAACTCAACACACCTTTTGCGGCGATTTCTTGCTGTGGACGAGACCGGGATACACACGTCCAAAAGCAAACAGCAGCCAAAATAGTGGTCAAGCAAGGGCGGACCAGAACCGGAAAAAGCAAAGAGCATGCCATCTGCAGAGAAGGTCATGACTAAAGCCCGGATGTTTGTCAAAATGCCATAAAATGCCATAAATGCTTATTCCACGTAATTCTGCCTATATTCAAGATTAAAGGCCATAAACGCCTATTCACGTAATTCTACCGGTGTGAAAACAGCAGCCAAAGATAGCAGTCAATTTTTACGGAAACACCCGAACGTCCAGTGACGTCCATAACAACGGTAAAATGTAAGATACACCGCTACGATTTTTACTAAACTCCAAATGGCGGCAAATTTACGGTTATATTAGAAAGGGGGTGCATCTTCTATACCGATAGGGAGTATATTCCCTAAACAGCGTTAACTTGCCGAGCTTCCCTGAAATTTAAGAAAATCGCTAATGTTAAAATTATATCTCCGGTGTTATTCGCCGGAACATAATGCGCTTTGGCAGTCATCTTCCTAGTCCTATAGGGAGTATACCCCCAAATATCATTAACTTGCCGAGGGTCCATGGGGGTGAAATTTATGAAAATCGCTAATGTAAAAATTATACCTCCGGTGTTATTCGCCGGAACATAATGCGCTTTGGCAGTCATCTTCCTAGTCCTATAGGGAGTATACTCCCCAAATATCATTAACTTGCCGAGGGTCCCTGGGGGTGAAATTTAAGAAAATCGCACATGAAAAAATTATATCTCCGGTGTTATTTGCCGGAACATAATGCGCTTTGGCAGTTATATTCCCACTCCTATAGGAAGTATACACCCCAAATATCGTTAACTTGCCGAGGGTCCCTGGGGGTGAAATTTAAGAAAATCGCACATGCAAAAATTATATCTCCGGTGTTATTCGCCGGAACATAATGTGCTTTGGCAGTTATATTCCCAGTCCTATAGGGAGTATACACCCCAAATATCGTTAACTTGCCGAGGGTCCCTGGGGGTGAAATTTAAGAAAATCGCACATGAAAAAATTATATCTCCGGTGTTATTCGCCGGAACATAATGCGCTTTGGCAGTTATATTCCCACTCCTATAGGGAGTATACTCCTCAAATATCGTTAACTTGTCGAGGGTCCCTGGGGGTGAAATTTAAAAAAATTGCTATTGCAAAAATTATATCTCCGGTGTTATTCGCCGGAACATAATGCGCATTGGCAGTTATATTCCCAGTGCTATAGGGAGTATACACCAAAAAACATCGTTAACTTGCCGAGGGTCCCTGGGGGTGAAATTTAAGAAAATCGCACATGAAAAAATTATATCTCCGGTGTTATTCGCCGGAACATAATGCGCTTTGGCAGTTATATTCCCACTCCCATAGGAAGTATATTCCTCAAATATCGTTAACTTGCCGAGGGTCCCTGGGGGTGAAATTTAAAAAAATTGCTATTGCAAAAATTATATCTCCGGTGTTATTCGCCGGAACATAATGCGCATTGGTAGTTATATTCCCAGTGCTATAGGGAGTATACGCCAAAAAACATCGTTAACTTGCCGAGGGTCCCTGGGGGTGAAATTTAAGAAAATCGCAAATGAAAAAATTATATCTCCGGTGTTATTCGCCGGAACATAATGCGCTTTGGCAGTTATATTCCCCCTCCCATAGGGAGTATATTCCTCAAATATCGTTAACTTGCCGAGGGTCCCTGGGGGTGAAATTTAAGCAAATCGCTATTGCAAAAATTATATCTCCGGTGTTATTCGCCGGAACATAATGCGCATTGGCAGTTATATTCCCAGTCCTATAGGGAGTATAGTCCTCAAATATCGTTAACTTGCCGAGGGTCCCTGGTGGTGAAATTTAAAAAAATCGCTATTGCAAAAATTATATCTCCGGTGTTATTCGCCGGAACATACTGCGCTTTGGCAGTTATATTCCCAGTCCTATAGGGAGTATACACCCCAAATATCGTTAACTTGCCGAGGGTCCCTGGGGGTGAAATTTAAGAAAATCGCACATGAAAAAATTATATCTCCGGTGTTATTTGCCGGAACATAATGCGCTTTGGCAGTTATATTCCCACTCCTATAGGAAGTATACACTCCAAATATCGTTAACTTGCGAGGGTCCCTGGGGGTGAAATTTATGAAAATCGCTAATGTAAAAATTATATCTACGGTGTTATTCGCCGGAACATAATGCGCTTTGGCAGTTATATTCCCAGTGCTATAGGGAGTATATACCAAAAAACACGGTTAACTTGCCGAGGGTCCCTGGGGGTGAAATTTAAGAAAATCGCACATGAAAAAATTATATCTCCGGTGTTATTTGCCGGAACATAATGCGCTTTGGCAGTTATATTCCCACTCCTATAGGAAGTATACACTCCAAATATCGTTAACTTGCCGAGGGTCCCTGGGGGTGAAATTTATGAAAATCGCTAATGTAAAAATTATATCTACGGTGTTATTCGCCGGAACATAATGCGCTTTGGCAGTTATATTCCCAGTGCTATAGGGAGTATATACCAAAAAACACGGTTAACTTGCCGAGGGTCCCTGGGGGTGAAATTTAAGAAAATCGCACATGAAAAAATTATATCTCCGGTGTTATTCGCCGGAACATAATGCGCTTTGGCAGTTATATTCCCACTCCCATAGGGAGTATATTCCTCAAATATCGTTAACTTGCCGAGGGTCCCTGGGGGTGAAATTTAAGCAAATCGCTATTGCAAAAATTATATCTCCGGTGTTATTCGCCGGAACATAATGCGCTTTGGCAGTTATATTCCCACTCCCATAGGGAGTATATTCCTCAAATATCGTTAACTTGCCGAGGGTCCCTGGGGGTGAAATTTAAGCAAATCGCTATTGCAAAAATTATATCTCCGGTGTTATTCGCCGGAACATAATGCGCATTGGCAGTTATATTCCCAGTCCTATAGGGAGTATACTCCTCAAATATCGTTAACTTGCCGAGGGTCCCTGGTGGTGAAATTTAAAAAAATCGCTATTGCAAAAATTATATCTCCGGTGTTATTCGCCGGAACATACTGCGCTTTGGCAGTTATATTCCCAGTCCTATAGGGAGTATACACCCCAAATATCGTTAACTTGCCGAGGGTCCCTGGGGGTGAAATTTAAGAAAATCGCACATGGAAAAATTATATCTCCGGTGTTATTCGCCGGAACATAATGCGCTTTGGCAGTTATATTCCCAGTCCTATAGGGAGTATACATCCCAAATATCGTTAACTTGCCGAGGGTCCCTGGGGGTGAAATTTAAGAAAATCGCACATGAAAAAATTATATCTCCGGTGTTATTCGCCGGAACATAATGCGCTTTGGCAGTTATATTCCCACTGCCATCGGGGGATTGAAACAGACCATAGTAAACACATTTTAGAGAATTAACTGTCAATTTGGAACTTAAAGATCGTATCAAAAAAATTGTCGATGAGTTTTTTGGATAAAGCATCGACATGACTTTCTCAAGTGAGAATTTCCTCCAGATAAACACCTAGAAATTTTACAGGTTCTTTTGGTGAATCATTTACAAAAGGTCGTCATGCGAATAATTGTGTCTGTGTTTTATCTAGATTAATGCAAAGCTTATTTGCAGAAAACCAATTCTTAATGTTTATATTCATATCTTCAGTTTCATTTCTGAGATCAGTTAAAGATTGATTATAATTAATCGCAGTTGTATCGTCTGCGAAAAGGATAAAATTTGTATTGTAATCACAATATTCTAAATCATTCATATAGATTAAAAATTAGCAGGGACCAAGGACAGATCCTTGAGGTACTCCGTGGTTAATAGTAAGAATATCTGAAAAAACGTTGAAATTTACAAGCTGCAATCTATCACTGAGGAAAGATGTAATAAGTTTGATACTATTACTGAACAAATTATATATAGGAAGTCTACTCCCCAACTATTGTGAAGTTGCAAAAATGATATCCAGGGGAGTTATGCTATGGTAAAACTCGGCGCTTTGTGTTAATGTATTGTTTATTAATACTGTCTGCATAAATCACAGATATTGTTTCGGAAGGCAGCTTGTGGGTTGGATGCATCGATGAAGCATGCGGTATGTAGACTTCTATTAAAACTGGAGCAAGTAGAATATTCGCCCTCTATTGGTTGTGCACAATAAAGGCACTTTGCAGCAAGATTTGAAAAATGTTTTAAGAGCAGGTGTTTGACTTCCGTCCTATAGTCGTTCATAACTTTTCTCCTCTAAAGCTTGGTTTTTAATGAATTGTTCGAAAAAATATATAGCCTACATGCCGCAATTAGAATTGTCTCTGTTTGAAAGATGGTGTTTCCTAGGAGAGTTGCCAACCCGTTGCAAATTGGCGTTCAGTTACATAGTCGCTTTAAAAGTTCTTAGAATCATTTGAAGAGGAATCCATTTCTTTACCTATATAGGCAGAGTAATTTGAATCAAAAAAGATGTATTCCTTCTTGGAAATATTTAAAATTATCGAAGCGCAGTGGCGGTTATTTTCATTAAATGGCATTGTTGCAAAAGTTTCATTGATGTAAAATACATGGTAAGGAGGGGATTGATTAGCGAGGACGATAGTAGATAACTTTATAGAAAACGGTGGAGAATCAAATTGTCTATTCAACAAATATGAAGTTATATCAATTGCAAAGCTAGAAAGCTCCTCCCCAGCATCTAAGGTTGTATCAGAATACGATTTTCCGGCCAAGTGACATTTTCGAAAAGGGCAACTGCACAAGATCGATGACGTGGTTATCTACACGAATCTCTACTTTTCCGCCTATCAGGAATGTTTTGATAATAGTTAACATCACTAACTAATCCATTTGGCAGAAGGGTAACTTGTTTAAGTGATCGCCATTTTTGCCATCGTATGAGGAATAAGTTACAACAGAGAAGACTATTGCAGGTAATAAGTAAAAGTGATAAAAGCCTGCTAATTTTGGCAACATATGGTTTTCCTAAAATTCGTTATCTCTCTATACATTCACAATTTAGATTCCTTTAAACGTATAAAATACTAAATCACTCCATTTCTTTTTAGTTACATTGAGTAAGCCTTACACCTGGTAATGGTGATTGGATGACATCTTTAAAGAATCGTCATTATTTAAGAAATTAAAATTTGTATAATTAGGATCATAATCGGCGCATTAATCGGTGGAGTATATATATATATTATTTTTTTTCTATTATTTTCCAGTTATCTTTTATTAAGTATTATATTTTATTTTTCTCTTTGTATTATGTGCACATATATTCGTATTATTATTTCGTCCTGTAATTGGGGTATCCTGTTGGGCGAATAAAGTTTATTATAAAGTTTATTATAGAATCTTTATACTTATGAGAACACTTAATCTCTATTATACCATCATCTTCAATAAATCCATCTGATGTGCAAACTAAGAATGGGTATTTTCCGTAAATTATAAGTCCACTTCTACATGCATTTTGGTTTTCATTCACATATTTTCTTCTAGCAACGTCTTCGTATTTAAAACCAGTTGCTTCAGTTATAATATTGTTTCCAGTTCTTATTTCTCGAACTATCGACATTTTTGTTATTTCTTTACACTTAAATATTTTAACAAATAAAGAAGATGCTTCTTCTAGGTCTCCTTTCCTTCTACAAGCTTCCGTGAACTAATGTATGCCTTTCTTAGTTCTTCAGTTCAGCGTTGATAAGGGTAACCACATGGATTTCTTTCATATACTTTTGATGCTTTCCACTTGAGTCTTTGATTCGTTCAAATGGGCCCCTACATTATCTATTTTTCTATTTTTTATATATGACCCAGTGAAGTTGGTGCTTGCTTGTTTAGTTCCTTTACTCGGTCTTTCTTCAGCTGTTCTCTCTTCACAATTAGATTCTGGAATTATGTCTACATTAGTTCTCCTTTTCTTTAGATTAATCTCATTGCATCGGCAAGTTAACAATATGTAAGGAATATACTCCCTGTAGGACTAGGAATATAACTGCCAAAGCGCACTATGTTCCGACGAATAACACCGGAGAAATAATTTTTGCATGTGCGATTTTCTTAAATTTCACCCCCAGGGACCCTCGGCAAGTTAACGATATTTGGGGTGTATACTCCTTATAGGACTGGGAATATAACTGCCAAAGCACATTATGTTCCGGCGAATAACACCGGAGATATAATTTTTTCATGTGCGATTTTCTTAAATTTCACCCCCAGGGACCCTCGGCAAGTTAACGATGTTTTTTGGTGTATACTCCTTATAGCACTGGGAATATAACTGCCAAAGCGAATTATGTTCCGGCGAATAACACCGGAGATATCATTTTTGCATGTGCGATTTTCTTAAATTTCACCCTCAGGGACCCTCGGCAAGTTAACGATATTTGGGGTGTAAACTCCCTATAGGACTGGGAATATAACTGCGAAAGCGCATTATGTTCCGGCGAATAACACCGGAGATATAATTTTTGCAATAGCGATTTTTTTTAATTTCACCCCCAGGGACCCTCGGCAAGTTAACGATGTTTCTTGGTGTATACTCCCTATAGCACTGGGAATATAACTGCCAAAGCGCAGTATGTTCCGGCGAATAACACCGGAGATATAATTTTTGCAATAGCGATTTTTTTAAATTTCACCACCAGGGACCCTCGGCAAGTTAACGATATTTGGGGTGTAAACTCCCTATAGGACTGGGAATATAACTGCCAAAGCGCATTATGTTCCGGCGAATAACACCGGAGATATAATTTTTACATTAGCGATTTTCATAAATTTCACCCCCAGGGACCCCCGGCAAGTTAATGATATCTGGGGAGTATACTCCCTATAGGAGTGGGAATATAACTACCAAAGCGCATTATGTTCCGGCGAATAACACCGGAGATATAACTTTTGCATGTGCGATTTTCTTAAATTTCACCCCCAGGGACCCTCGGCAAGTTATCGATATTTGGGGTGTATACTCCCTATAGCACTGGGAATATAACTGCCAAAGCGCATTATGTTCCGGCGAATAACACCGGAGATATAATTTTTACATTAGCGATTTTCATAAATTTCACCCCCAGGGACCCTCGGCAAGTTAACGATATTTGAGGAATATACTCCCTATGGGAGTGGGAATATAACTACCAAAGCGCATTATGTTCGGGCGAATAACACCGGAGATATAATTTTTGCATGTGCGATTTTCTTAAATTTCACCCTCAGGGACCCTCGGCAAGTTAACGATATTTGGGGTGTAAACTCCCTATAGGACTGGGAATATAACTGCGAAAGCGCATTATGTTCCGGCGAATAACACCGGAGATATAATTTTTGCAATAGCGATTTTTTTAAATTTCACCCCCAGGGACCCTCGGCAAGTTAACGATGTTTCTTGGTGTATACTCCCTATAGCACTGGGAATATAACTGCCAAAGCGCATTATGTTCCGGCGAATAACACCGGAGATATAATTTTTGCAATAGCGATTTTTTTAAATTTCACCACCAGGGACCCTCGGCAAGTTGACGATATTTGGGGTGTAAACTCCCTATAGGACTGGGAATATAACTGCCAAAGCGCATTATGTTCCGGCGAATAACACCGGAGATATAATTTTTACATTAGCGATTTTCATAAATTTCACCCCCAGGGACCCTCGGCAAGTTAATGATATTTGGGAAGTATACTCCCTATAGGACTGGGAATATAACTGCCAAAGCGCATTATGTTCCGGCGAATAACACCGGAGATATAATTTTTACATTAGCGATTTTCATAAATTTCACCCCCAGGGACCCTCGGCAAGTTAATGATATTTGGGGAGTATGCTCCCTATAGGAGTGGGAATATAACTACCAAAGCGCATTATGTTCCGGCGAATAACACCGGAGATATAATTTTTTCAAGTGCGATTTTCTTAAATTTCACCCCTAGGGACCCTCGGCAAGTTAACGATATTCCTGGTGTATACTCCCTATAGCACTGGGAATATAACTGCCAAAGCGCATTATGTTCCGGCGAATAACACCGGAGATATAATTTTTACATTAGCGATTTTCATAAATTTCACCCCCAGGGACCCTCGGCAAGTTAACGATATTTGAGGAATATACTCCCTATGGGAGTGGGAATATAACTGCCAAAGCGCATTATGTTCCGGCGAATAACACCGGAGATATAATTTTTTCATGTGCGATTTTCTTAAATTTCACCCCCAGGGACCCTCGGCAAGTTAACGATATTCGAGGAATATACTTCCTATAGGAGTGGGAATATAACTGCCAAAGCGCATTATGTTTCGGCAAATAACACCGGAAATATAACTTTTTTATGTGCGATTTTCTTAAATTTCACCCCCAGGGACCCTTGGCAAGTTAATGATATTTGGGGAGTATACTCCCTATAGGACTAGGAAGATGACTGCCAAAGCGCATTATGTTCCGGCGAATAACACCGGAGATATAATTTTTACATTAGCGATTTTCTTAAATTTCAGGGAATCTGGGCAAGTTAACGTTGTTTAGGGAATATACTCCCTATCGGTATAGGAGATGCACCCCTCTCTAATGTAACCGTAAATTTGCCGCCATTTGGTGTTTAGTAAAAATCGTAGCGGTGTATCTTAAATTTTACCGTTATTATGGACGTCACTGGACGTTCGGGTGTTTCCGTAAAAATTGGCTGCTATCTTAGGCTGCTGTTTTCATACCGGTCGTAATTCTGCCTATATTCTAGACTAAAAACAATTCTAAGAAATATTAAATACATAATCCCACAACTACCGTTATTCTATTCAATGTTATTTAGTACTATAAATTATAATTCCAACTAACATTAAATAGAATAACGGCCATTTTGCTTGGGTTCGTTAGTTTTTTAAAGAAATATTAAATAAATAATAATTCCGGACAATTCTTCCTAATTCTAAGTAGCATTATATACAATAAATTCTATTCAATATGGTACAGTCGTCGTTTGTATATCATCGCATAACAACGCAAATATGCCGAAAGAACGTGCTTCTGCTCAAACAAAATTGAATAAACCTATTCGCGAATTTGGTAAAGACATGTTTAATACTGATGGCACCGTATTATTTTGTAAAGTGTCTGATACAAAAGTGAATTATGAAAAAAGTACTTTGTAACGCAACATCTTGTGACAGCAACGCACAAAACTGGCGCTAAGAAAGTTCTCGGCGGTAAAAAAACGTGTCTGCTACAAAATTTTGGTGTAATTTCGCAACGGTAGTCCAAATTTTCCTTTGATTTATGTAAGACATTTATAGATGCTGATATTCCACTATGGAAATTAGAACACCCTACACTTAATACATTCCTCGAAAAATATACTAAAGAGCGCATTCCTTGCGCATCCACGCTCCGAAAAAATTATGTCGATACAGTTTATACGGAGATAATGAACCGAATAAGGAAAGAAATACACGGGGAAAATATTTGGGTATCAATTGACGAGACAACAGATACACTTGGCCGATATGTTGCTAACGTAATAATTGGAACTTTGGAGCCATTACGGAAATCGAAAGTTTAATTACTAACTCTAGTGAAGTACTTGAATCTACTAACAATTCTACAATAGCATAATTATTTACAAACGCACTATCCTTGCTGCGGCCTGGAGGAGTAAAACACGAAAGTTTTACTGTTTGTTACTGATGCTGCTCCTTATATGAAGGCTGCTGCTAAAGTCCTTCAAATAATATTTCCCAAAATGATACACGTCACATGCATTGCTCACGCATTCCACAGAGTCGCTGAAGAAACGCGCACTTTATTTCATGACGTCGATCTTTCGATTTCAAATATAAAAAAAGCTTTTCTAAAGGCTCACTGCCACCTTGACCTATTTTAACGAGATGGGGAAAATGGATATCAGCAGCCAACAGTAAAATCTCTCTAAAACGGACACTACTTTATCTCCGAATAAGAGAATTTTATTGAAAATAACAGTTCAATATGCGTTCATAAAAAATGTCCGCTGAAGAAGGATGTCAGCTTAAGTGTCCGAGAGATTTCAGTGTATATTATTAATAATAAATACAGTAGTGTCCGGATGTAAAGAACCGCAAGGGACCGAGAAATTTATTTCGTTATATGCGGAGTTCGTAATAAACAAAACGGATGAAATACATTGGACAAATTAAAAAATTAGTTAACTACCTACGTTATGCAAACGATGTTTATTTACATAAGAGTACACACTTTGAGAACTACTGTATACATATATTTTAATATTACATGTGTATTCATTACTGATTAAAAAAGATAATTTTTGCTTCTTCAACAATTGTGAAAGAGATAATTCGTTATCAGAGTCAAACTCATCAAAAGAAGTACAGAAACCAGCATGTTTGAAACAATTACTGATGGCTTTCCTCGTAACTTTTTGCTATGCTTTATGACCAAAATTTATTGCATCCAGTAAATTTTCAGACCTACTTTCATCAATCGAATTAATTACGTTTATAAGCAAAAAATTTCGATAGTAGCTTTTAAATACGTGTATTATTCCCTGGTTCATAGGCTGAAACTTCGAGCTAGTGTTTGGTGACATAAATACTAATTTAATATTACGCAAACCTTTCATTGGAAAATGTGCAGAGCAGTTGTAAACCAATAGAATAATTTTTCTATTCTTTTAATAACTCTTCATCCCACAGTCTCAGTTCTATAAACAAATAGCCAGTCATCCATTCGCAAGAATTTGTTTGATGTGTTTGAAACATCGTGCATTTTGTGACTTGCCTATCAGTAGCAATTTTCTTTTTTCACTTCCCATTAAATTAGCGTACAGAAATAAGGTTAATTTATCTTTTGAAAGCTTACCGCCTATACATTTCTCAAATTTAAAATTTGATGTCTTATCTGGTGTTAGTTTATAAAACAAACCAGTTTCGTCTCTGTTGAAAATGTCTTCATCCTTATACTGTCTTCCAATTCCAGGCCACTTGTTATTTAACCAATCTGTCACAACATCCATATTAACATCAGCGGCTTCTCCAACAATTTTGCAACTATCAATATCATGGCTTCTTTTAAATCTTTCAATCCAGCTTCGACTACAAATAAACTGTTCACCATTTAACCTTATTCCTAGTTCTGTAGCTTTTATTTGGAAAACTGAACCGCTTATGGATACATTATTGTTTCTTTGTTTAAACCATTGTAAAAGTGCACTATCAATATTGCTTCACTTTTTAAGTGTTACACTACAGCCTTGGACGAAATTATAGGCACCCTCGCATTTGGTTTATACCGCAACTTTCACCAGTAAATAAATGAAGCGGATGGCATAAATGTAATATATTATTTAAGAAAAAATAAAATTCAATATCGAGTTGATCCTCCTTGGGCGTTTGTTACAGCAGTTATCTTTTTCGGTAAACTAGCAACAAGTTTCTCGCAAGTAGAAGCTGGTATTTCATTCCATTCCTCTATTAACGCTCTTTCTAACTCTTATTTTTTCGAGTACGTACCTACTGCTTTAAAATGGTCCACAAATGTTCTTACACCCTCACATTACTGTGGTAACTAACAGCGCGAAACACAATAAACTCTATTAATTTCCAAACCTGCAATATAACTCGGTAATTCCCCGAGGAATATTTAGATATACTATTTATAAATCCCCGAATGATTAAATAACTGCATAGATGGCATCAGTTTTCTAATACAGTAAACCCTCGTTACCGCGAACACCGATGCTGCGAAATTGTCTATTTTACGAACAATAATATCAGTATGAAAACTTCTAATGTATTTCTAAAGCAGTTAATTTCATTATAACGATATTTCAATTAAGTGAATTACGAACAATTTTAATCTTCCAAGGCACAAAAACTAATATAAAAATATACCATTAATACGAACCAATATAATCTTACACCTACATAATTTAGAAACTGCGTAAACATTCGATTCCAAAGCGGCATTTTTTATTATTAATTTTTTTACTATTTTCGTTTCTGAGAGGTTATTTTAGAGTTAAGATTTAGTCGTTAACATAAATTGTGCGAGTACACATAATTTAATAAAAATGAGTGAAAAAAGACCAGAGATTTCTTTAAAAAGAAAATTGGACATCTTAGAAGAGGTACAAAAAACAAATGTCCAAAACTAAGATCGCGGAAAAATTTAACATTCCGAAATCATCTACCATAATAAAAAATAAAGATAAAATTGGCAACGCTATTTTAAAAAAATATAGTTATGTACTAATTATTGCTATAGTATTACTTTAGAATATACAATATGCAATGAAATTTCATATAGTACATATGTAATACGTTTTTAATAATAAACACTTGAAACATTCTTATTATGTATGCACATACATAAATGCTATTATTCTTTATAACGAACTAATTCGCACTAACGAAACTTCATTTATACGAACACCTCGATATAACGAACATTACCCTTTCCCCCGTGCCTGTTCGATGTAATGAGGGTTTACTGTCTAACGAAATATAGGGGGTGCCTAATAATTTTGTCCAAGGCTGTACCATACTTAAAACCCTCTTTAATTTTAGTTTTATTTTTCCAAATGGTCCCACTTTCTATTTCGCGGATCATTTCGTATTTATCACGTAACGTAAAAGATCGTTTACGTTTTTGTGATAAGTTTGCTCTCGAGTTCCCATTTTTTTAATTGCTTCTTGGGATTTCCAGATTGCAAATGAACACATGAATGGAGAAACAGATGTGCAATGACAACAACTTAAACCAGAATAATATCCATAAGGCAAATAATGACATTTATTTCTTTTATGAATGGTGCGTTTGATTAAAAAGAACGGGTTTAAATAATCGAACTCTTGTATATGTATTCCCTCTTATGAGTACAAAGATTTGATTCAATATACATATAAATGTGTTCCATGTTCTTATCGGTGTTGCCCTGGCTTTCCGAATATTGTGTGTTGACTGTTGATGCAGTATCTAAACAAGTTCGCTTTAAACAGAAACTATTTGGAAGACTCCAAAATTGGTTCATATTATTCCGAAGTTCGTCATAAGCGGGTTCGCAATAAAAGGTATTTTTTAATATTATATTTATGGCAAATATAATGGGACGCTCGGTTTTGATACGCAACAACCGGTAGTTCGCTTTAAGCAAGTTCGTTTTTAGCCGTTTTAGCCTACTGTAATACGAATCGTATTTATTTATGGCATGAAAAAAGGCCGAGTTAGTTACTGTCACCATAATTAGAGATAATGTTATGTCATAGAAACACTGAGAGACAGAGAAAGAAAGTTCTGAAAACAGCATAGAAACTATCCTAAACAACAATTATTACAAAGATCAAAACAAGATATTGCAATCTTAAATATTAAGTACTCGAGCAAGATACAAAGCATACTAAATAGAAAAATAGATATAGGAATTTGAATCAAATGTGGAAAAACCTTCACGTGCACTTCTGATGATGGAAGTTGTAGAAACGAAATCCTTAGGTAACGATACCCCAATTAAATTTGGTTTGCGCTTAAGTGGAATCCAACATGACATTCATTACTACAATTAGAAGAAATAGCTATCGAATCAATCGATATGCTTATAAGTACCTAGTAATCAAAAATAGATTACCGTTTTAAATATTTGCTTATTTCTGCCTTAATTATATATTAAATAGTTTAGTATAAACGTCAGAAAATATTTTTCAGTCCATTTTATTAAGCGATCTTTAATAGTGTTAGATGTAAAAGTTAAATAAGTATAAATTAAAATAAAAGCTAAAAAGCACAATAACGATCTTTTACAGATCTATGAATTGCTTAAATTACTATTTCAAATTTTAATTTACTTATTTCATTCATTGGTATTACGACGGTTTTAGGCTTTTAACTTTCAAAATTATATCTTTACAAAAATAACAAATGTGTCATTTTAATGCAATTTTAATTGTAATGCTTGGATATTGTCCAATTCACGTTTATATTGTTATTTATATCTATTTCTTATGAATGCTTCTTCCAATATCATATATTAAAATTTTTAATGAAATTATTAATAAAATCTATGGTCTCTTCGGTACTCTTGTATCTTTCTAATAAATGTAACACTTCCATCTTCAGGTTTAATACTCGCATTATTTCAAGAATAGAAACATTCTGATTTTTTTAAGCTTATAAGCATTATACAGCGTGTCCCAGTATCAACAGACCGAATTCACTGTAGAGATACACTCAGAGAAATGTAGTGGTGAAGGCATACAATATATTTGTAGTTAACGTGTTGTGGTAATATCCATATATGGGTTCTTGCAACAAAGATATACGTAGATCTTACTACAATAAACACGAACACGTAATATGGTGTGACATATTGTAGTGAAAAAAACAAAATATTTGTAGTTACTGTTAGATACACTACAATATTGTTGTTGAACAAACAACAATAAGTGTTACACGTAGAGAAACGTTTACTTGTATCAAGGCTGTCCGCCTCAATTCAAGACAATTAATTACTGTTTTCACAATACAAGAACTGTTTTAAATCAAAAGAAATATTTTCTTAGCGCTTTTTTTTTCCAGTTAGAAGTATACACTTGTAATGAAATAATTGTATTTTATATCCACATTATTAGTTGCACTTACCTTGTTTAAAACAGTACAACATATCCGTACATAGTGCGGTGAATTATTCCCATGCTTGTAACAGAATGATGTTCAAACAAAAATGAACTTAACACACATGAAAAAAGTGCGTAGAAACAATAATCAAGATAATGTTGATATATAGCTTATGGTATTGATGGATTCGCTGAAATGTTGTTCAGCGACACCAAATGCCAAGGGATATAGTCAGGCCGTCCAGCGACAGACACAGAAATATAGATGCCATACTTACCCATACAATGGTATAACCTTACAAAGTTTCATAAACATTTTCGAAAGATACCGGTTAATGTAATATTTTTTTTCTTTTTATTACTAATTACCACGTGTACTAATTTAACTATAGTTTTTTTTTAATATAAAAGAAATAATAAAAAAAAAGGGATAAATAAACTTAAATATTAACTCATTAATTACTATATAGATATAATTTAATTATATTGTAACATAAAACAAAATTTTAGTTCATTCACTTGCTCCTAATTTTAATTATTAACTTTAGGTTTTTCCATTGTTATAATTTTTCATTTATTGGATATACTAGCAGCTGGTCCGATGTGTTTTTTGAACACGAAACCAGCCGCCTAATTTCTCAATAGAACTTTGTGAAACCTGGACCATTTCTTTATTCCTACCTTTAATATGAATATTTTCTTAATTTAAAACTAAATGATTTACTTGGAAGAAACATTTTTGTGTCTTGGATTTTCTTGATTTTCTAACCCTACAAAAATATTTAATACAAATAAACTTTCAAGAAAAAATAAAATTAAGAGCAAGAGAATGAACGAATGAAAAAGTTTTTTTTAATGTTACGTAATGTTAAGTATAATTAAATTATTTCTTTAACAATGTAATTAAATAGGGATTATTTTTATGTAGTTTAATAATTAATGAGTTAATATTTAAGTTTATTTGTCCCTTTTTCTATTATTATTCTTTATTATATATCTAAAAAAAAACTATAGTTAAATTTGTACACGTGGTAAATAGTAATAAAAAGAAAAAAAAAATTATATTAACCGGTATCTTTTAAAAATGTTTGTGAAACGTTGTACGTTAAAGGTAATATCATTGCATGGGCAAGTTTGGCATCTATATTCCTCTATACTCTCTAGGGCGGCATGACTATATCTCTTGCCACTAGGTGACGTTGGGAAATATTTCAGCGATGTTTTTGAAAATTAGGTGCACAAATTGAGACGCGAATAGAAATGAAGGCATGAGGAAAAGGCGTTAGTGCTTTTTTGTTCTCATATTGTGTTTATCAGGAGTAATTCCATTAACACCATGAGCTTTTATATATCAGCATTATCTTGGTTATTGTTTCCAGCCACTTTTTTCATGTGTGCTTATAGGAATAATGTATTGGTGAGTTTTTATTAATAAATAAATATATGATATAATACTTTTCTGTTTTTCTATTTTTTCGATACAAATTTGAATTTAAGATATACAATTAAGAAGTTGTATCGTATTTACCACTCCAGTTGCATGAATAATGTCCTCCAATATGATTCTGCGCTATGTAGAAATGTTGATTTGTATCTGTATATGCAGGAAAGTGCAATTAATAATGTGGATATAATATGCATTTTAAAAATTCTAAGAAAATAATAGTTATAATGGCCATTTACTTACACCAAGAAACCCTTTCATCAAATTTTCTACTTTAACGACATTACAAGTGTATGGTAATTTACCTACAATTTTGTAGTACCTTTTTTACTATGATTTTGGAATATTTTTACTATATATATGGAGTACAGGCATCTACTTCAAAAAACTGCAATAATAGGGTACCTTACGTAATTCTGAACAAAATAACTTAATAAACCCATGGCAAATGTACTTTTGAGTTACAAATAAAGCAAAACTAAACTCTTTCCGTATTTCTTCAAAAACTAGCATATTACTTTCTTTATAACTAAATAGCTAATAGAATTAAACAAAATAAAAGTTTATAAAAATTTCCAATGTGTCCACTATTTTCCTGTGATATTAGAGGAAGGATTATTTGTGCCTTCCTTAACGGTATTAAGCAATCGAAAATTGCGAAAAAATATGCTGCAAGTGGATTAATTATGTCTCGCATTTAACAGATATAAAGGCTAATCGGGTACTCTAAATCTGTGGCACGCACGTTTCGATAGCCAAGCTATCATCATCAGCAGTAAAACTGAATTCAGTTTCAGTGAACTGTTTAGGCTTTAGCGAACTGTTTCAGATATAAAGGCACTGGTAGTGGTAAGAGATTGAAAAGTACAGGACGACTGAAGAAAATTTAAAATTGTACGAACTGAAAAATATGTGAATTAGCAAAGGTTAAGGATTTTTATCATTCCAAAAAATATTGCGAGAATTAAAAGAAAATGGAAGAATTGCTACAATTTGAAAGAGACTTACAATAGGTCACTTATGTATAGAGATATTTTAAATAATCAACTTCTTACGTATGCTAAAGAAGAAATGTCGTAAGATTTCAGTTTTAAGATAACGTGCTATTTTTTGTTCGTTTCTTTGTGGGGATTTTGGTTCGGACATTTTGAAATTAGATTAACATTGATATGCATTATGAATAACTCCATAATTCTTTTGTTTTAAATAGGCAACTGTTCAAATATGTTATTGGTCCACTGTACCATATCTACCACATCCAGCTCCTGTTTCAAATGTCACAGGTCACATTTCCTTAAGAAAAGGCTGTCCTTGACGGTTGTTTGAAATTACATATATTGCCGATTTTGTTCAAACCCCCACAAATATTTTCTGATACATTTACCTTCAATCATTTACCACTTAGACCTACCAAGTAGGTAAACATAAATATAACCTATGATTGATTACCTTATAAAATTGCTACGGAACGCGAAACAATTTCGATTTTAAAATTAATACAACACTGGGTAAGATTGACACTAAAATGTACCCGGCAATTGCTTAAATTTTATCAGCATTGCTAGTAAAGTGATATAATAGAAACAGGAAGTAGTTACTAATGTGAGTTATAAATACGAGTATTATCCGTAATCCGAATTGTTCTCCGATAATACAAACAAAATAAAATTAAAACAAAATGATAAAAGAAAAAGGTTATATTAAAGTTGTAAATGTGCGGAAAGGTTCCAAAGCAGTACTTAACTAACATAAACTTTTTAAAAACAAACGTAATGTGAAATATTGCAATAAATATTTATCAAAGTAGAAGATTTTATATCCAGAATCATTATAAAAATGCATTACATAGCCTTATACATACTTGAGAAAGTTAAAAAAAGCTACGTTCTTTATGAAAATATTGCAGTTCTGCTTATTTATTGCGTATTTACTTACCCGAACGGGCTAATAGCAGACGGTTGAATTATGGGTCTTCTTGGGGGGCTTTGCACCCCATTTGAATTAAAAAAGGACGACATGGTGAACAAAAATTTTAGCTACATCCAAGTCACAACATTTTAACCAACAGGTTTATTTAATAAACTAATGTAAATACTACATTTTAATTTTCGTCACATAATCAGTCAATACTTATTTTGTTCCAACTTAAAATTCACACGTAATATACAGTTTAAATTATTGCTGCTTAAAAATAACACTGGTCACTACTACTTAAAAAAAAAACGAATTGCTACAGGTAGAAATTTAAATAATTCGGACTTAAGCGAAACAAGAACAAACTACCGCAACAACGTCCTGAACTCTACTGAAATTGATAAACAAATCTTACAGCTTCAGCTAGTGCTTCTGGACCAGCGATATTATCACAGACGTACTGGTAGGCATTTCTTGAAACATGCGCATTTGAATGTAACGTAACAGACGGAGGTAGATAAAGAATTTGCAGTCAATGTTTTTATTTATAGAAATACAGATTTCTTGGAATAAACACGTGTCTAACGTAATTCAAATAATAAATTAAAATTGTAAAGTTAACCTATTTCACGCTATGAGTAAGTTTTCAGTAGTTTATATTTCTTATCAAATAGGTATACCCAGTAAATTATAGGAAATTAACTTGCATGTAATCTGCCTTATACAGATGTAAACCAACGTAATATCCGCAGAATTTGAATATAACGTCATATCTTTACTTTTGTCTAATCTAACGTCTAGGTTATATTGCATTCTTAGAGGTATATTGTATAGATATATAACGAAATATAAAAGTTACTCACGTTCCATCGAAATTTATTGAAAAATCCGTTGCATCTGTACTTGGCCCACTCATGTTTCATGTAAAACTGTAATACTTCG
The DNA here is from genome assembly GCA_029619315.2 of Dynastes maya. Taxonomy (NCBI): domain Eukaryota; kingdom Metazoa; phylum Arthropoda; class Insecta; order Coleoptera; family Scarabaeidae; genus Dynastes; species Dynastes maya. Next base: position 55,890,564 of record JAROYE020000001.1, read on the forward strand.
ATCACAAAACGTTAAAAACTTGATTAATAAAAAGCAGTTGTTAAAATAACGGTTGAATTGACGTTCGAATTATTTGTTTTTTTTTGAGACATTGTTGCTATTGGTTGTTGCCAAGGTTGCATAAACCGTCAACGTAAGAGTTATCATGTGAAATGTCCCTAACTTCGAGAAGAAATTTACTTTCCTTTAAAACTTTAAATAATAAGTTGTATTGTTATCTAATTGTTATCAATACACTTGTTAGAGACGGAATTATTTTTAGCGATGTTAGTTTCAGATACTTGTGCTCGATTTTTTTTAAATTAATTCGCTATGAAATCTCTAAACTGTGACTAAAGCATTAATTTTTACCATGCTACAGTTGGTTGTACTTCATTTGTGTTTATTCATCATATTCATACGAAATATTTAATGTTTCTTGAAAACAAGTTCAAAATAATGAAAATGTTTGCATCACTAATATTGAAAAAGGTCTCTTTAAATTAATGCGTTTGTCCGAATCTTTGATCCAACAACTTGAACAATTTTACAGCTCTATTTTGTTTGACATAAGAACACAGTTGTGTTGCTCAAACTGTTCAGTTTCCAGCAATTAAAAAAAAACAAATAATATTTCTGGTTATTGTGTAGTAATAGACAAGACATGTATATATATATTATTTATTTAACTCTTTAACAGTATTCAATAAGTTATCAATCTTATACTTATGATGTAATTTATTAATTAAGTTTTCTAACATTTCATTGCCTTCCATAAAATGTTGTAAATTATGAATATTAGCACTTTGTAACCGATGATCCGTTATCCTGTCTTGACTAAAATTATATGTTCTAATTTTTTCATTTCTAAGATTTGACCGAACCTGACTTTTTCTAGTTTGTAGCGTTTCATCTTCTTGCTTTTGTAGTTGCATATCGTAAAGTTTAGCTCGAAGGCGTTGCATAGCTAGCTCACGATTTTTAATTTGTGATCGATCCACTTGGCATTCTACTGATACACCTGTTGGTAAATGCGTTATTCGTACAGCGCTATCCGTTGTATTTACATGCTGCCCACCAGCACCAGATGCACGCTTTGTTTCAATCCGTAGATCTTTATTATCCAGTTTTACCTGGATATCATCAGGCTGTGGCAATGCTAAAACTGATGCAGTGCTAGTATGTATACGACCTGACTTTTCAGTAGAAGGAATTCTTTGCACTCTATGAACACCTGCTTCATGCTGCAGGTATTTAAATACTCCATCTCCATATATTAAAATACTGCCATGTCGAATACCTCCTAAATCTGTCGTTAAATATTCTGCGATTTCATAATTCCAACCTTTGTATTGTATAAAGCCACAATACATATTAAATAACTCGTTTGCAAATAACATTGCTTCTTGACCACCTACCCCAGCGTTTACTTCCAATAAAATAGCATTATGATTGTCATTGCTACCAATATTTAAAAGTGCTTCTTCTAGCTGTTTATCGACAACATTAATTTTATCTATAAAACATTTTCTTTCTTCCTCGGCTATTTTCTGCATTTCTTTATCTTTATCATTGAGTAATTCATGTAAATTTGTGAGCATATCAACTAGTTTCTTACGTTCTTCTAATATTTGAATGGCAGGCTCTATTTCAATTAAGGCATTTCGGTTATTAGGCGTCCCTTTGAGTGTATGATAAGCTTCCTCCAATTTGTTTACATAGTTGTTTACATTTACGCCGTTAATTACCAATTCTAAATCATAGTTTGGAGATATATGTAATGGGCGCCCTATAAATAAGCCAGGTATACCGCCAGTCTGTATCTTGCGATATGAAGAATGCACTTTTATTAGTTGCTTGAGCCATCTCATTCTAGTGTCCTGTGTTATGTTGTAAGATCACAGAAAATAATTAAAAAGTTAATACAAAATACATAGTACTTAAAAATTATGACGTACATACATGTATGTGATTGCATATACAGTACAACCGAATGTAACCTTACAATGGGGTTCTTGTCGGTAAGAAATAACTATTTCGACATATGTATACTACGAATATGTACTACTTCAAGTTGTTTACAGTTCCACTAAATAATATAAAATTCGCATTAAAAAATTAGCATACGTAAATTAAATGTAATAATTTGATGAAATTAATGACATTTATCGTTAGGTGACATCTTTGTGGTGTGGCAGAAAATAGGAAAGAGAAACAGGTTTCATACAGAAAATTCTGTATATTTTCTTATATCTGGCTGCTATTGTTAAACTATTAGAATCTAGAAAGCGCCACCATTGCAATTACAGCTAACTGTATTGGCTGCGTTCAGCGGGCACAACCAAGGATAGGCATTTGTCAACGTCAAGTCGGTCGTGACGTTATCTACGTTATCCCGCGTTCCATTATTTGTTATTTTCATTCATTAAGTGTAAAATGTAAAATGCGTAACGTTTGTAATTAAATTGAAAATGACAATAAAGGAAACACAATATGCAGTAAGCAAAATAGTGGCGTATATGTTTATTTACAAAAAAAATATTTCAATTTATAATACACCTTAAGTTTAAAATTAAAAGTTTTCATAACTTGAAAGCACCATGAATAACAATAAAGAGAATATGTGCAGCAAACAAACGAATCGTGTATAATATTTATTTACCAAAGATACTATTAATTTACAATACAATATGTACGTAGATACTATATATAAAATTGAACACAGATAGGCGTTTTTAAATTTTGGGGATAATTTTAGTTAGTAATTCCGGGAATAAGGATATATTCGTTAATTTCTTGGCGTAATACATGCCAGTATGACTTTATTGCAGGAATTGCCAACCTAAATCGTCCGCGATATTTAAAAATTTCGAAAGATGAATGTTTTTAAATACGTCAGTTTCTTACACTAAAGAGATTGTCGGTCCATCAAGTCGATTCGGCTCGACAACTCCGTTTGTCCTACTTCAAACGATGCAAAAAATATAATGTTACTTTCAGTATAAAAAAATTAATACTAATTTCAGTGACGATTTGCTTATTTAATTCGAACAAGTAACATGGGTATATTAAAAGACAAAGAGGCTTTTCCTTCTTTATGACAACATTGTTTTAGTTTTACGAATCGCATTTTTTTGTATGAAATAGTGTTTTTATTGCAAAATTTGAAAATATTACAATATTATTCCGTGGACTTTTGCGACTGGTATCAGCACCGATACAATAATCTTCTGCAACTAGCGAATATGACTTAATAATAAAAGATAATAAAACAGAGAAAATTGGAAATCTAGTGCTGCCTTAAATGTAAAACATTTGTCCTTTTAAGTGAGCGTATGAATTACATATATCTTCTTTTTTTTTAATATACTTCTCGGCATCAAATTATCAATGTACTTAACTTACATATTATTAAATTTGAAAGTATGTAGACACCTAATTTGAAAAAAGAACGTTCAAAATTAACAACGGACGGGGCCGTCTTATTTAAAAAAGGCTTCGAAATATTCCATCACCCTAGTTACTATGATCGGTTTTCCCGGATATCTAAACGTACATTCCGTCTGGTTCGGGAATTATTGCTCTGGGGTTAAGGGAAAAATGGTAGAAGAAAATATGACAAGCGATATGGACCTTCGTCTACTCAGACACGTAAAATCCACCTTACGCTTGTGAAACATGGCTATTCAGGAACTACCAAAACCACCCCTGCTAAAGTGAGGTTATTGTAAATATTGTAAAACACGAAAAACAAGATATTGTTGTAAGTTTTGCAAATCGTGGTTATCTGTGGAACAATTACCGCATGTTGGACGGAGTGTATGGAACAGAAACTAATGTAAACTTGAGGGGGTTCCATTTTCTGTGGAGATTTTTTTTTATTTTCTTTATATTGTAATAGAATTTTTTTTATTTTCTTTATATTGCAATATTCTTATATAGTCTTATATATGTAATTCAATAAAAGGTATTTAAAAAATTTAAAACTAATTTAATTACCCATTTGTTTAAGTAAAACTATGTTAAAAATGCAAGTTTTTGCTTAGAGGGCAATGTCTCCCCAACAATTCAATATTTTTACATAAATCTTACTTAAAATCAATACTGAAGCTAAACACTGATTAGATTGAATTTTGTAGCGACTTTAAATATGGTTCTAACAGACTTCACCTAAGAGTCATTGTGATTTCTGAACAATTGTTTTATTTACGTTATATTTTCTGTGATAATTCCACTAGTTATTCGCCGTACCAAATGCCTACATGTTCAATTACAATAAAAAAACGTGTCAATGCATAGAAGATAAATGTAAATGTTCAGTGGTACTGTACTGTATTTAGTTGTTTATAAAAATACGTTTAGAGGCTAGAATGCATTTAAAAACAAGTTATATAAAATGTATATCATCGACTGAAACTAATTTTTGCAATTAAACATAGTGGTAAACTTTCTATTTGATTTTCACATACATAATTGTAGGGTGCCGGATATTATGGCGCGACCGTTTGGGCGCCGCTGAATGGGCGCGAGGGATTTGGGCGCGAGAATAAAAAAAGATTTAAAAATATATAAACCTATATTATTGCAAAAAATATAAGGTCACGGATTCATTTTATAATTGTATGATATCCCGCAAAGAAATTCAACAATACTTCCTCGGTGATACGTCTGAATTAAATGTTTAATCCGGTTGTCTGCATCTGTGAACTTTCGCTTTTTAATTGACGGATTATTTCCAGCTACTAACTGTTGTGTGAAAAATAAGTCTCTCCCTCGCTGAACTGTTTTTAAGCTGTTAGTCAACTTCCATATAGTTGGGTGATCCATTGACAATTCCTCTTGTAGGCGTCTATGCGCTGCTTCGGCATGATTATTGGTTCTGTCAATATCGGAAACAACGCATTCGTAGGCTGACCGTGTTTCTGGAGGAAATATAGCAGAAAAGAAGAGAATTAAGATAATCGCAACTGATACATTGGCGATCCCTTAATGATATTAAAGGTAAACAAACATTGTTTAATCTTTATTGATTGATAATTGATAATCGTGATCTGAGCCGTCGAGCTTATAAAATATCAATATAAATACCTTCCGTTTTACTATCTGTTACAGTGTTGATCTTTGGATAATTTTTATATGGCAATAATATAGATAGATTATAATATTATAATATACATACATATGTTACATAAGGTTTACTTTTTAGATTTTATTGCAATCTGAACACTGGTTCGTCGATGGGACGTTTTCGACTGCACCACATTTGTTTCATCAAATTACAAATCATCAAATTACACTTTAAATCCAGGAATGAATTAATGTGATTTTGAGCTGGCGGCCATAAATGCTTTCAAGGAAGGATTTCCAAACGCCACAATACTAGGGTGCTTGTTTCATTTAACAAGAAACCTTAGGAAGCATTTAGGGGAGCACCCAACTATATAGAAGTTGATTAACAGCTTAAAAACAGTTCAGCGAGGGAGAGACTTATTTTTCGAACAGCCAGTAGCTGGAAATAATCCGCCAATTAAAAAGCGAAAGTTCACAGATGCAGACAACCGAATTAAATATTTCATTTGGACGTATCACCGAAGAAATATTGTTGAATTTCTTCGCGAGATATCACACAATTATGAAATGAACCCATGACCTTATATTTTTTGTAATAGTATAGGTTTATATATTTTTGAATATACGAAGCGTGGCAATTAAATAACCGGACTGGTGCTACAAAACATTTTATTGATCACCAATTACATTACAAAGTTTATCCCCTTCAATGTACTCTCCTTGCCGATCCCTACAACGCTCCATACGAATTTTCCATTGTCGAAAGCAATGCTGGAAGTCCGTTTCGGTCAGCTTGTTGAGAACCTCCGTCGCTTTCGCTTTCACTGTTTTCACACTGTCACAAAAATCACAAAATTCTCGTAAGGTCGATTAATAATCATACCAATCGAATCACTATAGACTATGAGGTCTGTTCCGTACATATATACAACATATACAACTAGACGAGACAAACATTGGTGGTAATTATGACAGAATGATCAAACAAAATTTATTAATGAATTAGAAATCTATGAGAGCAGCCGCACACTAGAAACTTTTTGTCGGCGGCCAGCTTCGTCTTTAGGACAAGGGCTATTACGGCTAATAAGAGTGCGTACATTATAAGATACAGTACAGGCAAGACAGCCACCGACTAAAGCAGGGGTTCCCAAAGCTTTTTTTACCACGCTCCTTTCTATCATTAGAAAAATTCCCACGCCCCCCTAACATGCCTTTACTATTATAATGGTAAAGAAAACAAGTAGGTATTTAAAGATCATATAGATTTATTGCTGTGCTACAAAACTGACATGAGACTACATGTATAATAAGTGGTAAAAAACAAGAAATCAATCAATGAAACGGATGAGCTTGCATTTTTTTAACAAGATTGTCCATTCTTGGTCGAGTACCAGAAAGTGCACAACGTAAATCACTGTCAATATTGAGCTTGCTTCTATACTTTGTTTTTATTGCAACAACAGTTGAAAACGCCTTTTCGTATAAGTAGGTGCTTGAAAAACGCAAATACAATCGCAGCGCTTGCTCTCCTATAAGTGGATGAAATACTTGACCCAAAAGGATGTTTTATCCATTTTTTCAAAGTCGTATTTGGCAGCGAAATCATTCTTGACTTCCAAAGCTTGCTCCTGAAGTGTTTCTGGCAGTGCGTCTATGTTGACACTGAAAGGATCCCTTGCCAATCTGTAAATATTATTGTCACACGAATTGGGGAAGTAGTGCTTGAACTCTTCAGTAAGGTGCTCCAAATGGTTTGATATTTTTCTGTTAATGCCAGTATCCTCAAAAACCTCCTTAAAGCACGTTTTTTCTAGCAATGTAAATAATTTAGAAAAATAGGAATAATTACATGGTTCTGTCGATATTTTGCGTTTCCAAAGTTGCAATTTTTCTGTATACGCCATGACGGCATCACGATGATAAATTATATTTGAGTCACCACCCTGCAATTTCAAATTAAGGTTGTTCAATGAGTCAAATATATCGGATAAATAAGCCAACACTACTTGGACGCTTGGTTTTTTTAATTCGATATTTAATTCATTTTCTTTCTAATTATCCACAAAACATAATTACTTCTTCACGAAGTTCAAATAATCTTGCCCGCATATTTCCTTTTGAAAGCCAGCGCACTTCCGTATGGAATAACAGTGTTTTATGATCTGTTCCCAAATCATCACAAAGAGTTGCAAAGAGTCGAGTATTTAACGCGCTCTTTTTAATATAATTAACAACTTTTATGCATAATTTTAAAATAACATTAAGTTCGTCTGAAGGTGTCTTAGTCGCCAAGGCTTGGCGATGTCTAAAACAGTGAATAGCAATTACAGCAGGATTGTTTTCTCTGACTAATTGCACGAATCCTGAGCGAGATCCAAGCATTGAGGGAGCACCGTCTGTGCATACGCCTATCAATTTTTGCCATGAGAGTTCATGTTTGTCGAAGAATTCAGAGACTGCTGTCATCACATCAACAGCCTTTGTAGTTGTCGTTAACTCTGTAGAAAATAGCATCTCGTCTTTAAGTGTTTCGTTTTGAATGTATCGAACGAAAAGTAATAATTGTGAACATTGTGCAATATCTGTACTCTCGTCCAACTGTATTGCAAAAAAAAGGCGATTGTTTCACGTATCTATTACCTGAATTTTTATGTCTTTAGTCATATCATCAATGCGACGTTTTACAGTGTTGTCAGAATGTGGTATTTGAGATAATCTTTGTCGACTTTCTGGTCCAAGAACAATATCAGGGGCTTTCAACAGGCACGGTTTAACGATAATTTCTCCAATAACATGGCTATTCTTGGTCTTTGCGATGAGTAATGCGATGACTGAGCGAAAAAGCCAGTATTATCCAATTTTAACGCTTTAAACTTTCGCATTTCGCAGCAAAAAACTCATTCGGTTTGTCTTTTATTGCACCATAGTTTACTGACAAATGTCTCTCCAGACGCGTAGGTCTCATGGCATCATTGCTCAATACTTCGCAACAAATAATATACTGAGGGTGATCGACGCCATTTTTATGCATAGCAATAAAACCATATTTAATGTAATCTTCGTTGTATTTGCGTTTTTTAGCTGAGCTTATCGTGAGCTTTTGTCACACACAATTACACCGAAAAATCACGAAATAATAGGAAACTAACAGGTCGATGATTTTGTTCTCCTGTCAAAAGTATACTTGTTTATTCAATCGATGCTGGTCGACTAAATCGCTAAGACGAAATTGAAGGTTATGCGCAGGCGGCCGGCGGAGCGGTGTCGCGCCCTCCTAGGCATGTCTTCACGCCTCCGTTAGGGGGCGCGCCCCCCACTTTGGGAATCAATGGACTAAAGTGTCTGCAGACTATCGGGCGACAATGTTAGATGTATAGGACAGCGCACATCAAGAACAAAACTATCTGCCTTGCCTAGCATGTGTGCTAATATCAAACCTAGTGCTACAAAGTTTGAAGGAGGTTACATAGGTATGGAAATGGACAAATACCTACATTGAAAATTTAATAAAGGAAATAGAAAAGCGACCAGCAATATAATTCATTATGGGTTGTTTCAAAGATCTGCATGAACAACGGCTATAAATAGGATGTACTCTATATTTTCTCTTCCGCTTTCTCCATTCTACAATTAATGCACAAACCGCTGAGGTGAAACAGTTTGGTGTGCGCAGGTGTCAAAAATAAGCTGTCGTGCCCTTGTGCTGTTTCTGAATATAGCAGACAAGGGCAAATCAGCCTGCAGACTGTTTTGTTTCTAATGTACGGTTGCTCTAAATGTTAGATCTCATCTTATGCTTAAAATTAAAACAAAGTGTAAACATTAATATGTATATTTCAAGTATATAAGAATATTTATACTACACAACATTAGTGTAGTTAAGAAAATAAATTTTTATGTATGAGTTGCAAGATTCTTGCGAGATTCTGATTGTAGATAGTATATCCATTTAAGATTTGGCGGAACCTCTTTCAAGCAAGTAATAATTAATTTTCCCGTATATGGAATTGACCTATTATCGATTACGTCATGTTTAAGATTCAATATTGATATGACTATTTTTATGCTCCGTTTACCAGGTATACTTTCCCAAACCGGTTTAACTTGGAAAACCTCTGGTTCTACCCTTAATGTGAATTCTACTTCGTAGTCGAATGGATTTTTAAATATAAACGTGGTGGATGCACCAAGTTTGATTATGATAGGTCCTTGTGGAGTTGGATTTGTACAAGTACCAATTAGCGGATAACTATAAGAAAAAAACAATTTTAATTTATTGTTTCATGATTACAGCATGCACTTACAGGTACTGTCCACCAGTCGGTGAGGTTAATGTTAGAGATGATTGGATATTACCAAGAGCACTTGGCTCAAAGGTTATCGTTACATATTCATTGTTTGTGTTATCAAATAGAGGGATTTCTCGATCAACTGTGAAAATGGGTTTGTCTTGTACCTAAAATTTATATTAATATATAACATTCATCAGAAAGAAGTAGAATTCACTACAATCAGTTGCAAATATTGAAGTTTAATTAAATTTAACGCTTACACCAGATTCGATTCAAAAATGGGTTTTGGAATTTTAGAAACTTATCCAAAAAATTTTTTTTAAGAACTGACGAACCCTAATGCTCATTGCTTCTACAATCGAAATGAAATTTTCTTTCAAGGTTTATACAATGTTTCGGCTATAAAATGGCTAATGTTTGCTTGATAACAAGCGAATATTTGTCTTTTGAAAATAATCCGTTTCTTTTGTCCTTGGTTCATCAGCAATGGTGGATCAGCAATTTGTGCATATATATGTTTTGGTCACTTATAATTCATAATAATAAGTCAGTTGTAAGTACATCGAATATGCAAGGCGTAATTTAAGTTTCTAAGCTTTACAGTATAAGTTCTGTAATCTTGATTCTTACATGAACTATCTACTTCTATCAACAAGTACGTATAATATGTTGAATAATACCTTGATTTGGAAATTCGATCTAGTTGTAGGATTCAGTTGTATTTTTTTCTGCTCACTATTCCCGAGAGAGCATTTGAAAACTACCGGTGGCTCCGGTGCAGGATCGGCAGCTTCCAAATGAAAGTGATAAAGGAATACACCAAGTTCTTTGGTAGTAACTTCCAAATTAGCATCCATTACACCAGGAAGCAGAGGGAAATAGGCGATGTCTACAATTGCTTCTGAGAGAGGATTTGCAGTAATGAACTTCACGTACTCTAATCTTTCACAATTCGAAGTGATAGTAAAAGTAACTTCTTTTTTCAGCGGATTCTCCAATGTTAATTTATAAACTTTTGGTACACGTACACATGTGACTAAGCTGATCTCTGCAAGGGGACCACCTTGCTTTACGTTCAGCTGTATTTCGTAGAATAGATATTCTTTGGTAGCTTCGTTTTTGAATATAACCTGCAAGTCAAGACAGAATTATATTTTTGCTAATTTAAGCTAAGCTGTTACACTTCACTATCGACCTTACCACAACACCTTACTAAAACTGGCTGTACGTTATGGTAGCTAAGCTAACATCTTCACCAATAACGGACTAACCAACTAACTCTAAGCTAAAACTACTAAAATTACGGTAGACTGACCGTTTGATTTAACAAAGAGTAGAGGTTGCAAGGACTCTAAATCTAAATTAATTAAAATGTGTTTGTTTTAATACACTTCTATGCCTTCATAATAGTTTAATTGCACTTTGCTGCTTAGGTTCTTAATTAACTTGATATTATCAATACTATGATTTTCTCAAACATACTAGGGTACGTAAGAATTCATTTATAGTCGCGAGTCCCATACTTCTATCGAATAATGTTGTCGCTTGTGCTAGAGTGTCCTTGATTCGCTTCGCGCGCTCCCCACCTTATACTTTCATCGCGGGCAAACGTTGTAACACTGTCCATATATTTTAGCGGTTCACTTTACTACGGAACTTATGAACGCGGTATGTAGTAACTTTAAAAAATATTTTTGAAATTAAGCGAAGGATGGATCAATAAGCTAGTTTAAAAAAAAATGTTATAGAGCACTTTTGGGAAAACATTTTTTTTTAACAACTACATTCAATTTTCTTGTATTAAATTTACTTACGAAGAGGAAACAGATAAGAGAAGTCCTTTTCTCGGCATGTTAGTAATAAGAAAAAGAAATAAGTTGGGAACAAGCGTATATGAAAAGCTAACTAGTAATAGTAGATTCATCTTGCAAGATTCTAATTACGGGAATCTTTTTGATACATCACGTTCTTTTATCTTTCCTTTAACTTTTCGTCGATAGCGTGTTTATATTTCTTGCCAAGTGGGTTCCACACATTTACCCGTAGTGCACACCTTCTTATCGTAAAGTTTAATAATACGCGAGCGTTAGTATTATACTTGTTAATGCAGAAAGAAGTCTGAGGGCTCCAACGCCACCGTGTAACAAATTTTGTTATATCCAGTAAACGGTAGGTAATTTTCATATAATTTTCTTAAGTAGCCGATGACAATGTAATTAATGTGTAGTAACAGATAATGAATTACGAAGACCAAAAAACAGGACTAATGACGCAGATGTAGAAGAATCAGAATACTACGAAGATACATTTGAAGGTGAAGAAGGCGATATAGAGGAACATGATTCTGATAGTGAAAGTGAACGAGATGCCGAAGATGTTGAGGATTTATTGGCTACACCTTCAACAAAACTACGATTACGGCACTTGTCGGTAAAGGTAGGACAACAATTTGGAAAAATATCACGATCCAAAACGCTAGAACTAAACAATCATATCTTTAACTACTAGGTGTCAAAAACGTTGCAAAATATTGCAAACGCGGCATAGTGGGTCTTTTATTCTTAGCAAGTCTTATTAAGCAAGTATCAGGAACATACAGAAACATTATCGGAGATAATTGGTAGGTGGTAAACTACAATTAAGTAAAAAAAATGTTTGAGAGCCATCATCCTGCTTGTGTAGGCATCATAAAAAAAGAACAAAAGGGTACTTCCATCAGAATTTGTTAACACCACGAAAGCTGGGGTAGGCAATGTTGAGAAACTTTGAACAATATACGATGTAGCACGTACTTGTCGATGGCCAATGGTTATTTTTTTATGCTCCAATGATAATGACAGGTATAAACCCTCGGGTAATAACGCCGCCAATAATCCTGGTTCAGCAGGAAATATAATTGGACAAAAATACTTCAAAGGCCTTGCTTTGGAACTAAGCATTCCACAGATACTAATTTCGAAGTAACAATTGCAGAGGAAACAAGAGGTGCTATTTTTGCAAGAAAGATCGCAGAACTAAATATTATTGCGAAATGTATAAAAAGTTTCTGTACCTAACTTATAGAACCTTTATGTGGTAATAATATAGTGATACTATGCTAGGATTGCTCTAGTTCGTGCATGTCTTCAATGTAATATGACGTAATGTCATCCAATATTGCCATGTATGACTTTTACAGAAATATAGGCTAAATGCATGAAAAAAATTCATGGGCCGAATGATGCTATAATGTATTGCGTAATTCGTGAGTATCGAAAGAACCATTATTTGCATTATAAACATACTTATTCTAACGTACGAGCGAGCGTGCTATGATCACCCGATTTTACACGAACTCAGGACATCTAAACGTGTGCTGTCTTGAATGTCATGGTGGTGTCAATGGTGTTGAGAAAAAAAAAACAATTGCACGTTGCATTTCAGCGCTAACTTTATTCAATAGGAAATGAAAATTTGGGTAAAATATCTAAAATAAAACTGTAATAACTTCATCATTAGAGCAGCTATTGAGATAGTCGAAACATGAAAAACATGTAATTTATTCCGCCCAATAAAATGGTGTAACCAAAAGAAAATTGCGCATCGTATTTCAGCGTTTGGTTAAGTAACTCCCTTTGTTCATTAAACACTCTTTAAAGCAAAGCAATCTAATAAAAGCGTAATCATAAATGAGGAAGCGGAAATAAACATTCTACTTTTAGGCTAATCCTACCAGCTCCATTTGTGAAGTGATGCAGGGATTGAGTATTAGTATAGAGACTATTCACGCAATTCCGAAAAAACAATAGTAACAATAATAACAACTATAAAACACATAATCAATACAAGAGTAAAAAATCAAAAAAGCGGAAGCAAAAAGCAGTTATTCCCACTAATAAATTTTCTAATCGATCGCAATGCCGAACAAGATTTGCAAAGGGTAAAAAAAAAGCAACGGTTGCTTGCTTTGATTTATGTTTTAAGTCTTTCATCTTAAAATCAATTAAATCTCTTTTGTCTCTCATTTTGAGGCCTTAGCGTTATAAGAGTAATTTATTTGAAATGTCACTCTCCATTGTTTTGTGAAAAAGTTTACAGAGTGTTTAATGAAAAAGCGAGTTGTTTAACCAAACGCTGAAATACGATGCGTATTTTTTTTTTATTACTCTATTTTATTGGGCGGAATAAATTACATATTTTTCATGTTTCGATTATCACAATAGCTGCTCTAATAAAGAAGCTATAACAGTTTCAACTGTCCAATACAAATTTCATCGCATCTCTTTTGTTTTTCATGCGTTAATGCTTTTCTCTTCTCACATTGTTTTTGCCGGGAGTGATTCCATCACTCACATCAATACCATAAGCATTATCTTTGTTATTGTTTCTAGGCAATTTTTTCATGTATACTTCTACATTAAAGTTCACTTTTGGTTGAACATTATTCTGTACACAGCTTACCTTAGCCTTTTTAAAATCACAAGCAATAAGAATAATTTACTGCTTCATGTACAGATATGTCGTACTGCCTTAAACAAGGTAAGTACAATTAATAATGCGGATACACAGTCCCTGGCCATCGAATTAGGACCACTTAAAAATATTATGATTTTGGGGTAAACTTAAAAAAAAACAGTTAGTAATGTTGGCAATATTATTATTTAATTACGTATAACGTGCAAGTAAGTATAATTTGAACATATTTTTACTAGTATTTGTTTCTTCCTCCTCTGTGTTTTATTATTTCTTCAATCCTTTTTGGCATACTGCCAATGTAGTTTTTTTTTTTTTTTAATTTTGTCCCTAAAGATGTATGGCATAACATCTTTAATATGTTGTTGTAATTCTTCCTTTGTAGTTGAGTTTCGTGTACTTACGATGTTTTTTTTTTAGACATTCCACACATTTTCAATCATATTTTAGAGTTTTAATTTTATTTGTGTGCGTCTATTTTCGCGGTACATTATTATCATAATGGGAAAGAAGAAGGATATAGCCACAGAGAAAAAAGCACGAATTTCTGCTTTTCTAGAGACGGGAGAGTTCTCTCAACGTGAAGTTGCACAAAAAGAGGATGTACGTATCATATCAAATTGTTCTGAGAGTCGTGAAATTAGTTAAGGAAAATATTTCTAGTACAAGTAGTGGCAGAACATTCTGTGCCGGCAAACGCAAAACAACTGTAAGAGATGATCGTCGTATAGTAAAAGTGGCTACAGAACATCGTTTTTTATCTACTAAAGGTGTTTATAAAATTCTTAGTGGAAAAGGTATACAAATATCAGTCCGAACAAGTTGTAGACGCCTTCATGAAGTAGGTTTGAACTGCAGACGTCCGGCAAAGAAGCCAAGACTAACATCTAAAATGAAAATGGCACGATTTCAGTAGGCTAAAGAATATAAAACATACATACACAGTTGATGATTGGGGAAAGGTAAGTCTCATTTATCATCTGTATTTTTGGTCAAATTCATTCTAATAGTTCGCTTAATGGTTCTTAATATTTTTCCTAGATTTATAGCGACGAATCACGGCTAGAAGTGCTAACCGAGAGAAACCAATTTGTTCGTCGACGTCCTTCAAAGCGTTATAAAGAAGCATGTACGATCAAATCTATTAAACACCCCCATCTCTAATGATTTGGTAGTGTATTACGACAGAAGGACCGGGATCACTATATGTATTTCGTTAACGGAACAATGGAACAAAAACAATATAAAAAAGTTTTACAAAACTATTTAATACCTTATATTGGTTCATTGGATCCTACTCAATGACCATATACTTTCATCCAAGACAATGCACCGTGTCATAAGGCAAAAGGTGTAATGCCATACCTTGAATCTAAAAATCTGCGTGTACTACCTTGGCCAGGCAATTCACCAGACATAAACCCAATTGGAAATGTGTGGAGTGTCTTGAAAAACCTTGTATACGAAACTCAACTACAAAGGAAGAATTACAGCAACATATTGAAGATGTATGGCATAATAGCGACGAAATTGGAAAGAACAATGAAAAGCTGCATTGGCAATATGCCAAAAAGCATTGAGGAAATAATAAAACACAGAGGAGTAATAAGCAAATATTAGTAAATGTCTGTTCAAGTTATACTTACTTGCATGTTATATGTAACTAAATAATAATGTTGCCAACATTACCAACCATTTTTTTAAATTTTACCTCAAAATCATAATATTTTTAAGTGGTCCTAATTTGATGGCCAGGGACTGTAAATAATATGCATTTCAAGAATTGTAAATAAATGCTTTATTTTGGAAAATGAAATTATTGATTTATGAACAATACTTTAACGCTTTCTTGAATTACGAAAACTATTGTACTATCCTTAAGAAAATATTGTTTTGTGTTATAACGGCCATTTACTTTTACTAAGAACCCCCCTCTTCAAATTTTCTGCAAGGTTTTCTTGAATCAAGTTAACAAATGTCTTAAACAAAGAAATACAATTATTTCATTACAAGTATATTCTTCAACTAGGCGGAGAAGAAAACGCTAAGAAAATATTTCTTTTGATTTAAAACAGTAATTGTATTGTGGATAATTGAAACGGTAATTGTCTTGAATTGAGGAGGACAGTCTTGATACAAGTAAACGTTTCTCATCGTGTAACCATTGCTGTATATTAGGTTTGCTCCAAGAAGAATTTGGATGCTTCTTTTCTAACGTAGAATGTTAATTAACATTGTCCGTTATTATGAGGGAAGGTTTCTCCATTGTCTTAAAGTTGTTCTTCAAACCATGAAATTACGTTTATGTATTTTACCATGTTAATCGGAATTCTTTATTCTAGAAGAAAATATTAGGAAAGTATCAGGAATAGAACCATCTCTATTACCAGGATAGAGAGCAATGTATCTCTTATCTTCTGTTTTTATTGATTTAACTGAATGCCTGGAACCATCTTGCCATGACTGATGATACAGTCCCATTTTCAAACACCCAAGTTTCATCTAACAATTTTATTTCTTACATATGCTTCTAAACATTTAAATCTCGTAAACACAATATATGGTATCTCCATTAGACAAGTTCGAGAATTGTCTTTCCTCTAATGAAAACCTATTCTTTTCAATACCACTGAATGTGTCTACATCTTTCAAACGTTCGAGTAATGTATGTCTCGTAATATGCTGTTTTTTTGATACATCTCAATATAATACAGATAGTTGTTTCATCGCCTCTAGTTATATCGATCACTGGTTTTTTACGAGTTCTATTTTTCTTCAATCGGTTGATCAGTTTCAAGTTTTGGCTGACTTTTACCTACAGTTCTAACGCTAACCTACATGCTGCCACCATCGCCTGCAGTACATACAGCATGGCCAACATAAATAAAACAACATGTTAATTATTCTTAAATATATCAAAGAACTAATATATTTAAACTTAATGGAAAGTTAATCGGTACGTATTATGGTTAGTTAAGATTTGAAAAAGTTAATATTATACTCCCTCCGTTCGAAAATATGGTATACGTTTGGAATTTATTTTTGTCCGAATTTATGGTATACATTTACAATTTTAATTAATTACTCCTCTTAAATATAATTACGAATAAAATTTAATTGACGAGGGATCTAGCTTTGTCTACCTCTTCTTGGGAACACACTAAACTAGATGGTAAGCGTCCTTCACGCCGATGTTTGGCCTTATTGATGTGGGGAATCTTATACGAATTTCCTCCTTTAACCAACATAGTTGATCCCATACAGGTCTACAATGTTAGAAAAACATTGTCAAAGGTCTCTCTGTCTAAATCGTCAAAAGCGTTTTCAACACATTCGATCAATTCGTCAACTGTTTTTGGCAAAGCTTTATGTTGCAAAGATTGTATGGAATTGAAAAAGCCAAGATCCAAAACGTATAAATCGGGACTGTTTGGTGGTTGTGATTTAAACTGAATAGACCAGCCATCTGTAGAATCATGAGCCAGAAGTTATTCATCGTCGTCACAAGCATGAGGTTTTGCATTATCATGTTGTATATATCGGTTTTTGCTTATGACTTATGGGAAACTTTAACTTGATCGCCGCAATGACGTTCTCAAGAATCATTTTTTTGCATTCTGTTGAATTGACGGACTCCACATTTTTTGTTACCAAAGTTTATTTAGGTCTATTTTTCGAGTTTCGCTTAGCCGGCTCTTGATAAACAAAGGGCCGTATACCAATTTTTCCATTAAAAAATTGTTTTCGATGTGAATCGTAATGTAGTCGGGCGACAGCAGCCATAAACGTCACTTTGGTTATAAAACGTTTGCTCTTGCAATTTCGGTAGGGTTCATCTTCGTATATCATAATGTAATAAGAGCGCTTGTTTTGCGTTAAATAAAACCATTTTTCGTCCATGTGGACATAATCGTATAAATCTCCAAAACGTCCATCCGGTCTCACTCGACAAGTAAAACTTTAATCTCTCTAACTTGTTTTGATCTGTTATCAAAGGTTTAGCAGTAGAAAATATACGCTTTATTTTCTTTCCTCGTTTGTAAATGTCGAACAATGTAGACTTTGGAATATCGACAGCAAAAGACAGACCACAAATTGACCCTCGACGATTGAAAGGAACTTCCTTAACTTCGGATAACTGTTCAGAATAATCTTCCGTCCACATTTACCATTCTTTTTTGAAGTAACATCAGCACAAATTTTACCGTCACTGTACTGTTTTTGAGCCACTTTCCAAACTCTAGACGCGGACAAACGGGTTACCCCAAGTTCAGCTGCAACTTTATTTATACTCCCATCCTTCAGCTTCTGGCCTTCTTTCAACTGCAACAATTTTGCAATATACCATGACGTTGCTCACCGGTTAATTGCTTGAACTTGGAATTCCTTTTCAATAAGCTTACTTCATTATTTATAACAATACCTGCCATTTTGTGAACAGGGCGTGTGTAAAATTATTTTTCATGAAATGACGTTTTATTTCTATTGACGTTTTTGACACAAAATCGGACAGCAGCCAACTATGTATTAGTTGTTTGCCTAGCATCAGAATTGCCAACTAAGTATATTTAATTATAATTCTTTACTAATGTCTCATTAATTTTCAAAACAATTTCAAATGTATACCACGAATTCCTAGAGCGATTTTATTGTAACAGTATTCAAATGATTTTACCCGGAAATAGAGAGTTCCAACATTCATTACAAATATGCCCCACTTATACTGCCGCTTTCCGCTTGCCGATACGTCAATGCAACAATTTCCGGTAGTTTTGTACAAGATTAATTTTGACTGGTTTGGCTTAGTATTTTCTGTTATCACTTTAAACTGTTGCGGTGTCTTTAACCAATTTTGAATTTCGAACGTTTCGACAAATTGTGTTTTGCAATTAATATCTCTTTCGATAACGTTGCAAGGTAATGGTACTTCCGCTATGCCTTCCAAATTGTATATGAGACAACGACCATCTGGTAGATCGAGTCGAAATGTTGCCTACAAAAATGTGTGATTTTTAAAAACAGCAGAAACTAATGGATTATGGAAAGAAAAGTATACTTTGTGAGGTTGTTCGCTTGTAGACATGACAGTCGGACAGAAGTGAATCTCACATGTGGCACTTGATAGTGGCTGTAAATCTACAAATTCTTGCGCTCTGAAATGTGCTCCCACTATCTTCGGCTTGATAAGTCGGTGCTCAGCCATCCTAAAAGTATACTTATGAGATAAAGAGGCGCAAGGTATGCTTTTCAATTATACTTATTCTCGTAAGTTACGATCTGTGTTGCTTCTGTTCGAACAGGACACTTAAACTTAAAAGTACCGACAGCAGCTGATTTGTTTATACAGGAACCTGTAAATTGTATTCTCAACGGGTTTTTAAAATGTTCAATAACACACCGTGCCTGCAGTAAGAAAGTAGTATTAATGATCGCAGGAGCTATGGAATGATTAATTTGGTTATCACTAGGTACGTTGGTAATGCGCATCCGAGATAAAAATAGTGTTTAAGCTTGTTGTTAAAGAGAGGCAATTTGAGTTTTAAATATAGATTACTGAACACGAAATTTACGATCATACCCTAGCAGTGGCAGAACATTGAATAGTTTTCGGGTTATATTTTGCAGTAAAGGTGATGCTCATGTCTGGC
Organism: Dynastes maya; assembly: GCA_029619315.2. Lineage (NCBI taxonomy): Eukaryota > Metazoa > Arthropoda > Insecta > Coleoptera > Scarabaeidae > Dynastes > Dynastes maya. The sequence continues at coordinate 55,910,008 of JAROYE020000001.1, forward strand.
GAAATATAGCCTTCGGATGGTTCAATAGTGATGGACGGTTCTACTTTTTCAAACTTCCACTTGTACCTATAAAAATGTTATACATTGTCAGCTAATAGTCCAAACGTTGCTCATACAAAATTTTTTGATTAATTCAAGGCAGTGGTTTTTGTTTCTTGTTTAAGCAATGTTGCCCATCGTATTATTACTTACTTTCCTCCAATATCTCCAGTATTGAATAATGAAAATCTAGCAGCATTTGATTCACCTTTAGAGACTGTAGCAAAAGTGATTTTGTTTCGGTCCAGGTAATAATCTGCAGCGATACAGGAGCCTTTGACAAGACAAAGCGGTTCTAGATGATCCTGAACTTGGCAAAACAGTTTCTTGGTGAACGAAACCATTTTTTGTTTTGGTGTAAAAATAATAGTGAAAGAATGGGTATCACCAGGTGACATCCTGATACATTTTTTTGGTATAATTTCAAGTGATTCGTTAATAAGACGCTTCATAACCTCTTTTGGGTCTTCTTTGTGTTCTTGCTCAACCAATTCTCTGAAAAAGAATATTTACACACTAAGCTTTAATTGTAAGTTGAATAAATGGTTGTGGATTACAATGTTTCCTTCTCTTTGTCTTTTCTTCCTTTTCTTGTTTTTAAACTACTGCTATCTGAAGTTCCACCTTCTTTATTGCTCTTTTTGCTGCTTTTTGACGACTTTTTCGACGTCCTATTACTTTTTGATGATTTGCTCGTTTTTGTTGATTTGCTACTTTTACTTTTCTTACTGCTTGCGCTGCCTTTCTTTGAAGAAGTCTTTTTATCTCTACTTCCCTTGCCTTTTTTGTTCTTTTTATTTTTTTTCAGTTTCCTGAAACGAGTTATTAACTGACGTAGATGAGTAAAACTAATAACCAATTACGGTTCTTTCGTTTCTATCACTTCCTCTCTTTCAAATGCAGCTTCCAATACCTTCTTTGGTTCACTGTGAATCGGCAAACGTTCATATAAGTCGAAAAGGGCGCATATTTTAGCGTTGCTCCTATTAATAACTTGGACCACCTTGATCACTTGTTTATCGGCGAGTACCGCACCTAAATTGATGAATTTTTGTTCTTGATCTATTAATTCTATTATTAAAGGTGTTCCCTCTCCTTTAACTATAATTTCATTAACTTTGGAGTTAATGTAAAAACGTAAGACAAATGAGTAATTTCTAACTTCTTGTGGATGAAAATATATGGGTATCTTTTCAATATGTTTTGCTTGAATTGTGTTTGAATTAAAGACAATAGATAAACAGTCATAATCGGTATTCTCGTACTCTAATCTGAAAAAGTAGAGATAAAGGCTGATTTTCTATTACGTTTATTTTTTTTTTACGTCAGAGGTTGTTGATCCAAGTTTGTAAATTGGAGTGTCGTGTTATAATAGGTAGTCCTTTTATTTTGCAAAATGCACTTTCCAAAATCATACTCGCGAAAAGAAAACTTATAATTAATCTTGGCAGTAGTACATATGAAGTTTATAATGTATTTTGGACCATATAGCAGCTACAAAAAAGAGGAATTGATAAAAATAGTGACTAAGTAATTAGTATATGAAATATACCTGCAAAATTATTTTGAAACGTTTTTGAATTAGGGGTCTACAAGGATTAATTACTAGGTAACTGACAGCTTCTACTAAACTTGAACAGTAACCTTCAGAAGGATCAATCTCAATGAGTGCGTAATCTTCGTAACTTTTCTCCGTGCTATGCCAGTTATAATAAAATCCAATTTTACCAGTATTGACTATTTCAAATCGAATACGGTCTTCTTGTTGAACAAACAACTATAAATAATTATTGTAGACATTGATTTGGGCGTAGTTTGCATTTAGTTAATGATAAAAGTACAGTTATTTAACAAATGCCTTTGTTATCTGTCTTTCTTTAATCATTGGGCATCCTAGGCATACGTAATTGAAACCTCGCGGCAATACAACTGTATGTTATTAGTAATATACTTTGATAAATCCTGATCAATTTATTATTATGTTAATTGTATTATTTTCTCTGGACTTAGGGATTCACAATAATGACCAGAGAACGGCAAAATTATATGGGATGACGTCAGCCGCAGCAGAGCCGTATGCAGAACATATGATGTATGCGGTGATTATTTCAAGATTGCATCGAACTCTCTCCTCAAATTATCCTACATATATTTACTATATCTATTCCTAATTTCGTTATTAGGTTTTTAAGGTATTTATTTTCTATATTAAACACTTAACAGCGACGATACAATACTGCGAGAGTCGAAATATTAAATTCAGGCACGCGTTCAATACATTAAAGGACAATATCTGATTGATTCAAACCTCGGTTTACGGAATTAATTGGTTCCAAAAATATTTCGCAATCCGAAATTTCGTAACTGGAATCAAATGTTCTTATAAGAAATAAAGGGAACAGAGATAACCGAAAAAATAATCACAAATTCATTTTATGCATTTTAAATACAATTGAACATACACATAGGGAAAGAAAATGTCTAGCTATACGAAAAAGCGCACATGCGAGAACGGCAAACGGGAATGGGTAATTCGCTACAAGCGGAGGGGTTAGTGGTAGTCCACGGCTTACGGTTACCGATGTGGTTAGTTACGAGGTAGACTGCATTACATGCGGACGATATTTATTTTTCTTTTCTTTTATGTAATCAAAATCTGTTTTTGTTTTCGTCTTTGGAATTTCTTATTAGTTTCGTTTAAGTTTCGTAACAACAACAAAATAAATATGCGAAGCTCCCATTTCCAGGCGACCATGACTTCAAATTATTTTTGCACACAGTAGGTCTACATCCCGACGTTGTTAGAAGCGTATTAACACGTGACCCGCATCGAATCGATCGGATTGCACTCAATCCCATCCTTGCTCTCTTGCCGTACATATATAGATACAGCTGATTTCACATTTTCCCGAACTCATGATTTAAATTAAAAGGAAATAAGTTCACTTACATACACTACTTTTAATAAGGGCTATTTTTGGCGTATCAACTCACTGAGGTATATATTACAATATTAGCGACGCCACAGATATGTTTAATTGTAGAACTTTCGGCTTTGTTTTTTGAAATGAATTCAAGTCAGATGCGAAACGGTGGGACAGTGGGAAGTTAACAACACAAACCATCGCATTACAATATATATATATATATATATATATATATATATATATATATATATATAACTATCTTTTTCTAGCATGTATACGAGTCGTGTCGAACTTGTAAAAGTTGTAGGCCGTGTTTCGTATCCGGGAGCACCTTTCAGTTTTGGAAACAAAAATTCATCCAAATTTTCTTCCGCAACCCAAAAATTGCATAATAAGATACTATCGTGAACCGAGGTATCACTGCATATGTATAAAATATAACTTTCTTATATCACATTTTACTTTTGCTCCGCTTACGAGTTGTGAAGTTGAAAGAACATTTTCAGTACTCAACAATGTACTAACTTCAAAAAGAGCCTATTTTACTGTAGGAAATATAGAAAAGTCTCTTGTGAAAATGGCTAATTCTTTTCTCCTATTTCCTACTTGAAATAAATTTATTACAAATGTACATATCTCCTATTTCAATTTATAATTAATATATTTCGTTTAAATACATTTATACAAACTTAGCTTCTGAAATATGAAACATATACTTAGTGCGTCTCTGTATTATGTTTACGATGCGTGGCTCTGAGTCATACCCCTTACAATTTTGCCGTTCACAGCTAATGACACAACTTTATTACGATTATGTTACCTTTTCATATTTGGTACATAGCTTTTAATATATAGAGAGTACAGGTGAAAAAGGATGAATGTCATAAAAAAACAGGATAACAGTTTTAAAGTTTGAAAATACTGTAGCTATGGATCCGTTAATTCTCAGTACAACTTTTTGTACACATGGGCTCATTACCTAGATATATCCATCTAGTTAATTTGTAATGTTGGTCAGAGGCGTGTTGGTGGGGTTGATAATATGTACTAAAAAAAGGAAGATTTTTTGGTAATAATGATTTGTTATGAAATCAGAACGAAACAGTTTGTAAAAATTACAGTTTAAGTTAAACAGATTTTTCTGAAATAATATGCCTATGCTCGGTGGCACAGAAGCGTTTCAATTAATATTTTCTACTAAAAAGATTTTGTGCAAATATTTTATTTTTTACCGGGACACCTACTGCTGAGACAGTTGGGCCATTGTATGTCTCTCTATACATTATAAATCGGTCTATTTATAGTTTCTAAATGGGCATTTTGCTACATAGCACTTTTTAAGGTGATTAGTCCACGGCCGAAAATTGCTTGATATTCATAATCGACTAGTATAAAGGCGCTAGATTTGGACCTCTTTTTTTCTTTCTGCTTTTTCCTTTCTGTTATGCTACAGTCTATCAAACTTCTAATTCCATATTAAGTATGTCAATACCTTCGGCGATATCTGTCGCTTCTACCTTGCCTACTGCGTTCCTGCTTACTGTATCCTGGTCGATGGCTGATATCAAAACCAAATTCAACCATTCTCAATTACCATCATTCTATACAAGAAATAAGACCGCGTTGGTCGAATGTGCACTTCATAATATTGCAGTCAGTCACAACCTTGACATGTACCCCAATTACATAAATAGAAACTACGTCGTTCTCGTGATCTTATTGAGGGATTTGTACTCAACGCAAATCCTTTCTTCTTCGTTCTTCTTTTTCACAATTACATTTGGATTTGCAAATTCCGATATTGATTCTTCAACCATCTCTAGCGTTTTCAAATGATCTACTTGTTTTTGGACTCTCACTCGTTTAGCGTAGCTCAACCGATAAGGTCGGTGGGTAATTACCTTATTGCTTACCAATTTTATTTTCATTTAAAAATCTCTTACATAACCTAATTCCTCCAAATCTCGTGCAAAATAATCCCCAAAGTCAGTGGTCATGGAGTTCTGCAAATTTGCATTAGCAATGCTCATTCATTCTGCAAGGTTGTACTGATCTATTATTGCATCCGCTGTTACCACAAAACCTGTATAATGGGAAGAAATTATGTTAGTTGAAAGCAAGTCATTGGTAGTCACTGCGGTCTCAGGTATTTTTAAATTATGGTATTTCTTCTCATTAGCTTGCTCTACTTTGTCTTTTTCAAATGTTACCAAAGTATTCTTACGCTTCACTACAGCAACATGTTCCTGCTCGGTAAAGGGTTGTCTACTTAATGCAAGCACAGTTAGGCGTCATCTGGTGCAACTAATATCGTCAGCTACAGCTTTAGTTTGGCCACAAGATCAACTGCGCATGTTATAATAAGTTAAGTGACAAGACTAGTTAATTTTGTATTCCATCCGCCTTATTATTACTTTGTTTTCCAGATCGATTTTTCCTCTTACTTTGGATGCCTTAATCTTTGCCTGGAATAATATTTTGCATTCTGACTAACCTCTTCTGTTGTATGCATTAAAGCCAGACTTACTACTTAGCCACGTAGTCAAGGACTCACATAATTTGGGACTTCTACTTATTTATTTACCAACGTAAATGTTCATCGGGTATACGTATTTGTAGCGACTCCCCGCTCACTCACACTCTACTTCGCGTTTTTTTACCGACATCTCATATGAATGTAGGTAGATACATGTTTAATATACGAGGTGTGGCAATTAAATAACTGGACTGGTGCTACAAAACATGTTATTGATCACCAATTGCATTACAAAGTTTATCCCCTTTAATGTACTCTCCTTGCCGATCCCTACAACGCACCATACGAATTTTCCACTGTCGAAAGCAGTGCTGGAGGTTCGTTTCTATCAGCTTGTTGAGAACCTCCGCCGCTTTCGCTTTCACCGCTTCCACGCTGTCAAATCTTGTCCCCTTAAGGTCCGATTTTCCCTTAGGAAATAAAAAGAAGTCAAGTGGGTGGTTCAACACGGTGATGTCGGATTTCGCAAAGAACGCTTTCACAGACAAGGCGGAATGGGCTGGCACATTGTCTTGGTGGAGCATCCAGGATTTGCTCTTCCACAAATCGGGTCTCCGTCTTCTCACTCGTTCACGAAGGGTAGTTAGAACCCCAGTTTTTCCCAGTTTCACAAGAAACTTGAGGGTAATTCGTTGCTCGATCTGAACACTGCATTTTTCCGACGCGACGCTAGCGTAAGGACTTACAGCGAGACTGAGCGACGTACAACCGTGCCCATCGAGCTCAGGGTGGGGGAAGCATCTATAAGCACAGACATGTTCAAACCTGCCGTGACGTGCTCGCTGTTTGCCGATAGTAGCACCAGTCCGGTTATTTAATTGCTACACCTTGTAAATTCAGCAATCAATTGTATATAAAATTAAATAACGTATTCTACTAAAATTCTCTTGGTGTCATAAAGTACCTTGACACCTTAATGCATGTTCATGCCTTAGAAATGACTTACATTACGCAACCTTTTCCGTACGTATAAATTCCTGATAGCATAATTTAAAAGGATTCAGCGAAATGCTTAAATTTCATTGAACTTTGAGCTGGTAATTTTTTGAATCATAGGTTATGTACTAAGAAACGACTTTACTTTTAAAATTCTCTTTCATCTCCAGGTTTGGTGGTGATGTATTTCACTACTCTACAAGGTCTCTGCGTCTATCTACGGTTGTGCTTTTGTTGGAGCTGCTATAAACGATAAGAGTGGAAATACATGCAAGATCGAGATTATTTAGCCAAACGGTGCGCGTTGCATCACTTGTCCATGGCTACGGATCGAGTATTGACGCCGTTATCGTTTATCGAAACTCCCATACTGTTAACAATACCTTTTTTCGACCTTTATAATACATTTTTCTCATCTTTTCTTGCCCATCAAATATTATAATTTAGGCTTCTGGAAGCTAATTTGGTTTATAACATTATAATTACCAACTTACTGTTTTCAATTCGATAATGTTAATGGCCTTGGGATCTAAGTAGTATTTCTGATTATCAATGAAATATATCGCTTGCGCTTCGACGTCGTAAACACTACTTTTTACTGTTAGTATTAGTGGTTTACTCATTCTTTCAACATCGCACTTCAATTTAAAGTCAATATCACCAGTTTGAGCGGATTTAAATTTTAAGCTAAAATACGTAACATTTGTGATATTGCTGACAGTGAGCGTTAAAGCGAATTACCTTATTGGAAGACTGCTTCTGGGCGTCAAAGTTCCGTCCATTGGCTCCACAATAATCTTCCTTGTGCGATCATTATTAAATGAGGATGATTTTCTGAATTGAAAATTCAGCGTCAGATCATCTTTGTTGTGTAGAACAATCGTGTCCGTTACTTCCACGTTTGCTAAGGTACCTTCTAAAGTTAGATAGCTGGTGGAAAAAAAGACGCACGGGTTTCGAGCAATTCCAGTTAATAGAAACATAGTTTCAATATTATATTTTTCAATTATGAATGTATAGAATGTTTCGAATGTTCCCAATTTACGTGGCACAAACGTGAAAGATGCTTCTGCCATTTTTCCTTTTGTAACGTTTCCTTCCGGAGTGTTGCAATGAAATAAGGAAATTTCATTATTCGTTAAGGGAGATGGTTTCCATCTGAAGTTAAAGTTTTCGCCAGTGGGGTTTATTATGCTAAATTTTCTATCGAATAAAGAAAAAGAAAAATGTAAGTTAAATTAAACAGTGAAGGCTTATACATTAAAATGAACATTGGTATGCACCTAGATTATCATTTGAAGCTGATTCAACATTGTAATCATCTTCTTTATTGTATTTTGTACCTAATAATAAGGCATAATCAAGTGCAAGAAAGTTAATATATGGAGGCTACGAACCTTTTGCATTGGAAGAATTTAAAAATTAGTAACACTCATCTAGTAAGTGTTATATAAAAGCGCGTGTTTCTATCAGAGTGGCTTACCTATTTACTCCATCTGTTGTTCATATTTTTTACTAATATAAATATTTTAGGAACAATTGAAAAGTGAGATGTACTTCGAGTTTTTATTATAAAAATAAAAAAACCGGCGTATCCATACAGTTCCCGTAATAATGTGCAATTTATTTTCGAGTACTTCTACAGTTGTAAGCAAAAAAATCTTTATTTCCTTTTAATTCGCTATTCCTCCAACAACACTTAATAAGACCTCATAGCAACTTCGCCAAATTTGGAACATTCTGTACACATTGCACAGGAATCGCAATTTTTTTAATAAAACGTGGATGTGTCAAAGAATGATTGCAATGGCATTTTCTGAGTTTGTATTAGTGTTCGAGATACTTGATAGAGTGTGTTTGTTACAATTATTTTGCTTTTATAATTTGGAAACATTGTCTCTGTCACTACTTGCACCGTGTGCACTCCCCACTTGAAGTAGATATGGTGAATTTGTTTTACGAAACAGGAAACATTTTTGTTCTCGTGTGATATGGGTATGCACACTGTAAAGAAAAGAGGTAAAGGGTAACGAGGATGCAGTCTAAGTGCTACGTTGTGTTTAAGCTATAATTAGTCCATTGCGATTTCCTTTCTGCCGCACACTGAAAAGCCGATCTACTTGAGTCAAGTAAATTGATTTCGTTAAAGGAAATTTGCCTGTGGCAACGATTTATTTTTTGTAATGTAGCTGTATTTTGTTTGAATCAATGTTACATTTGTTTGAAGCAGCACGATATTTGTTTGCCCGTATTCAGACGTAGATTTATATAGTTGGATTAACTACAATTTGATTGACTTAACTAAATGGGTCCTTCAGTGCAGGGCGCTATAGGATCTTTTCTTTGGACTACTGTCTCTTGCTTGGCCTGCAAGGCTAGGCTACTTGCACATGACCGACAAAGTAACCGATGGTGTTTTGCACACACTACCGGTTTTTAGCCACGGCAAGTGATTGATTTATATTTAGTTTCAGTGTAGCATTGAACGTTAAACATTGAGCTTATATTATTTGGCAAAGAATATTGCAGAAAAGTGGTTATTAGTTACCCACCTTTTGTATAAGCGCAGAAAGTATAAAAAATCAATCAACAGAAATGTACGTATGCATCTGTTTGTAACAAGAAGTATAATAGGAGGTATGTATAGAGGGTGTTAAAAAAAACGTTTAAATATTTAAGGAGCATATATTACGATCAAAAACAAGTAAAAAAGCCCTAACGAACATGGGTCCGCAAAACAACTGTTTTCGAGATAAGTGCAATTGTTTTTTTTTATTTTTCGAGATATCCTCCTTCCATTTCAACACAGGATGTACATCTTCTTAAGAAGGTACTCCGTACCCTTTCCAAAAAGCACAGTTTGGCTTGAATTGTTTGACAATATTGTTCAATTCGCTGTTGCAACTCGGCAAGATTATTTACTGGTGTTTCGTATACTAAACTTTTCAAGTAACCTCAAATACAAAAAGGGATTTAGGTCGGAAGACCTAGCAGGCCATGGAATGGGACCCCCTCAACCTACCCATCTCCTATGAAATGTTTCGTTCAGGTGCTCCCTAACAACAAGCGTAAAATGCGACGGGGCCCCATCTTGCATAAACCAAACATTCAATCTCCGATTTAGAGGGACATCTTCCAAAAGTTCGGGCAAGGTGTTTATCAGAAAGTTAAGGTATGCAAGACCTGTTAAACGTTGTGGCAAAACAACCGGTCCTAATAACTGATCTCCTAAAATGCCTAGTCAGATATTCAGACTGAAACGCTGTTAATGATTAAACACTTCAAATTCAAATTACGATCTATGCTTCTCCCTTGATGATGAATTTTATATATTTTTCTTTGTTTTCCACATAGAGAAAGAGTGTGTAGCTGTAGATTCTATTTTTATTCGTAGTTGGTAACTATGCAAACTATGTATTCAATATATATTGTTTCTTTGTTTTATTTGGGCACACACAGAATTAATTACTTTTAGGCATTTTTTACCACAACATAGCTTCTATGTCGCCGGACCTCGTCCTGAGATTGTGCATATTGCTCCAACCCCATATGTGTTCTATTTTTGTAATTCTGAGGCAACCATAATATGCACAATAAAGTCATTTATTATTATTATTATTATATAAATTAATAAAAATAAATTTTACAACATTGGGGTTCGCAAAAATCGTAGTTAAAAAATATTCGTTTAATAATGTCGTTTACTTTCAGTTGGTCACCATAGTACCTATATGATCCATAGAACAGTGAATAGTTGACACCTTGAAATACATAGAGTAGATACATACACAAAATACAACACGTACACGCGCATTCAAATAAAACGACCGAGACTTTATGTACATACTGGGCAAGTGAAAGTATTTGTAGAAAAAATAGAACTTGTATTGAAGAAGCCGTGGAGTTAAAAAAAACAGATATTATAACAGAATTAAACAGCGCAAAATTAGTTTGTTCTATCGAAGGACAAAAAACAAATGAGCAACTTATGTAGAAAATATAACTTAATAGATGTCGGAGGTACAGAATATTTAATATTTAAAAAAAACCTGTAGATAATCCTATAATTTACATACTACTGTTTGAAAAATATTTCTATATTTTATGCGAATGCCACACGACCTTAATACTTGCGCAACAATACAAGTACCTAAATTTGACAGGGGACCCTTTGATTTTCAGAATATAATTGGTAAAATAATTGAAATCGTGAACGGAGTTTACAAAATAGGAACTACAGCAGTTCTCAAGAACTGATACACAAGAATGCGAGGAAATTTTTAAGGACGAAATTCCACAGACTCATATTACCCTTAGAAAAGCAGTTACAAAACAATCCAAATTTAGTGGGCAAGGTTTTCAAAAATGTGGATGCAAACCAAGTACAAAGCAGCGTCTCACACAAAATGTGTGCTCAAAAAATGACATGCTGTGTTCATCTAGGTGCCATAACGGTGTAACCTGTGTAAATGGACCCTTTAATGACACGCAAGCTGAATACATAAGGTAAATATTTATATTGTTTCATAAATACAAGCATTTAAACTTCTTTTCTCTGTATCGTAATAGTGTTTAGTTGTATTGCTTATAAACTAACTGTTAATAAATTGCGATAGCTTGAATTATGAAGGAAAACTTTTCTTTTGATTCCCACATTACTGTGTCCTTATTAATTGCTTTCATGATTTCTCAGTATAGATTGCAATTTTCTTAGTTTATAGTTATATTGTAATAAAATAAAATGACGAAATTATTGTTTGTTATTAATTTTTGATCACGTAGAATAGAGGGCGAATGTAATTTGCCGGTATTTTGCAATCTGTCTGATTGTTATTCAGTCGTATTGTAAAATTACTGAATTTTTCCAGTCAAATTGTGGGCTGACAGTTTTTACAAATCGCCTAGAGACTTTGTAAAATTACCGATTTTATAATATGCCTACCACATATGTATGTACACTTTTAATGAATGGGCATCCAACATGCCTAATGGGTCACTCCAAATACTAATTGCGATCCTGTAAACTTGAAAATGACCATATAAAATGCGATATTGTTCGGCCTTTGTGCAAACGTACACTTGCCCGCACTGAAATCACTTCGTTGAAGTTGGCGAATTGCCCGGACAGCAGCCGCGTGTTCGCCGGCGATATAAATTGACCGGTTACGGGGGAGCGAATTACCAATAAGTTCTCTGTGTGTAAAGTTTCATATATTTGCGTGTATTACCGGCAGAACAACAAATTGTGTAAAGTGCAAATTTTTATTAATAAAAAGCAAAAATAATTCGTTTTATATTAAAATGGCACAGAAAGCTGCCAACAGCGTTGCTAGAAGCAGTGCCAAAGCACTATTTTCAGTACTTATTTGGTGCTGCAGTACCAAAGTGCTACATTGAGAAAACGAGTACTTTTTTCATTGGATCGTTCAACTAAAATTTTCGGGTACAAAAGAAATTATACCTATTATGTTCCTTTTTTGTACATGTAAATTTGCTTATTAAAATTTGTGAAAAATGTTTACAACATTTGGACCTATTTTCGTAATCATCTTAATATGCATTCATGTACTGAAAAAAACTAATTTAATATCGTTTTGAACAAAAAATAAAGAAAAAGTGGCGGAAAAAGGTATAGATTAAATATATTACTAATTTGACCTAATAAAATGTTAAGAGTAAACGGTTAATTGGTTATTTGAAGAGGCCAAATGAGGTCGTTTGAGTAAAACATGAAAGCAGCAGATGGAATTAGTACAATTTGAGGATTTTCAGTACCTTTTTGTCTTGTTAAAGTACTTTTATGTTGGTACCCCTGGCAACGCTGGCTGCCAACTATTTTTCAGTTATACCTGATATGCTGCATATTCAATCCAACACCATCGAACTCCACTACTTTGGTAATCTCATCGACAATATCACCACAAAGCCGTTGTCTACGTAACAAGTAATCGCTGGGTAGTATGTCAAAATGGTAAAGTGGTAGTAAACTTTTAGCTTGCACAATAACTTCCAATCCCGGATCATTAGGAACTAGATTTGGTGTATTCGATCGTAGGTGAACGACGTACTGAAAAACATCTATTGGCGAAAAAGTTATTTTAAAGTCCATAGAATTTATCGGCGGTATGGTACAACTTGAAGGCTCGATCGAAAATGGCATGTAGTCGCTTTCATGCCATGAATCACGGGAACGATTCGTTATACTGCCGTCATCGCTGAATATGGTAGAGGAGTTGCAGCTTTTAGCTGGTGTGCAATTACCAGATAAAAATCTTTCTGGAAATAATAAAGAGAACTCAAGAAGAAGAATTACAAACATATAAACGAACCGTTTCCTGATAGGCATACACGTTTTTGCGCAGCGGATTTTACTAGCCTTTTTGACTGAACGATATTGGCCAAAGTATCGGTTTCGGACTTCAAAGAATCTTTCACAGTTTGGTCATTGCTGCAATTAATACGTCTTGGAAAGCATTCGTCCATAATTATACACCAGTTTAATTCTAGAGGCATCGTAGACGTATTTTTAATTTGAAATGTTGCAGTGCGTTTCTAGAAATTGGTTTTGAGAAAATACTTCATCGTTGATATAAATTAGTTTATACTTCGAACATTAATGTATCTTGAATCACGATATCTCGAACAGAGCATTCATATGTGCAATAATCTGCAGTCATTGAAAGAATGAATTCTAAATTTTTTGGAGTTTCTGCTAAAGTGGCATATGGCGGTTCCGGCTTTGATTCAATTTTTCTTTCCTTGTAGCTTAACGATGAGGCATCAGTTTTTGATTTTTTGGTATCCGAGGTCGATAAGTTACTAGATGATCTTCTACTATTCGGTCGTATGATACTTGAACTTCGCTTTATTGACAAAACATCCTCACCCGATTTTTTCACCAGCTTTACGGAGCTAACGGACAAGTTACGTACATCGATTATATAAAATTTTTAATACAGTTTTAAACCAATAAAGAGGCGCGTTCCACTAATAACTACAATTATCGATATCTGGAAAATTATGTTTCAAAAACCTCTGAAATTTTCATAGCGCGATCCACTCAATTAAAATATTTTAATGCGTTTGTTATTAAGCAAATTGGCATCCAATTGATTACGTGGACATTGAAAGTTGTAACATTTGACGGGGGAACCGACATGCGACTGTTATAATTATACTGTGAGCTTAATACAGAGATTGTAGATTAATTATAATTAATTATGAATACCGTACCTAGTTACCTAAAAATAAATTGTTTCTTCTGTCAGTTTAGAAACAGAAAACTTGATCGTATTTACAATTCCTTCGAAATTACAGTGTACACAACAGAAGAAAAAAATCAGTTTTACTCCTGGTATTTAGAAGGATCTTCGTTACATGAAGTTGCTGTCTTGTTTAGTGTCCAAATATCCAAATTGAGCTATTCCTAGTTATTCAACGATAGCAAATGTAATTGAGAAGTAGAAAAATGGTTGCATTAATAACATCCGTAATAAGAAAAAGTATACAATGCCAAGAAAAGTGACAGAAAGCTGAGAATTAAGTGTTTTGGCTTATGTAGAAAACAAGTATGCAATTTCTAGGAAGATTGCTTCGGAAATCGGTATAAGCAAGGAGACCGTTTTAAACATTTGAAAGAAGCGCAAGTATAATTCATTTATGTTCGAAAAGCATTGGGAATTAAGATCACATGATAACGAAGAAACAATTCCATTTTTCGAAAATTTATTTGAAAGAATAAATTCTGAGAATAATTTTCTCAAAAATATCCTTTATACTAGGCGACATTTATTAAACATTAAGAACCTAACTGCCAAAATTGTAGTTACTGGTCAAAGAGAAATTAACATTTGTACAACGAAACTAGAACGCAGTACTTTGAAAAAGTAAATGTTTGGGTAGAAAATATTAATAATCTTTTCATCGATGGAAACCTAAATACAGACAAATATTTGCATTACTACGAACCAGAATCTGATACCAATGTGATGGTGTACCATCTCCCTATTCCAGAAATGTAAATTTTAAAAGAAAATTTTCTTGATAGGCGGATCGGAAGAGGTGGACCAATTAGTTGGTCACCAAGGTCCCCTGACTTAAATCCAATATATTTCTTTTACTGGGGAAGGATGAAATCTTCAGTATACAATGCTCCTCTAGCCAGTATTGAAGAGCGCAAAGATAGAATTCTGGGGCCTTCCCAGAAAATTACGTTGCAACTAATCGAAAAAGTTTTTTTTTATGAATTTTAGAATAGATTAGAATACTATTTGGCTGTTAATGGCAACATTTTTGAACATCCTGCATAGATTTAGAAGATACTACTTTCAGATTTTTGAAGAACTAAAACGCAAAATAGGTTAAAGTGGTATGTAATTTTCCTATGTATAATTTTAAATTATTCATTGGCATCAAAGCTATTATTTTTACGTAAATGACTATAACAACATTAATTAAATTCGCCATGTTCGATTTTAAATTATTCAGTAATATCAACTATAACCTATAACAACCCTAGTTTGGATATGTACAACGTTGTATTAAGCTCACTGTATACAGTGTGTACAAATTGTATGGAATAATGCTTCTACACCCGCTATAGAACGTTACACGAAAAATGTTTTAGGTTATACCAGAAAAAAAATTTTCAGTTTTGGTGTATGATGTTATGACTTCATTTTCTAAAATAGGATGGTATAGTGTTTTTTCAGATGAGTTTTTTTTTCTCGTTATAACCTTTATAAAAACTCTTCTAGTTCAAAATTTAGCAAAAAGCAAAAAAACCTTGTTAGTTGGGATGAAGGCATTTATAAATGGTGCATAGTAACACTTTGTTCACTTATGCGAAATCCATTTATTTATTGTGTCAAAAAATCATTCCAAAACTGCTCTGTAGCAATATAAGATTGTCATTTGAACTGAAACTGAGGAAATGAGAATTCTAATAATAGTTGGGTGCGGTTGGCTCTAAGAGAGCATAACAAGAAGTTTGTGTCCTTTTCAACGAGGAATACACTAAATCTGTTGTGAGCAAACCTTTTTCAGAGAAACGGGTCATGTGAAGGCTCTTCCTAAATATGGAGACGAAAGATTGTAACTAATGAGGACAAAGAATTTGACGTGTTGTTAGAAGTCACCGAAAATCCACATTCTCCTACACGTCAATTGTCTTTAAATCATAATGTAAGTCTGAGTTCGGTACATAACATATTGAAAGAAGGCAAGTTTCACCCTTACAAATCTATTTTACTTCAGAAGATGATTTTGACTGATATGTTGAATTTTGCGAATTGATGATGGACAAAATTAACAACAACGTAAATATAATTAACAGGACTGTTTTTTACGATGAAGCATCATTTTCTCTTGATGATACTGTTCATAGGCATAATTGCCGATACTGGTCCGATGGAATCTTCACTGGATGAGCTAGCATCCTACCCAAAGACCACCAAAAATAAGCTCATGGCAGGAATTTGCGCTGAGCATATTATTAACCCTTTCTTTGTCAACGGAAATCTTACTGGGGATAGGTATCTAGACTTATTGCAGAATCAAAATATTCCGTTCCTTAGGGTACTAGTTCCTAATGATAAGAAGGTCGGAGAGGAACTAATACACAATAATCTAGATTCCAATGTCTAGTCTCAGCAAAATGGGGCACAACTTCATTATCAATTCAACGTTAGAAATTCTTGTTGTATAGGAAAAAGGGGAGTTGTGGAATTGTCGCCACGATCATGTGTGATTTTTTATGGGGCGATTTATATAGCAGCTAATAAAATCATAATTACACAAAATATTCATCTGTTGTTGCTTAGTGCCGTAGTTAGAAGTTATATGTAACAATAATGTTAGATAATAACAGTTTTACAATCATGTTGTCTCTATGGAAGTAATTTAATACATATATGACTTACGATTTCCTTTGTAGACGCCGTACACTTAGAGGTGCGGAAACCGATCGTTTCTCCACTAAAGAGTATTCAGAGGCTTCTCTCCACACAACTACGTTTTGCCTATCATCCCAAGATAGCGGTTCCATATCACCAGATACGTATTCAATTTTAGCAATTGAACAATGCATGGGTTCCTGAAGCAAATGACTAAATGCATCGAATACATTGTTTTTACTTACGCTTAATCAATACCTTAACTAAATTAATGGGAGATGCAGCGAAGAAAGTCACCAGTACCTGTTTTGAGCTTTTAGGTTTTAGATGTCCAATTGTTGGTGAAAATTTCAGTTTATCGAAACTGGGAAACTGAAATCGATAGATGAAAAATGAGGAGTTATTCTTTATTGTAAAGCGTTTGTGTTTGAGGGAGTTCAATGTGCAAAATCCGAAATTTAATTCGTATCTCGAAATGACGTTTGGTGCTCTGTTCTGAATCGATATAGCAGATAATCCGTTCAATATGATGTCCTCTATGTAACTTTCCATGCTAATGTTGACCTTGAAAAATAATTAAATTGTAAAAAAGGGGAATAAAGCTTCTTAAGAATCTAATTGGAAATATGCAGAGCGCTTCGCAATAATATTTAATTAACAGCATATTATGAGAAACAAACAATAATATCTGAAACAGTATTAGTCGAGATCTGATACCTCCTTGTTCTATTTACATTGCATTCACGAGCATGGACAATCACAGCTGCTTTAGATATTTGCCCAAGAGTTACTCAGGATAGCTCTGGGGCACTTTATAGCTGTACGATTTGTTTGAGATGAAATCTCAGTTTCCCTGCCCTTACCCGTCTTGCACCAATGAATTTTCTGAAGCAAGACGTGCGACTCCATTTGCAACGAACTATTCTATTTTAATGATTTATGGAGTACTTCGGGGTTAAATGCTCAAAACGACTACCTCTCAAAGCGAAAGCAACTTTAATGAGAGAACAATTTGGAGAAAGAAGAAAGTGTTAAACAGTATATCTCTGGTTGAATCAATTATGGCATTTTTTGGTTGCATTTGCTAAGGTTCAAAATACCTAATGAAAATTATTTTACTTAAGTTTAAGCATTCGCTAAATTTACTTCTTCGGAAATTCAAATTAGAATGCTATAAATCTAATAAATTTAGCTAATGTTTAAGTTTTTACAAAGGAATCTGTTTCTTTAATAGGCTGTTTCTTTAATAGGCCAATGATTTCATTAATCATTACTAAATAAATAATATAACTACAAGAGCTCATACCGGATGTACCAATCTTCTGGAATTGCAGAATTGAGCATATCGTTTAAATAATAGAAGATAAAAATTTTCAAATGGTATTTCAGGGTGTACAGGGTGATCGATAAGTAGCGAACCAAGGACCTGCTTTATTATTTTACGGAGAACACCACGAATTTTGTAACATTCCTAGTTTCTCCATCTAGATATAAACGAACCTAATATTGGTTTCATATGTATATTTCTAGCAGATGTCGATATTTATAATTTCGTTTTCAATTACCTAAATGTAGATGTATTTATTTCCTTCCAAAATCTGGAATGCAAATGCATTTTAGTATACATTTTTTAGGAAATCAAATAGGGCACAGGCTGTTTAGTATTGAACAACAAACTTTTTTAAATTCAAACACCAGAAACGCACTTTTTTTAATTACACTATACATTTTTTCTGTACCTATCATCTTTGTATAATGATTAGAGTTGCTCAATTTGCGCCAACAGCCACTGGCGGGCGCATAAAAGTTTACACAAAATAAATGGTCAGAAATAAAATATAATACGTGCTCAAACACTTACCGTCTTGAGTCTTCCTTGAAATCACAAAGTGAATAATGTCTGTTAAATATCTGCAACATTAGATATGTTTCCACAGTTGTTTCGGCAAACTGAGTGCGGCGTGAGGAAAAAGTGTGTTTATATGCAGAAAACGAACGTTCTACATCTACTGACGTTATATTTGCGTAATTAAAATAATCTTTGGAACAACTTAATGGTTCTGTTGACGCATCTTCACAAATTTGTCTTAACGTGCCAAAATCTTTCTCTAAAACACTTTCAAACCTTTCTAGAACACAAACATTTTTTGCGTCTTCTACCGCGCATAGCTGTGCGTGAACATGTTGCACTATTTGCAGAGATTCCACTTACGACACCGAAGGATTTTGCAATTTTTCTATTGCCTCCACTAGTCCGAAGTAATTGCTCTGAATAGTTTTTAAATCCGTTTTAACCTGACTACCTTGAAATTTCGACTGGCTTTCCTTGATAGCCACAGCTTCCTTTGGATCGAATTGTAAAACCACGTTCTTAATATTGTCAAAATATTTATGATAATAAAACGCGGCCTGTAACCATATTCCCCAACGTGTAAGAATAGGTTTTGGTGGCTCAGGCATACGGGGGCACAGTCTGTGAAATTTGCGAATACGTTTTGGGAATTTGACAAACACTGCTTTTGTATGCGCTATTAAAGCGTCTACCTCAGGATAACATTTTCTAATACTATCTGTCACATGACTGAAAGCATGAGGCAGTACATTGTTGTACTCGTCTGGAAGCTAATAGAATTGAAGGTGACAATTGATGTGGTTCCATTGTACGTACCATTACATTAACCACAGAATGTTTTTTACGATCTGTTGCTTTGTCCACACATAACCATAGTTTTTTATCTTTCAACTCCGATTTAATTCTTTTTTCAACATGTTCACGAGTAGATGGCGCAATTCTTTGTAACGATGCCCGACTTGGTAATTTGCAGTCCGAATATTTATTCCAAAAGAAGACATATGCTTCTTTGTCTAGTAAACTAAACGGTAGATTACATGCAATAAAGGTAACACATAAATGAAATTTAAATTTGTTATAGTGTCGTGTGCAATTTTTTTTTAAGAATGCTATTTACTATTTACGTGACGTAGTCAATCCCTTTCGGACCAACACATTAAAGGGATATTACAAACTACACATTGAATTTTAACGCCATCATAATTTAGGTCAGGCATTTCTGCTATAAATTCTGTAACTTTGTCCAACATTGGTCGTTTTCGCGACGTAGGCAACATTTTTAAAACAAACGTAGAACTACGAAATAGTATTTACGGCAGCGTACATGTACACACAACAGATCTGGTTGAGGCTCGCAGTTATACTGAGGGTTGTATCGAACCTCCGCCACTGCCCGTTGGCGCTAGTGAGCAACTCTAATAATGAAGCACATGTCTAATTTCCAAAGTAAAAGAGATGTTTATGGTTAAACATAACGCCTGCATTTGAGCATTGCATCCAAGTGATTTCTGGTGTGAGTATTGTTTCATCATGACAACAACAAACAAAACAGACTGACATTGCTGTTCTTAACTGTTGATTCAAAATTATAAGTCTATGTAGCTACTTGCAAAATGAATTACATACAAAAATTGTTTATATACAGCGAGGTCCTAAAGTATTAAGAAAGTTACTCATGCAATCCCACTCGATCTGGGACACCCATATAGAGCCTTCTATTTAAAGTAATAAAGTATGTGTCTGGTCCGCCATTTATCTCTCACCCTTGCGTAGACGAAAATATTTTCGTAAGATACTCTATGACGTATATTACTTTACCAGAAAATTTTAGCCTCTTACTATTTCCACAATAGGGGCAATTTTATAATTTCAGAAGGTTGAGGCACCCTCTACTTATACTACATGATAAATAAGAACTTGCAGTTGAAAACATGAGGGGCAATTCTTAATTCAACGAGCAGTTTTAATAGCATGTTCAGTAGCATGCGCTATTTCTAGGGCACCTTAAATATTATGTTCAACTAGAGCGAAGTATCGATCAGTTTTTGCACTTACATTATAGATTTCATACGGATTATTAACTACATAGAGCCTCAATAATGCAATTCCGGACACTTCATCATTGGGTTCGAAGACAATACGAATAGCTACTGTAGCATTTGGTTCAAGCTTCACTAACATGTGGTGCTTAAATGGGTTAGGGTCATCTGAGTCCTCAACAGTAATCGTACTAAGTAAACTTTTGTCAAAAAGGTCTTCTTCAGAGGGTTCATCGCAAGATAGCAATAGCATCTGACTAGTTTCATTCCAAAGCTCGAGGATGACTTTGCAAGGAATCAGGCAAGTGTTTTCGAAAACTACTGTTTTCTCTGCGCGTTCCCCAACTAGCAAAGGTGGAAAGTTTAAATTATATGAACCATCGGCGGTATCAAGTGGTGGTTCGACAATGGATATATCCGGAACATAGCCTTCCCCAGTGATAGTGATAAGGAACTGATTACTAGAAGTGGCGGCAGAATTTATAGTATCTAGTTTTAATGTGCATTCGTAGCTCTGTAACAAAAATATTAAGGATTTACCTAAAAACTTGAAGCCTTTAAAAACGCAATTAATTTTAGAAACTTCGCTTGGTGTTGGCAATATTTATTTTTTATTGCAGGTTTTGAACCCATTGATTATGTAGAGTAGAGCACTAAGAAGTATGGAGACACATGACTATTCTGTCTACAACAGGACATCCTAACTAACGATATTGATACTACTCCCCAAATTATTTTCCCAACTAGCACACGTAATAAATTATTTTACAAACCCCACTTTTTGAGAACTGAGGTTAGACGAATGCTTCAGAGTTACCATACTAGTAAAGTCGTTTTCGGGTTACGTGCGTAGAGTCGAATTTTTTAATACAAAAAGAGGAGTGGGCACAAAACGAGGGAAGTAGATATAGTTGTTATGTATAACGGTCAGTATTAAAACCATTGACTACAATATTCGTCAGTTGGCGCCTGGCTTCTGTGCCGTGTTAATCGTGTGCTTTACGTGTTGGTATATGTATTTTTGGCGTATTTGTAAGACGAAAAATATATTAAACTTTCATATAAACATATGCGAAATATATTGCAGTATATACTTACTTTTTCAAGATACACCCTAAAGTTTCATATGTAAAGTTAAATATTTGAACATGTATTTTTTTTATTTATAGGTTATAAAGTTTAGGCTTTCTATAGGCTATAAAGTTAAATAAGAGTGTGAAATGATTCATCATTTCATTTCATACTATTGTTTAACTTTTACCTTTTCACTTTTATAAAATTTTAACTCATAAACTTCACACATGTGATTTGACTTTTGCACTTCTTTTTAAAATTTGACTGTAAGTATTTTAATTATTTTTATATTCATAAATTTGTAGATTTTCGAGCTGAACATGGCTTTTTAAGCCGAAACTGGTTCTCGATTTATATTTATGTTATAAGCAATAAAGAGGAATTTTTATCTACCACATAAAGTAGATTTATTCAAGTAATATTATTAGTAGAGCCCGGTAACAGCGAGCCGTGCCATAGCCGTACCTGTCTAGTATACAAAAAGAATAGTAAGAAAATAGAAAAAAAATAACAGAACTAATACATAATTCAAATATGTGAAAAGTAGTGAAACACTCACTCTTTTAAGCAGTCTTGGCTACGGAACAGTAAAACTAGAAGCACCATTATCAGTATTAACATCATATGGATAAGAGTGGTAAAAGTTGACACCATTAGATGTGTTTCCACAGTTGCCTCAGTGAGGGATGTTCGCCGTGGTGAGAAAATGAGTTTACATTTTGGAAAAGAGCGTTCAACATCTACCGATGTTATACATGCATGATTAAAATACTCTTTGTACTTAGTCAGTGGATTATTCGACACACCATCATAAATTTGTTTTAGTGTGCTAAAATCGGGATCTTTCTGTAGCACACTCTCGAACTTTTCTAAAACGCGATTATATTTTGCGTCATGTATAGTCAGTAGCTGTGTATGCACTCCGCCCATAATTTGCAGAAACTCCAATAATGATAACGATCTATTTTGTAATGGGCCTATTGCGTCAGCTAATCCTTTATAGTAGCTACGATTATTTTTTAAATCTGTTTCAACGGAAATATCTTTGGGAGATTTCAAAAATACTTTTCTTGTGCTTGATATTAATGCATCTACCTCGGAAGAACATTGTCGAATGGTTTCTGTCACAAGATGTAAAGCATGCACTTTACACGTAACATGTAAACACTTGCAACCATGTTCAAGAAGAGAACGGCCTACCGAAAGCATTATCGCTGCGCAATCGCCCATAGACATCAACACTTTATCTTTTGAAATTTGAAATTTTTCCAACGTACTAAGTACAACCTTCGTTACTGCTGCAGCAGTACACTCTTGTAGTCTTCAGCTAGCTAGTAACAGTGGTAGTGTAGGTTTACTAGGGTCTAGTATGCGTACCATAATATTTATAATTGAATTTATTTTACAGTCTGTTGTCTCATCAACTCATAACCAAAGAAACTGTTTTTTCAATATGCGTTTCATTTTCTTTTCCACGTCATCGCGTACAAATGCAACATGCTTACGTGCCGTTTTCTCCGTTGGCAACCGTAACTCGGAATTGTATTTGTACCAAAAGTCCTTAAACGGTTGTTTATCGAATAACCCTAGTGGCAAATTACAGTTTATCAACATAAGAATTACATAAAAAAAATGCACTTCTCGGTGGCATGCCCAATTTTCGTTTTCGTATTTTGCACACTTTACAAACTATCTTACTCCCGTTGTAAAACAAATCGGGAAAGTCAGAAACAAACTTTTTTACTATGTCTTGAAAGGGTCGTTTTTTGGCCTTCGACATGTTCACTAAAAACTACTATTCCGCTATCCAATGCTAAACTGAACTGAGTGATGATGATTTGTCGTGTCGTATCATAATCGACCAGCGCTCCCCGCCCACCTAAACACAGTCACACCGCTGCTGCGATTGCTCTCCAGTTACCGGGCTCTAGTTATTAGCCAGACTGGATAAGTGGCGTAAAACCAGCAGCAGTTACAAAAGGTAGAGATAATTCAATTTAGGCGACGGATGAATATGGTCAACTTTAATTTCATTTGAGAAAAATATTGTTATGTAAATACCAACAAAGCAGTTTGTGATGTGAGTATTTTCTTTGTGCATCTTGCAGAATAGTTGTAGTTCTATCTTTGGTCGGACGGCTGCTTTAAATGTAAATTTAAAAATAAAGGGGTCGAAATCGGAAAACTTATGATTCGTTAGTTGGTGTCAGAGGAGCGTAGGGGAGGTTCAGGATGAGCCCGGTCCTTTGAGCTTCCGGTAGGCTGAAGCGACTTTTCATTTCTGGATCAAGAGGCGAAATGACAGCGTCTGGACGGGCTTGCGCTATTATGCCAATTTTTCGGGTTTGGAGAAAGAATAAAAAATTGTGATGCGCTAAAACTATCGTCTCAATAGGTCCCCGTTTAAAAATGTGTTGAGTTAGTTATATAGTGGTTTGAATTTTTGCTTAAAAGGGCTATCGATTTATCTTAAAAAAATAGAGTACTTAATTTACAAATTCTATCGGTAACGTTATAACTTTGTTAAGTCTGACGAAAAGTACAACGAAAATATTACAAAAATCGCCCTGTTTTTGCATTTTTTGAAAGAAGAAATGTATTTTATATACATATTTAGTTTACTGAAAGAGTGAGTATTAAACGTAAATTTTCAACTTTAAACATATGCATGGGTTAAATTTTATATTTCTTACAACTTTCATGTCATGTTTACAGTAATCCAAACTTTATTTCTTAGATATTTTATTACTCTTCCGAACTAAAAATATATTAAACAAAACAAATTCTATTGCGGTTGTGTAACAGTGAAATAAAGATCATTACTGTCAATATTCCGCTCATTTTGTAAAATTGTTACAAGGAAATATAAAATTGTTCTCAACAAAGGGTTTTGAAAAAATTATGAATTTATTTTAGTATAATTGCATAATTTTTAATACGATAAACGGTGGATTTTCAAAAATTAATAAAATTTTTTAGCAGGTTCCCTCTGTAGGTCCAACCTGAGGCTAGCTTTACACTGATACACAGTCCCTGGGCATCGAATTGGTAGTCAATAATGATAGCAAGGACTGTGGAATAGTATAGCAAACACAAGAGTATATACACACTCCGCACTTCACAAAATTCGTGGATATCTCAAAAGTATTTCCCAAATTTATTAAGGAAATGGTACAGGGTGTGCTGATTTTTTAGTGTTTGCTATTTTCTCGAATGATAAAGCTATTTCAAGAAAGAGGAGTTGTTTAGGAAATTGTTTACCTGCAATAGATAAATTGATAGCAACTTTAAACAGCATTTTGTTCCGAAATAAGAGAAAGAACATAGACTGTGTTATCCTCTTCTTTTTATTTAAAAAATTAAAAGGCGAACATTTGTAAAAAGTGCAAAAATCATTAACTTGTGTAGTTGTAGCGAAAGGCTCCACCAGATCAAGGATTGCATTACGATATGAAGAAGAGGCGGATCTATTACACATTTTAGATGAAAAAGAAGGTGCCAACTTCATATATTTTCCGTCACAGCATAAACTTCGTTGCTTTTCACCTTTGTAGTAAAACTTTTAACAATTATTTTGAATATCTCTAGTCGGTCATTGATAAAGATACTGAAATCTAAAACACCGTATTTTTATTTACTATTAATCGACTAGAAGAGAAGTCCCAGTAGTAGCTACAATTTAATTGTGAGCAATTCACAAACGATTTCCAACATACTTTCTTTGTAAAGTTTTTTTGTATGAATACCTAGTGACGCTGATATCTACGAACAATAGTAGTAAGAATTAAGGAAATATCTGTGTTGATTTAATTCGTCCCATTTAGTACTACTGATTTAATCATTTCAGAAATGTATTTGCTTCAAATTTCAGGAAAAAAATTATCGGAAACAAAGAAGAGATACATATATAAATTATGTTCTTCCATCTTATCTGCCAATAGCCTTTAGATCTGCTAAATAAGCGGTTCTAATGAGTGTTTTTTTTTGCTTAGATAGAACTTACGAAAAGGTTTACTGTCAAACGAGCTGTTATACTGGGTTCAACAGACTCAAGCTTGAACAACGCTACCAAACTATTCAAATTTATTTTGAAAATTGGTCATCGATTCATGCAACTTATGTACTTGTGATTTTTATGGCCCACATAATCGTTCTTCTGAGCAAGCCATCCGTCGAACGGTGCCTAGATTTCATACCACACATTTTCTACATGATGTAATAACACCAACACGTCGAAGGAATGTGCGTACTGAAGAGAATGTCGTTGCTGCAAATGAAAGTGTGGAAGAAGATTCCAATTTATCCATTCGTTGTCGGTCACAGTTATTGGGGCTCTGTCTGTCCACTACATGGAAAGTTTTGCGCAAAGATCTTCGACTACACCCGCATAAGATCCAACTAGTATAGGGATTAAAGCCATGAGACTAACATATGTATTGTTCTTTCGCCGATTCGCTCAAGAGCAGTTGAAGATTGACCAGTTGTTTTATCGCAAAATTGTGTTCAGCGATGAGGCTTATTTTTGGCTTAACGAGTTTGTGAATAAACATAATTGCCGCATATGGAGTGAGACCAATCCACAAGAGATCCCACACACTCCATTACATCCAGGAGAATGCCCTGTTTAGTGCGGTTTACACACCGGTGGCATTATTGGCCCTTATTTCTTAAAAAAATGAGACCGGGGCTCACGTTACCGTCAATGGAGGTCGTTACCACGCTATGACTGACTATGATTTTTTGTTTGAAGCAATGGAGAATATTGACCCGGATGATATGTGGTTTGAACAGGATGGCGCTATGAGCACGGCGGCGGCAATCATCGTCTTAATCAAAATTTGACGATGTTAATTTCGAGGAATGGACCTGCGAATTGACCTCTAAAACCTTGCGATTTGACACCTCTTGGTTATTTCCTATGGGACTACGTGAAGTTACTGGCTTATGTCAATAAACTAGCAACAATTGACGCCTTGGAAGCCAACATTGTTCGCGTTATGCATAGCATACGCCGAGTAGTGCTCGAAAAAGTGACCGAAAATTTGAATACGCTTGAATACGCTTCGTCAAGAACAGCCGTGGTGGCTATATGCCCCAAATCATTTTCAAATGTTAATGCCATGAATAAATCTTTCGAATCGCACTAAAGATTTGATTAGAATTTAATTTTTCGTATCACTTTTTATAATTTCAAGTTCTATTGCGCTTAAAAGAACACCCAATAGATGAAAAACAGCTGACTAAACCAGTTACGATCAATCCTAGCAATCAATCTCTTTTATTTAAACGTAATTCTAAAATGCGGGACTAATTGCGAGGCCTAACGTACTTAAATTTTAATTTATGTAATTTTGACTTCATACAGTACCTTTATCGCATTTGGTGTGAATGATATAACGAAGTGGGCATGGCAGTATGGTTCTACAATGACAGTTGCCGGAGCTATTGAGAAAAACGTTTCATCACCTATAGAGGCTGCCAAGGTCGTTGTTACTACACTAGCACTTTTAATTCTTATGTGGCTTTTGCATCCATAGTTAATGCAAACTTTGTTTAGGTGTAATGTATTTTCCTCTATTACAAAGACTTGCTTACCACAAATCTGGAATGGAAAAGAATGTTACGCCAGTCCCATTGTTTGATGTTAGACGTTTACCTGTTCTGGACAATTAAAATCTGCCATTGAGTTCACTACGTATTGCTCATAAAATATATCCGTAAAATCGGTAAAATTGTACTTGGGAGTGATTCCAGTACATGTAAATAGAATCGGAATTCCTTTTCGATGAGCCGGTTCACATTCTGATATAAACATTAGGAATTTCTCTTCGAACACTCCCACCTCTGTTGGTTTAGCAGTCACGTTTATTAAGGTACTTTCGCCCGGTTCTAATATTCCAGTAGATGAGATTAATGTAAAGCAATTAACACTTAACTTGGTCGGCTTTGGCTTGGACCTGGAAATTGGTAAAAATTTTCACCGGCAAAAAGCTTTAATAAGCAAGCAAATACTTTTTTTCTGGAGTTCTCTTATCCTTTTTACCCTTTTTTCCTTTTTTACTTTCTTTAGAAGACTTCGAACTTTTTTTCGATTTTACTTCAACGGAGTTTGTACCCTTTGAAGTTGATTTGGATGTAGGAGACGATTTCGCTTTTGACTGTTTGGAGCCTTTTTTGCTTTTTTTGCCTTTCTTTTCCTTTTTCTTCTTTTTCTTAGATTGATTGAGCATTTTAGATACACTAACTACCACGTAACTAAACTCGAATTTTCCTTGATTCTCTAAAAATATTGTTTCCGACTTCTCACATCCGATTAGTTGATGGCTAAAATCTAACTCCATTTTTGGGCATAATTTGAACCTAAAACATTTTTTCCGTGGTTTTCAAACTTCACTCATGATATCAAATTCGTTGCGAAAAAGTGACACATAATACCAATACCTGGAACAATGCACTGTTGCTGTAGCCGTAAGATCAAAGCTCATTACCACGGCATTGGTTGCTGGATCTGACACAACGCAATGGAATATAGGCAAATTAACAAAGTCGGCGTAACGTTTAGGCGAAAATGCTATGCAAACGTTAGATATTTTCCCGTATTTCAATTGAACCTGTTTTGGATTTGCACGAAAAAGATCTCGTATTGCTTTGTGGCTGTTATGAGTTAGTATATCAGTAAACCTGCAAAACGTCCAAATCTGTAAGGATGCAATTGTTTACATTATAAAATATAGCGCTTACATGAAATCCATATTGTATTTAATTTTGCTCAGGATTGGAAAATTGAATTGATGGTCCATTCTGCCTTTTATTTCACCAAAATTGATGTCTTTCGGACATTCTATTTGGATATTTATTACTTCTGCTGATATTCCAAGTGTCTCGGTGCATAATGTATGATCACCTCCTCGATTTCCATCGAGCACCTTAAACATTCAGTATAATGCATTTGCAATATGTACTTTCTTAGGTATTTAGACTTGGAATAGTACCCTTGCAAAATAAACTCCTGGACAAAATTAACGCACCACTAACATTTTTTAAAAACATTCAGAGATAATGATAACTTTTAATCTACTAACTATCTTACCAGTACGCTTTGAGCTTTCTCTGATATTTCAAGCACATGCTGCTTTGTTTTGAAGTTGTAAATGTCAATTAGTCACGTTTGACCACAATTGAGTTAAAATCTATTTAGAAACTGCTAATTAAGACAAGTTATTCAGCTAATTTTAGTTATCGGTTGTATCACATATGCGTTTTAAAGTTCATCTACGAGTGTTTCAAAGTAGAAAAATGAATCAGCAAAGAATTTATCGGTGGAGGAGGCAGTACGGACGTCAATTCTGCTGAATGGGGGTACTCGATGGGTTATGTTGCCAGGTTGTTAGGAAGAAATCATTCCAGTATAAGTCGCATGGTTAGACGATTTAACGAAACAAGATCTCACATTCGAAGGCCAGGGCAAGGGCGAAGACGATGTATAAATCAAAGGAACAACCGTTTTCTAAGATAATTCGCTCTTAGAAACCGGATATTTGCTAGTAATGTGTTAAAAAATGAATCAGCGGTTCGTAGTGCTGTAATATCATTTGGAACAATCAGAAAACGTTTAAATGAAGCCGAATTAAGGAGTAGAAGACCGGCAAAAACCATTACTTACCAGAGAACACAAAGTTAAAAGATTGCGTTTTACCAGAAATCATCAACATTGGTCTTTTAATGATTGGAAAAAGGTTTTATTCTCTGACGAAACGAGGCTTAGCTTAAAATCTCCTGATGGACGTGAGCGTGTTTGGCGAAGGGAAGGAAAGAGATTTGCAAGTTGCAACACTTCTCCAAGGGTCCCGTTTGGTGGCGGCTCTGTAATGTTTTGGGGGGGCATCTGCTTCAGTGCTCATACAGAGCTAGTCCTTATACGTGTGATGTCCATGAATGCGGATTATTACCTGGAAAACATCGTATTTGGATACGTAATGCCATTTGCTCCTTTTGTTGGTCCTAATTTTTTATGCATGGGAGATAATGCGCATCCCAACGTGGCTGGACAGCTTATTGACTACCTGCATGCTGTTAATATTCCGTTAATGGAATGGCCAGCTAACAGTCCTGACCTTAACTCCGCTGAAAATTTATGAGACCATCTTAAAAAAAAAGGTCCAAGGTTGTAGACTCCCACCTACCAATCACAATCAACTGGTGGATGCAGTAATTGAATAACGGGAGAATATTTCCCAGGATACCACTGACAATTTAATCGCTTGCATGCTAAGGCGTATGAGTGTGGTAATTAGGAGTACAGGAGGACCTATAAGGTGCTAATGTCATATTGGATCCATTAATTCTATTGCTTTCGATTTTTTTAAATGTTTTTCAGTTTGATTTCCGTTTTCCTGTCTGCATTTTCAACAAAGGAAGTGTTTAATGATTTAAAATCTGGTCATGTTTCACTGATTTCTTTCTCAAATGATTGTATAAACCTAATTTCAAAGTTTTCTTTATAATTCAGTTTAATTTTATTTTCATTAAAGTAATTATTTAAGTTTAGTAAAGTGGTGCGTTAATTTTATCCAGGAGCTCATTTCAGAAAATTTAGTACACCTCAACAATCTAGACTTACTTGAACTTAACATCAAAATCATTACAAAGTTTATATCAGCCCTGAAAATGATAGAGCAAATGATTTATGTCGTACAGTATTCATCAGAGAGTAGCATTGAAATTAATTTTAAATTACAAAATAACTAAAATAATAGCCCAGAAACTTACTAAACTAGAAAAAGGAACATCATGATTTCAAATCAACGATTTGATAATTTATCAATATTCCCGTGTTCACTTTATTTACGAAAAGCCAATACATCTGTGCATTTATAATGAATAATAACTTACGATCGATCTGTAAAGTATGAACCAATTTACACCGACGGCATACATCTTAGCGTTTCCGCGTCCTAAATTAACCCGGAGAGCTGTTAAAAATTACCATTTTAAAGGCCTGCTTTCCAAATATCATGAAAGAAAGCAGTGATAAAATCCTGAAGATCGACAAAACGAAAGTGAAGGTCTCAACAGACACGAATGACGGGTACAGAAGAAGGTAAAGCAGTAAGAAAGTGCTCACTATGGCAGTAGACTACCCCTTTTAAACTTGAAGAAAGTTGATTTCGATGTCAGCTATAACTGGAAACCGAAGCCTAAACCTAAGGTTGGTCGGAAAACCAAGTAACAAGTCCAAGAAGGCCCAGGAAATGTCTATGGATGTCTCGTTCAAAGGCTATCAACACTAATGGATAAGTTGACATACTTAGGGGCGACGCACCCTGCATAACTAGCAGTGATGACTAAATAGCCTCTCAGTTGTCTACCTTTGCTCCAACTCATTTCTAGAGACTTAATTGTTGGAGACGCAATCGTGCTGATGGCGGGGGTACGCAAAAGGTAATTATTGCCTCGGCCTACTTCCCCAGCAATTGGGAAAAGCCGCCTTTAACGGAGGTCAGGAGTTTCATCGAATACTACAGCCAGAGAAATAAGAACCTCATCTTGAGCTGCGACGCAAATGCACATCAGGTTGCATGAGATAAATAGAAGTGGTGAGTATCGACATGAATTTGTGTTTTTATTAAACCTAGAAGTAATGAACAGAGGTAAAGAACTAACTTCTATTACTAAGAACCGAAGCGAGGTGCTAGATACTACTCTGGCAACTCTTCGCCTTAGTTCATACATAATAAATTGGCATATTTCATTAGAGATCTCACTGTCAAGCCACGTATATATAGGTGTGTAAAAGTGGCAAAAGAATTATGCATACTGATATTAACAGATGCCAAAAAATGTTTCTAAACTTATTAAAATTTCAAGCCGTCGTGACTTTGTGTATACAGAGGAATCATTGGACAACATTTACTTATTAAGAAAATCGACTGAAAATCTCATGAAGAGCACTACGCGTAGCTTTTTCGTCACTTTGTACACACCGTGTATAAGTTTTGAAATAGAGACAGAGACACACTAAACCACAAAGATTAAAATTCAAAACAAAAACTGATCGGTGTTTCTATGAGACAAATCAGGGAGGTAGCAGATGAAATTTGCACTGATATAAAGAATATAGAAATAGCTTGAACTCATCTATATGCTCAGAGAACTTTAACTATTACAATCCTGTGACTCGAAGGCCGTCAAGCAAAGCCAGGAACTCGACGCTCGAACACCAATGGGAGCTATATGCACAAGCTGTGATTCGTTGTAATTTCGAAATACGGAAAGCTAAGAGTAGAACCTGGCAGAGCTCGCGTGAAAGTATATGTAATACGCCTGGAGTAGCTTGTCTACTGCAACTTGTCGCCAAGAGATACACAAATACAAGAGATACACAACTTTAAAGGGGCTTTGGAAGTAATGTTGAATACCGATTTTCCAAAGTGTCTAGTCTCTACTAGCAAAGACTACCACCTGGAAATGTATCTACATAAGTCGTCCATCAAAGGAGGTACAAAGTCTAGCGAATAATATCCTTCTAACAATGAGAACAAGATGGATTTGCGTATATTTAAATCCTATAAATCACCTGAAGATGACGATATTTTCGCCATGTTATTGCAGAAATGCATATATGTTTTATTGCCAATGTCGGTAAGATATAATTTCGGTTATACACCAAAAGTATGGAGAATTGAATGTGGTATTCGTACTTAAAGGAAAGGGACAATCATCCGCAAAGCCTAAAGCGTACAGATACAGATACTACGAATTTGAAATAAGTGCACTTATAGTATGCATAAATAAACTATAATCAAAGTTTGCAGTAAAACTTTGTTTTTGAAATAGATTTGTTAAGAGAAAAACAGCGAAACCTGAAATAGATGGAGATCTATGCACACACAAAAGCCGACATGTTCTATTGAACTAAAATAAACTAATATTGCATTGTCAAACTATACTAAGAAAAGTATTTTTGGAAACAAGATAAAGGATATGCTCCCTCTTAATAATCTGACACTTCCGGTTATAATCATTCCCGGCAAACATAATGCGAGCAGAGAAAGGACAGCACTAGCAAACGGACATGTTTCTGCCTACCCGACGTCATTAGGGCGGCTACGAGCACTCTCCTTCTGCTGCCTGCATTATGTCCACCTCTCGGTTTATGCCCCCAATGTTCATAACAGCACTGAAAATATCTCCCGGCGCCCCCTAGCGCCAAGAAACACAGTCATGCCGTTCTAAACCGTGGCGACACATACCGGGGTACAGATGTCCGCCACCTATCGAGCAGCTCATGGGCTGCTGAACACAAGCGATAGGCAACTGTACACGTACAAATGAGCCCTCAGGCTCATCATGTGTCGCCACGGTCTAGGACAGCATGACTGTGTTGCTTAGCTCTAGGGGGCGCCGGGAGATATTTTCAGTGTTGTTGTGGACATTGGGGGCATAAACCGAGAGGTAAACATAATGCAGGCATCAGAAGGAGAGTGCTCGTAGCCGCGCTGATGATGCCGGGTAGGCAGAAACATATTCCTGTGTTGGTGCTTTCATTTCCCTGCTCGCATTATGTTTGCCGGGAATGATTCCACCAATACCATGAGTTATATTAGCATTATTTCTGGTTTTGTTACTAGGATTTTTTTCATGCGTATAACACCCTATATTTTATTACATTTTGAATTCATAGTTCAATTTTAAGGTTTGTTTGATGAAACAACTGTATTGCTATTTTTAACAATATTTGAAATATTTGCATTTTTTGAACATTTTTGACAGATGGACGAGTGCATGTTAACTTTTATAATTGTGAAAGTGCTTAACTTGCAAAATTGAAATTGTGCAGCACTGTTGACCGTTTTGGGTAGAGTTAGAAACCGAATGAATTTTTTGAAAACAGTATACAGCGCCGGAATGGAAAAAGTTGAGAAAAGCTGCAATACAAGTAAACCTATGTTGCTCTGTACACGCAAACCGATTTCTGCGTACGCAGAGCATCACAAACTTTCGTATGTTACAGTTTTCCTCTGCATTTTTTTCGCCTGGGGAAACCGCCGGTCGGCACATCTGCCGTGTCGTGTGTAACCAGCCTTACATTATTTAGTTTTGAAGGAAAATACTTTTGGAAAAGAACTATTAAGAAATGATTCTTGTTTAACAGGCTGCTGCGGCCTGAAAGACACTATTAGTTGTTTCGCATATTTATAGCAACATACTAGTTAAGAAATTTTAGAATTAGCTAAAAAAAGTTATCGTTTAACACTTTGAAAATGTCCAATAGTCGTTGGGAGGAAACTATTCCTTGTCAATTTCTAAATTAAGGAAGGATATAACCTACAATGATCTTAAAACATTTCCTAGGAATATCTTCAGTAAATAGAGGCTTAAATGTGAATTCTATCTTCTGATGGCCGCTAGGCTGTACACGACCAGATAATGGGCAGATTTTGAAGTGAGCTTGTACTTCATGGAATTCACTAGCTCGCCATGTTATTGGAATCGGACAGAAATTATACAATTTAGTCCATTTTTTGACCGCACAGTTTAGCGTACTCCTTTCAAAGTCTATTAACTTCGGCTCGAAAACTACATTGACATTCACTGCTGACGATCTTAACTGCAAGGCTTGAACTTCTGGATTGTTCTTAATGAGAATTAATGCGAATCCGCAAAATGCTCCAGCTGCCAATGGAGACGACGATATAGTTATTACTGTAGATTCGCCAGGTTGTACGGAAAATATTGCGGTATCGAGAGAAAATACTCCTGAGCTGACGCGATCTTCTGTCAGGAAGATTTGAGTTTCACACACTAGAGACGATTTGTTTACGAATTTCAATTTTGTCGTGGTCTTAGGCAATCTGAAATTAATATGTTTTAACGTGACAAAACAGTTTCAATTATGGCGATTATGTATAATACTTGTCTTTGTATTCCTTCATGTTTGGCAACAATACCGTTCCAAAATCGAGAATCTTTTCATTCAGAAAAAATGCGACATCGGCAGGATTTACTCCTTCTATTTCATCAATTACTTTTTCAAACATTACCTTTGGATCCATATCGAAATTGGGCAATTCGGACATACCGTTACATTCAATGTAGTATCTGGTCGGCCAACCAGCTAATTCTATTGTAAACGTATGGCTATAAGTACCGATATGTTTGGGCGTGAAAGTTGCCTTGTAAATGTACTTATCGCTGGGATTGATAACAACTCTTGGAGTTAATTTGCGCGTCAGTTCGGGTATCTCATCTGGAAATTATCACATTATTATGAATTGGAACAGTTTCTGAACGAATTTTAGAAATACCCTTTCTTGGTACTACAGCCTTTGATCCGATTGTTTTGATGCTAGTGGCAATGCTCATTGCACTGTTTCGATCTAAGGAAGATGCGGAATTTCTGTTTCTCTTCACGCTTCCCCTCCTTTTAGTTTGTCTCTTTGAATCATGCCCGCTCATGGGGGATAGCTATTATTATGAGAAAAATGGAAGTAGAACTTATATTTAAAATGTGGTTGACAATCTATCAGATTGTTAGATTGTAGCAAAAGAAAATACGTATATGGCAAAGGGAAGAGTGCCCGACCAATAGAAAAGATGGATACTGACACTACTGACAATAGTATGTATATGTACTGTCGAATGTAGTGCCATAAGCGAGCATAAACGTCGAGGAATACAATATTTACCTTAAATGTTACTTCGTGACTTTACACCCTCAAAATTATTTTTAGACGACATATCTATTTTTGATAGTTTCGATAAAATCAGAAGGCATGGAAATGCTGAGGAACAAAAGAAATAGAAAGAATTGCAAAAAATTGTTGCAATTTTAAGCAGAAAAAGGATTAAAGTAAAATCACATGGCAAGGTATAAGGAAAGCGGGATGAATACACAAGAAATGGGGCCCGTGGCATTGGGATACTAGAAAATAGAAAGGGTGATTTTATTGCAAACGGCATGGAAGTTGTTATGCATTAAAGAAAATCTACAACATATAATCTAAACGAATTATTGAGGAGGAAAATAAAATAAATATGACGACTATGATAATTGTATAGTGGTTAAAATCCACAAAAAATAATTGAAACAGTTTTTCGTTAAATACTTTATTTAACTTTAAAAATTACGCCAAAGATTTTACTAGCACCGTTTTATAGATGATAATGTAATCTTATTTTTAGAGGTAAAATGTATATTACCTTGTCTTTTGGTATAGGAACTCCAACATCTATTAAATCAAATTCGTTAGAAGTGTTTTTCTCTTCTCTTTGTCGAGGCTTTTGAAGAACTGAAAGCAAAATGCTATTTTCCATCAAAACGGGTACGTGCTTATCATTGATATCACTCCGTGTTTCCGTTAACTGATTTGTGTGTTGCAAGAACAGGCAAATTCGTTCAGGAAATGCATAGTTGGTTTCCTTCGCCGCATTTTCTACTAACCAACACGGTATACCTAACGGTAAATAAATGTTTAGCGGTAATTATCAAAGAAAACTAATAGATATTAATTATCGTGAAAGTCCTTTGCACCTATGTAGGAGGCCGTTTCTAATTCCGCTGGGGAATAAATTTTAATAATTCCTTCCTCTTTTTCATTTGCTTGTTGGTTCTTGTTTACGCTTTTGAAACTAGACATGCTGGATTTCGATTTGGTCGATTTAGACTTTTTTGAAGATTGTTTGTTACCAACTCGCACAGGCATTGGCTACAAAATTGTAAATCATTAATTAATATTTTTATATGCTTTATTACCTTGGTTAAGATAGCTTGCTTTCGATCCCAATATTCTAAAGTATGTAATATTTCGCAAATTAAGGTCTCTGAGTTAATGAAGGCTTTCTTTAGTTCTTGATCTGCAGATGAGATTTTCTCTGCGTGAAAATGAAAATATGAATATAGTCGAGTATTACTTAAAATAAGAAACCTTTAAGTTTTTTTCCCTTTTCTTTGCCGCCCTTTTTACTACCTTTGCCAGAACTTCCTTTACTACGGGACGTCCCGCGCGAACTTTTTGAGGTTTTGCTGCTTTTACTATTACTTGACTTTGATTTCTTCTTGGTCTCCTTTGGGGTGACTTAAATTTAGGATATAAGAGAAATTAAAACTAAGAAAATTACATTTTTACCTGTTCCTTTTGAAAAACGTCGTATTGATGTTTTAGAAGGTTGTTTTCCTTTTTGCTTGCTCCTCTTATTTTTTTTAGCCGCTATACGTAACCTGAAAATAATTACTTTTCTATAGCGTTCAATTATTTGAATCGTATACAAACAGTAGTTCTTCATGTCTTTGCCGACTCTTTTCTTTCCTAGGTAGTAACACTTCTCCTTTAAAAAGTGCCATATCCTCCGCAGATAAATTTGCATAACTTTCGGCGTCCATATCCATGATTTTATCTATTTCCTCCAGTTTTTCCTTTACTTTTGTTTCTACATTTCTTTGCTTTACTCTGTCTTCTTTAGCTATGTAATCTTGATAAGTAAAAGAAAAAATAATGGCATGAATGTAACTCATGTTTCCTGCACCTTTCAGTAACATATGCAAAACTGTCATCGGTCTCTTTATTATTACGCTGTCTAAACCTTCTACAATTACCCCTTTACCATATAATGTTAACTGTGATTCGATGATTTCAAAGAGTAAATCTTCAGAGATTCCAATGAGGGTTGGCCGTTTATCAATCTTAATTTTTGCGGCACTACTTTTCGTACTTTCCGTCGACACAGATAAGTTATCTTTCTTGTTTTTGCTTTGTTTTCCTTTTCTCACTTTATCATCAGTCACATTTTTCTCCGAACTTTTTTTAACGGTAGCTGATTTTATTTTGTCCCTTGCATTTTCTCTTGGACCGGTCTTCCTAACTGTTTTTTTCTTTTTACCACTTAAGAGGAGATCGACTTTTTTTTGGAGAAATTCGTAATCATCTATAACGTTGAAAAAATTGTTAAGCGTTAGTACAATGGTCCTTCGTTATCTTCATTCCCACAGTAAATTACCATAATTTGGTGGAACCTGCAGGTCAGTTTCTGAGGCAACAGAGTAAAACGCCTCATCCACAATTTGGCGCACTTTTATGGCTGCTAATGTAGATGGGTATAATAATGCGTCAAAGATCATCTTGTCTACAGATACTACAGGTAGTTTAAGTTCCAATCCAGCTCGATTTGCAGCTCGTAAGTACTCTAAACAATTAAAATTAAATGATTTATTATTCGATTTCTTCGTTTTTGCTATCTGAACAGTTAGATTCTATTTGAGGCATTACAAAGAATAAAGATGCAAAAGCACGGAAAATCGACAATAAATCTATAATAGGACGTAGAAGACCAGTGTACTGGTTCAATTCTAATTTAATTGGATGTATCCCCATGGAAATATTTTAAAAGCAGTGATAAAACTTTGACGGCTGGTATCACACATTCAATAACTTCTTTCGTGTTTTGCTGTGTACCATTTGTTTGAATTGACGTTTCGCAGCTTATACTGCCAGCTTCCGGATCTCCCGCTAAATATCAATTTATGAAAGATCTGAAGGAGGTCACTATGAGGAGCAATTAACAGAATACGGAATCGAGGGTAAGGTATGGTATTGTGAACAATTCGAAGGAATCTTCGACGTTTTCCTTCCAGAAAACACAGGGGACCTGAAGCTCTATGCGGCGGCCTATATAAAATGCGCTTAAATCGGTAATGTAAGCAACAAGAAAATTCCCATTACTTTCAAAGTAGTTCGAATACAGCATACTGTATGATGCTATCATGCGGTACATTCTGGAGAAGTTTTAAATAAATTCCATTGTCCTACCTGTTTTGAGTGCTCCGTGAAAAATAAGTAAGATGCCAGTTTTAGCATCAGGAGGCTTATAGTCGTTATGCTTCAACGCATTGTTGATAGCTGAGCCAACGGGGTCGCCAAGTTCTATAGGGCATTTGGTTGACGGTTGTTGTTTCAATTCGCGTAGATGCTCTACGAATTACCAAAACAGATCAATTCAGTGGTATATAGAACTTATTAGGAGCACTACCTTTCAGAAGAGTTAATATCTCGTCTGGTGTTTTTAAAGCAAGCGGATCTCTTAGCAAAACGTTACTTGTGGCATCGGATCTTTTGCTAGCTCTGAATTTAACAGATAAGATAATAAGTTATTATTTTTTAACATTTGATATTTTTGCTGGAAGAAGAAGATGAGAAGCAATCTCAAGCATATCTAAATATTTTATGAGATAGTACGAACGAATGAGAGACGTATGAATATATACAGTATTTAAATAAAGTGTTAAAAACAAATGTGTGTGGTTGTGTACTCTTGAAGTTGAAGCAGTTATGGATAGAAACAGTTGACTACATTTACGAGTGAGAACCAAAACCAACCAAAACATTTACATCGAAACATCCTAAATTGGAAGTAAACAGGATTGAACATTGTCGATTTTAATCGTAATTCACCGTAGTGGTAATGTGATCGTAATTTCAATCTGTATCTGACACTTCATTGTTTATGCGTATGTTAACATCTCTAACCGCTAATAGTCAATCGTAGAATATTATCGTATCGTGCATTAAGGCCTGATGCAAAAGTAGCTGGACATTTGAAAAATTAGCGTAGTAGGCTGTAGAATTTTTTTTGACAAATGAGTCAAACGTCAATGTCTTGTACGAAGGCTTCTCTTAAACAGAAAATCGTTTATTTGTTAGTTGTAAGAATAAAAACTGCTGCTATTGAAAATTTGCGAGAACGTATTTATTCTGCCCTTGGAAGATGGACCCCGGCGGATGTGGTGAGACACTTTACAAAAGAAAATTTTAGCCGGAGCACATAGCATCATAAAACGTTTCTACGATGGCAAACCTACTACTAACTTGAAAAAAAACGGCAGAGCAAAAAAGCTAAGTAAGGGTAAAATTACAGAAATGATGGAATTGATGGAAAACAAGATTGAAATATCGCAACGACAAATGGCGGCAAAGTTTAAAGTGTTGTATATCAAGAAATTTGAAAAAAGAAGGTTTAAAATATTATAAAAGACAAAAAGCACCAAAATATACGGATAAACAAATGGAAATTATTCGGGTTCGATGTAGGAAGATGAGGACCGATCTAAAAGTTGCACAAAAAGTGTTGGTCTTAGATGATGAGAAATATTTTACTCTTGGTAACACTAACATCGCTGGAAATGCTGGATTTTACACAAAAAATAAAAACTCTGCTCCTGACGGAGTGAGATTCGCACGTAAAGCAAAATTTGAGCCAAAAATTTTTGTTTGGATTGCTATTTCAAAAGCCGGTGTTTCAAGTCCTCTCATAAGAAGTGTGCGTGATTCAGCAATAAGTGCTGAAGTATATAGGACAAAATGTCTACCAAAATTGAAGCGATTTGTTGAAAGATTTCACCAAGGAGATGATATTCTCTTTTGGTTAGACTTAACGAGTTCTCATTATCCGAAAACTGTTACCACATGGTTAACAGAAAATAACATCGTTTTCGTCCCTAAAGAAATGAATCCTCCAAATATTTCAAAGGCCGTCCTATCGAAGATTTTTGGGCAGAACTTAGTCGACTCGTTTATGAGAAGGGTTGGGCCGCAGAAAACGAGAATTAGTTGGCACGTAGAATTAGCAATACACTCAAGCATATTAGTCCAGATTACATCCAAACCATGATTCAGAAGGCTCCATCGAAACTGAGAAATGCTTGCACGAGTTACGCTGAGCGTTTTCCGGAAAGACAACAACCACGTAGGACAATTTTTAGAAAAATAATTAGGAATTTGCTGCACTTTGGAAGCTTCGTAAAAAAAAGGGCTAACTACGAAGTTAACGGTGCTGATATAGGACGAAATAATATTTTGCAAAGTGTTACGAACAATCCACGCACATCGAGAAACTGGAATTCCAAAATCTATTGTTCACAAAACCTTAAAGCAAAACAAATACCACTCTTACAAACCAACAGTTGTACAAGGTTTAAACGATAATGACTATCACCGAAGACTACAGTTTTGCAGGTGGTACATATCGTACAAAAATGTGAAGATGATGCAAATTTTCCTAGGAAAGTACTGTGGACAAATGAAACGCGATTTAACAATTGTGGAGTGTTCAATAGGCACAACCATCATCATTGGTCTACTGAAAATCCACGTATGGTAAATCAAAGACGATTTCAACTACGATTTGGTTTTATTCTATGGTGCGGTTTAATTGGTGTGAAATTTTGTTTATATATATTTTTTTGTTTTTTGAGTTTCTTTCCGTTTTAGATAATCACTAGGTCCTTTCATCTTTGATTACAATTTAACTGGTAACAGATATTTGGAGCTACTAACAAACGAGATAATGCCTGCTTTGAGACAAGTTATTAATCCTGACAACATGCAAAACATCTGGTTCCAGCAAGATGGTTGCCCGGCCCATAATTCTCGTGACGTGCAACATTTTTTGAGAGAAAACTTTAATGAGAGAGTACTTTCAAATAATGGACCAGTACAATGGCCTGCCAGATCACCCGATCTTACTCCCTTTGCTTTTTATTTATGGGGAACTTCTAAAAACGAAGTATTTAATTTTGAACCGCCAGAAACTCGAGACATTGTAGAACAAAGAGTGCTGAATGTCCTAAGATCATTAAACGGAAACACACTTCGTAGAGTTTGCAACTCTGTTAGAATAAGGTGTTAAAAGTGTGTGGAACAGAATGGTCGTCATATTGAACAGTTTCTTTAAGTGAATCTGAACTTTTAGCATATCTTTTCGCTTCCATTTCTCATTGATTTTAGTTTCATAACCTACAAATTTCATATTACAGATTAATTTATTTTTTTGTTGATATCTCCCCTACAAATAAAAGTTTTCAGGTATGTTATACATCGTTGAAAAGCTCTTTTTAAGGGCTATCTAACTAACCAACAATCCAATATGGCTGCCTATGAAAAAACAAAAGATAGCGCTAATAACTTGAAAACAAATGATAATCGGGGGTTTCTATTGACGCCAAAAAATTTGTCTTAAAAAAGTGTCTGCACATTGTAAAACTTTAGAAGCGGTCACATTAGGTGTTATCGCCAAATTTTGTTTTCTCCAAAATATCTTAAAATTTAAAGAAGTTAGGGTGAGTTTGAAATGAGATTTGTTGCGAGTATTGAATTCTACAAAACATTCCCCATTTAACCGTTGCTCTATGTTTTCTAATAACCGAGATACCAATGGTGAGCATCGAAATGTGGAGACACGGCATACATTATATATAACAAATGGATTTATTGTTATAAAAATTACATTTATTAATGTCTAACGAACAGAGAGGGCACTTTTTAAATTTCGAGAATGATTTAAGTTGGTAGTTCCGGCAATAAATGACATATAACGTTACCACCGAGAGGAGAAAGGCTCAGCGCTCTTCGATGACATCACGCGTTTTAGGTGATGTATCGCCATGCAAGATATTAGCCTAAGCGCTAAAGGAATCGTTTTTTTGCATTTCTTTTTTAAGTTTTGAAGGCCTTCCGGTTTAAAGAGGACGCTAGTCGTCAACTGAGCTCTTCTTCGCATCCCAAAGCGATAACCAAACACGTAACCGGGCACCGTTTTCATGAGAGATGTATTTGTGGTTGATATTTAATCGACTAATTATTATTATTTATAATTGTACTTGTATTTTGAGAGAAATGAGGCAGTAGTGGCAATTTTATTCGAAATTTTGCTCAATTTCACGAGAAAATTTGCAGACATGCTACTTAACCAGAGTCCTTAATTCCCTATTATGTGGTCTTCTGCCTATTCCATCATTACTTTTCCCACAATAATTTTTAAGTAGGGTATTAGTAGAACACAAGTTATTATAATTGTTGTAATACGTTCACCGTTGTGAATATGACATTTACATATATCAGTATCCAAATGGCTATGTTCGGTGATAAAATTTAAAATATATTACGTATTAATGTAAGAATATAAAACTATCTGAACAATAAAATCTTCACGTTTTTTGTCAAATACTGTGGACAGTTAGGGAAATGAGTTGGAATAGCATCTTTTTTAAGTCTAGGATTTTTTAAACTTACAGTTATAGTTTCACCGGTCCTTGAATCTGTAGCTGTTGAAAAATAAATAATATCTTCTTTTATAAAGTGTAACTCACAAACCTTAGTATACATTGTTGGAGTAAAATTTTCCCTATGCAGTGCACAGACACATTTTTTACACATCTGAGGATCAGAGGGGAAACCGAATGTGTGAACTTTCGGTCCATTTCTATAATTACCGCTGCACCGAGGTACGCAACAGGTACACGGCATTGCTATAAACATGTAATACACAAAACACCTTTAGACAGCCGACGGCACAGAACACCTGTAAAGTGTTGGCGAACACATGCCAACAGAACAGCCGATGCTACCGCCCAAGTCACGCGTTTACGTTATAGAAAAGGTTTTATCGCTTATACAACGCAAGAAAAACATTACAGGTATCACCAACAAAGTACGGAAATATTACTACACAGTATTTTTTTAAATGAAATCAATGTAATTTGGATAAACCAATTCAAAACGCACGAAACGATCGGAACGTGTGAATCTCCAATCTACAAATATGGCTTATCGACTACCTAATGCAATATACGTCACAACCTGCTAGCGTCAGAGCTGGTTAGCCTTGTCTTTTCGGTAATAACGCATATACGCCAATTTCTTAACGTAATACAGACAAATATATCCTTTATTGCCGGAACTACCAACTTAAATCATCCGTGAAATTTAAAAAGTGCCCGCTGTACTAATGAAAAAATTCCTATAGTTTGTTTTCTTTTATTTTAAATTACAGTAGAAAACCAAAAAATCCGGACTAATTGGGATATGAATGAAGTTTATTCACATATTTAACTTTTTATGTACGCATGAGGAAATCTAATTAGATATCCTCATTTGCACGTTTTTGTCGAGTAAATTACTGCAACCGCCTCTACAGAACTGAACAAATCGTATTGCTACTAATTCTGACGCGACAGTAGTCTCAACTACTGGCTTAAACCGCCATAGGTTAATTAATTGAAAAGTAATGCCATCACCTATCCACCATCTATGGACGCGCGTTTCGATGTTATACATCTCGTCGGCATAGCTTTGTGGAAGGTAATGGCATTTCAACATTCAACGTGCAAATAAGGATATCTAATTAGATTTCCTCATGCGTACATGTAAACATCTACTTCGTATATATACGATTTAAAATGTTGAAATGCCATTACCTTCCACAAAGCTATGCCGACGAGATGTATAACAT
Source organism: Dynastes maya (assembly GCA_029619315.2). Lineage (NCBI taxonomy): Eukaryota > Metazoa > Arthropoda > Insecta > Coleoptera > Scarabaeidae > Dynastes > Dynastes maya. The sequence continues at coordinate 55,953,585 of JAROYE020000001.1, forward strand.
CGAAACGCGCGTCCATAGATGGTGGATAGGTGATGGCATTACTTTCAATTAACTTTTTATGTTACGTTTTTCCGAGGCCGGCAAAAGAAAATTCCAGTCTCACACTTTTTCTAATAGGGCGTCATATGGGCTATAGGGATACAATTTGCTAGTTCGATCTAAAATCATGTCCCGATTACCGATAGATCGCTCTAAATATCAAAAACTAAATAATCTTGGCTCATGATAAATACAGCTTGTGGTATTGTACATTCGTAGCCATGTATGCATAATATAGAAAGTACATTACACACACGACGTTCATTTAAAGAAAACACCATAGAGTCCGGTTAAGAACGAATCACTTTTTAAGAGGATCTAGGTATTAAAAAGTGATTCGTTCCCAGCAAGACCCTATGGCGTAGTCGTTAGCAAGCCTGTCCGGAAAACGGGAGACGTTTAGGTTCGAGTACATACGGGGTTGAAATTTTTAAAAAATTTAATTACGTCGGAAAACCGAGGAAATCACGGATTTTCACATTTCGCCGACGGAAGCCAATATATCTCAGTCGTTGAATAATTTTAAAACACAGCTCCTATTTTATCCGATTTATAAAAAACGCATTTGTGTTGCTCAAACTGTTCGATCAGAAGTTCGAGCAATTAAGAAACACCCAAAGGGCCTTAGATGGCGGTAAATTCAAAAGTTGAAAAGTAAGTCTATCATGGAATATAAGTATTTTTCTACACCGCATGTGGTTTACATAGTGTTAGGCTATGAAATACTTACACGGAGCCCCTTCTTTTAGGAGTAAGTAATTTGCTTTCTGCATCCGAAATTGACCCAAATTCGCTTTTAAAAGAAATCTCGTTTAGTTTCTCTTTTAGCGATTTCACGAGATTGGCATAAAATTCCAAAATCTTAATGGGCAGAGCATCACCAGGTTGTCTATAGGGTATCGCCAGATGATTTACTTTGTAATATTCCATTAATACATTGAGTATTAAATCTTCGTTCTCGCCTTCCCTAAGAGGAACATTTTGAATTTTTGTTTGCATACTAAATTTTGGCTATTGTTTTTATATCCAATTTAAAAATAACATGGTGATTCTTACTCATCAAAATCGCAGAAATAAAATTCGATAGGAGATTTGCTAATATTTTCTATTGAAAATGTAACCTCAACGTTTTCCGTATAGGGTAAGGTAGATGGAAAGCATAATTTGTGCTCAGATATTTTCAGTATCGGTTTTATACCAGTGCCTTTTAATTTTAATACAATCTTATTTGGATTTTGATTCACAGTGATTGCTAAGCATCCTCTGAATTTTCCGTCCTTTATTGGTTCGAAATAAAGATCCAGTAGGATTTTCTCCCCAACGGCTAACGTACCAGAAGTAGTTTTGCAGTGAAAAACAGGTTTCCAGGTATTTTTTCCTTCCATTTCGATCTTAGCTTCCCAATTGCAAGGAACATAGCCGCTACGAGAACGTTATTTGTAATATAATTTTAATGTGTCCGATTGTACACTTTTTTGTTTAGAAAGTAGTATACATTTTTGATACGAGATTCCAGTTTGTTTTTGTGTTTCAAATTGTGCCTCTTTTTAAATATCAAACAGCAGGGTTACAAATTCGAATTTATTAATCACTGAAATAGAATCAAACCAATTATTCCGACAAAGAAAGTTCTTAAAAGCACTTAAAGTACATACATTATACAATAAATTGTATCCGAAGAACCCACGCTCTTAAAGCCAGTGTAGTTGTTAAGAAGTGATCAAAGCAGTTTGGATTCTTGCCCTTTATTAATGTGCTGCTGCATGAGGATTCAGACTCGTATGGAAATTATTGACAATTGAATAATGAGCATTTTGAAAAAAATGTACAGTCTAATTACATCGGCTCCCAATGTGTGGGTTGCGATCCCTGGGGCGTAGCATTACCGTTACCGCTACGAATAAGTGCTACTAGGCTACTATGTGTAAAATTGTTTACTTATGGTACGTAAAACAATAAAATAATAAAAAAAAATCACAAACCAGCACAACCGAGGGTTAATACGGCCCTTAACCTAACCTATACCTTGCTTACGAATGAGGCGACACTGAGTTCCATCTAATTGTGTAGTTATTAAGCTTGGCACATATGATGGCATATCATGTGCCTACATATTAGTTCATGGTCTATGGTAAAACTAATGCGAGTCCATATTTGTTACGCATGGGCGCTAGTTTAAAAAAAAATAACTTACAATTAGTTACGCCAAACTGTAGATAATCATTGTGCGAAGTTATGAATATTTTTAGGTGATGCATTGATAATTACTATAATGGACATCGACAAACTGTTGACTCACCTTGTACATGTTGCAGTTTATTTAAAATTGTTACCCGTTTCCATTGCAATTTCTATAAAACAGGTTGCGTTCCGTAACCAATTTTTTTGTTAGACCCGGAGTCTACCTTTTGATGTCATTGCAAGTTTGATTTTATATTTGTATTAATAATATAATAAACTAATATTTTTGAATAAGAATGTTAGTCGTATTTACTTGTCAATGAATACATCAGAAGTGAGGTTAAGAATAAAAATAATTTAAAATATATTCAAAAGGTACTTTTGGACCTAGTGTACGCTATGCATATTGGCAAGCTAGTATGAAATGTTGGATAAAAACTAAGTTTGTTTTCTTTTTGGCACTACTTTTTAGTATTAAAAATGGATAGACTTTTCTTGATCTACACTATGCAATTTTTGTACTAGAGTCTAGTTTATTCACATGGAGACTACTTTCTAAACAAAAAGTATTGCCTCACAAGAACTTTACAAATCGAATTGAGAATCTTACGTATTTTCTAATGTTATATCTCTTCGTAGACAGCAACCTAGATTAACTTCGCTGAACAGTATTGACTTTTCGCTTACTGTTATTGTTGGAATAGTGACGTGTGCTTTCATTTCGATTGGAATTTTTTGACCATGAGAAACCTAGAAATATTTGAAAAAAAACATTACGTAGATGTTAACGCACAGTAAAATAATGCTTATCATTTGTGCTAGACTCTTTTAGGTTTTTGACTCCTACCACATCCCCACGTATTTATGCTCGGCCACCTTCGATATGCAATTGCCGTGCAAAAATGGATTAGACATGCTACGAAGGTAGTTTGACACGATACTAGGCTACCGGGTCAATCGGAGCTAATACAATACAAAAATGTAAAATTTATCACCTTAACTCGTACATACGCTAACAACCTGTCCACGGAAGTCAAACATGGGTTGGCTGAATTTCGTAAGTAACAATGGAGGGAAAAACTTCAGTCTTTCGCTATTTCCGATAATTTGCTTAGGTGAATGATGAAATCATTAAGAAGAAGAGATGGTCACCCGATATAGCCCCCCCTCAGGCTTCCACGGGAATGGTTTATTCAGAGAAAGACAAAGTCCACGCCGACTACATGGAAAAAATTTACGCGAACCGTAACGAAGATGATACTCAGTCAGATCAATCAGACACTGACGTGTTCGTTTTTTCCTCCCGTAGGTTGACTTTTGAGCCGTTTGGAGGAGCCTCGCTTGAAGAAATACAAGGAATTATAAACTCTAAAACGGCAAGGCCCCAGGTTACGATAGTATCCCGAACAAAGCTCCTAAGTTTCTTCCACCATAAGCTAGCTCCTTCCTTCTGCTTTTGATTAATGCGGTATTGGCGTTCTTTCATTTCCCCTCTTTGTGGGAGCACGCGGCCGTGGTGACGATATTCAAACCGGACAAAGATCCTTTATTTCCGGAGAGCTACCGTCTCGTCAGTCTCTTATACTCAATATCGAAGATCATCGAGGTGGTCACCCTTAGGAAACCCTTATGAGGGATGAATTGATAGATTTGGAACCAATCCTCGAAAAGCAGTTTGGATTTCATACCGGGCTCTCGACTGACTTCCTTATTGGAGTTAATCAGAAATGGGCTAGAGCGCAGAAGGACTGTCGGGGCGGTATTCCCCGTTATTACCCGTGTTTTTGACAGTTTGGCACCACGGTCTGCTTGTCAAAATGAGAAGAATTGGCATCAGCGATTATCGATCAAATCGTATCTTCAGGGAACGATATTTTCAATTAAACCAAATGTTTTCAACCAGAAAGAACAAGAGCATATAATACTGTAGTGTCCTAGCGTCAAATATCTTGGTTTTATATTTGATCAGAGGTTAACCTGGAGATGTCACATCGAGATGATAAAAGGTAAATATCACAGGGCCAGAAATTTACTTATCGCACTACTGTGCACCAACAGCCCCCTAGACCACCAAACCAAGTTGCTACTATATAAATCATGCTTTAAGCCGATTTTAACTTATGGGGCATTGAATTGGATAACAGCCGCCAAGTCTCATATACACAAGCTTGAAGTTTTGTAAATCATCGCCCCCATAAATAAATCATTGCCCAAGCTCTTTGGTTCATTAGAAATGAGCGTCTGCGTGAAAATCTCTAGGTATCTAGTGTCGACCACCTTTGAAAGAACTAAGGCTTCATGAAACCCTTTGGTGACGCGGATTGCGGTGGACCCTACGGATCGTTCTCCCCCAAGATGTAGAATTACTCGTTTAGGTGACCGGATTGCAACCGACTGACCTGGTTTTAATGCCTACCACCCATGCCTAAGAAACAACCCTCCAATTTTCCGCGCAGAGTGCGACTTAGTAATAATAGAGCTTAGAGGTCAAGGTCTAGCTCTGGAAAGCATGAGAAGACAACAGATCATTCACCACACTACAGTGTTGATAATATATGACCTAAAAGAATAGTTAACAAAAGGGTGCAAACAACCACGAGTCCGAATGTCTTATACGGAAAGTATGGGATGATTTAATCGAATTTCGTCAGCAGCAATGGCATGACAAGTTAAGATCAACTTCTTCTAGTGACAGATAATTGTGGAGATTGGCTTCATCACTTATACGCTGAAGGGCGGTGTCTATGCACCTTTTTTATGGTTCTGCTGGGGTTGTCACGAAGAAGTCGAGAGTCACGTCGATTTTTTGGAGGGTGTTTTCACTGATCCCCGTTCGATTGTCTTAAGTGAGGCCTCCTCTTGTTCTTCTCATACAGACCCTCCTATTTTTGTTCGACTTGATGAGCTTAACATTAATATTAATCTCCGGAAGGGCGGCAAGGCGTCAGATCCTGATCAAATCTCAAGTACCAGAATTCCTGGTGCAATAAGGGCCGCCCTATTAGTGATCAAAAAATCATCACCTGTCAGTCACTGCAGTCGTCATGACTCCTAAACTCCCTCTTCCCACAAAATTACCGGCCGATCAGTTTCCTTTCTGCCATATCCAATGTTGCCGAGTTTGTTACTAGGCTACGGAATGAGATTCATTCCCTAGACACATTTCTCATCCTAGACGAACAGTTTTATAGTTACTAGACGCACTGTCAGCTCCTAAGATTAACTGAAACCATCCGTTACGCGCTAGAGTGAAGACAGGTCTGTGCGGTCTTTTTAGAAATTTCACGGGCATTCGACTCGGAGTGTCATGATGGAACTATATTTAAGATAATTCGAATTGGTATAAGCTCTCCCGTTGTTCGCCTGATTGCTTCATATCTCAGTGGAAGAACTTTTGTCGTCAAGTCGAATGACGTTTTCTCTTATAAGAGCGAATCCGATCTGACATCGCCCAGGGTTCCCCGCGATATACACCGCCGCAAAAAATGAAGATTCTCAGGCTAGGCGACTTCAGGCAGCGGTGGGTTTGGTGAAGATAAACGAATCCGAATACGTTTTACCAGAAAACGAGTTCTTCTGTCTGGCAACATTTTTATTGGTGAACGGCTTATCTGGTGTGCTTCGTAAAAACTCTTTGATGGCCCCGTTGTTGAGGAAAATTCTGTTAAGCTCCTTGAAAAAACTAATTATTTACAAAGTATATCTTCGACAAATAATCACTTACTGTGCATTATCTCGGTGTAACGCAAGCAACACCTATATGGAGAGGATTAATGTTTTACAGAACAAAATGTTGAGATTCGTTGCCGGAGCCCCTTGGTTTGCGAGGAATGGCCAACCAGGGAGCTAGAAAAAGGTACATGGCTGAGAGCCAATGGTTCCGTTAATCCTCTTCTCACTGTCGTTAATCATTCGACGGCGAGTTACCGAGAAGAACCCTTTGATCTTGCCGCTGATTATGTTAGCCGTGGCAGTAAACGAAACGTATGGAAGAAATTCCCATCATTTCAGAGCCCGGCATAATTATAACGAATAAATTCGAACTCGTAGCATATGCAACCATGGCATACCATCATTTATTCGTATCACAGCTGTCGCAGTCCGATGCTCTTACGAGGATGGTATGATAAATATCACCAAAAGAAGACAACGCTGCAAATAATCGCATTTGTCGAACTCTGCAAAATAAGTCTCTGTTTCGGCAATAACCTCTTCATTTGACGTGAACCGCTTTCCGCCAAATTTGGAAAAAGGAAGTCACAGGGGGCCAAATCTGGCGAATACGGTGGATAGGGCACCAATTCGTATCGTAATTGGATTAGTTTTGCTGTCGTAATTGCCGATGAGTGGGCCGGGGTGTTTCTTTAATTCAGCGTCAAATCGCTCCAATAAATCAGCATAGTACTGTCCCATGATTTTCCTTTCCTTCTCTAAATAATCAGAAGAAGATTACGTTTATGAATCCTAAAAGAAGCTGCCATAACTTTTCTAACTGGTGGAATCGTCTTCGCCTTCTTTAGTGCACATGCCGGGAAAAAAAAAACATTTTGCCGATTGACCCGATTGCTGGCGTGTAGTGATGTATCTACGTTTCATCTACAGTCACATAACACCGCAAAAACTCATTCGTATTGCGCTTTAACATGTCCAAACATTGCTTTGAAGTTATCACGCTATTCCGTGCTTAATCAAACGTCTGCAGACCCAGCATCCATCTTGCCGATGGCTTTATCATACTCAATTTTTCGTGAAGGATGTTTTGCAAACGTTCAATGGAGATGTTTACCATATTAGCAATCACTCTAATGCTCACCTAGTAGTCTGCTAACACGATATCATGAACTTTATTGATCATATCATCCGTAGTCACTTCAATAGGATGACCTGACTGCTCTTTATCAAAGACGGATGTTCGGTCACGTTTAAATTCATTAAACCAGTATCTGATGGTAGTCGTCGAAGGAGCATGGTCCTTATAAATTCCATCCAACTTTGCTTTGATTTCTACACACGTTTTCCCATCCAAAAAAAGAAATCGAGTCACTGACCGGTATCGTTTTCTTTCCATAACTCTACAAATACATAAACTTGCTCACTCTCAACAGAGGAGTTGTCGCTTGACATTCGAAGTGTTAAGACGTCCGGTCCGAACCTCGAACGGTCAAGTGCCATAAATACAATCCCAAAAGGGTCTGAAATAAGTACCTGTGCGCCAAATGTGTACCTAGTGCGGGAACGCATTCGTTTAAAATTCGTAACGTAAAGACGTATTGAACGAACTCAGATAGAGTATCGAGTGAAAGTTAAAACAAAAATACAGATTACCGCCGCTTAGCGCGTGCGATGACTCGGAAAGATGAATCAAAACATACTGCCTAACACAGCTAACGAGCTTATGCTCTTACAACAGAATAATGTATTATTTCAAGAGAATTATAACAGGTCTCAAAATGAACAGGCATTATTTAATGAATGGCAAAAAGTAGCGAACGAAAATTCACAAATGAAACAGATGATCAGTACTTTGCAAAAACAGATCGATGAATTAAAACAAAATATGATACACACCCAATCAAGAACAGTATCTCCATGTACGATTGAAAAACCAAGCACTCCATCTCAACCTACTACTAATGGTACTGAATATCATACTGATGAGGAAGAACTAGCTAAGGAAACGGGAATGGAATATCATACCGATGAGGAGGAACTAGCTAAAGGAACAGAATGGATAAGGGTAAAACATAATACTAAAAAAAGAAAAATGAATACCACGCCATCCCCTACCAAACGTCAAGAAAATGCAGCCCAATCTGCACAAAAACTTAAGAAAGAACGAACACCACCTCCAATTATTGTAGAGAACGTTGAAACATATGAAGCGCTCTACGAACAGCTCGCTAAGCTTGTCCACGAAGAAAAGTTCCAGGTAAAATTTACTAACGACACTACAGAAAAAATTAATAGCACAGATTCGGACAGTTATAGAAATATAATCAATTTCCTGAATAAATGTAATTTCAAGTACCATACTTTTGAAAATAAACAAACCCGGCCAATACGGGTTATGGCGAAAAACCTACATCATTCATGTCGCCCAGACAATATCTTGGGCTACTTGAAAAATAAGGGATTCAGAATCATTGAGGCAGTAAACAAAATGTCCTGGAAGAAGAAAGTTCCTTTAAATATGTTCACGCTTACTTTTGACAACAGCGAGGACATCAACAAAATCTATAAGATCACGCACATAATGGGGTGCAAAGTGGAGATCCATCCTCTCAAGGGATCTGAACTGATACCCCAATGTAAGAAATGTCAGGCATTTGGTCACACACAAAAGTACTGTGCCAAGGAACCTAGATGTGTTAAATGCACAGGTAAACACCTGACTGCTAGTTGTCAGAAAACTAAAGAACAAAAGCCTAAGTGTGTAAACTGTGGTGAAGAACATCCGGCCAATTACAGAGGCTGCATGGTAGCCAAGGAACTACAAAAAATCAAAAATAAAAATATCAACAAAAAAAAGTCAGCCCAAGTAACTAGTGAAAAGAAACCTGCTACTGTGCAAAATGAGCACAAGGAAATTAATTTAGTTGATAAACCAACATATGCTACGGTTGCTGCATCTAGCTCTGGTAAACAAAAATCAACCAATATAAAAGAAGACGACATTAACAAGACCCTACAACTTATCTTAACGAAAATGACCAGTCTGGAAGGTGCCTTCTCAGCCGTGAACGAGAGAGTCAGAAATCTTGAAGGTAGCGTCAACAAAACTGCCCAAAATCCGCAATATAATAAAAATGGCTAATACACTAAAAATAATGTCTTGGAATGCAAATGGGCTGCTTAATCACCAACAAGAACTTCAAGCAGTCCTAGACATCAATAAAATTGATGTGTGTCTAATATCAGAAACGCATTTTACAAAACAATCCTTTGTCAAATTCAAAGGATACAAAACCTATCACACGCTCCATCCTGAAAATGCAGCTAGGGGTGGAAGTGCAGTAATTGTGAAAGAAAACATCAATCACAATGAAGAGACAAAATTTGAAAGTGAAGATATCCAAGCAACGGCGGTGAATATTAAAACCAAAAAATTTAATATCACAGTAGCTAGCTTGTACAGCCCGCCAAAACATAATATCAAAGCAGAAAGATATACTGAACTTTTGAAAACTGTTGGAGACCGATTTATCATTGGTGGTGATTTTAACGCAAAACACACTCATTGGGGCTCAAGGCTCATAACAACCAAAGGAAAGGAATTATTAAAGGCAATAACGAAAATAAATGTGAAGCCGTTTCAACAGGTAAACCAACTTATTGGCCCACAGACCCAAACAAAACCCCGGATTTAATAGATTTTTATATTATCAAAAATATATCTTGCAACTACCTTCAAATTGAAGATAGTGTGGATTTAAGTACGGATCACTCTCCAATCATACTGACGCTAAGTGAAAATATTATTCAAAAGCCTTACAATCCTGTGTTAGTCAATAAAAATACAGATTGGAAGAGCTTCAAAATAACGCTAGAAAAAAGAATTAATCTGATGATACCTCTACAGACTGAGGAACAACTGGACATGGAGGTAGAAAAACTTGTAAATGATATACAACACTCGGCTTGGGAAAATACGCCTGAAGTAAAAAAGAGGCTTAAGGGAAACAACTATCCTAAAGAAATTCTTGAACTAATTGCAAGAAAACGTAAAGCAAGAAAAAAATGGCAGCAAACTAGATCACCTCGAAATAAAACCATATTAAATAACCTCACCACACTACTAAAAGAGGAAATCAAACAGCTTAAAAATGACTCTATAAGTGAATTCCTGAAAGAATTGACCAATGATTCCAGTACGGAATATTCTCTTTGGAAGACTACGAAAAATCTGAAAAGGCCTATCGTGCAGATTCCACCCATCAGAAAAACGGATGGGGGCTGGGCTAGAAATAATGAGGAAAAAGCTGCAAGATTTGCAGAACATCTAGAAAATATCTTCAAACCAAATGAGGAGCAAGACAATGAAATCCTGGCTGACATTGAACATCAAGAAACAGAAGAAATTCCTTTAACTTCACCAAATGAAGTGAAAAAGGAAATCAAAGACAACATCAACCCAAGAAAAGCGCCTGGATTTGATTTAATCACTGGACAAATCCTAAAGGAACTACCAAGAAAAGCTTTGGTGAAACTAACAAATTTGATAAACGCAGCTTTTCGCTTGAAATACGTCCCTCAAATGTGGAAGGTGGCTGAAGTGATTATGATACCTAAACCAGGTAAATCACCCCATGAATCAACCTCATACCGACCAATATCGCTACTCCCGGTTATGTCTAAGCTCTTTGAAAAACTTCTTCTCAGAAGAATTAAACCTATTATCGAAAGGAAAAACCTTATCCCGGATCATCAGTTCGGATTTAGAAATAAGCACTCCACAATTGACCAGGTGCATCGAATAACTAATATAATTGAAGCAGCATTAGAAGAAAAAAAAGTTTGTTCGGCAATATTTCTGGACGTTGCCCAAGCGTTTGACAAAGTTTGGCACGAAGGACTGAATTACAAGCTTAAAAGACTCCTCCCTGACCAATACACAAAAATACTCCAATCATACATATCTGACAGATACTTCAGGATTAAACAAGAAGATGCCTTTTTAGAACTGAAGAAAATACAAGCCGGCGTACCACAGGGTAGTGTACTAGGGCCTGTCCTTTACCTTCTGTACACTAGTGATATGCCAACACTCGAACAAAATACTATTGCCACATTTGCCGATGACACCGCAATACTGGCTCTAGGCAAGGATAATATAGAATCAACAAATAAACTGCAAACGGCCATTACCCAAATTCAACGCTGGACAACGAAATGGAGAATCAAATTAAATGAAACCAAATCAGTACATATTAACTTCACTAACAAGAAAATCGTGTACAGGCCAGTCTACATACACCAACAAATTGTCCCCTATGAGAACACAGCCAAATATCTCGGTATGACTCTAGACGCCAAACTTAGGTGGAAGCCACATGTAAAGAGAAAACAAGAAGAGCTGAAACTCAAATACAGAAAAATGTATTGGTTAATGGGACGTTGCTCTGCCCTTTCAATATATAATAAACTCTTGCTTTACCAACAAGTCCTTAAACCAGTATGGACTTATGGTATCCAACTCTGGGGTTGTACCAGCCAAAGCAATAGAAACATCATCCAACGCTTTCAGAATAAAGTACTCCGGGGCATCGTCAATGCCCCATGGTACGTACGTAATGACAGTCTACATAAGGACTTAAAAGTAGAGACTGTCGACAATGTAATGAAGCAATTTGCTCAAAAGCATGAACAACGACTTCATCAGCATGTCAACGTTGAGGCCCTCCAGCTCCTGGACAATGATGGCTTGGTTAGAAGATTGAAGCGAACAAAACCATTTGAACTAGTGTAGTGACAATGACCTTAAAAGAACACAAGAACAAAGTGACTCCACTATACCAGAACCTGAGTGACTATCGTAGGATAAGTACTTAGTTTAAGAACCGTAGTAACTTAAGTTAAAAATAAATAGTTCATTAGTTGTTAACTAGATTGCTATACAAGCATCACCGACTGGGTGGCAAAAAAAAAAAAAAAAAAAAAACTCTCAACAGTTCTCAAAACAACACTACTCGATGAATCTCTCTGAAATTTTGACAGACGTCAACTACAACAAACAACACTCACAGTGGGTAAGGCGGATTTTTACGCCAAGCGCCATCTGTTACCAAACTCGGATACTTCTCATACCATCCTCTTATTGTTAGTATGATATGTCACAATCACGGTATTGGTTTTCTGATTTTACTTTTGTAGTATTAACTATTTCAGTGTTTTATTGCGATTAATTATTATCGTTTTAATATTTTAGTGTTTATTTCTGTTATGTTTTTCAAGTTGTTGTTTACTTTGTGTATTATCATCAAACTTTTTGTGGTATCTTAAAATAAAATACTCGTTGGAGACTACATAAATAATAATCTGTAGAATTCGCGACTTTCCATTAAGATAGTAGCTGCAACGGAATGGAGAAATTCTTCGAATATTACAATAATTTTCTAAACAGCATTTTACGCCAATTTCCGATGTCTGGCACATGATGCCGATTGTTGATACAATAATTTTTTTATTGTATAGTACGTCACGTTATTCTCTATTTTTACTATACCGTTTTAATATATATTTCTTTGGTTGTGTTTTCTGTTATTTATATATATTGGTTATTTCATTTGCATATCATAATCACCCAGTTTAAATACAGACAAACATATTCAGCGATCGCTCGACTATTCCTTGCGTGCTTATGGATATGACCTTGCATTATACTGTTCGTTCATTCCTTGTAATGTACCCCTAAAACTTGTCAATATTGGAAACATATACACTTCCTTGGTTATTGTGAAACCTATGTAAATACATATTTCCTTCAAAATAGACTTTTACTTTGCGAGTAGTGCTATCTATTCAAAAATTATTTCCAAAACTTAAGGACAGCATTTATAGGGACATTTCTATATAATAATGCCAACTTGTTTGTACACTTACCAAAATAAATAGCGTTTCATAAATTAAATTATTCTCTGTAGGAAAAACTTTTATAGTAGGGTTGAAATAGATGCATAGTTCCGTAGACGCTCCGACTTGTAGAGAATTATGGGCCAACTTTGCTCGAAATCCATACTTTATCGCCATCTTTCTCGCCCATATGGTACGAAGGTTTGCGACATCCGGTCCATAATTTAAAACAGTCGCAGTGTAGTATACTTCGGTGTCTCTTATTACGTACTGAAAGTCAGTTAAGTAAGGAGCTGCGACAAGTTTATTCGAAACAATGGTAGAGTTTCTCAGTACAGTGTGATCGTAAAGTAATTCATAATGCGAGGAAAGATAGAGGTCGATCATACACCTTTCAAGAGCCATTTGTATATCAGTTACCGTAGGATATTCGTCCTGGAGGTGAAAACTACGTGATCTAAAGTTTGGATTTAGTAGATAACCTTACGTCAAAGGATATTATAACCCAATCGTCATTCTTCAGTGATTCCCTAACATTGTATGGGATGTCGTTCTTGCGTTTTATGTCGGTTTGCGTTAACAATTTGATATCTTTTAAGAAGGGTGTTGTTATGCTCCCAATTGCTTTGTACGATAGAAAGCTGATAATTTCGTCGTCCATTGAAGGTCTTGGAAGAGCGCAGAATATTTGCTGCAGAACCCCATACCCATGGATGGTTAAAGAAAATGTTGGCAGATAACCAATCTAAAATAAAAGATTTCTGTTTTATATCAAGGGCTATTAAGATTAGTGAAGATCTACCTGCAAAAAGAATTTCTGTGAAAATTCTCTTGTAACTCCCGGGAAATATCTTACGCGCAATTCGTAATCTTTCGACATTTGTTTTAGATTAACATTGTACCAGTTAGGTGGAGGTAGACAGCCTTCTAATTCGCTTTCGGGCTCCTCATTTTCAAAAGGCTCAATATTAAGCGGTGCATAACCGGTATTGGTTATTAGAATTGATTGTTCACAAATCTCGCAGAAAAGCTGGAAGGTATTGTCTTTTATGCTATCTGGTAGTGTTTAAGTGTTGGGCAAGAAACATTTCTTGATTGGGAGCAATAGTTTACCTGTCTTCCAAACTCTATAACATTGCTGTCCACTGAAAAGCTGATATTCGACGAACCTCCTTTAATATTTAATACTTCGGTCTTACCACCTGTGGGATGACAATACGCCGTAGCTGTTGTCAGAGAATTTGGGTACGGTGAGAATTCCATCGAAACCATTTGTGCTTCGTATGGTCCCAAATACCCATACGCTGGTACTAGATCAAAAACTTCGCAGCAATACCTGCATTCTTCCATAGTTTTCGGTAAACACTTGATAACTTCGATTTCAGTTTGATCACTTATGCAACCGTAGCAGTTCACTAACTGGTAGATAACGAGCTGAAATTCGTCTTTATATTCCGGCGTGCTTTCTACAGTGGAGATTATCGCATGCTCTATCGGTTGCGCTTCCATAATTTCCTTGGTCAATGTTTTCGGAGGCACAACGTCAATTTCAATTCGGCGATAGAGAACACCTTCATCTTCGTAATCTTCGCTGCTCATATCGTGTATATCGACACAAGATGAAAACGTTGGCTCAGAGATGGTCGAAATGGTAACCGATTCTTCTGATCCCTGAACAGGCCAGTTGGTCTTTTAGTACATGAAAAGAAATTACCGTTAGTGGCCGTTAATACCATACTATGTGTATAGTTGTGGTCGAAAGTGGAATATAATTCGTGTCCCTAGAAATTCAATTGACAAAATCTTAATAATAATTTTTTTATAAAGTTATAGAAATTCTTGAAGTGAAATAGTAATTTTCAGTTAGATTAAGTTAAAATTCTTTTTAGTTACCCACTTATATTGTTTTTTTATAGTTCTGCTCTACAAAACAAATACATAAATAAATCTCTTTATTTTATATTTATTTTAGAGGCTATTGCGTCAAAGGAAGAAGGAAACATGCCGAAGATTCTTAATTTAATTATGTAAGTAGACATTTACTGCTTTTTCTTACTGTTGGCTTACAAGGAATGGTATGAAACTTGGATGGTTTGTAGATCTTATAGGACTATATGAAATATCGGTTTCTGTTCCTGCTGAAAAACGGTTTTAGAGGGCGAAATGGGTTTTTGAAAATCGGGGGTTCCTCCATTTTTCGTTAACTATTTCCTATTAGATGTTCATAAAAATTATCGATACATATAGGTGTTTAGCATTTTTAAAGAATTATCGAAATACACTAAACTTGATGCAATTAAGGCTCTATGGGCGTGACTGCCCGTGATCCAAGAATGGGAAGAATCCTGACCAGCAAGATGGTTTTATGAATTTAGAATATGAGCGGAAAGCAGTTGAATATTGGCGAAGTGGGAAGAAACGAAAGCTGGCATTAAAAAGTGTACAAAATCCCTTTATAAAAGTGAAATCCCTGCAATAATTATATAGATGGCAACAATCATTACAAAAAGTTGATGCAAGAGCAGACAAGTTGTTTTCCAATTGTTACGATTTTGGTTATCTAACTTCACTAGTTTCAGGGAGTCTAAGTTTCAAAAGAAGTACATTCACTATTAGAGCAACGCAACGGCGCTGAAAGCCAGTGGCGGACGCATAAAAGTTTATACAAAATAAATTAAATGTGATACGTGCTCAAACACTTACCGTTTTAAGAGTCCTTCGTGAAATCACAAAGTTGTCTTGGCAAAGTGAGTGCGGCGTGAAGAACAAGTGTTTTTGTATGCCGAAAACGAACGTTCTACATCTAGTGACGTTATATTTGCGTAAGTAAAATAATCTTTCAAATAACTTAACGGTTCTGTTGACGCACCTTCACAAATTTGTCTTAATGTGCCAAAATCAGAGTCTTTATCTAAAATACTTTCAAACCTTTCTAAAACACAAACATTTCTTGCGTCTTCTATCGCGCATAGCTGTACGTGAACATGTTGCACTATTTGCAAAGATTCCACTAACGACACCGAAGAATTTTGTAGTTTTTCTAACGCATCCGCTAGTCCTACGTAATTGTTCTGAATAATTTCCAAATCTGTTTTAACTTGACTATCCTGAAATTTCAAGCGGCTTACCTTGACAGCCGCAGCTTCCTTTGGGTCGAATTCTAAAATCACGTTCTTCATATTCTTAAAATATTTAAGATAATAAAATGCAGCCTCTAACCATGTTCCCCAACGAGTAAGAATAGGTTGTGTTGGTTCAGGAATACCGGGGCATAGTCTATGAAATTCCCGAATACGTTCTGGGGATTTTACAAACACAGCTTTTGTATGTGCTATTAGAGCGTCTACCTCGGGATAACATTTTCTGATACTATCTGCTACGAGACTGAGAGCATGATGCAATATGCAACAAGTTAGCACAATGTTTTTTAAGAGATCGACCTACAGCAAGCTTGTTTGCGGCACCATCACTCATAAATACCAACAGTTGATTTGTTGAAAGTTCAAACTTTTCCAACGTATTTAACACCAACATTGAAATTACTTCGGCAGTGCATTGTTGTGTTCGTCTGGAAGCTAGTAAAATTGAGGGTGACGGTCGATGTGGTTCCATTGTGCGTACCATTACATTAACCACAGAATGTTTTTTACGATCTGTTGTTTTGTCCACACATAACCACAGTTTTTTATCTTGCAACTCCGATTTAATTCTTTTCTCGACATGCTCACGAGCAGACGGCACAACTCTCTGTAATGTTCTCTCACTTGGTAACTTAAAGTTCGAATATTCATTCCAAAACGAGATGTATGCTTTCTTCCTTAGTAAATGAAATGGTAAATTACATGCAATAAAGGTAACACATAAATTAAATTTAAATTTGTCATAATCTCGTGTGGAATTTTTTTTTAAACATGCCCTGCACTATTTTCGTGCCGTAGACAATCACTTTTCGACCAACACATTAAATCTATTTTACACACTACACATTGAATTTTAGCGCCATCACACTTTAAATCAGGCATTTCTGCAATAAATTCTCTTATTGTGTCAAACTTTGGTCGTTTTCGCGACGTAGGAAACATTTTCAAAACAAACGTAGAACTACGATATAGTATACGACAGCGTAGGTGCATACACAACAGATCGGCTTTCGAATCGCAGTTATACTGACGCTTATACCGAATTGTCCCGGCCGTGTTTATTTTGTGTAAACTTTTATGCGTCCGCCACAGGCTTTCAGCGCAGTTTGCGTTGCTCTATTCACTATTTTATTTTGGATTAGCACATTTTTTGGAAAAATTAAGAGTTCTGTAATCCCCGAAAAATTTACCGGTGATTTTTTAGTTAGTTTAGAGACAATTACAATTTCTTTAGCGACAATTCACTTTTTTACTTTTTGAAGTAGTTCTTGTCCATAGTTATACACTTTTCTTTACAATTTTGCGAACAAATGACAGAAACCTGCATAATTATATTATTAGAAACATCTTTCAAAATTTAGATTGTTAAAGTTACCGGTACAGCTGGAATGTTGTTCACTTCAATTTTTTCTTGTAGCCATTCCCATTGAAACGTCAAAGGTAAAGGACTAACATTCTTTATAATTAACTCAGTGGACGTCGTGAAGAAATTTGGTAAGCATTCAAAATCGATGAACATTGGTTCAATTTCTAAGTTAGGAAAGTTCTCTTCACCTTTCACAGGAATCTTATCCTACAATTGTGTAAAAGACCTCACATTTATTTAGTAATCACATCATTAATATCATCTTAAGATCTATCCTACCTTATAGGGATGACCCAAATATGTAAACACTAATTCCTTGTTCCAAACTACACATTCTCTCCTCGCTGCTTTCGGTTCAAATTCTATTTCAAAACTAAACACATCGCCATTTTCTAAATGTCGTTCCATGCTATTTGATTTTGGATTGTTGCTTAAAATAAAGAACGGTTCTTCTATGCTTATATTCGTCGTGATAGCCAGTTTAGAAATATTCTTCACAGTCATTGTGTCTGCAGACAATGATTATTAGTATTTTATTGAAACAGCAATTAAATAATTGACTGTGATTGATTTTAACTGCTCGATATTGGCAACATAAAAAGCTGAAATACTTCACTAAATACTCTTATCACCATACTTCACTCGCACTGGACGTACGCTTGAATAGCCAAGCCATCATCAGCAGTAAAACTGAACAATTCAATTTTACTGCTGATGATGATAGCTTGGCTATTGAAACGCACGTCTAATGCGAGTGAAGTATGGTGGTAAGGGTTTTTGGTGAAGTATTTCACTGTTCTAGTTTTTTACAATATTCTTCTCCTACAACAATCTCTGAAACTAGTATTAAAAATACCTAGAATAACTTTTTAACTGTTTCACTGGTATTAAATGGTAGCGTTAGTAGTTTTTCTTCAGCTACTACCAGTTTGCGGGGAGAGCCTCCCACCCCTCTACGTCTTTTCAAACTTAGGATACATGTATAAATTCAATATTTTTTAAGCAAGTAAAAATGTTTACATTTGAAAAAATTGGGCATCCTCTTATAAGAGTAGTACAAATGAAAAGTTTTAAATCTGAAAGACTTTAATGTCGCTTAACTTTGGAGTAAATTTTTTGGAAAAAAGATGCTAGGGAAGAGCTTCACTTTATAATTCTCTATTATCTCTAAAAACCTGTCAATAATTTTTAGATGTACCCTGTGTATAGCGTAATTGTTGTCTACAATATGTACTTGAAATTAATTATTGATTACATCTAAACTTCATTACCTACGAGGAACGCTGACGTTTTATCAACACCAGTGTCTATCCTGAAATGTAATTCGTTATGCGACATTTGTAGCATAGGTCGGACAAACTCGGCAACTACTAAGAAATTTGTGATTACGGCGTGGTCTCTTTTGCCTTCTATAATAGCGTGACAATAAAAGTCTTCTTCAATGGGTCCCGTGTTGCAGCCATATCCTGACAATAAACAGTTCATGCTTTGATCAGGTGCTAAATCGAAAACGTTGGGTCTAAGGGAGAATAACGATCTATCAAAGAATCACGATTTTTAGAGGATATTACTACTGAATTGATGCACAAAATACCCTTCATACGACGCTGGATCGTCTCTGAAACTCTTGAGTTTCTTCAATCTCGTCCAAATCAACTTGTGATATTTTTTGCTCATATTCGTGAATTTTACGTTTAAGGTAAAGGTTTGGTGAGTGAGAATTGCACCTAAATTAAGTTCAGGTTCGATTTCTGGTTCACATAATATAGAAGAACCTACAGCAGTGATTTTAATGTAAGAGCTTTGACTTTCGCCTTCTTCAGTGGTAAATATTATTTTGTCGGTAAATTGGCCGGGTACTCGAACGTATGCCTTAATTTCTAAATCTAAGCTTTCTGAAGGATTGAGTGTTAACAAATCTTCGTTTATAGTGCAGCATAATTTTTTATTCTAGAATCAGATATTCAGTGGTTCCTTGAAATTATAAAAAAAAAGAACTTAGCCACTCACATGCGTTACCGTTACTGTAGCTGGAACAGGAGAGTCGTTAACTATTTTTAGATATTGAGAAGTGCTTTTTAATGTTCGAATATCTTCAAAATATAGCACCTCTGGTACAGTTATAACAGGTCCTTGTCCGTTGCAGCGAATTGTACATAAGTATGCCCTTTTCAAACCACCGAAGATGGAAATACTAATCAAAAATAAAAGTAAGCACACAGTATAATAACTATGGCATCAAGCGAATTTGCGTTAAACCACAATTATATTTTGTACGGGTGCATCATCTTATGGAATTTCTATCTGAGGAACAAGAGGAGTGCAAAATTATTTAAAATATCATTAGTCAACAATACTTTTGGTTATAATGAAGCAATAAATTTCGTTCACCTCTAGTTATTAAGTTACACATGTATGTACACCAGTATCCGTGTTGTTGTAACGTTGTAACGTTCCAACCTTCTGGAATTGTAAATTTGCGTCCATTACGTAATTAGTACGAGGCTAAAATTTTCTGATAACATACTAAACGTGATAGAGTATCTTCCAAAAATATTTCCGTTTATACAGGATGATCGATAAACAGCGAACCATGCACCTACCTTATTACATTGAACCCCCTGTATATTACGGTTTTTGGTTTCTCCATCTAGTAATAAATCTAATACAAGTTTAATATCTCTACTTGTAATAGATTTCGAGATATTTGTAATTTTATCTTCAATTGCTTCATGTAGATGTATCTATTTCCTTCAAAATATCCGAAATTCAACTGGTTTCTGCCGTGAATACAGCTTGGTTACCATGACAACAGTAAATAAAACACAAGAATCTTAAACTGTCGATTCAAACTTTCGAACCTAAATAAAGAAGAGGTAGGTAATAGGTGTAATTTACGTATTATATTAGGGTAAAGTGAAAGAAATTGTATATTTTAGTTAGCAGGATGTATAAGCTGCGCTACTCTGACCGACGATGTCCATAATCGGGAACATTTGTCAAATTAAAGTTAAGAATTTAGAAGTAAAGAATATAGAAATAAAAAAGAATCGTGGTACTAATGCGTCCTTTTAGCGAAAAGGAACAAGGATAACAATATTTACATAAAAATATCAGCATAAATTTAAACTCAAAACAAAAAACCTAAAAAAAAAACAATAACCTGTAACACAATTCAAATACACTATGAAATTTAATAACCTTATTGTAATTTTTATTGCAATAATTAACTGTTGCACTCCGGAATGCTTGTCAACCTCATATACAGTGTATCCCTGGATTAACGCATGGATAGATAAGGCAGACAGTAAATTATTGAATTGAATTTTCATCTTTTTGAGGTTTAGCCATGCTTACATACTAAGTACTAGCATAATTTATTACTCTGAACATTTTTTTTAATAACACTATTATCGTATCTCATATAGAAAATACATTTTACTAATTGAAAAAATTTCTTTTTTGTAAATTTCCAAGATATACTTGATTTTTCGGCAACAGAATTATGGCATAAATTACTTACTATTCAAGCAAGGCTGAACTCCAAAAGATGAAATTTCAACTCATTAATTTTTTGTCTGCCTTACCTATCCATGCGTTAATCCGGAGACACGCTGTATATAAATCATATGTATTAACGCATTTTTATGTAATTCATTTTGAAAGTAGACCGAAAATTTCGAACCAGCAGTTAAAAACAGCAACGTCGCTATGTTTTGTTTACTGCTGTCATGGTAATCAAACAATGCCAATCCAGGAACCACTTGGATGCAATGTCCAAATGCAGGCGTCGCATTTAACAGAAAATATCTATTCTACTCTTCATATTAGACATATGCGTTATTATACAAAGATATTAGACATACATTTCCAATGCGACGAGTACAGAAAAAAATATATTAAAAATGACATTTCTGATGCTTGAAATTAGCAGTTTGCTGTTTAATACTTACCCTGTGCCTAAATTAATCACGTAAAAATTTACTCTAAAATGTGTTTGCATTCCGGATTTAACAAAATTATAAATATCTCGAGATGCCAGAAACAGACTTATGAAACCCATATTACGTTGGTTTATTACTAGATGAGAAACTCAAAATATAAAACACAGGGTTCTATTAAAAATCAAAAAGCAGGACCTTGGTTCGCTACTTATCCATCACCCTATATATCCAGAAATATTTTTGAAGGATACCTTATAATGTCTGATGAAAATGTTGATCTTCTACCATTTACACAGTAGCCACAATTTTACAGAAAATTGGGACACCTGTGTATGTTTATTGTAATGAAACTTAAAACTAGTCTGGGATCTTTCAATTTAGCAGGCGTGAAAAATATTCTATTGAAAAATCTTTTGAAACTAATAACAAGACTTTTGCATAATATGTGGTTTGATGTATCTAAATCTTCTTGACATAGAGGGTAGAGTTCATTTTAAGTTTTCCTTGTTTGTTCGTACATCTTAGAACCTGTTATTATTATTATTAATATTTTCTCCTGACTCTGCCTTGGTGAATTTTTTCAGCATGAGTCCTGTTTTTTTTTATCGTCTTCTAAATTCATGTTTCAGGCTGCCCCTTTGTAGACAATAACAGGGCTTCAATCCAATGTAGGGCACACTAAATTATAAAATATCCCTCAAAATTGGCATTCTAGACTCTCACGTAGATTTTTGTTCTTAATACATGGGAGATGTTTGCAACTAACACAGTCAGCGCCGCCAGAATATATTGGCAATTCGAAAAAGGAAGCAAATTCATGCGATAAACGTCTCGTCAAGAAGATTGACAAGTATTTAGAAACTGGCGGTCATTACTGTACATTTACTGGCACGATTTATTTAATTACTTTTGATTGGTTATTTATTTATTCTAAATACAAGCGTTTCACTATTTTATATACGTAGGTTTCATAAGAACTAAATATTGTGTACTATTCGTTAGTGATTTTCTAGTTAACTCTGGTAATACACTATATAGCAAGAACAAATCTATGGTTCTATAGCGACGGTTGAATTGACATGGACAACAAACAACTTTTACTGACGTATGAGGGGAAGAAACGCTTCAGCCACAAAGTCCTGCAACAAGTGTGCAGAACATACTAGTTGTCTCCTCTTTTTGTGCAAGCGACACTTGTGCAACTAGTTAGAGATGGCTATTACAAAGCGCCAACTAGCAGGAGAAAAGATGCCGTTTAGCAATGTCGCAAGAAAACGAATGACTGATAAACAAAGGCTCAAATCCGAAGAGAGGCGTCAGAAAGCTCTGTAGTCTATAAGGGCGGGGGATAATGGGGAAAAACCACTTAGACCCTAAGATTTTACTCCAGAAGGCACAGACAAAAAGCGAAAGACAGCTGACAGTGTCGAAACTTCTGTGGCAATGCAGTTCCCCAGGAGCAAACCACAGGAACCTCAAGCATCGGGGATGCCTTCCAAGTGAAGAAAGTGCGTGTATGACTATCTGGAGTCATACTAGTATGACTATTCGGAGGGGAATCTCACAACGGACCAGATGAAAGCTGTAGAAGAGGCAATTCGTTCCAAAATCTTCGGTGCTGACCGTAAAACTGAAGTTTGCTGCAAAGAGCGTCATTTCTCATCTACAGTCAGAAGCAGATTATATCAAGCGCCCCTAATTCTTGATGGAACAAAAGGACTAAGGTCGCAAGATCTTAAAAGTCAGTTTAAAATTCTTGAAGATCTTAATATAAGCTACTTGATATACACTACAAAGGACAGAATCCCGTAGCAATACAATTTTAATCTGCTTTATGAGGTGGTTATTGAAAACTGTACTAAGTGGGCAGCCGGCGAACCTCAGGGTAAAGGAGGAACTTTGGTATGGTACACAGACGGCTCAAGAATAGAAGGCGTTGAAATAGGCATAGGCAATAGTGGACCTAACTACCACTCAAAAGTGTCTATGGGAATCAAAATTAATCTATTTCAGACAGAGATTTTTGCTTTGAAATTGTGTTCCAAAAGGAACATCGGGAAAGGGATACGAATTGCAACCAAAAACATATTCATTGAGTCACGCAGCACTAAAGGCTCTCAAAGCTTATGCATTCGAATCTGACCTTATATACGAATGTGTACAGAATCTAAGGCAGTTTGGACACGAAAACCACTTTATTCTACGATGGGCCCCACCAGGGGGCCAAGGGAAACGAAAAAGCCGATAAGCTGGCCAAAGCAGCAGCAAATATGCATTTCAGTGATCCAAACCTCTGCTGTTGCCTATAAAAGAGTCACCTAAAACAGGTAATTAGAAAATTGCATGAAAATCAAAAGGCAAAACATATTGGGATAAAGTCAGCCGCGCTAAGGACAGCAAAGATAATGTCTTTCAGAATATTAGCAGACCTATTAATAGGGCATATAGTCCTAAAATAGCACTTGCGTAAAATAGGATAAACTGAAGATCACTTTTGTTGTCTATATCAAGAAAATCTGGAGGCAGAACACAGTTCATGTAAATGTGGTGCCACTAGTGACAACCGATATCACCATTTCAGTAGGTCATTCATAACACCTATTAAATTGAAGAAAACCCTGAATAGTATTAAGGTTCATCGAAAACCGCCAACTATTCTAACGACTAAGGCCTGCTGCAAAAGTAGCTGGACATTTTAAAAATTAGCGTAATAGGCTGTAGAATTTTTGTTGACAAATGAGTCAAACGTCAATGTCTTGTACGAACGTTTCTCTTAAACAGAAAATCGTTTATTTGTTAGTTGTAAGAATGAAAACTGCTGCTATTGAAAATTCGCGAGAACGTATTTATTCTGCCCTTGGAAGATGGACCCCGGCGGAAGTGGTGAGACACTTTACAAAAGAGAATTTTAGCCGAAGCACCATATATAGCATCATAAAATGTTTTTACGATGGCAAACCTACCACTAATTTGAAAAAAAAAAGGCAGAGCAAAAAAGCTAAGTAAGGGTAAAGTTACAAAAATGATGGAATTGATGGAAAACAAGATTGAAATATCCCAACGACAAATGACGGCAAAGTTTAAAGTATTTCAGTGTTGTATATCAAGAAATTTGAAAAAAGAAGGTTTAAAATATTATAAAAGACAAAAAGCACCCAAATATACGGGTAAACAAATGGAAATTGTTCCGGTTCGATGTAGGAAGATGAGGACCAATCTAAAAGTTGCACAAAAAGTGTTGGTTTTAGATGATGAGAAATGTTTTACCCTTGGTAACATTAACATCGCTGAAAATGCTAGATTTTACACAAAAAATAAAAACTCTGTCCCTGACGAAGGGAGATTCGCAGGTAAAGCAAAATTCGAGCCAAAAATTTTAGTTTGGATTGCTATTTCAAAAGCCGGTGTTTCAAGTCCTCTCATAGGAAGTGTATAGGACAAAATATCTATCAAAACTGAAGCGATTTATTGAAAGATTTCACCAAGGAGATGATATTCTCTTTTGGCTAGACAGCGAGTTCGCATTATGCGAAAACTGTTACCACATGGTTAATAGAAAATAACATCGCTTTCGTCCCTAAAGAAATGAATCCTCCAAATATTCCAAAGGCCGTCCTATCGAAGATTTTTTGGCGGAACTTAGTTGACTCGTTTATAAGAAGGGTTGGACCGCAGAAAACGAGAATCAGATAGCACGTAGAATTAGCAATAAGCTCAAGCAAATTAGTCCAGATTACATCTAAGCCATGATTCAAAAGGTTCCATCTAAACTGAGAAAAATTGAAGAAAGTGGACCTTTTCCCATTTTAACCTAATGACAATTGCAAACAAAAGTTCTAGTTTTAAGATTAAACCATCGCATATTTTCTAATAGTTTTTGCTTAAAGTATAAGGGATGTTAAAAGATGTCCAACTACTTTTGCATCACCCCTTATATGCACTAATGCCATTGCCTGTTTGAAAAATAATAATAATAAATACATATCTAATACTCTTATTACTCACTAGACCTTTAAGGTGGATTGACCAATGTGCCTCGTGAAAATACTTAATTCCACTTCTTTCATTCCATATCCCTCTATAAAGTCTTCAGCTGGTTTAGGTTCAAACACAATATCTGTGGGGCCTTCTACATCGTACGGTAAAAATTGGAAGTAGCCTGGATGCTCGTTGCGATTTCGTATCGTAATAGATCTCGTATAGACGTAATTAACAAAGCAACCACGCATGAAAATATCTTGGCTTTCAGACACGACATCAGGAATTTCGCATTTATATATTATAGGTAACGATATGGAGTACTTGGGCGTTCCCCACATTACGATAATTAGGCGTTTTACATAGTCACCTTGATGATTCGGCAGTAAAGTTAGCTGGAAATATTTAGTTAGCCGTGAATTAAGCCTGGAGAAAGATATATTTCTTTACCTTCGCTTTGGATGTCAAGTTTGGCAAAACTGTAAACTGCTCTGGTTGAAAGCACAATTCCTTTGGCGAGGTGATCATTGATTTTAGAGATTGATTGGCATAATCAATGCAAGATAGTGCTGGTGTATTACCATCATCAGTGAATTTGGCGACATATTCGATGGGCACTTGCGTAGTGTTGATAAGATTGATATAAGTGGAAACAGGATAGCCTATTATAACAATATTTATCATCAACTTGGGAAACCTTATAAATTATTTTGTGAACGTGTGATCCAAGAAGGTGAAGTTTTTTAAAATCATATATTTCTAAGAGGAATCAATAGCATTCGAATTCTAAAGCGGGAAGAAAAGACATGTGTGGATCCTATAATATGGTGATAATTTTACAGTTTTAAGAGAAGAACATACGTACAGGCTGTCTTAAT
Source organism: Dynastes maya (assembly GCA_029619315.2). Classification (NCBI taxonomy): domain Eukaryota; kingdom Metazoa; phylum Arthropoda; class Insecta; order Coleoptera; family Scarabaeidae; genus Dynastes; species Dynastes maya. The sequence continues at coordinate 55,979,680 of JAROYE020000001.1, forward strand.
TTCGAGACACGGTATAATGATTTTTATACTTTTTTGATAAAGTTGCTTAGCTCAGTATTGGCAAACAATTGGGCAAAAGGTTTAAATTATCCTCAAAGTTTACTGTTGCTGATTATGTTGGAAAAACGAAAATTTCACGATTGCAATGTTTGTGTGTACCTTAATGAAACACTGGAAGAAATCATAAATAAATTACACTTTATATTACATATATTACATAATTGGCTCATTAAGGGGGGATTCCGGTTTGTCGGTCCAAAAAAATCGATTTTTTTTTGTTTTTTAGCTTGTCGTAAAGAGGAGGATTCCACGTACGTACGCAAAATTTCATAGCTCAAAAATTGACGAAGTTACAGCCGTTCAAAGTTGACCGTGCAACGCTCCCGAGCGCCGCCCAAGAGCGCTCCGGCGGCAGGTAGCAAAAAAGGCTCGCATCGAGCAAAGGGAACGACATTTGCGGGAGAACGAATTGCACGAATCGGAGGAGGGTATCCTTTATGTACCGGGCTTGGGAGGTGAATAAAATATTGTAAAACTTTTGCATGGCAACGTTGTAAAACTTTAAATTAAATTTTCTCAAACCTATGTTCTCGAAATTGGCTGGCATGATTGCGTCCAAATTAACGATCCGATTTGGATGAAATTTTGCAAGATGATAGCCAACCGATTTCTCCTGGATCTGAAATTCATAAATTACACTTTTTCAACATTTAAATATTTTTTAAGGCCCCTCAAAAACAAAAAAAATGGAAAATTTCAAACTTTCAACTTTAGACGCCCGCCATTTTGTTTAAACATTTTCTTTCTCTATCGTTTGGTCGGAATCATGCCAGCCAATTTGCAATCCATTTTCTGCAGTGCTATGTTTACCATCATGTATTTTGTAAATAAACGAACTTTGGACTAAAAAAAATACTGGAAGAGAATTTATCTATAGGTTAATAAACTCTCCCAGAACGCATCCCGAAGTTCGCAATAGTTTGCTGTAAAAAGATTCGCGAAATTTCCTTCATTTTAACGCTTGCGAACCGGAATCCCCCCTTAAGTTTATTTCTATTCCAATAAAACGAAATTTGAACTGTGGATTGTAAACAATTATCACAAATTATGAAATATCTGACGTAACCCAGTGAGTTTTGAAGACAATCGAAATTTTTGGTTTGTCAGAATTAAATCTCTTATAATAAGCGTGATATAGGTATCACGCTTATTATCCACATAATATCAATTTAGGACACAAAAAATATTTTTCATAAAACAAGAACCAATATATATTGTTGTTGTTGTATTGGGCGGAGCGTCAGGTTACGGAATATACTTCTAGGCATCGGTTACTATAATCATTAAGCAACTCCACTAGAATTGGGTAGAGATTTTTAACGTGTCAAGCGTTGTATTGACGGGGAACCTACGGTTTTACTTCTTTATCCGAGAAGAAGACATACTCACAAGCTACATTGGCACGAGCGATATTACAAGCATAGCACTATCTTCCCTTGCCTAATATCCTTTTTCACTAAAACGTTGCTTATACCGACTTAAATTTGAAGTGCCATTGCTTTGATTATAGCAAAACAGGCCTTAGCACTTCGCAGAATCTTCTAATGCTGTGGTGTATTAGCGACTGCAAATTTATTACAGCAGAGGTTTCGGTAATTGTTATTTTTATAGGGTAACACGCCTTTTTGCCTCAGTAATATACGGGTAGGGAGGAAATGCTTTGGAATGCACACTTCGTAAACGCTGTCGAACAACATATATATGTTGTTTCATTCACCTTTGCATCCAAAACTGTAGCCAGTGCCTCCTTTTTTGTTAGTTTTATACTAGGGAAAATGAAAAGCTTTCATAATTCGTGTTGCCCGTTTCGGAGTAGTTGTTACTTCTTTTAATGATCCTGCGGCATCACGTCGACTTTCAGAATGTAAGCTTGTACGTGCAGCATGAACAATTTATTCGTCTGTTGACGCACCTAGTAAATTTTGAATCTTGCGCCGTTTAGTTCTCACACATCCTTCTTCAAACGATTTTGTTGGACGGATGCTTGTAAAGTGGAAGGCAGGTTTTCAACATCTTCTTGGTATTTATCTATTTCTGATAATGTCAGCTTTTCGTATAGCCAGGAAGAATAATTTCTTTTAAACCTTTTCCTTGTTCAATGACTTTGCTGACAATTTGTACCCATACTTAATTAATTTGTCTTTTATAATTTCTTCTATAGCTCCAATATTCTGCTGAACATTTATATGATCCAAAATATAGGACAGCAACACTGCAATTCCTTTGTTTTTGTCCACTTCGGCGTACCATAATTTGAATGAACTTCGACGAGATAGAGCATACTTCGCTAACAAAAAATATGTGCCACAGCGCTCGCCCGTGTGCCAGTAAGCGATCTTTAATGCCACATTTCTTGTTATATCTTCTTTGTTATATCTAAGGAATAACTCATATAATTAGATATTTATAACTTCGGATTTTTAGGTCTTGTCCTCCTAAATTTGTGTTTTTGCCGACCACCGAGACGGTCACTTGTTTTGTTGCTGTTGCTATAAGGGACCAGCAGCGTAGTGCCTAGCCTGTTCAGGTTCTGTGGTTCGAGCCTTGGAATTGTTATCTTTTAGAATGAAGTTTTCGCGGCTTTTCTCACTCCATGGGGAACGCTGAGGATGAATATCTCAAACGCCACAGGCGCTGTCATAATTATAACGAAAGATGTTGGCGGATATAGAAGCATGAGTTATTATATTATTAAAATATAATATAAATAAGAGGTCGAGTAGTAATAGTAAGTACAATTGCATACCTAACGTAATTTTTCCAAAGTTAATTTCCTTTACATCAAAATTCAGTAATGGACATACAATATTTCCTCTGAAATGTTAAATATCCTTAGAAGAAATTGAATATACAGACTGCTCTCTTACATTACCGCACATGGCGTATGTTCGTCAAAATTAACATAGCAAAATTGTAGTTTAGAGTACTGTAGTGGTTGAATGTTTCCAGAATCGTTCGAATTGGTTATTAAAACAATTGAACGAGCCATGGAAACTTTATTTTAATTTTAGTATTAAATTTTACTATGTAATTTGTGGTACGGAGATACGCTATTGGCTAAATTATAAGAAGACAGCTGTTCATATTACTACAAATTCTATTACCTGAAGACAATTTTTTTAACTTCGCCTGATTCTTGTATTATGAATTCAATTTCTTCCACAAATTTCCCTTGTACATTAGACGAAAAGGAAAGAACAAAAGACGCATAACGATTTGGATCCATGTAGTTATATTTGGGTTTGCAATTTGCGGTGCCACCGAATAGCAAAGGTCGTGGAACGTATTCAATAGTCCCGGGAATATGACCTATGACAAAAGTAAGCCGGAGCATTTTATAATTAGCGCTTCAAGTTGTAGTAACGAACTCACCTTCATTCCGTACAGAAATCTCGTACTGATGTTTAGAGCATAGGAAAATATCGCTGGCATTCAGTTCAGAAATATTGATTCCAATTTGCGGTCCTTTGCCTGCGCCATATAGCCTTAGAGGCAGACGCTCTTCTTTTCCAGACACTTCTAAATACATCGTTGTTTTGTAGTACTTCGCTTCTGTTGGCGCGAACGTAATTATAAAACTGGCGAAATTATTGGGCCAAATTTGTCCTGTCTGAAAAGTTAAATATTGACGTTGTATTACGGGATATCTGTCGTGGGATTCCGGGGATGAATTTTTTGTAATTTTTTTGTTTCATCAGATTGTGTAATTTGTGATCCGAAAGACGTTTATTGAATATCAAAGTTCTGATAATGGGGAGATAAAGGAAGTGTTAAATTTGTTGTTAAATTCAAAATGTTATTAGCTACCAAATACTTTGAATGAATGATTCAATAATTGCGTATAAAACAACTACTGCCGTAGAGTCTACATCGATGTAACTGAAATAATTTTGGTCAACTTTTTAGGTCAAATATTCCACTAAGTGTTTGAGAAGGTCATTCGTGGAATAATCAGAGCAAATGGTACTCATGTGATTTTATAGGAAAAGAAAGTAAAACATTATTGAATCATTCCCTTGAAATCAACTCTTGATAAGTGGGACGGTACAACAAGTTTTAAAGATAACTTATAAGTTGTAACAATGTGTCTTTCTTAGCTTTAATAAATTCATAAATTTGTTTTTAATCCTACATTTAACAGGAATAAATTCAGATACTCTAACTTTGAATTTACTACCATACAGTTCTAAAGAAAATTCTAATTGGTTCCAAAAGTGGAAGTATTGAAAGAGCTTACTTTTAACTTAATTTGCTTAAAACTACGAAAGAAAATTAAGATAACCAAGTATTACCAATGGCCGCACTCCCCAATTCAAATCATTGAACATTAAGGATTGATTCATCCTATATTCTCTCAATTCGTCTCTATAAATTCTTTCACATATAACCTCATTCGTGTCTCCACCAGCGATGATTCCTTGATGCAGCAGATCCGCATATTTTCGGGATTCAACTTCTTTTATTTGTCTGAAGCTTTCTTCATACTTTGCATTCTCTAGTCTGTCCTCCTCTGCATTTCTATTTCGTTTCCAAGCAAAACTTCAAAGAGAAACGTTACTTTGTAATATTTTAGTTCGCCTATTTGAATAAAATTTTAGGTATTCACCGTGGATTTCACAGCAATATACAAAAAGCTTTCGTAGAGAGAGTAGAAATTTATTGAAGGAGGTGCAATATATTCCCGAAAATTGTCGTGATTTATACTTTTCGCTTAACTGTCAAAAAAGTTGAAATATATACTCTTTATATCATTAACGTTTGCTACCGGAAAAACAAATTTTCCACTGCTAGTACACGGAGGAAAATTTGTGACAATCCCTTGTATTTTTAAAATAATAGTAATTTATAGTAACAGTTATAACACGTTTATTTAGTCCAACAAAATATGTAGTTGCTCTAACAAAAATTGTGTTGTCACCTATTTTACTGTATTTATTGTTATATCGAGTATATATTTTTCTCCCTGCAGTATAAAATTCCCACACATGCTATGCATAATCTAGTTATATGGCTCGTTTGATTGTTTGATTTTTCTAAGGTAACATTTATATAAACTAATTAGGAATAATTTTCATATGTAATATTAGAAGATAATCATTTGGTTTAAGATAGGTGAAGGATTCTTAACGGTTTTAGTTCAACAAACAGTTGAAATTCCATTCTTCCATTCATTTGTAACTGTTTTTCAAATATTAAATATGCAAATATCTTTTGCTAGAATTTGTATTTCATTTCACAGTTTATAGGATATGATGCACATAAAGCAAAAGAAGAACAAATACGTTTTAATGTAAATAAATGTGGATTGTCTGTTTTCAATAACTGAGATATAGAATTCCTTGCACCTATCATTACGTTGGCTCCATCAGCGACAAAACCAACGAACTATAGGTAACCTTTACATGGAATACCTTCGTTATCAATGTAATTTACACTAACATTATACATACTAAGTGTTTTTGCATACTCAATATCAATAATTGCTTGAAATTCATCCCGACCATTAAAGATAATGCACCTTCTAGCAATTAAAGCTAGATCCTTACTTGTACTAATATCGGTTTGATTGTCTCTCAAAAACCCACATATAACTAAGCTTGTTGCTGTTATTCTGCTACAACTACTACCTGCAATTGCTTCTTTATCTAGGTAAATAAAGTGCTCTAATTGTATATTAAAAGTATGTATTCAATAGGATTGTTAACAATTGTAGAATTAGTTTTCTTTGGGAGAAATTTAGTTTTCACAAACACTTCAACGCCTATGAAGTACAAGTCTTCTGATTGGTTAATCATATCAGTTAAGTAATTTTATTTTATACCTGCTACAATGTACTAAATAAATACGTCCTATAAAATTATAATTCTTATTTCATTAAAAAAATAACATGAATTGGGAATACATACAGGTATATGCTTATTACTTTGTTATTTTGTAACACTAAATTCCATAACAATATTGTAAACAAAAATTGTTACATGTAGAAACTGCAAAGACTTTAACTTTACCTTTAAGTACCATACGAGGTAGGCGCCATAATTTCTCAGCCTGACAGGCATATACAGGTTCAAGGGTGTTCAAACTACGTTGCGTCATAGTTGCACATGTACGAGGCCTACACTACATATTTTACGGCTCGAAGAGTAGTAGTTTTTAGTAGCTAGCCAGAAAACGTGACTAATGTATGAAAATGTCTCAGATAACGAAAATTGAGTACCGCGCGATCATTAAATTTTTAACAATAGAGGGGCATATGCCTAATCACATTAAACAACGTTTAGACGGCGACATTTCTGAAAAAAGTATTCGCCGAATTCTCCATAACCATTTGGGTATGAATAAGATTAGTGCAAGATGGGTACCGCTTCTTCTTTCTGCTCTCCAATGTGAACATCGGGTCGAATGTGCGCGTTCGTTTTTAAACATGCCTGACACGATCCGAAACCAATCTTGGAGTCCATTGTCACAGAAGATGAAACAATGGTTCTTATTTATTTTCTCATTTAAAGAAAGACCTTAGGGGACGTTGTTTTAAGGACGATAGTGAGTTGCAAGCAGCTGTAATTCATTTTAAGGGAAAAACTTTAGATTGTTGAAGCTAGGGGAGATTATATTGAAAAATAAAAATTATTATATTTTACCAAGTTTATTTTTTCTATATCAGGCGGAGAATTTATGCCGCCTACTTCGCATTAAGATGCAAGATATGATTTAAGTTGTATTCACGCAAAATCAATTACAAATATAAGGTGAGAGCAATATCTCACCATCCAAGCTACAAGCGATTCGAATTTAACATACATGCCAATGTTTTGTCAAGTAATACACGTTTCTGTATTGCTCTCCATTTTAATTGCACATCTTTATATATGAATCTCTTTTACCAATTCGAATTAAGCAGCTTACTTAAAATGATTTTTCTTTCTATCAATTATAATTAAATTCAAAACGTAGTTAAACGTCTTTTAGCTACAAATAGTAGTAAAAAGAATGCAAATTCTTAATTCGCCAAGCTTGTCTTACTTCAATCTTACTTGTAAATCGCTTTTTTTTGTGCAAAAAATATATCAATGATATACAATAATCTGACTTCATAATTCAGCACAACCAAATTGATTCAATTGAATGAAAACGCATCATATGCCACTACATTCCTTTAGATTGTACGATTTGTATTTGAAATTTACGACATTGTACTTGCCTGTATATTCCACTAAACCGAAGAATTAACCACAAAACTGACAGATTTAAGGCGGCTTTTACTTTTCTCTTATTGTAGTATTAAAAGCGCATACTCATAAAACGAAAATACTTGCACAGTATTACAAAAATGTCTAAAATGCCACTGCAATGCCAATCAATGCCATACAGTTCCATTACAATACCAAGTAATGCCAAACAATGCTACACAATTCCATACAATGCCGTGCGATGCTAGACAATGTACACCGAAATGCCCCAGTGAAATCCTCCTCGAATATATCCTCGGGTATCCAGTTTGTAAAATATTAAACCTCTGCTTGGCCTTACTTTTCGTTCCCACTCCATAAAACAAAAAATTCGAAACTGATTTTGATCAGATTTACTAAACAATTTCTGAGATATTATTTGATAGAAATTAAACTATACTTGTACTAATAAGAAGCGTTTATATTTGTCCTGTTAGTAAATGGACCAACACAAAATGTTTTTTAAGTTTCGCTGACATAACACATCTAACACGACTGATTTAAAACATTTGATTCCGCGTAACGTACGGACCAACTGTGGAGGCAACTAAGTACGTGAATGATATCTTTGCGATTTGTTACAGGCATGGTATCTGGAGTGAACTAGCATATACATACGAGGGGGGGCTGATAATTTCGCGGCCTAAGGTACCTAGCAATGACTTACAATCTTCTGACTGATAACTCTAGTAGTGGGAGTTAAGGCTAGTATAAGTATTGCCCATTATTTTTGCTTCGCTCAGTAACAGGCGATCTGTCGAACAACGAACATGTTCATGCCAACTGCAGCTGAAAGTTCTCGTAATTTGGAGCACCGCGCCGCAATAAAATTCCTCGTGAAGAAAGGAAATACGGCAAAAGAAATATTTGAAGAGATGTCATCGGTTTTGCAGGATTCTGGGCCTTCATATACAATGGTAAAAAAATGGGATCGCTTATTTAAACAAGGACAACAGAGTTGTGAAGACGACCCTCGCTTAGGATGATCGCTAACGGTAGTGACTGAAGAAAACGTCTGAAAAGTCAAAAAATTAATACTGGCCGACCGTAGAATAAAATTGTGGCAAATAGCAGAACAGTTGTAGATTAGCAAGGAACGCATTGGACAAATTGTACACGAGCACTTGCACATGACAAAAATTAGTGTGCGTTGGGTACCGCGAATACTCACACCGCTCAACAAAGAGCGACGACTCGCTAGCTGGTTTAAACGTTACAAAAATGGCCGAACATCAGTTGACGACGATGAACGTTCCGGACGACTATCACTCGGTATTATATACAAAGAGTACTTCCAGCTCGAGGATTGTGAGAAGGAAACTTCCAGAGAAGTGGCTCTGGAACAAATAGGTATTCCACCATGATAATGCGACGCCATAGACCGCACACGGATAGCACGGCCGTTGTTCTTCATCCAGCCTGCTCATCAGACTAGGCTCAATGCAGTTTTTTCCTCTTTCCAATGAAAATCAAGTTGAAAGGGGGTAGATTTGATACGATAGAGGAGATTGAAGCTGGATCGTAGACAATGCCGAACATGAACGAAACAGGACTTCCAAAATGCATTCCTGCCGCGGCAGAAGTGCTGGGATCAGTGTTTGCACTCGCAAGGGAACTACGATGTGCGGTTCACGTTTTCCAAGATTAACATAGGAAGCGGGCGTGTAGAAGAAACATTTCTTTGTTATTCTGTTTGTCCTCAAAATGCTCTTAAACTGCCTTATTGATGTCTTTTGAAAATAAAGATAGTCACTTGCGGCAGGTTCGAGGTTGCGCGGTGGGTGATTTAGTTTCCTGAATCCGCACTGTAAGTACACAGCAGCCTTCGAAATTGCAGCTGTGTAGACAGGAACATTGTCGTCTAAGAGCCAGACATCTCGTCTCAGCTTTTCTCGGCATTTCTTGATGATGGCATAATAATTCGGCATAATCTACTGCGTTTACTGTAGTGTAGCGTTCTTTAAGGTCGATTAAGAAGATGGTTTCGCCATCCCAAAGAATTGTAGCCATCACGTTTTTTGTGCTTTTTGTCATCTTGACCTTTTTAGGAATGGGTTTCCCTTTTCAATGCCACTCCATCGTTTTGCCTTTAGATAAATATGTACAGTGGTACAGAACCATTGCTTCACCCCCTGTCATTATTTGGTTAATGGTCGTGTTGTCGGCTTTATACAGCTCAAGAAACTTTCGAGTCGAATGTAGCGACACGTTGTTCCTCCTGAATCGCGTTGGGCAAACTTGGGACTCGTCTTGCGCCAATTTTTCTTATACCCAAATGCTCGGGCAGGATCTTCAAAACAGTAATTCGAAATCCCTGTTTGTTTCTCTATTCCCTTAATATTCAGCCATTGATCACTCAATACGAGTTTCTCGACTAATTTGATGTTTTCTGGTGTCACTACAGTGCCTCTTGCGCGTGAACCATCTTCAAGAATTTCTCTGTCCCAACTATACTCTTAGTTTCCGAGGTGGAACTGCGTCGTTGTCGTAGCTTTTGCCGACGTTTCGTCCACACTCTTATGGGACATATTCAGGGCTGTTACTGTACACTGACTGACTCATAGTCAATCACAGACATAGTCACTGACTGAGAGACAGTCAGTGTGCAGTAATAGCCTTGAAGATGTCCCATAAGAGTGTGGACGAAGCGTCGGCAAAAGCTACGACAACGAAGCGGTTCCAACCCAGAAACCAAGAGCATAGTGTTACACCGAGATGCCCCAGTGAAATCCTCCTCGAATATATCCTCGGGTATCCAGTATGTAAAATATTAAACCTCTGCTTGGCCTTACTTTTCGTTCCCACTCCATAAAACAAAAAATTCTAAACTGATTTTGATCAGATTTACTAAACAATTTCTGAGATATTATTTGATAGAAATTAAACTATACTTGTACTAATAAGAAGCGTTTATATTTGTCCTGTTAGTAAATGGACCAACACAAAATGTTTTTTAAGTTTCGCTGACATAACACATCTAACACGACTGATTTAAAACATTTGATTCCGCGTAACGTACGGACCAACTGTGGAGGCAACTAAGTACGTGAATGATATCTTTGCGATTTGTTACAGGCATGGTATCTGGAGTGAACTAGCATATACATACGAGGGGGGGCTGATAAATTCGCAGCCTAAGGTACCTAGCAATGACTTACGATCTTCTGACTCATAACTCTAGTAGTGGGAGTTAAGGCTAGTATAAGTATTGCCTGTTATTTTTGCTTCGCTCAGTAACAGTTGATCTGTCGAACAACGAATATGTTCATGCCAACTGCAGCTGAAAGTTCTCGTAATTTGGAGCACCGCGCCGCAATAAAATTCCTCGTGAAGAAAGGAAATACGGCAAAAGAAATATTTGAAGAGATGTCATCGGTTTTGCAGGATTCTGGGCCTTCATATACAATGGTAAACAAATGGGATCGCTTATTTAAACAAGGACAACAGAGTTGTGAAGACGACCCTTGCTTAGGACGACCGCTAACGGTAGTGACTGAAGAAAACGACTTTCTCGACTAATTTGATATTTTCTGGTGTCACTACAGTAACGGGCCCTCCTGCGCGTGAACCATCTTCAAGGATTTCTCTGTCCCAACTATACTCTTAGTTTCCGAGTAGGAACTGCGTCGTTGTCGTAGCTTTTGCCGACGTTTCATCCACACTCTTATGGGACATATTCAGGGCTGTTACTGTATACTGACTGACTCATAGTCAGTCACAGACATAGTCACTGACTGAGAGACAGTCAGTGTGCACTAATAGCCTTGAAGATGTCCCATAAGAGTGCGGACGAAGCGTCGGCAAAAGCTATGACAACGAAGCGGTTCCAACCCAGAAACCAAGAGCATAGTGTTTTTGACCAATGTTTAACTGTGGTCTACGATGGTACAGAGTCCTTATAAACCGTGTCCAGTCGCTCTTTGGTTGCGGATGGTGTCTTTCTTTCCAAGGTGGGAAATTTCATCACTACACGATGTTCAATTTTGGACATTTTGAAAATTTACCATGCACTGCTCAATTTCCGATTGTCTAATTTAACTGAGCAATGGCTACAAACTGCCAAATTAATATTTGAATGTTAACTAAGGACAGATCTGCCAAATGGTACAATTTGTTTTTGATTACCTTCTTACTAAATACCTAATGCTTAGAATACGTGGATCGCACCTCGTACTTTGAAACCTGGTATTCTTCAATTTTATGTATGTACGTTTGGGTACTAACTCCTAGTACGCATAACCTGTCGCAAAAATCTCAATGTAATACAATTTATCTGTAATGATGCTGTAGGTTCAATAAACAGTAGTGTATATGGATGCAAGAAGCAAAATAGAAAATTATAGCACACACTATTGAATTATGGATATGTCCGGATAACTCTTCCCAAATGCTGCATATTTGTATATTTCAATAGTCCTTAGCATTGACAGTTAAGATCAAAGGGTTTAAAACACTTCAATTTTCAAGAGTACATTTCACCTCTTCAAATCGATGGGCCTAGCTTGTAGCCTATTAGTTGAAAGCGTATAAGTAATGTGAAAGGAATATACCTTACCTTACTATATGTTCGCTGTTATTATACAATTTGACACATTTTTTCCTTTTAAGCGACATATACGTATCTAACGGTTCCAATTCGTTAGAGTCTAAGAATATATTAGATTCGTACGATGTTGCTTCTAACATTACAGTAAGCACCTCCCCTGTTTCTTGAGTCAAAATCAAATGTCCCTGATGATCTCCAACGGTGTCTGTTTGGAATCTGATTGTCAATTGCATGTAGTCGTGAGGGTCAACAAAACCACGCGATGGTTCGACTACAAAATCAGGCGAGCAGCGAATATTAAAAGTAGCGCGTACTTCTCCCAAATTTCGAACTATAATAGTACGTTCTGATGCAATTTTGACCGGAATCGTTGGTAAAATAATTCTATCTGGAATGTCTAGTAGTGGTCTTTGCGAGATACCTAAAAATACCATGTTCTGTATTTACATTTTCCAATAATATTGTTAGATGTCAAAAACAATACTTAGGTTAAGCCACTTTGTGTTTTTAGTTACTATTATTGTGAGCTAAATATTGGTGTGAATAAATATGTAGCTTATAGCGATACTTTACAAATTGTAATACTTAATCGGAACAACGGCTTGTATTTTAAAAAGATGAGTTTGGTATAAATTGATCATAAGTAATCGAGGGCATTCTCCTAGTACTATAGCCAACACCCTCCCCAGATTTTGTTATAATTCAACCTCGGAGCAAACAAAATTACGTCGATGGAACTTACGAAATGCTTGCACGTTACAAAAATGCCTATTTTTACTGGTGCTCTCTATCAAAAGTAACATAATAGTACTAACGTATTACTTACATACTAGTCATACCAGACAAAACGCGTGACTGTACTGTATATTGCGCATTATTTTTTCTATGATTTGGTTTCAAACTTACTAATAATTACTTACAGACGAGGGGTATAAAAAACGATTCTCCTTCGGAAATAATGTTAAGATAATGTCTATAATCCTTTTGTTCATGTGCTTGGAATATAACGTTTACTTGATAGGCCATTCCAGGAGCCACTTTCGTGTTAATTATACCAGAGGGGCAGGTTATCGAGAATACTGTGTTAGGGTCAAGAACAACACGTACAGGCTTCGATGTCTGCGTGAGCAATGTATAAGTACAAAATGCATTTTATAAGCGTTTTGCGCTATTAGTTACCTCGTAGGTATTTAAAATATGCACAGGAATTGTTACTGCATCACCAATGGAATAATTTTGGAAGACGACAATATCTGGTATCGCTTTCAACATGTTCAACGCTTTCTCTACTCGTATCTTTTCCTTTCTGCTGATGCTTCTCAGTTTCTCCAGACGTTCTGACGTGCTGCATGTCATTTCAGCTATATACTTGGATGGAGATACCTAGGAGAGGTTGGCAATTAAGGATGGATTGAATAGAACATTTTTAAGTATGAAGAAAATTGATACGGTACTATTGAATCTTCAGCATGTCTGTCCATATCCAACAATATAAGTAATATTTGCATGTTTGTGTATTTGAAAAACGAGGGGAAACATGAGTAAGTCGAATCCATTACTGCAATGAAAATGAAAAATGTTTGTTACACAGTTGTCATTTCATTGACATGTCTGTTTGTCTGTTTCCATAGATGGGCTTGTTATTATATATTTAGTTGTCGGTTTTTGGATAAAGATTACTGGCTTGTTTCTCTCCCAAAAGTTCATCAAGGCATTATTAAATAAATTGACATACATGACGGTTCAAAGGAAAACCCACAAAGGGGTAAACAGAAGGATTACGCAGTTACACTAGATAACACACTGCCAGTTATTTTTTTTTTTAAGAATCAGGAAACAACCCTTATTTTATGAAATAATATATAAATTGGATTATATAAATTACATAGTAATTATATAAAAAAACGAAGACTGCAATGGCTGGGACAACTAGAAAGGATGGAGGAGGGGAGGGAGACGAAAGCAGTGGCATGGAAGATTCCTGAAGGGAAAAAGAAGAGAGGAATACCGAGGAAGCTATGGGGGGATGCAGTGGAGGATGACCTGAGAGAGAGACAAGTCCAAAACTGGTGGAGAAAGGCGAAAGGTCTAGAAGAGTGGAAAGGAATAATAAAGCTATGGACCTAAACGGTCTGCGAAGAGCTTCTATATATATATATATAATACATTAATTGGAGAATTTGGATGTCCGATGATTCTAACAACGTTCTGTAGCTGAATAGATTTTGCAACAGTAGGATAATGCAGTCGACGACCAATGTTATATTTCATTGTTATTATCCGCATGTCTCACTATCTTTCAAATTAATCTTTTTGAAGTAACTGCTGTTTATATCGTGATTTGATCTTACAGTTAGTCGGTATATGTCTTGAACCATAGGCATAGGAATGTAGCATAATACCTGCTACAATAGTAAGTAATGGAGGGAGTATGGCTATACTTGGCGTATTGAAAGCTATGTATAGAATTCTATAACAACTGACTGATTATCGAATTTAGGAATGTTATTCGTAGAGAATGAATTATTAAACGAAATGTTTAATGATTACACATTTAAAGAAAATGTCATAGGCTTTTTAGCTTGGATTGCTATTTTTAGCCTCTCCAACATAAATTACACGCTTTGTACTGCCGATGAGAGTTTAAAGGTGGTGTTGAGCTAATTGAACAAATTTGAAGTTTCAACTAAGCAACTTTTAATGTTTATGAGTGATGGTGCCGCAAACATGCGTTCGTTGGGCCGATCTCTTAAAGAACTCAGTGGTAACTTCTTACATGTAACGTGTAAAATCCATACTCTAAGTCTTGCGGCACAAACGATTCCTACGTGTTTTCCACTAGTAAATGCATTGATTGCTAGTACAAGGGCAGTGTTCCTAAAGTCCCCGAAACGTACCCGACTATCTCACAAACTGTGTCTTGATTTACCTGAACCACTACAGTCGACTGTTACACGTTGGGGAACATGGTTGTAGGCTCCGTTTTAGGTACAACAAATATTTTGATCAAGTAAAGAAGGTAGTTTTAAAATTCAATCCGACAGAAACTGCAGCAATCAAGAAATGCCAGGAAATATTTCAAGATAGTCAGGTTAAAAGAGATTTACGAACTGTTCACAACAATTACTTCGGGCTAGTAAATGGAATAGAAAAATTACGAAATGTTTCGATGTCGCTAGTGGATTCTGTTCAAATTGTGAATGATGTTCACGTACAGTTATGCGCTGTAGAAGGCGAAACAAATTGGTGTGTAATACGAAAATTTGAAAGTGTTTTAGGGAAAGACTCCGATTTTCTTATATTAAGACAAAATTTGTGAAGGTGCGTGTGAAGATGCATTAAGTTGTTTCAAAGATTATTTTAAATATGCAATATAACATCGCTAGATGTCGAACGGTCGTTTTCGGCATTAAAAAACATTTATTCCACACGTCGTACTCACTTGACTGAAAAAGCTGTGGAAACATATCTAATGATTTAAATATCTAACAGATGTTACCCAGTTTGTGATTTCACGGAAGACTTTTAAAACGGTAAGTGTTTCAGCGCGTTTTATAATTTATTTACCTTGTATTTTAAGTATCAACCTTTATGCGCTCACCACGCCTCTGGCTGTTACCGCATATTTGCCCAGGTTAGGCATAATTGCTTCGCAAGTGAAATTACAATAATTTGTAAAATTTCACATTATTTGTCAATTCCGAATGAGTTTTGAAATATTTCTATTAGAATTTGGGAAATATATTTCTGTAAATAGAAGAAAGAAAGACTCTTATGAAATTTTTATTGGTGAAGTCTTGCATACATGAGCATGTAACAATGTTGCAACAATAAAGTACAATAATTAAACGTGCGTTCTGAAATAAATAAAACATAGTGTTATAAACTATTCTAACACGTCTATTTAATATATTTGATGAGATGTATAGGTAATATAAGTGTATTAGATAGTTACAGGTCGATCACGATGCCTTCAAGGAAAACACCTGGTGCTATTTCGGTCGATATCACTTTCTTGTCATCCAAACTGCTTGGTTTCAGTTCTTCCTGAATATTCTTACTCTCCTTTGCCGTAATTGGCGAAGTCGGTTGTTCAGGCGTTTCCTGTTGTTTATCTCTACTAGCTCGCCTAGATTTTATAGTATTCACCGTTCTCTTTAAGGATTCTCTTTGAAAATTAGTTTTTCTCAACATTCCTTGGAAATTGAACGGAGGTTCGTCGTCGGAGGCACTGAGTCTTCGAGCCAAATGCTTAAGTTCGGCAATTGGATCAGCACGTTCGATCTTTTTGATTTCTGTTTTGGTGATGCAATTCTCGATATTTTTGGTTTCTTTTAGTTTTATTGGCGATTCCTTTGGACTTTCTGCTTCTTGATTTGCTGTTTCGCTTTCTTTATCTTCTTCATCTTCAATAACCTTTTCTTCTTTCTCTTGTTCAACTTTAGATTTTTCAGGACTTGCAGGTTTCGAATTATCTTCTGTTTTTAGTGGAAGTTTCTCTGGTACGATGATCGTACTTGATAATTTCCTTATTGGTGCCTTAGGATCTCTACTATATGGTATGTTAATAAGCTGTTCGGTAGCAGATTTATCTTCAATTTCAGAGTCTTTCCTCCTGATTTGGTGGGCGTATGGCTTGGTAAGTAGACTTTCTTCTGTTAACAACGATGACATTATTTGGGAAGAAACATTATCTCTCCACTGAAATGGCGAATCCCAGGCTTCTTCTCCTTCTGTTGCAGGTCTAGAATTGAATTTATTAAAACCTTCTAAGCTACATTAAAAAATAAATTTGCTTACGTAGCACTTGTTAGCGGGTCACACATGTAAGCTGTATCAAAGTATGGGACGTCGTCCAAACGAAAAGGTAATTTTAAAACTGGTGGTTGTATTTCTTGCAGCCATGTACTTGCTTGGGCCTTTATCTCCACATTTTGTAAGTAAGTAGGGTGACTAACCAATTGGAGGCTATGAACACATTTTTGATTGAAAAAGTGAACCTAAAAAAGAGGTAAGTAGGAAGTATTCATTAATGTACAATCACTTGAAATAGAAATACCTGTTGTGCAAAATTGAATAGCTCATGTTGTTTAGTGGCTCGATATTGGAGGATGACCTGGAACAGCGATTTATTCTTCCATTTTTCCGCAAATGGCTTTATAAAATCGCGAGTTTCTTCATCTAATACACCGGTTAATTTGCAAACTAGGGGCCGGTAGGTTCTTCTAACCGAAAGTCCTCGATAAGCTACGGAAAACGGAGATTATGTGGGAAACTGGCCGAGGGTAAATATAGTTTTCTGAATTGTTTTATTCGTTGTCACTTTCAGAAGCAATCTCGGAGTTGACAACTAAAACAAAACTACTCAGAAAGATGTCACTGTTGTCTACAATGATAATCTTACCTTTTTGGATAATTACAGCTGCTTCCTCCTGAGTCATCGATTCTATTTGGGATCCTCTACGCAATTGAGCAACTAAAAAATATCAATTTATTGCAATTTGGTTAGCAATTTGTAAATCTACTATTACCTGCTCTTTCCTTATCTTTCTGAATACGCTTTGCAATTTTCCGCTTAACTAAGAAACCTCTCATCATACACTGGATTTTGATTATCTTTTTTACTTGGACCTCATAGAGCCTATAAGCAAGTTTCGCACTAAATCGTATGTTTATTTCATTATGTTTACCTTGCCAAATATTCTTCGTTATAGTATTTGAGAAAAACTTTAGTTTTTCCAATAACCCATCCTTCCATCTTCAATCTAATTAGCAATAACCTACAGTTATCTCGTGTTGTTTCGACATTTTCATCAAAACCGAAGGCTAGAAACTTGTATCTACAACAGTGAAGTATGTATGTACATAGAATGTTCCAATGTTTTTAACAGATACAACCTTCTAAGGAATTCTGAAAAGATTATTCGGTGCGGATAGCCTTTCTGTCTAGCTCTGGCAGTTTCAACTATTGCCATGGCTCTAAGTTGCTGTCTAACGATTTCAGTATGGAAATATCTCGGTTTATTCTCAAGATCGGCTCTTATGCAACGCACAAAGTGAGTTCCACCCGAACCTCCTCCGACCGCCAATTCTTTCATAAGATCCAAACATAACGCTCTAAACCTAGATGCCTCGGATCTCATCTTTCTTACTTGGGAATACTAGAAGACCAAACAGTGGATTACAGAGACGACATGGAGATTAGTAATTTATTTCTTACTGTATTGTCCTCCTCAGAGGAAGAAGAAGATGAGAATTTTTGTTCTTTTACAGTTTTTTCTTCGAACGTGACGTTAAGATTGCCAGTTTTGTTAAGTTTATTCATGAAAAATAATTTGATGAAAGGATTATCAGATAGTCTAAGGACATCGATGATTTCTGGTGGTAAGAAGTTTCTATTATCTCTTCCCATATCTTTGACATGATACGTTATCTTTCCAGTGAAATGGGCTACGCTGAATTCATTGTTGTTAACTGTTTTGATGTGTGTGTTAGATTTAGTATTTAAACTATCTAAAGAGTAAATAAGTAACTTAGTAGGATAATACCCAGATATTTTTATGTCTATAGTAAAATAGTAGAGGTTGTTTTCTGATAGCTGTTTTATCTTATACAGGGTATTAGAAAAATCTCAATGGAAGATAGTATGGTCCAAAATATGCAGAAAAGTCTAAACGAACATAGGTCCGTAAATGGTAGCTGTCGAGGTTATGGAGGATTATTCCTTTTTGTAGCATGTGTGGACTTCATAAAAACATGTATTTTCTTATTGTAGTTGACATAAGTACCGTCAAACATATAGTTTGTAGTTTATATTCAGTGAGTTTACGAATTTTCACTATGCTTCCTTAATCTAACATTGAATTAGCCGACATGCATTTCCTGTTTTGTTATGCTATACTAATGGGAATGCCAGAGAAGCGCAACGTCTTTATGTTGGCGTTCATCCCAATCGCCAGATCCCTTCCGTATTTTTGTAAGACTGTAACAAAGATCGCGTTGGAAAACAGTTTCATGATTCCGGGAGACCAAGGTCAGTACCCACCCTTGAGGCAGGGGAGGCAATTTTAGCACGGGTAGTGCAGAATCCGGGGACAAGTTTGCGGAGAATATCAGTCGAGGTCGGTACTAGTGCTCCTCTTGTTTGGAGAATCCTCCACGAGCAGCAGCTTTATTCGTACCACAATGAGTGCAGGCCCTAAATCCACCTGATCATCAAGCACGTTGGTTTTTTGCTGCCGGTTTCTACGCAATGGTGCGGAGGAATATTCTCTTTACTGATGAGGCAGGGCTCACATGAAATGGAGTTTTTGATTTTCACAATATGCGTGTGTGAGCCGACGAAAATCCTTATGCTATTGTGGAATCCAGTCGTCAGGTTACTAGGCTCAGTTGTTTCACCAAACCGATCCTCTTCAAGGATATTGGCACATATGTGCACATTTAGTCTTCTTTTAAAATAAAATTATTCCAAGTGAAAAAATGCCCACTGGTTGTATGTGGACAATATTTTTTGTATATATTTATTATTTTTATTTTTTTTTATTTATTAAATTATTAACATAAAATGATCAACTCCTAATAAAACTAAATTGATTTATTTCCACTTTAAGAAAATCGTCTTTGAAAAGGTTAATAGGCGCTGCTTATCTAAACATTCTGCAGAACGCAATGGTTGATCTTTTAAACCACATTGAAACAAAAGCAGCAAATGTGGTTTCAATACGATAGTGCTGCTGCACACTTTTCGATTGTCGTTAGGGTGTATTTACACGGAACCTTTGGACAACGAAAGGGTGGACCTGTATCGTGGCCTGCAAGATAGTCTGATTTAAACATCCTTGATTTCCTTCTTTGCTGATATCTGAAAACTTTGGAAAACGCTACGCCTGTAAATTACCTCGAGGAGTTGCAAAAACGAGTAAATCAAGGATACCATCGAATCCAAGCTAACGCAAGGATTTTTGAATGAGTTCGAAAGTCATTGTGGCGAAGATCTAGTGGCTGTTGTAAAATAGAGGGAGGCCGCCTTCAACATCTCATTTGAGTCTTTGCTTTTATTGTTTGTTCGTAAATTACGTTGTTTGTTTGAACATAATAAAAAAGTTGTGTAATCGCAAAACGTTTCGCATCTCCAAAACCGTCCATGTTCATTGAAACTTTTCTGCATATTTTGGGCCATACTATTCCCCACTAGGTTTGTGGTACTTTTTTCTAACACCCAGTATTTGTTTATAGAAAAGATTCTTAAGTCTACTTTTTAGGATACTACTAAATTTTTGTAGATGGATACCTGCAATAAATCTATCACTATGGTCATTTTTTGAAGTATCATCAATTATCGACATTAATCCACCCTTTCCTAAAATTTCCTCCATGGCGTTTCGGTTGTCATAGTATGGTATTGCAGTATACGGAATACTTTCTTCATTCAATTCCAAAAATTCCCATGCAAATACTCTTTGGAGGTACAGATAATGTATCTGTTCGTTCAAAGTGTTTATTAATAACTGGGAATATCTGTTTTGATGAAAGCATTCCAGACCACTCATATCTAAAATCCGAATCCAATATTTCTCACCACTAAAATACATTTTTACTGTAAATTCTGCACTTAACAGTTACAACTGTCTTACAAAATTGCTCGTCCATAAGACAGTTTATGGTTAATAACGTTGGTGATATAGTCAACTACTCTGGCGTACAGCGAATTTGCAAAAACATCTCGTGCATTCGCAGCTTCATCGCAAGTATGATGTCTGCTGACTGCTGTTCCTTTACTTACGTAACAATAATTAACCAAAGCCCATGCTAACTGCTTTGCGTCAATCTTGAGTAGTGCTGCAACTTTCAAAACTTGATCTTCATTTAGGATTGCAGCTGTATTATTCTCCAAAGGTTTAAATTGTATTTCGCCTATATTTAATATGGCACTAATGGTGGTATAGATAGTTTCTATTTGCTCTTTGGAGAACTCGTATTCTTCGAAAATTTTTTCTAGTTCCTTGAATTTATCATTTACCTTGCCATGTTGGAAACTCACGTCATTTCCTAAGTATTTGTATTTATAATCCGCTAGTAGGTAGTATTTCTCCACACCACCGTTCTTCATGAGGCCATCGTAAATGTAGTAAAATATGTGAAAGTTTGAATGAGTTCTGCACATTCGAGGATGTATTAATATTTACAATTAGTTCAACTTTCATTATTTCGCAAAAATTACTTACGGATCTGTCTGTGATACTCTCAATTTTTCCAATTGATATATAGAAAAAGTGCATCCACTAACTTTGCCAGTTCTTCCGTAGATAACTTCAGTTCTTAGCGTACACCTAGTAGAATTAAGGTTAATTGGAGTGGAAGCTTCAGTCAACCAGTGAATTAGTTTAATGCCATTTTTAATACGATTCGTGCTAATATTCATGCTTTCTCCTAGGTACAGAAGATGTTCTATCAGATGTAAATAGTTAATAGTCTTGCCAGCATTAGATTCGCCCGTTAGAATTATATTCTGTGGAATCATGTGGTGTAAAGCGTCTTGATACGCACTATCTGCAATTGCATATATATGTGGAGCATTTGCAGAACGAGATTTGCAGCTGTATTTCTGATGATGCTAGAATTTTGGAAAGAGAATTTTATAAGACGTATTTACTTTGTCACCACTTACCACTTTGGTATAAATATTTTGAACTTCATTTGGATTTAGTATGAGTAGAATATCCCCAACGTAAGTCTGGAAGTTTCCATTGTACATTCTGGATTCCAATTCTCGTAAAATACTGTCCTCTGTTATATAATCCAAGGCTGCTAAATCTTCGACATTCATCTTTTCAGCTTTTTTATCGATAGATTTCTTTAGTAGGGTAGATCTTACAAATGCTTCATGATGTTCTAGCGACTTTTCAGGTCCTTCTAGAATGGCAATTCGTAACGCTTTGAGTTCTTGTGTTAACTATAAATGAAAACAGGAGGTAAGGTTATTCAACGAAGTATGTAGCAAATTTCCTAAAAACGTACGTGATAATTATTTTCTGGAACTGCAGTTAGAAATGGATGTTCTAATACTTCCATCATGTACGGTCGATATTCTGGGTTCTTTACTAGGCACCTTGACAATCAAAAAGTGTTTTATCAATAGAACATGGGGATATTATCGAAAAGCTTACTCTGAAATGAAGTCGCTATACATTTCAGACCAATTACTTGGGCGGTATAGGGTAGGTGGCGGATTCCTCACTATTTGAAATAAAGCTCTTGTAGGGTGCATATCGCAGAAAGGTGTTTTACCATCGCCAAGTTCTATAGCGGTTATTCCCAGAGCCCAAACGTCCGCCCTGTTTCCATAGCCTTCATCGCTATAGTCTCCTGAGCTTGCGACGACTTCTGGCGCCATCCAAGATGGAGATCCTATGCTAGTGTCTGTTCTACCTAAGGTGCTACTAAGATGGCGTGACAAACCAAAATCGACTAGTTTTATTTCTCCTTCGTGGGTCATTAAAATGTTAGTTCCCTTGACATCTCTATGCATTATATGATTTTCGTGAAGATATATTAAAGCCTAAGACAATACAAATAAGGATTTTATTAACATTTTTGTTAACAGCAAATTCTTAATTTTAAAGGATGAAAGAAATAGTGTTGAAAATAAAATGATTTGACCTTGTTTTCCTTATGTGGTGGTGCTTTAAGATATTGATTGTTAGGTTAATTCAATTATACATAATAAGATAACAATTGCGTACATGTATATGGCTTCTTCTATAGTAGTAAACTTTTAGTAATGCTACATTTTAGAAAGTCCATGAAAAATTAATTGTAGGTAGTGAAGGCTGATATTAACAAAATCAAAGAGGTTGGTCTGATAGCATGCAAAAGCTCCTTTT
Organism: Dynastes maya; assembly: GCA_029619315.2. Taxonomy (NCBI): domain Eukaryota; kingdom Metazoa; phylum Arthropoda; class Insecta; order Coleoptera; family Scarabaeidae; genus Dynastes; species Dynastes maya. The sequence goes on from JAROYE020000001.1 coordinate 56,002,401, forward strand.
ATGAAAAGTGAAAGAACACAAAGTATAAATAAATAATATTTAATTACAAAACAGTCAAACATCGAAAAATTGCGTTATTTACGTTTCCATGTAAGTCATTTATTTCAATGAAACTTTATGAACTCACAAAGTTTCATTGAAATAGATTTTTTATAAGAACAGTGATAATTTGTTTTCGAGGTGTGAGGTACCTTCAACTAGAGCAAAATTTTTTCTACCTTCTTCGTTGGAAATTATTTTATTTACCAGAAAGAGATACTTTTTACGGTTTTTCTTCTAATAACACTGTGCTAGTTGCAAAATGAAACACGCTGGGTATCCGGGGGGTAAACCTAATTCGAGAACTCTGAATTCAATGGTGCCCACTGTTTTTAAAAGTTAGCTCGCGTTTTCGAGCAATTTCAATTTAAAAATTTTAGGCCCAAAGAACCTTCTGGAACATTCTGGAATTTTCTGAAAAATCTGATCAATGGCCTTTCTGGAACCTTCTGGAACCTTCGAGAATCTTCCGTGGACCGTTCATGAATCATTCGTGTGAACCTTTTAGAAGCTTCCATCCCCGCTACTGCCACTTGATTAAATCGGTATATAAGCGGCGTCGGCGCTGTTAACCGCTGAGAGCTCAGTCTGTTTTCAGAAGTCAAAGTGTTAACATCTAAACATTAAAACTACATGTGCTTATGGAATACCCGCTATGCCGGCGACCAATATAACGAACGGAACTAGCCTTTACGTGAGAAGTTTAAATTGCGACAAAACATTATTGAGATTCCACTTGTGCCGATCGACAAGGTTTTGTAACTACCGCTCCACATCAAACTAGGAATTGTTAAAAATTTCATAAAAGCATTGAACCCAGAAGGAAATGCGTTTAACGAATTGCTTCGTATTCTTCCACGGTTAAGTGGGATGAAAATAAAAGAAGGTAGATATCTGAGTATGAATGTTGATCTATTGAAATTTCATTTTATATTACATTTATTTTGCCGAAATATTGAATGGGCTCGACATTCGTCGTTTGATGAGAGACAAACGATTTGAAAATCATTGACATGGAGCTTGTGGCATGGGATTGTGTGAAAGCGGTTATTGACAATGTTCTTGGAATTCATCAATCCGTAAACTGGCGCATATTAATTGACATTTAAATGTTCTAATATTAAAAATGCATTTTTTGCATTCCCATGTAGAAAAATTTGCCGAACAATCACCAAACGGATCCGGTTTGCTAGAATTTACACGAAGATGACGATACAGAAGGATTAGGGCAATCAGAGAATGAAAAATGAAAAAAAATCTAGATAAATGTTTTTTTTTTGCAAAAAATGATGAAAAATCGACTGAATCGATTCAATTTTTTTCAAATAGTTTCTATTCGATGTGTATTCGTCGTTCCATCGACTTAAATTCAATAAACGGTAAAAAAATTATAAAAATTACGTTTTTCGGGGGTCTGGGCCTAAAATTTTTAAATTGTTATTGCTCGAAAATGCGAGTTAAGTTTTAAAAATGGTTAGCCCCATTGGATTCAGCATATTCGAATTAGGTTCACCCCCCGGGTGCCCAGCTTGTTGCAAAAAAAGTCTCCAATTCGAGTACAGTGTAATCAATTTACCAAATTCACTTAGTTATGGAAGAGTTGCAGTTTCAGTATTTTTATGTTTCTACTGTTCCAGCCTTTTTTCTCGAATGGCAGTTATTCATTGGGGAATGAGTCCTACCGCGACTAAAGTCTTTTACAAAAAGAGCCACAAGATTATTCACTGGGCTTAACTGGACAAATTCTAGATGGTCGGTGCTGCATATGTATTGCAGCATCTCGACAGATATATCCTTAATTATGGTTATGTGCAATGAAGCGGCTCATCGAGAAACACTTAAGGGGGGTTTCCGGTTCGTCGATTCAAAAATTCTTTTTTTGTTGTTTTTTCGGCTTATCGTAAAGAGGAGTGGATTCTACGCACGTACGCAAAATTTCATGGCTGTAGCTAAAAAATTGATGAAGTTACAGCCGTTCAAAGTTGACCATGCAACGCTCTCGAGCACCACCTGAGAGCGCTCCGGCGGCAGGTAGCAAAAAGGGTTCGCATCGAACAAATGGAACATTTGCGGGAGAACAAATTGCACGAATCGGAGGAGGGTATCCTTTATGCACCGGGCTTGGGAGATAAATAAAATATTGTAAAGCTTTTGGGTGGCAACGTTGTGAAACTTTATGCCAGCCAATTTGCAATGCATTTTCTGCAGTGCTATGTTTACCATCATGTATTTTGTAAACGAATTTTGGACCAAAAAGAAATACTGGAAGAGAGTTTATTTCTAGATTAATAAACTCTTGCAAACCGCATCCCGAAATTCGCAATTGTTTGCCGTAAAAAAGTTCACGAAATTTCTTTCATTTTGACGCCCGCGAACCGGAATCCCCCTTTAAAGTAGGAGAGTAAATATTAAGATATAAGTAAGGATTACTATGATTATTGTAAATTTACATATTGCGTAATTTATTTGCTATATAAGGTTAGTTTTTCACTTAGTTTGTTAATTCAGTTTTACTGTTGATGATGATAGCTTTGCTATTGAACCGTGTGTCCAGTACGGGTTAAGTATTGTGGTAAGGGTTTCTGTGCCACAGATTTAGAGTACCTGATTATATCCTTATGTGCCAAGTATACACTAATTGATGAATTGGCTTCCATCGGCGAAAACTGGAAAAAGGATTTCTTTGATTTTACCGATGTAATTAAATTTAATTAATGATATAAAAATCTCAACACACCGGTAGGATTCGAACCTACGACTCCCGTTTGCAGGACGGGCGCTATCACTACACCACAGAGTCTCTGAACAACTAGGTATTAAAAAGTGTTCGTTCCTACAGAGACTTACGTAGTGTAGTGCGCCTGTCCGGCAAACGGGAGTTGTAGGTTCGAATCCTACCGGTGTCTTGGAACATTTATTTCGTTAATTAAAAATGCAATTACATCGGTGAAATCAAGGAAAAACTGATTTTTTTCAATATTCGCCGATGGAAGCCAATATGCAGGTTGTTCGAAGTTATTGGGCCAGTATTCCTAACTTTCTTATTATTGTAGCTACGATGTTGGTTAAATTGGCAAGGATGTAGTGATTTTTCCGCTGATCACAATGGTCTCGAGAAAAACCAATTGCAAATCGCATTTCAGCGCTAACTTGAATTGTTTATACACTCATAGACAAAATTATTGCATATTCGTATGAATCAATATAACATTGCTATTTTCTATGTTATTCTTAATTTAATCTCTACAATCTCTACATTTGCCTATTTATTCAGTAATGCATTTATGTCATTATAATGAAGCCCCTTTATTGCAAAAAAAAGTAAGGCATAAAACAAAAAGGTTACTTAAGTAATTTTACTAAACTGTATTCTGTCTTTTTTAAGGCTCATGTTTTTAACAAATTAACTTTAGTGTAATTTTTAGAAACAGGTATTCTTTACCCTAGCACGTAGTATGGTTTGCATTTTTGTTATTATTCCTCCTACTAAGTTTTCGATGTTTTGTTGAGGAATACGTTCCTATCCTTCATTTGCTGCAATTCTTAGTTCATGTAATGTCATGGGAGGTGGGTTTCTTTTCCTGACTTGTCTCTTTAGCATGTCCCACACGTGCTTTATGGGGTTAAGATCCGGACTTCTCACTGGCCAATCTATTGTAGGTATTTCAACTTCTGCAAGATACTGTCGTACAATATTAGCAATATGAGCACGAGCATTGTCGTGCATTAGGAGGAATCTTTCAAAGCCGATTAAGCCTGCATATGGAACGACGTATTCTTGAAGGATGTTTCAAATGTACCAGTCACCTGTCATTTGTTGACTAACTTGAACCAGCTCTGTGCGTCCTTCTAAACTTATACCTGCCCAAAACATTATTGAACCGCCTCCAAAATTTATGTTTTGTACTAAAGTACATGAGGCAAAGCGTTCGTTTCTACATCTATAGACTAAATTACGTCCATTTGGCTTAAAAAGTTTAATTCTGGTTTCATCGCAAAACAATGTCCTGTCCCATTCATTGGCATCCCAGTTTAAATGTTCTAAAGCAAAATTCCTTCTTCCTGCTATATGGCGTGGAAGCAATACTGGAACTTTTGCAGGACGTCTAGCTGTTAAACCACCTTCCTTAAGCCTTCTTCTAACTAATGTTTATTCTAGTGGCTTGCAATAAGTCGCTTCTTAGTTCAGAAGCAGTTGCCCTACGATTTTTTAAGGATGTCATCTGGAGAAAACGGTCTTTCCTTGCTATTGTACATCTGTGTCGACCTTGGCCAATCCTCCTGTTGAAAGCACCAGTCTCCGTGTGCCTTCTTACTATCCGTGATACAGTTGATTGGTGCATTTGTAAATGCTGCGCGATTTCATTTTGCCTAACACCAACATTATAAAGAGCTAGGGCTTGCGCAGCTACCTGCTGATTGTAATTGGATCGCTGGACCATAATAACGGAGAGAATTGTTTTTCACAAAATAACCTATACAACTGTCACTTTAAAACTGACAACTAAGTGACAATAACAAAGCAAAAACCCTATGAACTCACGTGAGCAACATAACAAATTTGAATTTATTTTTCTTTCCATCAGAACAATCACTTCAGTAACGTAGTCCGCTGAAACAGTTCACTAAAACCCTTACCACAATACTTAACTCGTACTGGACGCACGTTTCGATAGCCAGGCTATCATCATCAACAGTAAAACTGAATTAACAAACTCAGTGAAAAACTAACCTTATATGGCAAATAAATTATGCAATATGTAAGTTTAAAATAAGCATAGTAATCCTTAATTATATCTTAATTATATATATACCCTTCTATTTTTAGTGTTTCTTCATGAGCCGACTCATTGTACAGGATTATAATTACGTCTAAAACGATCAGTAAGGTAGTCTTTACATTTTTGAGTACGTTTTATTTAAAAAATATCTAATGAAATGGATTATGACAAAAAATCTACAAATATGTTACTCGATAGGAAATAAAACTCTGCGTAAGATATCCTTAGTACTATAGCCATAAAATGAAAAACAAAAGTGATACGATGAAATTGGTATTGGACAGTTGAAACTGTAATAACTAGAGCCCGGTAACTGGAGAGCAATCGCAGCGGCGGTGTGACTGTGTTTAGGTGGGCGGGGAGGGCTGGTCAATTGATACGACACGACAAATCATCATCACTCAGTTCAGTTTAGCATTGGATAGCGCATAGGGCGTGTTGATTTTATTGATACAGACGTAGTTATTAATTGTAGTTGTTATTTAGTGTAGTGCGTTTTGATTTTACTGATACAGACGTAGTTATTAATTGTAATTTTTAGTGAACATGTCGAAGGCTAAAAAACGACCCTTTCAAGACATAGTAAATAAATTTATTTCTGATTTTCCCGATTTATTTTACAACGTAGTAATAGTTTGTAAAGTGTGCAAAATACATTTGATGTCAAATAAGAAGTGGAACTGTACAAGGCACGTAAATCCCGCACAGCATAGAAAACGATAATTGGGCATGCCATCGAGAAGTACATTTTTTTTTAATGTAATTCTTATGTTGAGAAACTGTAATTTGCCACTAGGCTTACTCGATAAACAACCGTTTAAGGACTTTTGGGGCAAATACAATCCCGAGTTGCGGTTGCCAACGGAGAAACCAAATGTAAGCATGTTGCATTTGTACACGATGACGTGGAGAAGAAAATGAAACGCTTATAGAAAAACCAGTTTCTTTAGTCATGTGTTGACGAGACAACAGACTGTAAAAAAATTCAATTCTAAATATTATGGTACACATACTAGACCCTAGTAAACCTACATTACCACTGTTACTAGCTAGCCGAAGATTACAAGAGTGTACTGCTGCAGCAATCACGAAGGTTGTACTTAGTACGTTGGAAAAATTTCAAATTTCAAAAGATAAAGCGTTGATGTTTATGAGCGATTGCGCAGCTATAATGCGTTCCGTAGCCCATTCCCTTCTTGAACATGGTTGCAAGTGTTTACATGTTACGTGTAAAGTGCATGCTTTAGATCTTGAGGCGGAAACCGTTCGACAATGCTCTCCCGAGGTAGATGCATTAATAGCAAGCACAAAAAAAGGATTTTTGAAATCTCCCAAACGCCTACGATCATTTCACACAGAGTGTCCTGGTATTCGTCAACCACCGGAGCCAATTCTGACCGTCGGGGAACATGGTTGCAGGCAGCTTTTTATTATGCTGAACATTTCAAAATAGTAAAAGCCGTTGTTGCACAATTCAATCCTGGCGAAGCTACAGTTATTAACGAAAGCCAGTCGAAATTTTAAGATATTTCCGTTGAAACAGATTTAAAAAATATTCGTAGCTACTATAAAGGATTAGCTGACGCAATAGACCAATTACAAAATAGATCGTTATCATTATTGGAGTCTTTGTAAATTATGGACGGAGTGCATACACGGCTACTGACTATGCATGACGCAAAATATAATCGCGTTTTAGAAAAGTTCGAGAGTGTGTTACAGAAAGATCCCGATTTTAGCACACTAAAACAAATTTTTGATGGTGTATCGAATAATACACTGACTAAGTACAAAGAGTATTTTAATCATGCATGTACAACATAGAGTAGAGGTAGATGTTGAACGCTCTTTTTCAAAATATAAACTCATTTTCTCACCACAGCGAACATCGCTCACCGAGACAACTGTGGAAACATACCTAATAGTGTCAACTTTTTGCCACTCTTATCCATATGATGTTAATACTGATAATGGTGCTTCTAGTTTTACTGTTCCGTAGCCAAGGCAGCTTAAAAGGGTAAGTGCTTCACTACTTTTCACATATTATAATTATGTATTACTTCTGTTATTTATTTTTTTTTTCTTACTATTGTTTTTGTATACTAGGCAGGTACGGGTATGGCACGGCTCCCTGTTACCGGGCTCTAGTAATAACCCAATAAAATGGTGTAATTAAAGAAAAGATTGCGCAGTGTATTTCCGCGTTTGATTAAATAACTCGCTTTTTGATTGAACACCTGTATATTTTTCACAAATCTATAGAAAGTGATATTTCAAATAATTACTCTTATAACTCTAAGGCCCCAAAATGAGAGACAAGAGTGATTTGATAGATTTTAAGATGAAAGATTTAAAATATAAATCAAAGCAAGTAAACGTTGCACTTTTTTGACCCTTTGCGATATAATAATGCAATATAATAGTGAAATCAGTGTACATCACAATTTCCTTGTTCGTGCGCTTAAAAATAGGCAACAGACCTTTTGACTAGTTCTTCCAACTATATGAGAGAGAAGTAGGTATTTCGTCTTGGTATATCCAAAAAGTAGTAAACCGTTCAAAAGCCAAAAGTTTGTAACGCGTTTATGTTAACTGTTGTGTTACTGCAAGATAAGTTAATAATGATAATCACATTGACATCTTACACTCTCACTTTTAACGAGAATTTAAAGTAACCGCCTGGAGAAACAAAAGGGGTTTTTTTAACAATGGAAATATCTACATACATCTTTACATTTTTTAATTCACCTTACTGCGCAGGCCACATTGTCTGTCGGTATTAAATCAGTTACAAAGGTACTTTCTGTCAGAAGCACAATTGTCGCGATCATTAATTAAGATAAGTACCGCAGATAACTTTGTGTAAGCAACGCGGGGCGGCAGCAACAAGAATGTTTCTTTAATTGCCTTTTCCAACCACTTATTCGCTAACTATGAAATATTTGACATTATTGTCTTTACTGTTTCATTATTGCGCAGTGGAAATAAGAGGAATGAATGCGAGTCAATCGCTACCGCGAGAAAATGTCTCTTAGGAAGTTTCCTTTTGGAAAAACTGTAAAACTTTCCTGTATTATACACAGCATCTCTGCTCGTTTTATTTTAAAACGCTCTACGAACTACAGAGCAGCGTGATTTATTTCTATAAATTGCTCATAATTATTGTAATAAACTTGACGTTTCGGTTTTTATTTATGACGCTTTTTGTCGTTGTTTCCGTTTCGCCTGCGTAGATAACTCTTGCGTTTGGCTTCTGAATAATGCACCGTTTGAGTTCGGTTTCGTTAAGACTTAAACCTGTTAACAAGTTATTTACGGTGACTGCCTTTGTAATAATGGTAATTTTGAATGCTGAGAATATCTTGGATCCCTAATGTTAGAAAAAGGTTATTGGTTCTAATTGTACTGTTGCGCAGATTAAAGACGTTGTGGGGGAACGGTTTCTATGACATTGCAGATGGTACTGTGGATGTTATTTTGTATCGTTATGAAAAAGAAAAAACTCGAATAGCGTTAAACAACATATGAATGCGAGGTTTTATAGTTTCAAATATGCATTGCTATAGTAGTTAAGTAAATATTATGAACGTTCTAGATATAATACAACCTTTCAGGACCTTTTAAAAGGACTTCACTATTGTTATAGGACTTCCGAAGGGAGTTATTCATGCAATTTTATTGTGTAGGGGAGACTGGTGTCAATTGTAACACGTGTCAAATGTAACAATGGTGGTTGCAGCGTCACCTATGAACAAAATATGATCACGTATCCATAGCAATATTTAGAAATGCGCCCTGTTTTATCAACGACCTGTAGATTTGCGTATGTAGGATCTTGCCGGCATTATTCCGCAAAAAGTGAATTGTCTATCAAAACGTAAGTATCCACTACCTTATACTTTTTAGTGTACAGCATAATTCATTGCGTTTACTCAAGATCTGATGAAAGTAAGTTATAACACGTACATTTCACTATCTATTTCGAGGCTTTACTTTTTGAGGTTATAAACGCAGTAGTGCACAAACCACGTTGTGCTAAAATGTCTCCTTGGTGTCGATTGTAACACAACCAACGGTGTCAATTGTAACGTGTTACAATTGACACCTGCTGTTATTTTATTCATGCATTTAACGCTCAATTAACGTTTTAGTAAACCATGGTCAAACCACGACCCAGAAAAACCGAAAGGGGGTTAATCCCCCAAGTAATATATGAAGAAGCTGCAAAGAAAATCCTTGATGAAAAATAGCCAATTCCAAAAGTTGCGGGGGACTATGACTTGTGCCATGTTACTTTGTACCGTCAAGTAAAAGCCTTGACCGAAAGTAAATTTCAAAAGGCGGGATACAATCCACACAATCAAGTATTTAACGAAGAGCAGGAAAGACAATTAGTAGAGTACTACAAAACTTCAGTCAACCTATATTTCGGTTTAAGCACGAAATATTTAAGAAAACTTGCATTCCAATTTACCTACCTAAATAATTTAAAATATCCACACAAATGGAAAGAAACTGAGCTTGCTAGCGCAGACTGGCTTGTAGCATTCATGAGAAGAAATCCAAATCTTGCTTTACGGGCACCTCAGGCTATAAGCTAAGTCTTAATCGAGCGATTAATTTCAACAGAAATAATGTTGATAAATTCTTCAACAATTTAGCTACCGTCTTTGAACGATTTCATTTTGAACCTCAAAATATATACAATGCTGATGAAACAGGAATAAATACAGTGCAAAAGCCAGTCAAAGTTATTGCTCAGAAGGGCACCAAACAAGTAGGCTCCATCACGTCCCAGGGAAGAGGGACACTAGTTACTATGTGTCTCGCTGTAAATACCCTTGGCAATACGATACTACCGATGTTTGGTTTTCATCGGTTAAAATTACAGCTTTTTTTTGTAAGAGATGGCCCGGATGGATGTATAGGAAGTGGCAATAATTCTTGGTGGATGCAAGAACTTTACTTTTTACTCTTCACGTGGTTCTAAACTGTTGGGATGACGACCAAGGTTTCAAAAAATGTAACTCTTTTAAATTTTCACCATTATTTCGCTTTTATTCTTCATCAGGGTCAATAGATGAGTTGAGTAGATAGACCGAACTTGCGAACTAAAATTCTTTCCTTTACGATGTACATTTGAAAAGCGGTGATTGATGAATCAACCACGTGTTAGTTTCTAACGACCGCCATATTCCTTGGTGATTTCTACTCTTCGTCAAGCACTTTGTCTTCTCATTTTGGATAATCATTCCTCCCATATTTCAATACCAGTGATAGAGTTTTGCAAAGATAACTGTATAACACACGCATAAGCTCCAATCCTTAGATAGGGGAGTTTTTGGATCATTCAAGAAATATTTTAATGACTTCGCTGATCAATGGATAAAAATCCATCCGGGAAAACGTCTCCCAATATACGACCTGCCGTATATATCAAGCAGACACTGCTTCTGGCATCTACACCTTGAAATATCCTGGCTGAATTTCATTGCACTGGTATTTGGCCATTCAACAAAGAAATATACAGCAACGCTGAATTCGCACCATCCACTGTGATCGATAAACCATTGAATGCAAACGAAAGTGAAGATTTGCCTGACTCGCATGGCGTAGCGGAAAATGAATACACGTCAACTACAAACATGGACCAAAGTACTAGCACAGCATATGAAACATTCCAAGCACCTTCAACTTCGCAAAATTTAACACCAGAAGTTATAAGACCAGTGCCCAAGGCAGAATTGCAAAGATCTTCGAGAGGGCGAAGAACTAGAGGGAAAACAGCTATTATGACAGACACCTGAGAAACTGGAGATGTTAGCGGTGGAGAATAAAAAGAAGATCGGTTTGAATCTAAAATGGAGAAGCACGATAAAGAAGCAGAGGAAGGTGACAAATAAGAAGGCCATGCCTAGCGGCAGGTCTGAAGAGGAAGAAGAAACTTGTTTAGTATGTCGCGGTCCTTATACTAGCAGTAAGGAGGACTGGCTTTAATGCAGGGGCTATTTATATTATGTTGATAATAATGTTGTAGGTATACTTATTTAATATATTTATGTAACTATTATGTCTGTTACAATCGACATTGGCCCCGTTACAATTGACACCAAAAAGGTGTCGGTAGTAACGTGTATCACGATATTGTTTATATGCACGGCACTTCAAAATGGTCGCCTTCAAGTAAATTATAAAAATTAAATAAGTTGTAGCACATATCATCAGTTCTTGTAGAGAAAGAGAAAATTGAAAACTATGGATGGATCAGTAGGAAAAAATAAAAGTTTTAATTTTGTTACAATTGACACCAGTCTCCCCTACATTTGATAAAGGAAACGTTCTACCTATATTTTGAAGATTAATTCATTTTCTATTTGTTGAATTTGAAAAGAATTGCCTATGACATTTTAAATATTGTATTATTTATAAATTAAATTTTGGGGAAAAAGAATTTAATTTTCTATGGGTATTTATTTTGACCATTCTGGATCTGGAAATCAGAATTAACATTTTGAACGAAGAACTGAGAAATTAATTAATTATTACGAGAGAAATACTTGAAATTGACTATTGTGTTATGAGTAGCATTAAGACATACTTGTTTTATAAAAATTCAAATTTCATTGTAAATTTTGCTGCATTATGAACATCATTGGGGCAATGTATGTTAAAACATTTTCTATAATAGACAATACAATACTTCAGAACAATTCAAATTCTGTTAATGATAAAGTTATTTATTGCGTTTTTGCTTGGAGAAATTGTAAAAAGGATATTCAAGGAAAGAACCAGCATTAAAAAATTAGTAAATAAGGTATGACTTATGTATATGATGCAAATCTATGCCGGTTTCCAAATTCCAATATAATAATACTTATTATTAGTTGAAATTGTGAATAAAAACCATCGTATGATATCTTTCTCCAAACAAAGTAGGTGTCCATCATTCTAAATTTACCTTTACTACTTCTTTCAAAATAAACGCTATATGGTCTTCTGACATTCTCCGATTCCTTTCTAGTAAACCATTTACCAAATCACTGACTGGTCCACCTTCGCACAGCTGTAAAAATACAATCGTTATTATGGTTATAGGTATGTGAATTATATGAGCGGGAAATATGAGTCACCTCCATTATGAACCATATTTCCATACAGCCATTTCCTTCCTTCTTAAAGCCTCCGTAGTAGTCAGGTAGGTTAAAATGGTTCGAGAAGTCGCGAAGAACTTTGTATTCTTCATTCACGTAGTTCTCGTTTTCTTTGATGAGCTTTTGTATCTTCACTGCCACCTTTCTGTTTCCGTTCAACGTATCTACGGCGCAGTGTACAACGCCAAATATGCCGGATCCAATGCATTTTTCCAACGAAAACCGTTCACCGGCATCTTCTAAATCTCTTATTGCTAGTTTAGTCATTCTGCTTCTTCCTACTAAAATAAAACGAGAGGTTTGTTTGTATGATATATACGAGGGGGGATCAAATATGAACCGACCTCTCCGTCCTGAGCGTAATAAACACCTGTGAGAGAGGGAAGCAGTCATGTGGTGGTTTACGGTTTAAACTGCGGTACAGTCTCGAGCGCAGGTGCGCTCATTTATGAGCGAGAAGGAAGTACCGTGTTCGATGGTGTAACGCATAGCAATTAAATTTCTAACGAAAGAAAATGTTGGTCCTAGTGAAATTTGGGGAAGATTGCGAAATCAATGTGAGAAATTAACATTGTTAGTGACACAAGTGAAGCTTTGGCACAAAGAATTTCGTGGAGAACGAGATGCCGTGCAAAATATGATCCATCAACGCCGACCAAAATGGAGATCGTCGAGTGTCCCTAGCTGGAATTCAAAGAAGAGTGGTAATAAGCTATGGTAGTATCCAATCCATCGTTAAGTCAAAGCTGCAAATTCGAAAAATTACTGCCAGATGTGTTGAAATTTCGCAACGACTACTGACACATTATGTAGCGGAAGGAAAAGCGCTTCTTCCACGTATAGTGACATGTGGCGAGACGTGAGTGCACCATTATACATACGAGTTTAAAAGGGTAAGTAAGGAGTGGCGACAGAAAGGCGAAGATTGTCCTGTAAAGTCCAAAATGCGTGTGTCTGTAAAGTGTTAGTGACAGTTTTTTTGGGATTACAGAGGTGTTTTGCTCGTGGATTTCCTTCACGGTCGGGGAACCATTAATGTTGTTTATTACAGTCATCTTTTGGAACACGTTGGAGCAGCTTATCAGTCCAAAAGACGTGGATGTCCCATTAAGGACGTGTTGCTCCTGCATAACAACATCCGACCGTATACTGCTGCCCTAATACAACAAAAATTATCCTAAATGAATTGGACCGCCCTCGAACACCTTCCATGCAGTCCGGACCTTTCATCGTGCGATTATCCCCTGTTTGAACCATTGAAAGATCCGCCTGGAGGAGAACGTTTCGTCGACGATGGACAAGTAGAGCAATTCGTATGGCTACATGCACGTCTTCGTCGTTCGTTCTACAAAAAAGGAACAAACAACCTACCAATCCGTTGGCAAAAACGTAGTGAGACAGGCGCAATATATGTAAAGAAATAAGATATCGTTCATTTTGTATAAATAATAAATAATGTTATTAATAAAGGTCGGTTTAAATTTGATCCACCCTCTACATATAGGATTCATGATAGTAATTATAAAACAATCTTAGATTTCTATATATCCGCAAGGGCAACCTAATGAGAACTTGGAATAACTGGGAAAATACGTATACGGAAAAGAGGTAAGAAGAACTGATAATAAATGAAATATTGTGTTACAGGCGTGAATTTGTTACTTTGATGCAAGTACGGGGTAGGCGCCGTAAATTCTCGGCCTGACAAGCTTATACAGGTTGGACCGTGCTCAAACTCCGTTGGGTCATAGTTGCACATAAGGCTTACACTATATATATTACGGCTCAAAGAGTAGTAGTTTTTAGTAGTCAACCAAACAACGTGACTAGTGCATGAAGATGTCTTAGGTAACGAAAATTGAGTAACGCAGGGTCACTAAATTTTTAACAAAAGAAGGGAATACGCCTAATCAAATTAATCAACGTTTAGACGGCGTTTATGGTGATTTATCTCCTTTATATTCCACTGTAAAAAGTGGGCAAAATGTTTTCCTTTGGAGAAAGAATCCTTTGAAGATGGTGAGCCAATTGAACAGATAACGCCTCAAAACATTTCAATTATTGAAGAAACGGTATTAGCTGATCGCCGTTTGAAAGTGAAGGAATTAGCAATGATGTCTAATATTTCTGAAACAAGTATTCGCCCTGCTCTCCAACGTGAACGTCAAATGTGCACGCTCGTTTTTAAACATATGTGGAGACGTCCTGAAACCGATTTTGGAGTTCACTGTCACAGGAGACGAAACAATGGTTCTGTATTATGATCTTCTATCCAAAAAGGAATCGATGGAACGGCGGCGACCCGATGAACCTCGTCCCAGAAAGACATTTTCAGGGAAAAACTAGATTATATTGAAAAATAAAAATTGTTATATTTTACCAAGTTCTATTTTTTCTATATCAGGCCGAGAATTTATGGCGCCTACTATGTATACAATTAAATCAGACTAAAATTATAATCTCTATTAGTAATAAATATTATAAATTGGTGCTAACCATTAATGTTACGTTATGTACAGGCTTGGCGTTTAGTTATACTATTCCACAGTATTCGGGGGTGCAGTATGAAGGTTACTTTACTTACATAGCTCCTAAAGTGCTTAATAGCGTGTTGCCATTTATCAATATGTTATTGATACAGTTTAAGAAACATGTTAAGGAAGTAATATTTAATTAATAATAATATGATTCACTTGTAATTCGGTTTAATACAAAGCAATCTTGGAATTATTGGCGTAAAACAAATTTCCACATTACGCAATGATCTTGTGCATTCAGGAAGGAGGTAGTAACGTCGAACATTTGCTGCAGTAGTTATTCATACGGCCAACAGTTTTCAATAGCTGCGTCGATTTTGGTAAATAGATAAAATCTATGAAACTTTTCAATATCATGCAATTGCTCATATTATTTTGTAGTTATACAGGGTGCGGCAAAATGATTTCAAATAGTCGTTGCTCGGTTTGTGGAAGGGGTAAAGCAGTGCGCGCGGTTGCCTTAGGTAGCTAAGTTCGTGCCATTGTCATTTATCGCCATGGCTTAGACCGGAATGCAGCGCGCGTTTGCAGTCGAAGAGTTTATAAGAAATGGTGAATATGTAATAGCGACACAGCATGTTTTCCGTATTCGGTTTGATGTTGGCCGTCATGGTACCGTTCCGGAGGGAAGAACAAATCGTCGGTGGGTTTTAAGCTTCCCTGAAACAGGTTCTGTGTCTAAGCGAAAGTCTATTGGCCGACCAATCACAGCAAGAACATCGGAAAGTGTGAATGCAGTCAGAGTCTCAGTACAGCAGTCTCTTCTTCAGAACATTCTCCCAGCAGCTGTTTTTATGTCAAGCAAGGAAGCGCATTTCCATCTATCGGGCGCAGTGAACATTTTCGCTATTGGTCGGAAAATAATCCACGAGAAGTTCATCAGCGACCACTTCACAGCCAAAAGGTTACCGTCTGGTGTGCAATTTCTAATTTCGGCGTGTAGGGCCCTTACTTTTTTGAAGAGGATGGAGTAACGGTAACAGTCAACGGAGATCGTTATTGTGATATGTTGGACAATTTTCTACGTCCAAAACTGAACGAGTTAAACGATCATCAGCGAGAAGCTGTATGGTTCCAGCAGGATGGTGCTACATCGCACACCACACGTCTCGCACTCAATCTTCTCCAAGAAATGTTCTCGGGCAAAGTTGTGTCTTTACGGGGTGGCCTTGGCTGGCCTCCGCGTTCGAATGATTTGTCCCCCTGCGATTTCTTTCTTTGGGGATATCTCAAAGCGCAAGCTTTTAGATGTTGGCCACAAAATTTGGAACAATTAAGGGCAATCATAAGAGAAGAAATCGCCGCAATTCCGCAAGAGATTGTCCGCAGAGCAATGGTGCGCTTTCGTGAAAACGTTCAAGAATGTATCGACATGAATGGCCGTCATTTAAGTACTGTAATTTTTAAAACATAACGTTTCAAAATGGCACGATATGTGCTTTTCAAAAATATAAAACTTTTTTCTTTGCTTTGTGTGGTTTGGTTTTTATTGACATCCAAAATAGTGCCTATCATTTTGCCGCACCCTGTACATAGTCAACTTTGCCCTACGCGGTTGCAACTAACCTAGTATTACAAACAGTAACTTTCCTTGGTTTTTGATGTAATTATAGATAAGAATAAAACTATTTGAATTTGGATATGCAATATCAGTATACAGCGTATCCACCTGGTATGTGGGTGGAAGAAGATACCTTTACTGAATAATTTAGAGAAAAGGTTTTTGAAATAAAACGTATTCACAGGTAAATATTACACAACATAAAATTATATTTGAGCCTCTCATCAATTCATGTCAACCTTGATCGATATTTCCTATACCTGTCTACTTTAGTTTTCGAGACAATTGACATACGCTTAGATTTTTGGGAAATGACTTGTTTCCTTAAGGGCCGATATCTTCAATGCCTTAAAAGCTAGAGCGGTGATTCAAATTTTATTCGACTGGATATTTCTTGGAGTTTTACACAATACATTGAAACATTTTGTATATCAACCAGCGCCAATATCTACGAGATGGCTGTCGAAATCGTTGCCGCATTTGATTGATGCTATTTCAATTTTTGTAAGCGGAACACTCTGATTATTGTTCTAGAATCTGTTAAAGATTTTTCTTTACAAACAGTTTCCTATATCTTAAATGTTTGTTGCTAAAATGTGTAGAGTGCTGCGGCGAAATACTATAACTTTTGTTTTTTTAAAGTTATCCATTCAAAATAATCTGTAAAATGTATCTATAAAATTTTAACATGTTTTCTAAGTGACCGTCATTTTCCTTCATAACAAACTGTAATTTACTAACATGTCGGCAGTAATTTTTTGAGTAATATCCGCGTTGCGCAATGCCTTAAGAAATTCATCCAGAGAACTTTTTCATAAACATTTCTATTTCGTTAAATTGCGAATTTATTTAAATAACGGATGTTCTTATCATATTTTTTACTGTTGAAAAAACTTAGTGTGCGATGCTTTAAATAAATCCATTCTTTTTATGCTGAACTTTGTGTTTACAGAAAAAATTCTAGAATAGTTTCTCTATCAGATTTTGGAAGGTGTCCCATTAAAAAATTGAAGTAGCGCGAATTTTGATTATCTTGTAGACGCTTGTTGATATAAAAAATTTGTTGATGTATTACCGAAAACTCTACAAAATACTCAATCGAATAAAATTTGTCACCGAGAGAAAGAACGGAAATTCGCAATAATTCCAAATTATCTAAAAAACTAAGGGAGATGGGTATGGGAAATTGAAGAAAGTTGACATGAATTGAACAGAGGCGTCCAAAAACGTAATGATAGAGAGCGATTTATATAAAAAGCCAACCTTGTATAACCAAAAATTAATGCTAATATAGCTCATGGTATTGATGGAATCATTCCCGGCAGAAACAATGCGAGTAGAGAAAAAGAGCACTAATACACGGACATGTTTCTACCTACCCGGCGTCATCAGCGTGATTCCGAGCACAATTTTCTGCTGTATACAAATGCGTTTGCCTCTCAGTTTATGTTGCTAATTTTCAAAAACAGCACTGAATATGTCTCTCGGTGACACCTATCACCAAGGGATACAGTCATGTCGTCCCAGAGGGTAGCAAGACAAACCGGAATGTAGATGTCCAGCACCGCAATTATATATAGCAGAAAATTGTGCTGTGCTCAGAACCATACTGATGACGCCGGATAGTCTGATTTTTTCTAAATTACTCAGAAAAGGAATTGATGACCCTACTGCGAACGACGCAGCTCCATAACAGTTAATATTGCATGCAATCCAAATAACCATCTTTGAATGTAATTTGTATAAATCTTGCGTTTCCAGGTAACAAAAGAGTATGTTTTAAGAATTGTAAACACCAGGTATTCATTATTTTTAACAGTGAGAATGAGTAGCAAGAAGTAGATTTCTATTGGAGCTACACTTTTACAACAAAACTGGAGCTGCGTCATTCTTGCAGCAAGGTCCTCAATTATCCTCCGTCCATGCAGTAGCTGGACACGTTGTGTAAGTAATTTAGTGTGATTCAGTACAGAAGTAAATTTAGTACAAATTCTTGTTACAATTTGCAAAAACTAGAAGATGGGTGTTGAATAGAGATTTGAAATTAACTTGCGTGGAAAGACAAATCAGTAAAGTAATCTCAAGTGCGCGTACGCGGCAAAACAGAAGTAGTTATCTGCACTTCAGATCAGCTTTTAATTAGTTCTAAGTCAATCTGTGTAAAAAGCGTTCTGAAACAGTTTTCCTCGTACCGATCGCACCGGATTGCTATTTTATGCGTATGCAGAGAGTATATAGGTACGCTAAACGGTTTTCTAGTTCGTTGGTTAGGTCCCCTACGGAGAGCGCGTGCAACGCGCCAGGAATTAATTCGAACGCACCTCCAAACTGATTAAGAAATATTAATCAGGCTATAATTGTGCGGAATCGCCGCTGCTCCGTCCGCCGATCGTTATCCACGTTTTAAACGCAGCCGAGCGCGTACGGATCGACATGTCTGACAAATCGTTTTTCACCAGATACGGCTGCAAAAACGTATAAATACTTTTTAATTGCGACGGATTAAAATGTTGATCTATATATGTAGTGCGTTCGAGAGACGTAATTAAAAATCTTGTCGTTTTTTCGCGCACGGCGAACGGGGGCCCGAAATGGAAGGCAATCTTACCTTATTCGCAGGCGGTAATGGTCAGCATGATTTTTTCTCCGCCGTCGACGACGACACGTCTCGAGATTTCAATACTTCTACCCTTATTCAGACTGGAAAAACGACTGGCCGTTTCCCACTAAGTTGAAAAAATGCGATTACCGTTTGCCTACGGCTGCAAACTAAGGATTCCTTTAATTTGTCCTCGACCTGTAAATATTTTCCGCTATCGCTAGCGCTACACTCTTTTTCTACTATACGCAAAAGAACACCGACCAGCAAATGTTTAATAAATTAAACATCGCAACTGTTTAATTCTGTAAAAACTTATTTAGGCACTTCAAACGATTTAAAAAATCGCATTGGTCCAAAAATAAAAAGATTCTAATTGTATTATGGTATATTGATAGCGCACTATAAAAAATTACTATGTAAAACAACGACAATCGAGAAACATCGTAATTCTAAACACACCTAATTTTCACAAAATGATGTGAATTTTCAAACGTTGTAATAGGTTATCCTAAGTTGTAATAATTTGCAAATTCTATCAACGTACGCAGTTGAAAATTTCTAGGGTTAACAGAAATTATGTGCGTGTGAAAAATTATTGTGTTAAAATTTACACAATCGTTTTGTATATTTCACAAATTCTACCTTTTAATGTGCGTGAATAATTTTCACACATTATCTGTAGTAGAAATAACATATACTTGGCACAATAGTCCATTTCACCAAAATTTTTTGTAATGTTATTTGTAAGGGATGACATCATTGCACGCGTGCATTTCGTCGGTTCCACGTTAGTTGTGTTAGCTCTACACTGCTGTAATTCGTTAAAACCTAGTAACTCACTTTTTAGTTAGTTTATAGGAGAATAATTTTTCTTGGCCTTTAGCTGGATAGTTAAGCTGTACAGTTAAGCATTAATTGTTGTTGTGGTAGGAGCTATTTTGATTTTAAATAACAATAGAATGTATTAAATTCGTGTATATTTGCTTATAAGTGGACGGCTTTTTGCAGAAAGGAGCCAACCCCAAAAAGTAAGTATTGCGAAATCAGTGTTTGAAGTTGGACGATAAATTAAAAATTATTAAGGCATATAAAGACACTTTGGACTAATAACAAATTTGGACTCGGGTGGTGCGCATACAACATATTTACAAACAAACTGCAGTGACAAAACTTTTGGCCTTGGTATTCAGTTGTTTGTGGGTTGGTTCTTTTCTGAAAAATTGAATTTTGCCCTCTTTTGTTAAAACGAACTTTATTGTTTCAAAAACTAAGTGAACAAGACATTATAAAATATTATAAGTCATTCAAATCATTTCATTAGGGGTTCCACTTCAAAACCTGGCCCTCCCGTGAATCCATCACATCATCGACCACGGATTCTGCGCCACTAATCTTCTCATAGAATGGCTTGCAATCAGCGGCAGTTAAGTCCATGACGGATTTGATGTCTTGTGTTTTTGGAATAGATTTGTTTTTTCTTTCGGGCCACAGTGGTATTAATAAATCTTTGAATAACGCTGGCCGACCTTTTCGATTTTTCCTTAGATCTACTTCGGCATACGAGTCATGATCAAAATTTGTCTTAAAAAAAAAATAGAGAATAAAGTGTTTCGCATGTGTTCAACCAGCTAACTTTTTTACTTGTGACATCGATCTTCCTATTTACTGTCTGGTGTTCTAGCTCGACAGTCCCATAGAACTCTCTAGAGGACATTCGTGAGACATTAAACGCGAAAGTCTTTCATGATTTATATATAGTCGTTTGGCAGGTCAAGACGTTGTTGGTGCTTAAGTGCACATTTTAAGTCCGAAAAATCCGATTCGTTGAAAAGGAAACTATGGCCCAATAGAAGAAAATGCACGTATTATTTTAAAAGAGGATTGAGATTGCAGCACAGCCTTAAGCATAAGTGTCATCTTTATATTGCGATTCTGGCATGAGCTGCTCGAGAGATGGTTTGACATTTGCACTCCGGTTTCTGTCGCTACTTTCTAGACGGCATGACTATATCTCTTGGCACTAGGTGGCGCCAAGAGATGTATTTTTGTGCTGTTTGGAGATTAATGGCCAAACCCGAGAGGAAAATAACAAGGGTGAGTTATTTCACCAGTACCATGAGCTGTATTAGCATTATTTTTTGTTACCACACCTACTACTCAGCAAGAAACCAAGCCGTTTGGGTTCCTTTTACAGGCTGTCGATCTGTTGAAATCACTTAGTGGGTTGGTTCATTAGCACATAGAGGGCGCTACGTTCTACTATGCGTCTTGGGTCTTTTTTAGAGAAAACATTGCACTTCACTATAAATTATTGTACTGCAATCTGAAAAATAAGGGTTTGTGGGTTGGTTTCTTTCTGCAGAAAGCCGTCCAAGAGATCAAGTCACACATATTAGGTTTTGACACTGGTAGGTTTACTAACTTCTGCTGAAGAACGATTTACAATTTTGAAACTTGTAAGTTGACATTCTAGGTTTTAGTGAAAGCGGTTGTTAAGGAAGTTTGACAGAAGAAACTAAATACTGTACTTACCAAGTCCTCCAAGTTGCTACTTTGAATTAAAAACATCTATATAATATAATTATAAGCTAATAATTAATAAAATAGCTTGTCAATGATGCTTTTATTATCTTACTATTAAATATAAAATAAATAATACTCCAAAATAGTAACGCAAACTGTCTATAGATATTACTATAATAAATAGTGCATTATAAATAGAAGAAATGTGTTATTACGTGGTAATTATATCAGAAGCGCTTTGCGTGAATGAGGCAAATCTCATGAACTACCTTCAATAACCGCCAATAACCATCAAAATGTCGGAACTCGAATATTGATCGAAAATAATTCAAGTTCCGCATAAAACTCTATTCAAATCTAATATCAGCGAATTTTGTTATAATATTAATTAGAATGAATTTAACAACGTATTAACATACGCTTTTCACGTTGGAACATCCCACTACAGTATATATAGTATATATATATAGTTATGTTAAGTAATTACATCGGAAAGCCCAGTTCACTCTAAAATGTATAGGGTATTCAGTATAGCCACCCAACAGATAGGAAATTCCCTCTGGCGGATAAAAGCTATTTTTCGGAAGCCACAATTTCCCCCAAGGCCGACTGGCCTTCGAGTGGGGGTACTAAATAGTTTATTTAACTCCGGCCAATGACGATCTTGGTAAATCGGAGATGAAACTACTCTTCTTTTTCCTCTCCTCATTTCGCAAATCCTCAAATTTAATGTAAAATAAAGAACAGCGTAAATTCAAGGGTATTTCTAACATTAATTCGTATATTAAATATGTTTCGTTAAGGTATCTTCATTTACGTCAGGAAGTTTTTGTATCTTAGGGTTGTCGTGAGAGTTTTTCTATCACAGTCGTCTAGTTTGAGTCATCTAGTAGCGTCATTACATTCATTCTCTCGTCCACTTTTAAAAATAACTTTATTTATAGAAATTCATCACAATATTACGTTTGGATAGAAATCATCAAAATTTGCTGTGGATAGAAACAATCGCCATCGCGATTAAAATAAAGGAGAAATTAGACGACAATAAATTCATCACTTCTGGTTAAGCTTTCATCGAGTTAATTAGAAATTAGAGAATAAATGCAAGGTAGAAGAGAAGGTTGGAGGTTAGAACAGGCAGATTTCCTGTAAATGTCATAAGGAACATAGAGTTTATATGACGTCTTCGTAAAATCAAGTTTGCATTCTTCAATTTTTACCTTCGTTCATTTTCATTTGTTGATGTCAAAGTTCATTAAAGATTACCGAAAGAGTATGAAAGAATACTCCCGAATCCCACAAAAGAAAAAATATTAATCAATCTACAGAATTCCAATTCTTTTAACAATTTCCCCGGGATAAAAATATTTCTGGCTTGTATTTGACTTGCAAAATAGCACAATAAATTTCAAGTCAGACTCAAACTAGTTAAGTAATATATATTGCAATAGTTTATAACATAATAATGAGTAGTTTAATCTTTTGGAAAGGCCTGTATATCTATTTTCTGATCAGCTGTAATTCTTTCCAGCCTTCTGCGTTTTTCAGTTGTTTTTTGCAAAGTTACCGATTTTCAATTCTTATGTTATAAATTGTTGCTTAAAGGTTTACATTTTAACATTTTATTTAGTCTCTTCTTCTGTTATAACTACATTAACAATGTCACTTAAATTTTAAATTACAATTTTACTTTCAATTTTTAAAACGTTTTTTTTATATTAATAACAAACTTAAAATCAAATTTGCTGTTTCCGATTTTCTCCATTGCAAGTAAAATTATTTTGAATGAATTACTTTAATGTAGCCGTTTTTTCGCATTGTAGTTTATACTCCTGATGAAGTTCTAAAATAAATAGCGAAATATTGAGTTAGTGAATAAAGGAGATTCCTTTTTCTTTAGACCACCACAGACCGATTACCCGTTTTAATTGTTAGCATTCCATTATTATTATTATTATTACAGTAGAACCGTAGAACCCCGACTATCCGAGGTAACGCGGGGAATACCTGATTCGGATAACAGAAAGCTCGGATAATCGGGACTTTATTTTCAATTGTATATTAAGAGTCTTATTAAACAATTTATTTCCAACGACTTACAAAAAGTATAGGAAATGGTCCAAAGACACACACAATACAAACACAAATACAACAGTAATAACACTAAAAAAATACATTAAGTAAGTCTACAATTGCAAAGGCAATAATAAAAGGTAGTTGGGCGGAGCGCTTACACGTTAAAGCATCAACAGAATTAGATATAATTAAAATCAAGTAACATTACTTGTCAAAAACTCTTGTATCGAATAAAAGCCGTTGCTACGCAACATATGTTGGACTTGCTGTTTAAATTTAGATAAATTGAACTTCTTCCAGTGTGAAGGAAGCTTATTGTAGATCTTAATAGCTAGAATTTCGGGCGACTGCTGATACATAGTCAACCTGGATTTTGGAGTGAGGAGATCCTCCCCGAATCTAGTTTGATAATCGTGAAAATCTCGATGTGAACATACATCGCTAATTCTTGAATGAATATACAAGGTAATGTCAGGATATCATAGCTAACAAAAGAATTCCTACAAGAATCTGTAGGTTTAATCCCAGCAATACAACGGATAATCTTCTTTTGGCTTATAAAAATATTATTTGCCAGTGTTTCCCCATAAGCTAATACCATAGGTCAGTCTACTTGCTATATACGCGTGATAAATGCTTAGCAGCTGTTGCGTTGTTAGAATATTCTTCAGGCTTCGAAAGAGGTAGCAAAGAGAATTACTCTTTGACAGAAAGTTTTTGCAGTGAACTTTCCAGTTAAGTATCTCGTCAAACCATACCCCTAAAACTTTATATTGACTTGCCCTTGCTAATTGTTCATCGTTTAGCTTTAAGTCTAAGTAAAATTCGTGAGTTGGATGTAACTGATAAGGGTGAAATCTAATATATGCGCTCTTAGCGTTGTTGACAACGAGTTGGTTATCTATAAATCAGTTATGAATCCTATCCAACATAGAATTGCATTTAATTGATAGGTTATGGGCGTTCGTATCAGATGCCACCAAGGCAATATCATCAGCGTAAAGAGTGATAAAGTTATCTGTTATGTTGAGAGGAAGATCATTGATAAAAAGTAGAAAAAGAATAGGTCCTAATATTGAACCTTGGGGAACACCGATATTAGTGGTAAGTTTGCTAGAAGTACTATGGTTTGTAACTCTGCTACTGCTACAGTTGGAAATGTTAACATGTTGTTTTCTATTCTTCAAAAATGATTCTAACCACTCCATAGCGAGACCTCTAATACCGTAGACAGCTAATTTACGCATTAAAATGCTGTGATTAACACAATCAAAAGCCTTACTTAAGTCCAAATAAATTGCTACAGGGTAGGTACCATTTTCAATAGAAGTGATAATGCTCTTATATAAAGCGTGAAGCGCTGTTGAAGTTGAGTATCCTTTTCTAAAGCCATGTTGGTTAACATTTAAAATATTATATCGATTTAAGAAATCCTCCAGCCTATTTAGAAAGCAATATTCAAAAATTTTAGAAAAGCAAGAAGTGAGAGCAACAGGACGATAATTTTCCATTAAAGATTTATCGCCTTTTTTATATATAGGTTCTAGTTTGGCAGTTTTTAAAGTACTAGGAAATTGGCCTTGTTCAAAGGATAGATTGATTAGATAGGCACATGTATGCTTTGAACAGTTTACTGAGGTAATATATAAGTGGCTTCCATTGGCAATTATTGAAAATTAATGTTTCCTTGGTTTTTACCAATGTTATTAAATTAACTAATGAGAAACAAAATTTTTTCATTAGACACCGGTAGGGTTCGAACCTACGACTCCAGTTTGCTAGATTGGTGCGCTGACCACTACACCACAGAGTCTAATAATGATTCGAATCCTTTTTTTTAATCTAGTTGTTCAGATGGCTGCAGATGTATTGTAACATCTCGACAGACATATATTTATTTATGCACCATTTATTTATGCACCAAGTATACACTAATACTAATATATAAGTGGCTTCCATCGGCAATTATTGAAAATTGATATTTCCTTAGTTTTTACCAATGTTATTAAATTAACTAATTCTATCTCATTAGTTAATTTAATAATATTTGTAAAAACCAAGGAAATATCAATTTTCACTTTATTAAGGTTTTTTTATTCATACAAATTATCGAATGATAGAAGTGGTATGTGAAACTTTGTACACATTTTACACTACAAAACTGAGAAGTAATTATCTATCCGCGTTTGCTTTATATTTGATCTCCTTTTTGCTGCTGCACAATGTTTCTCCATCGGTTCAAAAGCAGCAGATCCACTGGAGTTGCTTCTGGTTGCTGCTCTACATAAAGCAATGCTTTTTCCAAAGCAGTGAAACCTTCTTGATGGGAGGTAGGTTGTTCATCAACCACACATCCTTCTATGTCATCAATTTCTACGGCTTCCCGAAACGCGTCCGATATTTCTTCAATACTGAATTCTGCTAAAACCCACTATGCAACATCTTGTTTTGTGACGTTTTCACAACCTTTTAATGTTTGCATAAATTCGAATAAAGTCTTTTCTTCTTCCTCTGTTTCGCTGGCAAAACTTGAAGAGGGCATTTCATCATAGTGTCTCAATCTAGAAGCTAATTCATTCAATGGAAGATCTTCTTCATTGTCATTATACTACTCAAAATCAATAACTGTTGACCAAGATTTTTTAATAGTGGAAACATGCACAGAATCCCAAGCTTGGCTTACCCAGTATATAACATTTTTCAATGTAATCTGTCGCAAATAACAGATAAGATCTTCGTTTTCTGTATATTCTAAGAGATGTTCCAGTAACAAACTCCTATAATTGTTTTTAATGTTTTTCAAGACGCCTTGATCCATCGGTTGCATTATGCTGGTTACATTCGGAGGTAAAACTTCGCCCACACGAAGATTTTCTCCAGCGTGTGATGGTGCATTATCCATTAATAATACTGCTTTGATCGGAAGTCCGTTCCTTTTCAAAAATCTGATGACCGATGGCACAAACTCTTCGCACATTTTTGGCTCTTGTAATACATTGGCAGAGCTTTGGGTGCGATGTCTTTTAAGGCTCTTGGACGCGCAGACTTCCCAATCACAATCAGTACCAGTTTGTGCTTACCAGATGTATTGGAACATGTCATTATGGTTAATCTCTACTTACTACGTTTATGTCCAAGAGCAGATTTTTCCTGTTGAAATGCTAATGTTTTTGATGGAAGATATATCAGCAGAAAGTTTTTCCCCACACCATGGTTAGTTGTCGCACACCGTACCGTTCTTTCCAACGATCAAGCCATCCAGAAGTAGCAGTAAACTGATCTGCCTCTGGGAATTGTCTACTAATCAGCATTGCTTTCTGTTGCAAAATAGGACCCGAAAGTGGCACACTTTTCAATCTTTGCTGGTTAAACCACATGAATAATATTTCGTTAATCTGCTCATAGTTACCAGTTTTCATTGATTTTCTTTCAGAGGACAAAGAAGCTTGTATCATACACCACTGGTCAATTTTGATGCGATTTCTTTTCCAATCTCCAATCGTTACTTCGCCTACTCCATAATCTCGTGCTACAACTTTAATTGTTTCACCTGCTTCTACTCTCCTAATGGGTTTCAATTTTTGTTCGATGGGTACAACGATTCTTTTTCGCTTGCTTTGCTCCATCATAATATGGCAAACAACGTACACAACTACTAGCACACAACGTGACACTCCAAACAAGTTAAAGTACTAACTTCTACGTAACAAACGTATATAATGCACTGCACTGCAGATTCACATGCCAATACAATCTAGAATCCTAGCGGGGGGGTCCCCTAAGATCGGCGCAAATGACCAGGGATTCCCCGACGATAGGCTCGGTTACTATGGAGCACCGACCGACGCCCGCACCTCGGATAATAAGAATATCGGAATTCGGACCTCAAATAAACGCGACTCGGATAATCGGGGTTCTATTGTATTATTATTGGTTATATACTGTTCTGGAATCCTAGCCACCCACGAGTTCTGTTTCAAGATAATGTTATTGAGAATTGCTTGTGTGCTATTTACTAACATTAAAAGCAATAATTTTTGAGCTGCTTAATTTCTTTCATTTTCCAAATTTGATTCTGTTAGCATGTTAACGTTTATACATGTATCAATATACATTAGGTATAAAGTTAAACACTCTTCCGGCCTATTCTAAAAATCGAGAATACTAATCTAGAACATGCAACTTACCGGCCCTACTTGCCAATAGCCAATGAACAGGAATACCCCTCCACTTCCAGTTAACCATTCAATGCATGCAATTGCTTTTAGTAATCATTATGGCTGTGCCAAGCCATAACGAAGTGATAATGGCGCAGATGCATAGCGCTTTCTAGATGGAAAAGGAAATCTCAAAAGCTACAACTAGTAATAAAGGCTACGACGAACATCAAAGCTTTCAAATGAATTCGCAAACAATACTCCACACCAAATATTTCTTTAAAACCGCAAACGTGATGATATGGAGACAGTTTATCCAATCCGGGTGAAGTGGACTTTTTAGTAACGTCACTCCGTAGCGCTTCCACACATTAAACGCATATTTAAGACACCATCCGTTCAAAGAGGATTCGCGCACTGGAGATGCTTCAGATGTTTCCGTTTCTATTTCAATCTGCGCTGTCCTTTCTGATAATCCGCGCGCCTTTACCATAGGCCGTCAAGTCCTTATGAAGATGTACCCATCTTCGTTCTGTTTGCCTTTAAGACGAAAATGCCCGAGATAACTTTACGCAAAAATCCTGTAGGTTCCTTGTATCTACGTTGGGCGCGACGTGCTCGCTTAGACCGCTATAGAGCTTCGCTGCATATTTCTAGTTAATTCCAAGTCGTCGATGGTGCGATTCCTGTAATCTTGGTGCGCGTTAGAAATCACGAGTTTATAATCTACGTGGAATTATGCATTTAGGTAGGTATACGAAGATGGTATAGACAGTCTTTACAAATAGAGAATGAAGAAGGGATGTGCGTTGATTATTTTCTACAGTAACCATTACAACTATAGTCGTTCACAGTATTACTATGTATAATAGTAAAAAGTTCTACAAAACGTTGCAGTTGTAACCATAAAATAACTAAATTAGTTAAGGTATTCTTGTTCCAAAGTTCACCCATGTCACTAAAGGAGTTTTCCATAGATTTCTATTTGAAAATGTAAATTAGCGCTTATCTTGTGTAAGTAAAACTTGAGTAGTTTGGTAGGAGATCCTTATACCAGCGTAATTTTTAGAGTATAGAATTAAGAATCAACACAAATGTAATACTAATATCAGTAACCAAAAACCATGCTAATATTGGTGGAATTACTCACGGCAAAAGCAATATGAGAAGAGAAAGCAATAGTAAATGGATATGTTGCGTCACGGCTTATATCATTGCCCTTCGAAACACCAAACAATATATCTTCTAGCGCGATCTAGTTCCAAGACATGCACGTCTGTCGTCTCGAAAGCAGCGACAAAAAGCCGGATAAAAGTGCCGAAGCCACTTTCAGGTACGTTTTGGGGCTGCTTGTCCCGAGATGGTAGCACAGAAAGTGTTCTGGGAATCACTCACAACAATCAATGTGTGAAGTAAGGTGCGGATCGACGCGATACAATCAGTGGATAGTGTTGTGCACTACCGATAGCTATCGGTTAAGAGTAGATGTATTTATGCTCGTCTTGGGTTTTTATTTATCAATAGCTCACAGATAGCGAGGCGGTGTACACGCGTGTTTTAAATTTGCCCCTTTACGAATATTTTAATATACAGAATGTCCATGGATGGGGTTACAAAGAGGAAAAACTTTCATATGCGTGTTACTGAAAAAAGTTGTTCTTTATAAGAAATTTTGCTTGCCTCAAAATGTCCAAAAACGTATTTAGATTTGACTATAGACCTACACTTACTTATAAATTCAATATTATTATAGCTGATAGTTTTATTTTCAATTGGACAACAATCACTCTTTGAAATAAAAAAGTAAATAAAATCAATTCTCAACTATCAATCACTACTTAATATATCTGCCTCCAATTTGTATATATTTCTTAATTCTTAATAAATTCATTGTAAACTTAATGTATCGTAGCAGACACATTAATCTCATCCACCGCATCCCTTATTGTTTGTTTTAACTGATCTGAATTATTATTTCCATCACGAGCATACACTTCTTCTTTTAACGCTTCCCACAGAAAGAAATGTATTGGTGTAATATGAGCTGACCCAGCAGGCCATTCAACTGGGTCATTTCTACCAATCTATTTCCCAGGAAATTGACAATTAAAAAAAAAAATTATCACAGTTAAATGAGCTGGATATCTTTAACGAACTTCTCTCCAACCCGTAAACAAAAGTCCAACCTTTTTGCATCATCTCGATCTCCAAGTGTATGGGTTATTGTGGGTTCATTAGGCAAGATTTTATAAATTTATTTTTATAAATTTGTTGTAACAAACTTTTAGGAACGTTCAAATCTAGCGAGCGTTTCCTTAAAGACAACCTTGGATTTTACTCCATCGAACTCATTGCTAATAATGTCACATAATGTCATTCTCGTCATGTTTCGTACGTTTTTTGCTGATCGAGTTTCATCAAATTTATTTAAAAGTTTATGTAAAGCTACGTAAAGCTGCATGTGATACAGATGTATTGGAAATTTTTGATTAAGTAAATGGCATATCTGTGTGAGACTTATCCAATACCATAGCGTTTAGCCAGATAGATACGTTCTTCTTTAGTGAGCATTTTGGAAGTTAAATTTTAAGAATTTGATATAGCCTAAAACTAATTTAGCGGCAGTAAAAAGTCCACTACTTTATTTTAATAAGATACACTGTTAGTATATGTAGACATTTTAACCCAGTACGCACTTGTGTTCCTGATTGCGTTCTGATGTTTAAAACTTGTGAACCAAGTGTTATTACAAATATAAACGTAAAATAGCCAAATTTACTTGTTTACTTCAGAGAGATTGTTGTTTAATTGAAAAATAAAAGTCTCAGCTGAAATAATATTGAATTTATAAATAAGTGTATGTCTGCAGTCAAATCTAAATTATGTTTTTGGACGTTTTGAGGAAAGCAGAATTTTTTATAAAGAATAACTTTTTTCTGTAAAACGCATATTAAAAAAGCTTTACCTCCTTGTAACCCCATTCATGGACAGCCTGTATATTGATTGATATCGTATTTTTTAATAAAAAAGTAAAAAGCATTGCTTACTATTCATTTCAGAACAATAGTTTATAAAGCTTTTATATCAGATGTTGAACTGTAGTTTAAAATGTTGAATAATATACGGTGTTTTATTAAAAAATAGAATTTCTCTATTAGCTGCGTATTAACTAGCAATAAAAACACTATCAGCTAGTTAATTTAATCGACTTCGTAGGACCAATAATAACGCAGATAGCAATAGTGGCCCGTTCATGAGGATCCCCTTGTATATATACGTATAATTTGACGAAATGCTTTTTTGCGGTGTATATGAAGACATCACGTGGTTAATACTGTCGGGCTGACGATCAAAGTTTTAAATTTCATCAATATTTTGCTTTTGTTTTTAAAACTTTATCAGGGTCATAAATGAAACAAGTACTCGATTTCTGTGGCACTGGAACACTGAAACACTTCGCTAAAACCCTTACCACAATACTTCACACGTACTGGATGCGAGTGAAGTATTGTGGTAAGGATTTTAGTGAATTGTTTCAGGGTCATAAATGAGTTAAAATAGTTAGCCAGACTTGTAAATTTGATTCATCAGTAAGAGCTCCGAACATGTACTTCTTTGAGTCTTCAAATTCACAAATCTGGTTATATATTTTAACTCATTTATGACTCTAATGAAGCTTTAAAAATAAAAACGAAATATTGGTGAAATTTAAAAGAGTTACATCTTTTTAAAAATTTGATCGTCATCCCGACAGTATTAACTACGTGTTAGTTCCTAATGACCACTATACTCCTTGGTGTTATATGAATAATGTTTTATAATACTAAACAATACTTCCTTTTCTATATAAAGTACTCTACACACTCTTTCAACAGGATAGCATTCGACCAGATATGTTATTTAGGATGAAACAAAAGTATTTTGGTTTTTTGTGAACAAAATTTAATTTAACGATATATAAAACACAAAGGCAATTAATATTGAAAAAATCTATCATGATCAACAGTTCTCTGCTATTGTCTGGTAAGGTTTTCCATTCGACGCCTGTACCGTTTCGCTGATTTAGAAGCGAAGAACTCAAGGCATCGTTCCTTCACCTCTACGACATTGGGAAAACTTCGCCCAGCGAGAAAATGTGCCGTTGACTTAAATAGCTGATAATTGGGTGGGGGTAATTCATCGGTTTTAGTCGAATATAAGAGCAATTCCACACCATCAAATTTTTCCAGTTTCTGGAGAGTAGCATTATCTTGATGAAATAGCGCACGATTTCTGTTGACTAATGCGGGGTATTCTTCTTTTAAAACTGCATACTTTCGATCCATTACAGTCAATCCATTACAGCTCATTACAGTTAATCCGTGATGCACTTTTCTGTTTCTCCGTGAAAAACCTAACTTCTGCAAATTGTCGCGTACTTGAGGCCAAAGAGGTCTCAATTCTTTGGTAAAGAATCTCTTGGTCAACGATAGAAGGTTTTCCGGAGCGTCGTTCCTCTCGAAGACCTGTTTGATCATTCCTGAATTTTTTATACCGGTTTTGCGTAGTCCGATCTGAGATAACGTCTTCACCTTCACCATTACGGAGTATACGAGCGGCATCAATAGCGTTTCTGCTAAGTTTCCACTAGTGACGTAAAACTGCCAAAATCTCTTTATTTGCATTGAACATTTAGGATTCACAAACAAGTGCACGGCTGTATTAATCTTATCAGTTATGTTTAATATAGTATTAACAATGACTACTATTTTACCTTTATTTTTGACAGTTTTATAAATCCAATGTCGACTAATCCAAAAAACGAAAAAATTTTTGCTCCATCCTACTAGCATACAAGTCTCTTGCCCATTGAAAATGTATTGAATTTCATTGGACAGAGAGCGTAACGGTATGCCCGATCCTCAAGTAATATAAACGAATTATTAAAGTGTATCAATAGTAAGTGGCGATTGGCGGTGACGTAAATGGAAGTTCAAGGACAAAACTTCGATTCCCTCGAGTATTTCCGTTGCATGCTACAATGTACACGCTATGCAACGGAAATACACGAGGGTGTCGAAGTTTCGTAATTGAGCTCCCATTTAATCACCACCAGTCGCTACTGGTGCCATGTATTTATGTTTTGGCACAATGGTAAGAAGAACGGAGGCAGATATGTTTTGGAAATTTAATGGTGTTATTGTTTGTACTGCGGAATAAATCTGTAAAATCTCATTTGTTTAGTTGCATTTTCTTTTGGTGTTACAATCCCAATAAACATCAGTGTACTCTACCAATATATTCATAAAACTTAAACGTATAAATAATGTTGACAGGAGAATTGGAAATTTAGTCAATGAACTGATTTATTCATATGGAAAGTAATTAAATTTTGTAGCCGTAAGGAATGGGATTTGTCATAAAATATTGCATATATTTGTAACAATTACAGAGCGTGGTTAGCAAGAAAGATTTTTGACTGTTGAGGAGAACACATTCATACATTCAACATGCGTCGCGTTTAGTTGTTGCGATTCAAGTCACGTCTACTCTTCAGTTGTACACGAGTAAACGAACTAATTTTAATTTTTACGTCAACTCCTTGTTATTGATTATTTCACCATCTAAGTCGGTTTTTCATTAGCGCTTCGCGAATCGTTTTTCAATGGTCTTCGGTGTCCACTAGACAAGACCATTTTCACCTTAAGCGTATAGTAGCGCGACGGATTTAAAAAACAAGCCCGCCGTACCGGGCAGAGTTACATAAAATATATAAGAAGGTGGTCATTTTGCCATGCGTAAGAAGTGCGATTTATTGAAAATTGTACGGCAGAGAGCGCTTAGACGACAAATCGAAAAATTATCATCGATAAAGGCCGACAAAAGGCGAGCGGTACATCTAGTAGACAATTTAAAAAACATATGAATACCTATAAACAACCAACATTCGGTTTTACACAATGCGCACTGTACCGACTAGACACCGAGAAAGTTTCTATAAACAGAACTTAATGAAATTCTTTATAACAAATACACTTTTCCAACTTGTAAGCAACCTCAATCCAGACTGCCGAAGAGAGAAAAACTTGCACCGTTGAAACGTAACAATTGGAATAACAAATTGAAAAGCAAGAAAAATAAACCGCATTCTTACTACCTTTTCGATTATTTTAATAGACGATACTGTTTTTGTTTGGTATGCGTGCACTAACCGTAATAATAATCAAGACATTTAGGAAATTGAGATGCAAGATCTCAATGCAAAAGATTAAATACAGGTTCGTAGCTTGCCATGCATCTAAATATAAATTATTGATTACTGGCAAAAATTTTGTGTTCTAGTTGTTTTCAAACCATGAAATTAAAAACTATATGTGGTATTAATAAAGGGGTTGTTAAGGACACTTAATATTTTATTTATTTTATTTGTAAATTCACCATTTTATTTGTTTTATTACTAAATTTATTTTATTTCTGTGGTTTAGAGGTAAAAAGTCGTAACTTTGATTTTACTGCTACGCAATTCGTACTTATTTGTTTAGCAAAGTCTCGTAACTATAGATCGTTTGGTTTAATGCATTAAAAAATGGGATACTGATGACTGATGACTAGAGCAACGCAAACTGCGCTGAAAACCAGTGGCTGACGCATAAAAGTTTACACAAAATAAACACGGCCGGGACAATTCGGTATAAGGGTCAGTATAACTGCGACTCGAAAGCCGATCTGTTGTGTATGCATCTACGCTGTCGTATACTATACCGTAGTTCTACGTTTGTTTTGAAAATGTTTCCTACGTCGCGAAAACGACCAAAGTTGGACACAAAAAGAGAATTTATTGCAGAAATGCCCGATTTAAAGTGTGATGGCGCTAAAATTCAATGTGTAGTGTGTAAAATAGATTTCATGTGTTGGTCGAAAAGTGATTGTCTACGGCACGTAAATAGTGCAGGGCATGTTTCAAAAAAAAATTCCGCATGAGATTATGACAAATTTAAATTTAATTTATGTGTTTATTGCATGTAATTTACCATTTCATTTACGAAGGAAGAAAGCATACGTCTCGTTTTGGAATGAATATTCGAACTTTAAGTTACCAAGTGAGAGAACATCACAGAGAGTTGTGCCGTCTGCTCGTGAGCATGTCGAGAAAAGAATTAAATCGGAGTTGCAAGATAAAAAACTGTGATTATGTGTGGACGAAACAACAGATCGTAAAAAACATTCTGTGGTTAATGTAATGGTACGCACAATGGAACCACATCGACCGTCATCCTCAATTTTACTAGCTTCCAGACGAATGCAACAATGCACTGCCGAAGTAATTTCAATGTTGGTGTTAAATACGTTGGAAAAGCTTGAACTTTCAACAAATCAACTGTTGATGTTTATGAGTGATGGTGCCGCAAACATGCTTGCTGTAGATCGATCTATTAAAAAACATTGTGCTAACTTGTTGCATATTACATGTAAAATTCATACTCTCAGTCTC
This sequence comes from Dynastes maya, assembly GCA_029619315.2. Classification (NCBI taxonomy): domain Eukaryota; kingdom Metazoa; phylum Arthropoda; class Insecta; order Coleoptera; family Scarabaeidae; genus Dynastes; species Dynastes maya. Next base: position 56,037,299 of record JAROYE020000001.1, read on the forward strand.
GTAGCAGATAGTATCAGAAAATGTTATCCCGAGGTAGACGCTCTAATAGCACATACAAAAGCTGAGTTTGTAAAATCCCCAAAACGTATTCGGGAATTTCATAGACTATGCCCCGGTATTCCTGAACCACCACAACCTATTCTTACTCGTTGGGGAACATGGTTAGAGGCTGCATTTTATTATCTTAAATATTTTGAGAATATAAAGAACGTGATTTTAGAATTCGACCCAAAGGAAGCTGCGGCTGTCAAGGTAAGCGGCTTGAAATTTCAGGATAGTTAAGTTAAAACAGATTTGGAAATTATTCAGAACAATTGCGTGGTACTAGCGGATGCGATAGAAAAACTACAAAATTCTTCGGTGTCGTTAGTGGAATCTTTGTAAATAGTGCAACATGTTCACGCACAGCTATGCGCGATAGAAGACGCAAGAAATGTTTGTGTTTTGGAAAGGTTTGAAAGTGTTTTAGATAAAGACTCTGATTTTGGCATATTAAGACAAATTTGTGAAGGTGCGTCAACAGAACCGTTAAGTTATTTGAAAGATTATTTTACTTACGCAAATATAACGTCACTAGATGTAGAACGTTCGTTTTCGGCATACAAAAACACTTTTTCTTCACGCCGCACTCACTTTGCCGAAACAACTTTGGAAACATATCTAATGTTACAAATATTAAATAGACATTATCCACTTTGTGATTTCACGGAGGACTCTTAAAACGGTAAGTGTTTGAGCACGTATCACATTTAATTTATTTTGTGTAAACTTTTATGCGTCCGCCACTGGCTTTCAGCGCAGTTGCGTTGCTCTACTGATGACTTTATTACATCTGATACTTGAGGTGGATATGTTTCGTCCAATAAAGTACCAGAACATGTTCTTGACAGGGTTAGAGCACACATCGAATCATTTTCTCTGTATTCTTGTCACCACAGTCTTGAGAAAACTTGGCAAAATTACCTAGGCAGTGAATTGAATGTAAAAAAAAAATTATAACCTGTACATGTTGAAATGTAAATAAGAGAAAGTCCTGAACAAAGAAATTGTCAAACCATGGGGTTACAGACCTGCCCTTGACAGTTAATTTAACTTAAGTTCCATCAAATGACACACGGCGTATGTGACAATTTTCAATTGAAAATAGCCAATTGTTCTGGTGACGAAACTAATACGATGAAGCAAGCCGTTTAAATATACAAGGTCGTAATGTTAAATTCACAGAAATGTTTACCAACAATATTGTACTTTACCAAATGTAACGATTGTTATCTGCCGCTAATTCGGCTAGGGATAATGTAACGCCTATATACGCACGATACTTGGTTCTTGTTTTTGTCGCTGCTATATGGGACATATATGTACTAGAGGTGGTATAGGAAATACACTAAATAACGAGAACGTCTGGATAGCCGCAAGTTGTATTGCATTTATGCAATAATGATCAGTTATTTTTGCGCCCCGACCAAACATTTAGGCTAGGGAGATATGCTTTTTCCTAGCCAACTTTGCGTAACAAGAAATGGATTACCAAGATCCTTATTGCTGCATATCGTACTATTTCTTAAGCTAAAGTATAATTCATCTGATATCGTGAGACTCGCCTTTCATTTACTTTTCCAAAAACGTAAAAGTATATAGGATGTCCTAGTTAAAGTAAGAAAATTATCGTCACTTGGGGTGATGCCGGAAATGTAAATGAACTGCCGATAACACCAAAATTTGGTTCATAAAAAATAGAAATCCACCTGCTTTTTTTTTTTTAATGCTAGTTTTTGTAGTTCAAAAGTTAGTATGTGAGGGCGGGGCACTTTACTTCAGCACCTCACTATCTAAACAATAGTAGCCGGTCCTCCGGTTTTCACAAAGAAGATACACCGAAGCAGACGACTACTGGCATTTGTTCTTCAAACTTGGAGGACGTAATGGGTAGGTATCGAAATGTTTTATCTTAGGGAAATTGCTAAAATTTTTTTTTGTGGGATTTGGGGGTATTATTTCATACTCTTTTGGCAATTTTTAATGAATTTTGATATCAATTAATGTTAATTAACGAGTGTTAAAATTGAAAATGCAAACTGACCTTGATTTTACGGAATATTTCATTCAGACTCCAAGTTCCTTATGACATTCATATGAAATCTGCCTATTCTAACCTTCTCTTCTACCTCGAATTTATTTTCTAATTTCAATATTGGGCACTTTAATCTGGAAGCGTAGCCAAAATATGAATTAACTCGAAGAAAGCTTAACTAGAATTGATGTATTTATTGGCGTCCCTTTTCTCCTTTATTTTAATCGCGATGGATCCACAGCAAATTTTGATGATTTCAGTCTAACTGTAATATTATGGTGAATTTCTATAAATAAAGTTATGTTTAGACGTAGCATGAGAGAATGAATGTAGTGACGCTACTAGATGACTCAAACTAGACGACTCTATGCTAGAAAACCACCGCAACAAACCTTAAATACGAAATTTTTCAGCCATAAACGAAGATACCTTAACGAAACATATTTAATGTACGAAATAGTGTTATAAATATCTTTGAATTTACCCTGTTGTTTGTTGTAGGAGAATTTTACATTAATTTTGAAGATTTACGAAATAAGGAGAATGAAAAGAAGTGTAGTTTCGTCTTCGATCCACCAAGATCGTCGTTATCCTGACTTAAATAAATTATTTAGTACCCCACTCCAAGGCCAGTCGGCCTGGGGGGTAATTGTGGCTTCCGAAAAATAGCTTTTATCGGCCAGAGTGAATTTCATGTCTACCGGGTGGCTATACTGAATACCCTGTACGTTTTAGACTGACAGCTGATATTTCCGATGTAAATATTTAACATAACAGTATATTGTGAATTTTATGTTTCTTTCAGGTTGACAGTTTATGTGTTGGTGTTTGCATATATCTGCAAATTTGCAAAGTTGACCTTAATTTATTACTTTATTCATACACCAACAAATTCATAACGCTACAACCAGAACCTTGACAGAACTTAGACTATAGAGAGTCTTACAGTGGGGCATTTCGAGCGATTAGGCGGCCAAAATTGTCTGTAGTCTAATTTATTCTAAATGTGCCAATTTATTAATTTATGGATGTTTTAAACAGTGAATAATGAATACTTTTTTATTGAGAAAAATATATTGCATGCATTTTTCCAGTTACTTGTGAAAGGGAGTTACTAAATTTAGTTACTGCATCATATTAAACAACTTTTTTTTTACTAATCACTGATATTCGATAATAAAATCCAAAAAACATGAAGCGGAAAAACAGGAAATCAAAAATCCAAAATGTTTTACTAATCTGTACTTTGAAAGGTGCTTAACTACTACGGAAAACCGCGTGATTTCGCAGTAATTTTTCCAAATTTGGAAGTAGAAGGCTTAGTAAATTATTAAAAAGAAAAATTTTGGAAAATACCCTGAAGCTTACAAATATATATCAGATTTTCGAAACTTTGGTAATAAACTAAGCAAAACATTGTTAATGTATTTGTATGTACTTGTTTCATCACAATTCATGACCATTCATTTTAAAATATAAACTCAACAAGTGGTATTCGTGACTGGATATCAACTTAAATAATGATAACACAAATGAACATATGCAGGTCTTGTAAAGCGAATGCGTACAGCAAAAAATGTGGGCGTTACGCCGAGCAAGTGAGAGCTTACATACTTACGCGCGAGCAGGTGAGGGCGCTACGCCGTGATTGACTTCTGATCTCCAATCGCTGAAAGGAAGCGGGTGACTCATTATTTTTTGCTGTACGTATTCGCTTTACAAGATCTGTATATCGGCCGGCTGGAAACGATCCGAGCGCTACAATCGAAGGCTGCATTGCGGGACTGTCATACGCAGCATTTTTTTCACATAAACGTGAGAGAGTCATCAAAAATGACTATTTGAACAATTGATTCGTTATTTTCAGCGCACGGGCTAAACATTGTGCGTTGAGATTAAACAGCCTGTTATCCCTAAGTATTCAAATTTGGCTGGCGGTATTTTTTTCTGTATGGATTTCATTTTTCAAAATCGGTTTGTGACCATCCATTTCGGGCAAATAGCCCCCTTGCTTAAGTGCTCGTATACTTTATATCCTAATCTTCAGTACACTAAATTACAACCTATTCAAACAACACGAAGTATCTGCACACTCCTCACCACACAAAATACTAATTAATTAATTCGGAACAGCTGTTTCGAGGGCTCCTGGGCAACTTCATTATCAACCGAAATGACCGAATAAATCTGAGCGAGAAACACAAAACAACTCTAATATAAATCTAATTCTATCATACTTATTTCTTTGTTTAGTAGGTTTCGATTCTTTTTTATATATATAGTTTCAAATGTGTCTAGTTCACGAGTCGAGGTTACGTTCTTAATCAATTTCAGGTTTTCTAATTTAATATTATGCCCGGCCTCGTTTATGTGTTTTGCTACACTTGACGCTTCTATTTTGCCGTACCTGTACCACCTGATGTGTTCCTTGAATCTAGTACCTATTGCTCGTTTTGTTTGACCAATATAGGCTTTATCACAGTCATTATATACAATTTTATAAATTCCCGACCTTTCTTTCACGTCTTTCGGATTGCGAAGAAGGTTTTTGAGTGTATTACGTTAACTGAAACATACGTTCATATCTTATCCTCTAAAAACTTTACCAATACCTACCTTTTGATATTCTGTGGAAGGGAAGCTTCACAAATTTCTTATCGCGGGTTTCTAACGGGATCGAGGTCGTGGAATTTCTTACATAATGCCTATGTTGGACTTTCTTAAAAATACGATCGACATCTTTGTTGTACATACTTTTATTCAAAGAGAATTTCACTAGCCTATTAATTAAGAAACTAATCGCGGCCATTGTGTTGTCCACAGTGGTTAGAATCGGTCATGATGTATCTATTGGTGTTTGTTTCCTTTCTATAGACGTCTATTTCAAGTTTTTTGTTATTTCTAATTACTAAACTAGCCAGGAACGGGAGTTGATTGCTCACTTCTTCTTCTACTGTAAATCTAATAGTTTCGAATTTTGAACTAAGAGTCGCGAGGAAATCCGGAATAGTGCTTTTCTTAGTATCAAAATCCGCGAAGATATCGTCTACATACCTAAGCCAAATTCTAGGAAAATATACGGGGTTGCCCATCGCCGTACCTTCTAGTTGTTCATAATATTTGTCCACTATTTAAAAATGATTTTGGTTTAAAAGCATCGTTTGGTGGCAAAGCATCGTTAGTCTCTTATATTCTTCAATTTTGGTATCGTCAATTTTATTAAGCTTTAAGAGCTCAACTAAATATTCTATGGTTTTTGAAATTGGTACGCTGGGGAAGGGTGACCAAGCATCAAATGATACTAAAATTTCCCCATCTTCTAATTCAATTTTGTTGACCTTATTTACAAAATCTAGTGAATTTTCTACTTTTAGGCTGTCTACTTTGATAGGTAAATTTTTGTATTCGTTTACTAGCTATTTGGACAATTTGTACGTAGGTGAGTCTATACCTGAAGCTATTGATATCATCCTGGCTTTTGGATTTTTGGTAGACAATACATTTTTGGAATTGTTGGGTTTAGGGCTGACAGTTTTAACTTAAGCTTCGCGTTGATAAGTTTTGGGCAATTTTTACATCTTTTGTTTCTCTAATCATGGATGGTAACGGATTTTTTCTTAACTGTTTATAAGGTCTTGATGCTAGCAAATTATTGAGGCGATTGAAATAGTCCGGCTTGTCCAAAATGACTATTCTGTTCCCTTTATCTGCTTTTAAATAAAAACAAATTTTGTTTTTGACACCTTTAATAGTCCTGTGTTATTTCTCAACCTTTCTTCATCGTTCACGTTTTTTGAAATCATAATTTTGCACGCGTTTCTTATATAATCTTTCGTTGTGGCATCTAGGTTCTTAATGGACCGATTAAGCTTATATTAAGCTTAAATAAGTTTGAAATCCTTTATCATCCTCAAGTTCGTTAATAATTCTTTTTGTATTAATGTCCCTACATCTTTTTTTAGTAAATTAGAACTTGAAATTAAATTATAATATAATCGAAAATGTTGATTCCCACTTTCCAACATGTGTAGATGATTTAGAGACCTTTCTTTGTTGTTACAACCTTTTGGTTGCTTGTTTTTATAAAGAAAGTCTTTGCATTGTTGGTGGTACCCAAACAATGAAATTAAACTCAGCGTTAACAAATGTGTGATGGTTATTGTAATGTAATCTATCAATGAAATTAGTATGCCAAAAATGAAAAATGTTGAAGTTTTTGGTGTTTTCCTGATTGCAATTTACGAAGTATGTAACAACTATTTGGTTGTCGTTTTTAGTCTATGTAAGCATTTGAAACTTTATGTGTACTGCATTTATACAACTTGTTCCTGACAAAAGTTGAGTATGCTTCAGTTTTTTGGTATTCTGTTATAGTCGTTAAATAACTCGCGTTGGAGGGAGTACAAAATAGGTTTTTAATGTATATTTCATTCAAGCTAACCTGCGTTTATCTTTTTCCTGTAGCCGATTTACAGTTCTCTCTTAAATATCCATAAGATGCAATCGCTAAGCTCTTGTCCTGGGCTGGATTCTTTTATCATCCTAGAGCTGGGAATAATACGTTCACCTTCGTTCACTGTACAACGTTCATACGAGAATAGTCTTTCATTTCATGTACTGCGTTCACTGTCTGATGTGTGCGTTCACTTTTTCCTGTGCATCATGATGGAGAACGAGTGGTTACCTATGGGAATGAATGATCGCGCGTTCTTCCCAATAATATATCATAAAATCATCCGAAGTCAACTTTACTGTTCTAGATGTGGTGCAAGGATAGTATACAATAAAGATTGCTCATTCCCTATGCTGCAATGTTAGCGATGTCGAGATCGCGTGACACGTTGATGTGACGTAGCAACGGACCTCCACGGTTATCGTTTGTTTATATGTATTTCAATTCTCTTTTGTGGAGCTGTTTTTACTGTTATTTTCGGATGCTCTGGCGTTTATAAGCTTTTTATAAATATCAATTATTAATTTTGAAGACTATTTAATCGTTTTTAGTGTTCTTATCGAGGAGCTTATTAGGTAAATGATCAAATGAAGTTAGGTATCCTTTGAATTATGATTTCTCTTTAATATAGCAGAAAAGTGCCTGGACGACGGTGTGCTGTGGAGGGAGGAGATCCTTTTTTTCATAATTTCTTTAAAGAAAAAGACTTTGTCTCTACAAGTAGTAGGAAAGAAAGGATACACTGATGTAAACGATCTAACAAATTCAATCCTGGGACTAGTCAGATTTATTCTGTTAATTTACTCAAAATGATTATGAACGGAATTTACATGATGAGCTATTAGGTATGTAAAACTTTCACCTTTGAGAAAATTTGTAGCATTCTTTTAAAAATGTAGGTACTTGATAATAGTTATTAATTTATAACAAAATCATCTTTAGAAAATTTCCGTCACTTTATTTTGTTTTCTAATTAAAAATAAGCGGGCATACACTTAAAATTATGTAAATATCCTAATTAAATATTATTATTAAATATGGCTAGATCATTTATAGGTCTATTAATGGTTCTTGCATTGGGTGACAGGGAAATTGCTTTTCTTTTAAAGACAATTATTAAAGCAAATTGAGGCAAATGTTAATTAGCAAAACCTTTAATACCTAATTTTCTATGTACACTACCGACCATAATTATTTGCCCACCCGAAGAAATGCGCATAAATAAAGGAAGTGCTAACTGAAAAAGAAATTGTAGTTTTGAACAATTGCGACACACACGTGCGGCATTCTCTATATCAATTTCGTCAGAGTAGCGGGTTCTATTTTAAGCCATATATTTTATATGGAATATTATTGTTAAGCCAGGCTTCTTGTAGTCGTTCCCACAACGATTCTTTGGAAGTTGGAGGATTTATTTTCACCTGCCTATAGAGTTCCTCCCGCAAAAGCCCTATGGGATTAGCATCTGGGTTTTGAGGGGGCCATTTCATTATTTTGGTATTGCTTTCATCGAATCTAAATATTCGTGGCATAATGTGTTTCGGAGAATTATCATGTTAAAATATAAAATAGTCACCGATTATTCTCATTGCAGATGGTATAGCATTTGTTTCCAAAATTTTCCGGTGGCGCTGATTCTGCTGCTCGTTCTCCTTTCGACCTTAGAACGAACGTTCTTCTCTTGGAACCGAAGAGTTAAAATTTGGATTCATCGGTTCAGAAAACATTTTTCCACTCACCAGTGTTGATGCTCTCTAGCCCATTGCAGCCGTTTTATTTCATTTCGCTTGCGTAAGAGTGGTTTACGCAACGCTATTCGGCCAAATAAACCACTCTCTCTTAACCTCCTTTTCACGGTGGTTAAACCAACTTGTTTTTCGCGCTCAATATTTATTTCAGCCGTTATTTCAGGTGCAGTTTTCGTCTATTCTGTTTACTCGTCAGAATTATTCGACGGTCTTTCGTTGGTGTTGTTACTTTCCGTCGTATCTCTCTTGCTTCGGCCAAGATTATTTAAAGCAGCAGTCGTTGTGCGGATTTCTAAGGGCAACTCTCTTGTTTTCGGCATTTTAAAACTAATTTTAGATAATTTTATTAAGGATATTCACTGTTTAAAAGAACAATAACTACTACATCTAAATTCATAATTCTAGTTCGGGTAAATAGAGGGAGTTGTCATCTTTACCTGCGCCACATTAAATATTTATAAATGAAGAATAATTGTATTACATTTCGGGTCTTATTATGGCTGTACTTGGACCCCTAATTATCGGACTAAGGAGATTCAATGGATAACTAAGTATGAGAGGAATCCTTTGGAGAATTATTTAATGTTATATCTTTCTTTAACAATAATTAATAATAAATAAATAATTTTCTAAAATCCAAGCAATGTTGGTAGGCAAATACTTATGGCCGGTAGTGTACTGCATGTGGTACAATTATTATTTTCTCAAAATCATTTTTATTTTCTAGTAAGTAGTTTTCCTTGAATTTTTCAGGTTTTAGTTTTATTGTATATGTACAGCGTGTCCACATAGTGAGTGAACGGAATTTAGAGAAATTAGAGAAAACGTTATGAAATAAAAATATTCGGAAACAAGTTCTGCGCAACATACAATTACATTCAAGTATACAAGATGTTCACTTTCCTGTACAAACGATATAAGCTTAGTTTTTTAAATGTAACCTTCTGTATATTATTACGTTTTTGGATGCTCCTTTTTAATTTATGTCAACCTTCTTCAACATTCTCTATATTCAACTGCCTTATTTTTTGAGATAACTTGAGATTTTTGCGAAATGCCACTGTTTCTTTACCGGCTAATATCTTAAACGCCTAACACGTTAGAGCACTAATTCAAATTTGATTCAAATGAGTATTTCTTAAAGTTTTTGGAAATATATCGAAAAAAATGTTTGTGTAAGCTAGCGTCTCCAAGATGACCATCGAAACGTTGCAATATTTGATTTAAGTTATTTCAGTTTCTTCACTTGAACACTTTGTATATTTTTTCAGAATCTTATAGAGAAACTTTTCTAGAATCTTTTTATAAAAATTACCCTATACCTAAAATGTGTAGTTGTTTCGTAAATTAAATAAGAAGCCATACATATGATTTTTATACTAAATTGTTATCGGGAACAAAAACTGCAGCCCTGAACAAAAAATTTTTATTTATTCTGCCACTTCTCTACACTTTCTTTATCTATATACGATATTGCACCAATGCTTAAGTCAGACCAGAGCACTGTGGCGATATTGTAAATTAACATATTAATACTGATCACGAAGAAACGGATTTATTGATTGTTAATCATTACAAAAACGCTTCAGTCTGTTCTGTTACATAACAGGCTTATACTAAAATAAATAATTTTTTTAAATATGATACATATACAAAATTACAGAAGGAATGTTCCTAATTACCCTCACTCGCATAGAGCTGATAAGTGTAATATTACCGACAATCCAAATAAAAAAAAAATTTTAAATTCTGCTATTATTAGATCGAAAATATCCCTTTAAAATCAATTAATAAATAGATCTAGTCTACACGAATTAAAAAAGACCTGTTAATAAATTAACGTTACAAATCATTTGGAAATATTAAGTATATTAAGTATTACCCTGTACAATGCGTGATTTGTTGATCACGCTAGCTATATTAGAGTGAGTATTCTTTTTAAACTTTCTAAATATTGGGATTAATTTCGAAATCAATACTGGATCACATCAGGTACAGTTAATCAAGAATGACCTTATTTGTTTGTAAATGCTTATTTGCATATTGTTATTTCCTCCTTAATGGTTTCGTTTTGGCATTTTACGTCGCAACACCATACAAATTTACATCTCTGCACAGTTCTTTGCCTCATGACTCTATCGTAACCTCTACCACAACAAAGGGTAGAGCAGTTATCTGCTTCGCTGGTGGTGAGGTTACATTGTCTTTCAGATGTGCCGGCGATGTCCAATTCAGGCCTCGCATCGCAGTAACTAGGTGATGGTTCGTAGTACACTAGACTGTTGAGTAGGTCTTTCCTTTTACCGCCCTTGATGAAGAGACGCTTGAGTTTTGATCTTCTACGGGCTTGTTTTTGTGTCTTTTTCCTAAAATTTTAATTACGATTGAGAAGAATTTAGATGGCTCTTAAAAATGACAGCTTACTTTTTTCTTCGTTTGCCATTTCCTAAATTTGATTGATCTACCAATATAGCTCTTAAGTACTTCTTCTTGAGTTCGTTGCCGACTTTTTTTAAAGATGGAGTTTCATTCCAACATGTACGCATCGTACAGCTTCCGGAAAGTCCGTGACACTTACAATTTCTCGTCATATTTCTCGACACAGCCTAAAACATCAACGAAAGTTAATTAGATTTACCTTCTCGCGTATCAAAAATTCTTACCAAACGGCCAACATTGTTGTTATGAAGATTGACTATTGAATGAGTGTCACTAGCTGTCTCTCTACTATCCAGAAACATTTTAGAAAACTTCATACCATACCGCAAATTATGAGAACAACCTCCCCATTTCCAACTGGCTTCTTCAGGCAAAGGCTCTGCTCTATCGGTGACTTTACCACAAAGACAATTCAATAGCTTTTCTTGACCACAAGCTTTGGCTACCGCAATGACTACGCCGGCAGATGCTATTGCATAGGCGAAGGCTGTTTCCTTATAACCTGTAAAAGATGAAGTAATTTAGTAAATTTATGTAAGCATTCTTGTAACTAATTTACACTTGAACATATATAGGGGTTATTAAAAAGGTTTTGCCATTTAATTTTAACTGTTATTATATCCTAAGTTTATCAGAGATACATTTAATAATAATAATATATCCGTCTGTGTTCCAGTATTGGAAAAAAGTTGAAAATTCTTTACAAAAACGTTGGATTATTAATAAAGACAAATGCAATGCCAGAGCAAAAGGATCTAAGTCAGTAATAAATTTACTGATCTTCCCGTAAACCCAAATACAAAGAACAATACACAAACAAAAGCAGATGCAGTCACTGGCCTCTATAGTAGTAAGTCTCTACCTTGATTAAACGTTCGAATAGGCAGACGCTTAAACTCGTTATATATAAAGCAGCTATAAATCTTAACAATATTATAAGAAAATTACCCAGAAAACAAAGCCGTTCGATGTATGGGAGGAGAGAGTAAATTTCTAAACCTCAGGTTAAGATTGTAGGGTATGAGATATTTTGGAATACAAATATTGCGGTGATCGAGAGAGAATAATCTTATATAAAAGGATTGCAAAATGCAATAATTTGCGATGCGCCATGTTCAGCCACTTATTATATTTTAAAGTATGTGAAATCGGACGGGGTCTTCTTATCCTGTGTATGAACCTAAGGCAAGCATTCTGCGTTTTCCGTATTCATCTCGTATCAATAAAGTCTAAACATGGGCCATATACAATGTCATAACAATTAAAATGAGAAAGTACCAACATGTCACACAGCATTCTTTTCAGTCCAAGGCGCAGATACTCCCTGCTACAGTAGAGTACCTTAAATTCTGCATAAGCCAACGCAATCAGTGAAGTAATATGTTTCTTAAATTTCAGATCACCATCCACTACAACACCCAAAGTTTTACTGACTGTTCTAAACGAAGTGGGTAATTGTTTAACAAAAGTTTCACCCTGTTCGATACGCTTAATTGACAAGGAACACAGGTAAGTGTATCTCACTGAAACATTGTGGGTTTATAGACCGATGTAGTGTAAGAACAACGGTAGCTGCCCAATCTCACACTGGCAAGGCACCCTAAGCTCAACACTACCCTTCGCTGTTTGACTCAATAACTTAGAAACAATGGGACATAACAAAAATACAAGATTTACACTGTCTTAAATGTTCTTAACGATAGTGTAAATATTTCCCTATAACAAATACTTGTTTAGGGAAACAACTTCCCACCTCTTAATCTTTTAAAATTTAAAATTTCAGAATTTGTATACACTATAAAAATACAACATATATACGAGGCGTGTCCGGGAACAAAGGTACACTCGCTTAGAAGATACAAATAAATTTATTAAAAAATAAAAAGCGTATTACAGGATGAAAGTGTAGTCCTTAAACTATTTTTTAACGTAGTCACCAAACTGATTGAGGCACTTGTCCCATTTGCGGACGAGGTCTAACATACCCTTGGTATAGAAATCAGGTCCCTGTCGACGCACCCACCGCGCAGAGACTTTTCGATAGTCAAGCTTGTTGTGGACAATGTCGTGCATTACCGTCTTCGGAATGTATAGTTCGGATGCCATTTCTCGAATTGTCAAACGTCTGTCGGTGATGATGAGTTCTTGAACCCGCTGGATGTTTCGGTCCGTCAGAGACGTTCTCGGCCTCCCAGATCTTGAAAGATCATCTAAGTTTGTCCGACCATTTCGAAACTCTGAACACCAAACCGACACTTGCTTGCGTGACATAACCTCGCCATAAGCTTCGGAAATTCTTCCGTGAATTGCGATCGGCGATTCCTTCATTGCCTTACAAAAGTAGCGAATGATTGCACGAACTTCCAGTAGGACGCATTTTGACAGAGGAGGCTCCATTATTATCGCAATAATTTCCAAAGCACTGACCGGAACAAACGACGTACTAACATTGAGTGAATGGACGACTTGATTGCAGGGTTGAAATCACGCGATATCATGCACGTGCGCAGGAGTGTACCTTTGTTCCCGGACACGCCTCGTATTACATCTGCCACGAAATATTCTTTTGTGTAAAAAAAAATCAGAATTGATGTGCTATATCTACAATAATGAAGAAAACGCGCAGGTTGTTATAAAATGATTTTATTGGTAAAATGGGTGGCTCTTGGTTGTTTCGTCGAAGCATTGTCACTAACTACTTGACAAGATATATAAAGCTTCCGCAAGGTGGTGATCCCCCATCGATCTCTAAAGAGAACTTAACAGGATCGAGGTATTTACTTTTTTGTCAATATACTTACAGTATAGACAATATTTTTTATTCATAGTATATCAGATGAACATAGGTTTGATGGTTTACACCATACAGAAACGCCAAAAACAATGTTCTGGGCGTGTAAGAACCGAATGCCAGAAATGCAATGTTGGACTGTGCAAATAAGAAGACAATATATTTCAATAAGTTTCCAGTGTTCCTGTTTTATATTTTTTGAATAAAGACGTAAAATGTAAAAATATGTTTTTAACATCTTAACATACACACAAGACTAGCAGTACCATGGCAATTTTCCGAAAAACCCAACTATTTTTCCAATCAGTGTCTATGCAAATTTACTTAATTATTGTGTAAAATAAAATACTCAAAAAACTAACACCCTTGATACAAAATATTAATTCAGGCTTTGCCATAAACCTTATTATGAATTTGTTATTGCAGTTATTGATATACACATTTCTACAGTCTCTATAAGCTTTCTAAAATATTTATCGTTTGTTCTTTAGATTCCACGTGATTAAAAAAAAAAATCATCATGCAAGGTTGTTTGATGTTGTTTAATTAAGGTATCACCGATCCGTAATTTATTTACTGTCATCCTCTCTTCTTTCTGCGCGTCTTTGTATTTTCTTCGCAAGTATATAACAAATTTCGCCGGTTTGATATGCGAGCAACATCGGATCGTAAGGTGCCGGTGATTGACAGCCGGTAGACGTTTGTCAGTCTAAGTAGACGACGAACAGTCAACGGCGAATGTACATCTTCCTGATTGAGGTTTCATCAGTATGTGCGGAAAAGCGGAAATTCTCAGAATCGGATCCAGGACCGTAGCACATAATTTTAACTTTACCTGTGTTTAGCGATAATCGAGCAGGGAAGTTTGCATTTTATCCTTTATTTATTAGAACTGTAACTGGGTGAATTATTTTGTATGCCATATCGGAAAGTACAACGTCCTAGAAAGCCAATATTTATATTAACACAAAGAAAAATTTGGTGCAACAAATTCCTGTATTTTAAAAATTTATACAATTTATAGTAAGAACAACAAGTTTATTTAATCCGATAAGACATGTAGTTGCTCTAAAAAAAATTGCGATGTTGTCACGTATTTTATTATACCTATTATTACATTGACTATATATTTTTCTCCGTGTATAATGACTAACCTGGGCAAATATGCGGTAACAGCCAGAGGCGTGGCGAGCGCATAAAAGTTTACACATAAAATAGAAGGTAAGAAATAAATTATAAAACGTGCTGGAACACTTACTGTTTTAAAAGTCTTCCGTGAAATCACAAACTGGGTAACATCTGTTAAATATTTGAATCATTAGATATGTTTCCACAGCTGTTTCAATCAAGTGAGTACGACGTGCGGAGTAAATGTTTTTTAATGCCGAAAACGACCATCCGACATCTAGCGATGTTATATTTGCATATTTAAAATAATCTTTGAAACAACTTAATGCATCTTCACACGCACCTTCACAAATTTGTCATAATATAAGAAAATCGGAGTCTTTCTCTAAAACACTTTCAAATTTTCGTATTACACACCTATTTGTTTCGCCTTCTACAGCGTTTAATTGTACGGAACATCATTCTCAATTTGAACAGAATCCACTAGCGCCATCGAAACATTTTGTAATGTTTCTATTCTCTCCGTTAGTCCGAAGTAATTGTTGTGAATTGTTTCTAAATCTCTTTTAACCTGACTCTCTTGAAATATTTCCTGGCTTTTCTTGATTGCTGCAGCTTCCGTCCGATTGAATTTTAAAATTACCTTCTTCACTTGATCAAAATATTTGTTGTAGTAAAACGCAGCCTGCAACCATGTTCCCCAACGTGTAACAATCGGCTGTGAAATAGTCGGGTACGTTTCGAAGATTTTAGAAACACTGCTTTTGTACTAGCAATCAATGTATTTACTAGTGGAAAACATGTAGGAATCGTTTGTGCCGGAAGACTTAGAGTATGGATTTTACACGTTACATGTAAGAAGTTACCACTGTGTTCTTTAAGAGATCGGCCCAAAGAACGCATGTTTGCGGCACCATCACTCATAAACATTGAAAGTCGCTTAGTTGAAATTTCAAATTTGTTCAACGAGTTCAACACCACCTTTAAAATCTTATCGGCAGTACAATTTATAACTCTTTTGGAAGCAAGTAAGAAGGAGGATGACGGTCGATGTGGTTCCATTGTACGTACCATTACATTAACCACAAAATGTTTTTGACGATCTGTGGTTTCGTCCATACACAACCACAGTTTTTTATCTTTCAATTCCGTTTTCATTCTTTTTTTACATAAAATAAAAGTAACATATAAATCAAATGTAAATTTTTCTTGGTCTCGAATGCCACTTTTGCAGAGGAATGCTGTTTGCTTTCGATGTGACGTCGACAATGGCTTCTGGACCAACACATTAAAGGGATTTTACAAACTAGACATTGATTTTTAGCGCCATCAAAAATTAAGTCCGGCATGTCCACTATAAAGTTTTTAACTGTGTCTGCCATTGGTCGTTTTCGCGACGTACCTAACTGCGACATTTTTAAAGCAAACATAAGCGTACAATTACGAAATAAGTTACGACAGCCTACATATACACAGAACTACTCGCATACAGCATCGATTTAGTACTGACGCTGTGAAATAAATAATCGCCGACTCCGCACCACATATCTACTACACTGACTGTTACCGCTGTTTCCCCAGACTGATAATGACATTATAGTAGATTATTTATTTTGAATCCAGATGTGCAATTTTCTGTTATGCTGCATGGAATTTAATGAATGATTGTTATTATAGTTTATTTGAAATTATAAGAATATAACTGTAGACTTACAAGGCCTTTAATACTTTTATTGCACCTTCTGTGACGATAATAACCTGGCAATGCATATTGAATGTAGAGGCCGTATTGACTATAAATTACGGCCCTATAAGATAATTATATGTTTATGTATATATATTTTACAAACAGTATAAATTTACATAGTAAGCAATTCGATGTTACAAGTAATGAAAGAATTTACATATTAAATGAGATTTAAATGTACAAACAGGTAGTTAAGCATATCGCAAATCATAATTCCATTTCTATTCAATTCACTTAAATTTTGTCATTACGGTCCTCAGCAGTTTGTTTGCGTATCCAGGTGGTTATTACCGCAGGTGGTGCAATAACAGCATTTAAGCCGTTCAAAGTTATATTCTTATAATTTGAAATAAACTATATATATTATTGCGACTCTATATTTTACTCTAGTCCTTTGCTTCATTTATTTGCTATCTTAGTGGTTCATTTATTTTGCACTCGAAATTATATTTTCTTTTAATTTTGTTTAAATGTTTTTTTTTTTAATTTCTCTGGGTTCACCGGTTGTACATTTGTGGATTAAAGTGGAGGTAGTAATAATTTGCCGGAACGGGTTGTCCAATGTTTCCAATTTTTCATTTCCATACCGCACCAAGATCCGCAGTAAGAGATTTAGCTATAACATCATTAACATCTCTTAGGAAAATCTTAATTCTTTTTACATTTTTCATATTCACAGGTAAATTTAAAAATATGTGATGCAACTAACTTCATTCTAGTTACCAACTGATTACAGTGAAGCCACACGCCCCTTCTTAAATAAAAAATATATAAGGAAATAACTTACAAAACAGTATAAAATAATACAATCAATCTTAGAATGAAAAAAAGAAAGATGATAGTGCTTATAAATTAAGTCTAATTGGAGGTTTTATTACCCCACCGCTTCTAGTGGCTGTACGACTTACAAACTTTCTCAATGCGAATGTTGTAGTCATTCGGATCTGATTTGTTCAATTCAATGCCGGGATTCCACTCCCTAACTTTTTCTTGTACACGTACTGGTTGATTTGCTTCGAGTGCAGGTAATTTTCTAGTGTGGTTATCATAATATTTTTTCTGCTCACGTTGTAGTTTAAGCAGCTTATTGCGCGTATCTTTAATGGGGTAGAGAGGCTCAAGTATTGCAAATTCCGTTAAGTTGGGCCTTAATCTTTTTCCTATAAATAAACTGCTTAGGGCTGGTATGTTAGACTTTGGAATAATGTTATAATTTAATATTGCCATAAAAGGGTTTTTCCATCTTGGTAGCATTCACTTAGGAGACCTTTTACGGTTTGTATTGTCTTTTCAGCCAAACCGTTTGAATGGAGATAATGAGGATTAGAAGTATATAATTTAATCGCTTATTCCTTTCCAAAGTTCATAAACTCAATGGAATTGAAAGGTGGACAATTGTCACTAAAAATATCTTGGGGTAATCCATTTATTGAGAAAACAATATTTAATAACAGATCGTCTTGTTTCATTTGGTAATTTATTTACTACAATAAATTTACTAAAGTAGCCTACTATTATTACAAAATCCGTATTACCTAAGGTCTTGAAATCCATACCTATTTTTTGCCATATAAGGAAGGCACTCTCTGGGTCACTAACGCATGATAACACTCTCTCTTCAACTTTCACAACTCCTTTCACAACTCCTTGATGTGACTGTTGTAAGTAAATTTAAAAACTCATCTCGCAATGTATACGGGACAATTAACCGTTTATTATAGAAAAGTATATCTTTATAGAGGTATACTTCACTTTCAATGACCCAAAAGACACATCTGGAGGTACGCTGCTTTTATGTGCTGGCCAGCTTCTCTGAATATAGTATTTCACTTTTTGTAACGTTAGATTTTCATTAATGTCTTCAAGAAGCCTCTTTTCATTTTCAGGAAATGTCTGACTTATAGAATAAACTCTTAAATTCTTGTCTAAATAATAGGTAATAATTGTGTCCTCTATAGGTCCACGGCTTAGGGTATCCCGAACTTGCATGTTTTTATCTGGAGTATGTACTAATGTAAAACTGTATCTCAATAGTTTTAATGCTAATCTCTGAATTCGAGGCGACATCTCGTCAATTGGTTTTTGAGCAGACCTAAGAGCGGTCTATGGTCGGTTTTTATTTTAAATGTATTATCATACAGATAATAATTAAATCGTTCACACCCAAAAGCTAAAGCTAACAGCTTTTTTGTCAATATGGTTATACCCTTGTTGCGTTGGCGTTAATGAAACACTAGCAAACGGTATTGGTCGACTTTCTTGACTAATTACAACACCTAGGCCAAAAGGACTGGGATCTACTGAAGAATACTCGCTTTAGAAGCATTGAATTATGATAAGCTAGTATTTAACTTAACCAGTTCTTTAAGATTGTTAAAGCTCTTTTCCTCATTGAAGTTCGCTGTCATCCGCATTTCTCATTAAGTAATCTCCTAAGATAACTAGTTTCAGTTGACAAATTAGGTATAAATCGTAAGAGGTAAACAATTGTATAGGTGAAATGAACGCCGTCTAGGCAGCAACCAATCAAACATGGATAAATTAACAAGTTAGAACGCATACGTGTGACGCAGTGCGCAGGAACAGTAACAATAGACGCGTAAACAGTAGACAAGTGAATTATACTCATTACAGTTGTGTTAGATATTAAGCATACATACATACATAGTTAGTTAAACATAAGTTTAGTGTAATTCATTAATACACAAGAAAATAGCATTCAGTTGCATTCATTCATTCTATCAAGCATTCATCGCATCAACGATCATTCCTAAAAATCGTTGTAAATACTTCCTGCATTTTGGTGAAAGTATGTCACTAATGGCTTGAATTTTCTTTTCATCTGGAGAAATCCCACCCTTACTGATAATATGGCCAAGATATCTTAGTTTATCCACACAAAGCTTGAACTTTTCTTGATTTAACGTTAATCCCGTAGCTTTAACTTTCCTTAAAATTATATCTAGGTTCTTATTATGCTCGTCTAGTATAGTAGTATGGTAGTATTCTAGTATCGTACACGAATCGCTGAAAAATGTCGGGCGTAGGGTAAACGCCGATATCTATACCTACCAAAGCTGGTTGCTATCCTACATCATTTCGAGTTTTCTTTTGTAAGAGGAATCTGGAGAAACGCTAACGACGCGTTCAATAAGGTGAAATACTGAGCACCGCTTAACTGCGAAAGCAGAACCACTTGTATAGGGATTGCAAATGTTTCCCGACGTAGAAATTTATTTAAATTTCTAGGATCAATACATATCTTTATGTCGCCATTAGGTTTTGGTACTACAACAACTGGATGAACCCAATCTGTTGGCTCAGTGATAGGAACAATTATTTTGTTATGTATATATTATGACCATCTGGTTAAGTTTCTCCTTAACCTTGTTTTTCAACGTAATGGGAACTTTTCTGAGGGCATAGACCTGTTGAATTGCATTATCTCTTAACGTTATGTTATAACTTCTGTTAACTTTTCCAATACCAGTGAATATCGATTTATGAGAACGTAAAACATAGTCTCTAAACAAGGAGTATTTGACCTTAATATATGATATAAAAGTGTTTTACAATTATTCTTAAAAACGGACGGAAGCAATTTGACCCAATACATTTATTTTGTGTCCTTTTTCATCTTTAATTTTCAATTTACAAAAAACAGCATAGTTTAGAGTATTGATTTGACTACCTGTAGCGATTTTTAAGTTATCATTACATCCATTTATATTTACTCGTCCAAACCATTCTATTTCATTTATCTCAGAGGTGGTTACTGACCATACAGGCAGTTTGAGTTCGACAAAATTTTCTGTAACGTCCTTTTCGTTTATACAAACTACAATTACGATTAAATCCTGGACACTTACCACGTTCGTGTTGTTGCTCACAACGTTTATAACTGTACTTATTGTACCTCAAACAACAGAGAGTATCGGCACACTCCTCACCACACAAAATATTATTAATTAATTCGGAACAGCTGTTTCAAAGGCTCACTGGGCCCCCATTTTCAACCGAGTTACCGAATAAATCTGATTTATTCGGTAATTCTTTTTTAATGCTATTTAAACTCACATATGTAAAATTAACTTACAATGGTAAAATTCACCAGCACGGGTAAAATTACCCCCATTACAGGAGGTAAAGAAGTTGCCTTCTATTTTCGGTGTAATTATCACTCACCTCTGTTGAGGGCGTAGGATGTATATGTAATAGTGACCAAGATCTGCATTTGGGAAGACTACCATTGTGTTATATTATGAACGCCGACCGTATACCACGAATCACGCTGTATTTATCACAGTCGCTCTGTTTTGGCTCACTCTCGGTTTCCCATTCTCTACGCGCACAGTAATTAAAATATTTGCGCATCGAATTCGTGAAAAATGTCATTCCAAATAAGAGCGTGGCCCCTAAAAAGTGCGAAATATTTATACCGGTACGGGATATAAATAAGACAAGATAAGAGACAGGCGAGACGACCTGGACAACGACGATGACGACAAGCGACCAAAAAAAAAAAGATAATAAGAGGAAGAAGGCAGCATCGGAGAAGAAGGAGCAGAAAAAAAACGAAAAACGAACGAACGATGGGGTAGAAAAAAGGCAGAAGAAGAAGAGGAGAAAAGACCGCGCCGCAAAAAGGGCATATGATTGAATTCCTTAAATCACTGTGCCATAATGCGCAATTCGTAAGCGTGTCGAACGCAGCCGAGTCTCGAACCATATGAGGATGTGCCTTTTTTGCGGCAATCGCGTTGCCTCTCTACCAATACTGGAGAGTGATCTTCTCCTCCGTATAGGTCGGTCGTGCAACGGCAGCAAATCGAAATCGTATACACCACCGACATATCGAATATTATTACCTTTAGATGCTGCCATATAGAGCACACTCACGTCGAACGGAGGACTGCGGGACCGTTAATTTATCCGCTACGGTCTGCCGGCGTGCGGTGGACGACCACCGACGCTGAAGACTGTCTAATTTCCACGAGGCGTGTTGATGGTTACTTATGGTCCTTATGGTTCAAAACTTTTAATCACATAGTGAAAGGAATACATGCTTAAGCGGGGTATCCAAGTAGAAAATTGAAAAGACGTACTAATGTGTAATAGCAAATAACCTTCACATCATTTGAATCCAAAATATTAGAATACCGTAGGCTGGATAGATTGAACAGTTTCTTTAACAAGTATATTGTGATTGCTGAATTTCAGGAAAGTATAACCATTATATAGGTTTTGATTGGTTTCTGTACAAAATGTATAACAATAATGAGATTAATGAGATTGGGAACAAGAAATCTATGAAGAAATGTAATTTGGCCTAATGGACACGAATCTTTAAACAATTCCTTGTCGTTTCTGAATTGAATTCCTAACATGTTTCCATACTCTTCACCATGGAGGTCGAATCGGTCGGTTGTTTTTCTTTCGTAGATGTTCTCGTATACCGGCATCCTGACGGCGCGCTGGACATTCCGTTTATCGAAAACCCACGCACACGGATATATATATATATATATATATCAATGGCCTATCACACCATCATCCAGCCCAAAAACGCGGTGTCATCAATTCTCTTATTCAAAGGGCCATTTCCCTATCTGAACACAATTCGCTTCCTTAAGGATTGAACCACATAATTGAAACTCTGATCTGCAACAATTATTCTAGGGAAAATATACAAACTATCATTAACCGCTACACCAGCCTTCTCCACAGCAATTCCCCACATCTAATCCTAATTTCCGGGAGCAAGCGTATTTACCCTACATTCATGGTGTTACCGATCCTATCAGCAATATTCTTTCAGGAACAACATAAAAACTATCTTCAAACGCAATTTGAAGCTCTCAGATCACTTTCCCATCAATGACCACAATCATCTGGAGCCCCTGGTGTACCAGATTCCATGTTTATGCGGTAGTGTACATCGGTGAAATAAAACGATCGGTCAGTACTTGTGTTACCGACAAGTGTTGTACGCGGTTGTTGCCTATAGCCGGGTCCGCGCTGGCTGAGCATAGACTGGAAACTGACCATCAAATCCAATTTTACCTTTACCCACGTCTTATCTCGCAACTGTCACTACTACAGTAGTAAAATTCGTGAACCAATAGAGATTTTTAAACATCCAAACAATATTAATCGCGAAGATGGCTACCCCTTACATCACACGTGGAAATCCCAACTAACCAAACCTTCTAGAAACCGTTACGCTTCATTGATTTTTAACATTTCCGCTTCGTTGACCCGAAACAAATCCTATATAAACTCCTTCGGAATAAATAGTTTCCAGTCAGTATGCAATAACAGGTTTGAAGATATCCCATAAGAGTGTGGACGAAACGTCAGCAAAAGTTACGGCAACGACGCCGTTCTATTTCGAAAACCAAGAGTATAGTGAAGATTGAAAGGTATGCCATTAAGGGTCTGGCTACAAATTAATTTACTTCATATTCCTAAAGGTAGGTTGCAATTTGTAACTGAACATCTAATCAAGGGCGTACTACAGGCAAAAAATGGGTTAAGTATCTTCAAGTATTGAAAAAAACTAGAGATACATGACCTTTTATAGACGTACACATATGGACAACCATACAATAAACAGGCTAAGGCATATAGCGGACGAGTCAACGGTTTGGCATTCATTTATTCTCCGAACAAAGATGAAATTAAAATTTGAGATAAATAGGTGTACCTATATAGTAATTATCAATGCATAGTCTAAAAATTAATTTAACTTCAAAGGACGATTGTCTACAGAGTGGCACAACTGCTACGCTCTTTTTAAAGAAAACACCTTGCGTGTTATATAATATTTGTACTCAATGTTTTCCATTTGATCTATATTTTAACTTACAAGGGAACACAAGCAAATGTCCCTCACCAATTTAAATGAAACATTGTGGGTTTATAGACCGATGCAGTGTAAAAACAATGATAACTTAGATGCCCGATTTCACATTAGCTGGATGTAAGGCGGCCTAAGCTCAAGACTACCCTTCGCTGATTGTTTTAATAACTCAGAAACTATAAGAAATATAAAAAAAGTGAAGACAAGATATAAACTATATCACCTGCTCTAAATGACGGCGTGAATACTTTTCCTATAACAAATACCTGTTTAAGGAAGCAACTCCCTACCCCCCTATTTTTGCAAATGTCAGAATTTTTATATGTTACAAAAATATGGAGGCTACTGCTATATCTATTATCTATTTTCTTAATAAAATGTTATAAATGTTATAAAGAGTTCACTGACGACTGTTTAAAAAGTAAGTTAAGAAATACAGTGCGATGCGTATTGCATAACGCCTGATGCAAAAGTAGTTGGACATTTGAAAAATTAGCGGAGTAGGCTGTAGAATTTTTTTTGACAAATAAGTCAAACGTCAATGTCTTGTACGAACGTTTCTCTTAAATAGAAAATCGTTTATTTGTTAGTTGTAAAAATGAAAACTGCTGCTATTGAAAATTTGCAAGAACGTATTTATTCTATCCTTGGAAGATGGACCTCGACGGAAGTGGTGAGACACTTTACAAAAGAAAATTTTAGCCAGAGCACCATACAATAACATCATAAAACGTTTTTCCGAAGGTTTAAAATATTATAAAAGACAAAAAGCACCAAAATATACGGATCAACAAATGGAAATTATTCCGGTTCGATGTAGGAAGATGAGGACCAATCTAAAAGTTGCACAAAAAGTGTTAGATGATGAGGACTAATAAGTCCGACACACGTGTATGCGGCTACTTTGTTGCGGGTTTTGCCCATAGGACCTCTTTTCTTGTAATTTACCTCCCCGCGTTAATTTCGTTTTTCCTTGTTCTCCTTCCTGGGCTTGGATGTCGCGCAGGTTAGCTATGTTTGCCGCGCGGCGACGTTAGTTGTTGTGCTTCGACCATGTGCTGAGAAAGTGAATGAGTTTATTGATGACTTTCCTGATTTATCTTATAGTGGTGCTAAAATATTTTGTAATGTTTGTTTTCCAGAGGTAGATGCATTAATAGCAAATACGAAAAAGGCGCTTCTGAAATCTCCCAAACATATTGGAGAATTTCGCAGACAGTATCCTGGCATTTCCGAACCACCACAGCCGATTCTGACACGTTGAGGAATACGGCTCAATATTTCCAGCAAACAAAATCTGTTATTGTGCAATTCAAGATTTCAAGATACTTCCGTTGAAACAGAATTAAAGGACTACTTGATGCAATAGAAAAACTGCAAAACTTCACACTGTCGTTAGCAGAGTTACTGCAAGTTCTGGATGAAGTAAATTAAATGCTACACGATATGAACGACGCAAAAAACTGTAGCGTTAAAAAAAAGGGGGGGATGTTTAAAAAAAAGATTCAGATTTTACGACAAGTGTGGAAACATATTTGATGCTGCAAAAAGTTTACAGACTTATTTTGTTCGAAATTCTTCATCAAATGATATTACATTTCCCTATACCTAAAATGAATATCTGGGCAAATATTCGGATTTGTACAAACAATTTTGTAAAATTCGAAAGACGGCTATGAATATTCGTCCTATATGTCAAAATTTCTGATGACCAACAATTCAAAAATATGTTAAGTCACATCCAAGTGTATTAAATGTTTAGGAAAATTAGGACAGTATGAATCAAATATTACTGTACACTGACAGAATGACCGTTTGCAGCACCGCTGTTAAGATTAATGTAAGAATTCATTTGAGAAATAAAAAAAAATTCCTACAAAGTCGTTTCGATATACCGTTCTGCCAGCGCTGATGTGCCTGTTATTAAAAAGAAAAAAAGACAATAGACAATTTTATTTTGTAAGCAAGGAAAAATAAGATAAATTTAAATAAATGTATTAAAAAATAAACAAACAACTATTTCAATACATATTCAAAATTGGCACTATTCATTAAATTTCTAAACACTTATTAAGTCGTTTCGTAATTGCGCTTCTGTTAGGGAATTCAGTGTTACTAGGCAAAGAATGCTATTATCTTTAATTGCGCAAAATACATTGAATTGCTAATTTTCTTGAAATGCCCTCTGTCTAATTACGTGAGGATTTTTGGCTGCCCAAAAGTGACTGTTGCGTCTACTGAAGATACAATTTTTCGTAAATTCTGCTTCGTCTGTCCATATAATTTTTTTCCTGAAGTTTTCATCTTTCTGACAAGATATTAGGATAAATTCCCAAAAACGGACCCTTCTGAAAAAATTCTGCGGATGTAAGTTTTGTACTTGTTGATATGAAAAAGGTCTCTATTTGTGTTTTTTAACACTTTTTTAACAGACATTCGTGAGATTTCTAACGTTGTTGCTGCTTCTCGAAGAGATACAGTCGGGTTGGTATAAAAATATCCCATAACACCAATCTCCACAATTTCGTCATCAATTAATTTATAGTTTTTTAATTTATGACCCAAACTGTCCATATTCTAAACAATTTTTAATCAATCGTCGAACTACATCTTTAGACAGTATTGGCCTGTCCGGGTATCTTTTCCGAAACAGAACGCACATTCTACTTAAAATTCTTCAGATTTGCCATAAATAATCAGTAAATTCAAGTAATCCTGGTTTGTCAATTCCAAACATGACATTTTCTTGTACGTTGTAAAAAAACTAGATTACAAAATGTGCTATATACTAGGAAGTTTACTAAGACATTATCGAATTGTCACACAACTGTCATTATAAATTTAAACACACGCTAAATCGGTGAAGAACGTTCATAGCCAACTTTCGAACTTATACGAAATTTTTTAATACAACATTAATTGCGAATAATTACCTAAGCATTCATTTTAGGTATAGGGAAATGTAATATGATTTGATGAAGAATTTAATATTTCGTCATCTACAATAAAAATATACGGACTGTTCTATTTAAAATTACATAAATGTTAATATTTGAAGTTTAATGTGTTTGATCGATAAATGTTGACACCCTGTATAGTATTTACACAAAAATATAAATACTTTTCAATAGCCTATATTTATAGCTTACTAATTCGCAAAAATCATTAATTAACACTTTTGCATACCGAGTAAATAAGCGATAAAACACTATGATGATTTTACTGACATCTTCCTAAAAATCAAGTTAGCTTTAAAACGGTAATATTTAGACCTATGGAAATCGATCGATTTTATGTCAAATTAATTACTGAATTCAAATGTTTTATAAAAATTAGGGGAATCAATTAAAGAAAATTGAGTGAGCGTTACTTCCGGTGTATCCGGAAGTTGACTAGAAGTGCCGACATTTTCTAAAAGTTAGCCCCCTCGAACAAAATAAGTCTGCAAATTTACAAATTTGGAACCTGCTTAGTGATATATATATGCATATGTATATCCCCAATCCGGCGGTCGATATTAATATTCGCTTTGCTAGTGTTTCTATAAAAATGGAGAAAAAATCGAATATAGGGTCGTCATTAAACTCTTGCATTTGAAAGACAATACGCCTATACAAATTAAAGTCGAGATGGACGTTGTTTACGGGGACTCTGTACCATCATTTGCTACGGTGAAGTTTTAGACAGCTGAATTTAAACGTGGTCCTACCGGGATGGGTTGATGATGAACGTTTGGGACGGCCAGGAACTGCAACCACTACCGACAGCATCGGAAAAGTTCACCAAATGGTACTGCACGACCGTCGAATTAAGGTTAGAGAGACAGAACAGGCTGTGGATATCTCGAAAAAACGTGTTGGTCATATGTTGACTGAAGATTTGGGCATGAAAAAACTAATCGCGCGGTGGGTGCCCCACTTGCTCACTCAGGACCAAAAATGCATTCGACTGAACATTTCTAAAGCCCTGTTGAAGCAGTTTAAGCGAAATAAGTGGGAGTTTTGGCGTCGATTAATAACTGTGGATGAAACTTGAATAGGCCGGTTCACCGCAAGCCAAGCCACAGTCGAAACAGTGGACTGCGAAGGATGAACCGGCTTCGAAAAAGGCGACGAATGTGATGGCGACCGTTTTGGGGATAGTTAAGGAGTTGTGTTAAATGGATATCTTAAAAAAGGAAAAACAATAACGGGGGCATACTACGCATCATTACTGGACGAGCTGAAGGCAGAAATTGCGGGAAAATGGCCGCATTCGAAAGTTTGTTCCACCAAGACAACGTGCTATCTCATACTTCAGTGGTCGCTATGGCAAAAATTCATGAATTGGAGTTCGAATTGATAGCCCACCCACCCTATTCACCAGATCTACCCCAGCGACTGTTTCCTGCAATTTGTTCGTACGAGGATGGTATGAGAAGTACCCGTATTTGGAGATAGATAACGCTTTGTGTTAAGATCTGCATTGCCGACTGTGAGTACTATTGTTTGGTCGACGTCTGTCAAAATTTTGGAGAGATTCATCGAGTAGTGTTGTTTTGGGAGCTGTTGAAAGTGAGCAAGTTTATGTATTTGTGGAACCATGGAAAAAGAATAATAGCGGTCAGTGATTCCATTTCCTTTTTTGGATGGGAAAACGTATTGAGAGAAATTGGGAGTAGTCTATAAGGACCATGCACCTTCGATGACTATCATTAGACACTGGTTTAATGAATTTAGGCAAACATTCGTCTTTGATGAGGAGCGGCGAGGTCGTTCCACTCAGGTGACTATGGAGGATATGATTAATAAAGTTCATGATATCGTGTTAGCAGACCGTCGGATGAAGATTAGAGATAGCAGTCTCGCTAATCTTCACCCATATGGTAAACATCTCAATTGAACGTGTGTAGAATATCCTTCACGAAAAATTGAGTATGAAATGGTTATCGGCGAGATGTGTTCCACGTCTGCTGACGATTGATTAAGAAGAGAATTGCGTGATAACCTTAAAGCAATATTTGGACATGTTTAAGCGTAAAACGAGTTAGTTTCTGTTGCGTTATGCGAATATGGATGAGACATGGATACATTACTACACGCCAGAAACCAAAGGTCAGTCGCCAAAATGGGTTTTTTTCCGGCGAACGTATACCAAAAAAGACGAAGACGATTCCATCAGCTGGAAAAGTTATGGTGACGATTTTTTGGGATTCGCAAGGCATAATCTTAATTGATTTATTGGAGAAGGGAAAGACAATCACGGGACAGTACTATGCTGATTTATTAAGTCGACTCGACGCTGAACTGAAGGGAAAAAGGGCTTCACCTAGAGAAGAAAAAAAATAGCTACCATCATGGTAATGGCTCGTCCCACTCATCGGCAATTGCGACAGCAAAACTAGTCCAGTTACGGTACGATTGGTGCCCCATCTACCATATTTACCAGATTTGACTCCCTGTGACTTATTTCTTTTTCTAAACCTGAAAAAATGGCTTAACGGAAAGCGGTTCACGTCAAATGAAGAGGTCATTGTCGAATCAAAGGACTATTTTGCGGAGTCCGGCAAATCTTATTATTTGGATGGGTTAAAAAAGTTGGAACATCGCTGGACTAAGTGCATAGAGCTACAAGATTATGTCGAGGAATAAATTTACTAAGTATAAAACAATTGGGTTGTCTTTCTTAACACAGATATTTATCATATCATCCTTGTAATTCTCAATTTAGGGATTATCGTGGATATTCGTGAAAAAAAAATTGTAAAGCAATATAATTTTACCTTAATATACCTTGTTAAATTTCTAACTTCAAATTTCTTTTGGATTCTATAATCGTAAAAAAATAGTACTTTTTGAAAAAATGTATATTGCTTATTCGTAGATTACATTGAAAATGTGCAGGTTTAGGTCGAACTTCCGTAGTAATAATATATCGGATATTTATAATACTACGTTAGTTTTATAAAAGCACCTAATGCTTCTACGGTTCTAGATTTGTCTCTACGCTGGTATTTTATGAGAGCATATAATAGTAGGTAATGTTCCACTTTTTCCTGGAAAGAAATCATCGCGTTTCCTCCTAGGAAGGGTACTATTAAGAGCGCACATGAACGGCGTCCGTATTATTAACCACAATTATAAAGGAGAATTACTGTTGCAGGTGTAGGTATACCCATTAAGCTCCCACTTGAAGTTATTCCGTCTAGCAATAATGTTCTATTGCCAGCGAAGACGTGATGAAATAAATCTGGAAATAACTAAGTTGTGCTGCTGTTTATCCCTTTTGTTGAAATAATAGCACGTTGCATTGTATTAAAGACACAAAACAGTCTGCGCATCGCTTGATACCGTTCACCATACCAAGGCGTACTATATACAACATTGGCTCCGTTTTGGGATAATTGCAGCATCGCCGTTTGCGTACATTGAGTTAATCTAAACGAGGGTTTCACCATATTACAGCATGCACCGGTATAGCAGTATAAGTGGTATGTGGTGGTACAGGTCTGCTTTTGCGATAGCCTTAGCCGAGCTTAGATGAACGAGTAATGGAAAGAAATGGTGACGTGCATTAGCAACGCTAATGAAAGCGAAATATGGGATTCTATACCTGTTCTATGATTAGACATATACAGTAATTAATAATTATCAGTGCATAATCTGAAAATATTTTTAACTTCACATGATGTCACTTGTCATAACTTTACCCAAATTTATCTGTTGATATTAACAATTGTTTTTTGAATGCACGGAATTATACAGAAATGTTATATGGTATGTTTATTAGCAGTAATCATGAATCATAACAGAGTAAAATATGGGATATGTTGGTAATATGAGATACCAAGGTTTCTCAATAATATATGTTGTTACATCTACCAAACGAGTCGTGAACTTTTAGGCTAGTCCTATTATTAAGGTTACAGTGACCCATGAACAAATTTAGTATTTCCACCGTTTAACAGAAGGGATATTCTAAACTGCGTGCTTTTAAAACTTTAACAGGTAAGTACATATGAGTGATTATTTGTTTTCGTAGTTTGTTATTATTTAAGCGTCTGTTACCATTGACTAGTACGTGAAATGGGTTTTATAAAAATATTACTGCCATTTATTATTTTTAAATTCCTAGCGAAACCTAATCTAAAATATCGGGAAAGGTAAATGAATGGTCCTGTACTCACAAAAATTCTTGAATATGTAAAACCTAACTTGCGACCGGTTTCGGGTACATGCCCATCCTCAGGCCAAACTAAAAGGACATCATGGGTGTATTACAATGTATAAATTGCTAAATGTGTACATAAAATAGTTAGACTTGAGTACTGGATTTTGTAAATTTATATTGGAGTGTTATATGTATAAAATATTGAAAAGTAGAAGTTGATTTTAAATTTTATTTGAAATTTGTAAGTGATGTAAATAAAGGGTTTTCCATTAGAAGCGCTCGATTTTTGTAACGCAATAAAACAAATTGTGAGAATGATAGTGATCTATTTTTGTTTCTATTATAAAGTACATGTGTTAACATTATGTTTTAAAAATTATATCAGGTAAATGTCCGCCGCGGCTTTGCCCGGTTTGTTGAATCCTGGATACCCAATTTGTGATGACGTTATCGCATAAAAGTGGCTCAATTTCAGCAATAACGCGTCTAATGTTGACCTTTAAGGCAGCAACCGTTCGCGGTTTGTTAGCATAGACTTTGGATTTTAGAAAGCCCCAGAGAAAAAAATCCAGTGGCGTTAGGTCGCAGGATCTGGGCGGCCAATTAACGTCACCATTTCGCGATATAACGAAACCTTCAAATTTCTCATGCAATAGTGTCACTGTATCACGTGCCGTATGGCACGTAGCACCGTCTTGCTGAAGCCAAATGTTTGTTAGATCGATTCCATCCACTGAAGCCCAAAAAAAATCTCTTATCATAGCCCTGTATCGCTCACCGTTGACAGTAAGTGCCACTTCTTCTTCGTTTTCGAAAAAATACGGACTGATTATTCCGCCGAACCACAGTGCACACCATACCGTAACTTTTTCGGAATGTAGTGGGACCTCATGAATCTCCCGTGGGTTTTCGTCGCTCCAAATTCGGCAATTTTGCTTGTTAACAAAGCCACTTAACCAGAAATGAGCCTCGTCACTAAACATTATTTTTCGGCCAAAATCAGGATCGACTTCCAACTGCTCTAGCGCCCAATTAGCGAATGCACGCCGCTGCTTATGATCGTTGGGCTTTAGTTCTTGGGTTAATTGCACTTTATAAGGGTGAAGCCCTAAGTCCTTATGCAGGATTTGCCAAGTTGTCGTCGAAGACAGGCTAAGTTCTTGAGCTCGACGCGGATTCTCATGCACACTTTCCCGGACTGCAGCAATATTTTCAAGGGATCTTGCGTTTCGCTGACGTACAGGCACTTTCCGATCTGCCACAGACCCAGTTGCTTCGAATTTGTTTATTAAACGTCGAATTGTGGATTTTGAAGGACGATCATTGACACCATAAATTGCACGGAGTGCACGAAACGTTTGACGAATAGAACATTGGTTTTGATAATAATTTTTTACCATTTCGACACGTTGCTCGGTCGTGTAACGCTCCATAATGAAATGCAGAGACTAACTGAATACGGCTGCCAAAGATATCACCTATGTGATTATCGACTTCGTCATGAGCCGTTGCCAAACATCGAGCGTTACTATTGGAAAACCCTTTATTTGTAAAGTTACCTTAAATTAACAAAGTTGTTATATGAGTGAAAAGGTTTTTTATTATTTAAGGATGATTACTTTTAATTAATTATCATTATATTTACTTATGTTTTTTTTGCTAATCTAAAATGTTTACAATGTGGGTTGTTGGGAATATGGAATACCACTACTCCATATTTGCACACCCGTTTCTTCAGATATGTTTTCTATAAAACTTTCCTTTTTCTATCTTAGAATGCCAAAAAGAAGTCAACGTCGAGTTTGTAAAAAAAGAAAACAGTACAGTGAAGAAGAAATGAGTCTGGCAATTACAGTAGTCAGAGAAAAAAGGATGTGACGGGTGCAAACAGTTATGTTATTATTGCGATTATAACATCTGTAGGTTTTAACAGTAAATAAATGTTACGTAGCAAATTTCCTGTGTATTCTATATTTGAAGAAATCTAAGTAAAGATCTTGGTCCGTAACTGTTTTGAGTATACTCTAGTGAAATTGAACTTTAAATAACTCGATTTACAACAAAGATGTACTCATAAAACAAAATGGTATTCAATATTTGCATTTTCTATTCTACAAATTCAAAAATAAATGTAGAAAATAATACTAAAATTAGGACGTGTGTATAGTTTTGCAATGTACTAATTTCACACTACTCTATGTAAACACCAAAACTAAAAGAAAGTCTTCCTGGAACCAAATTAAGATGTTTACTAATCAACAAATTAATGCTAATATAGCTCATGGTATTGGTGGAATCATTTCCGGCAAAAAACAAAGCGAGGGAAAAGGGGACAGCGTAAACCCGCGAACATGTTTCTGCCTGCCCGGCGTCATCAGCGCGGTTCCGTACCTGTCCTTCTCCCGCGCTATTGTTTTTCACCTCTCGAGTATATGTCTAGAGAATAGCGACAACAACTGGGGATGCAGACTCCTACCTCCTATCGAGCATCCCGAGTTGTTGTCGTTATTCTCTAGACCATATATGGGCAACACCCGGCCCTCCACCAGCTTCAATCCGGCCCGCAAGAGAAATTCAAATAAGGGGCAAAAAAAATTAAAGATTTAACACACATAGTTTATTTGTAATTACCGTCAACCAACCCAAAACTGTATTTATTCAAATCATAAAGATTAAAATCGATAAATAATTTTATTAAGCGTACGCAATGGAACGCCACAGATCGAGTCAGAAATAGTCGTTAGAAAGAGACAAACAGATAAACATTCGGGAAGCCGCCCGATGACCTCGAGAGTATTCTAGTTGCTTATTGCGGGTAATATATAAACCGCTCAGCGTGCGTGTCAACTCATTACTCCTTAACAACTGATAAGAAAAGACGCGGGAAATATTCAAGCAAATTCAGCTCAGAAGAAAAAAATCTATCAAGATGTCTGGTTTAAAAAAGCGGAAAGTGGACACAGAATGTCGTCAATTCCAAAACAAATGGACTGAAGAATACTTTTTTATCATGCACAGTGGTAAACCTATGTGTTTGCTGTGCAACGAAACAATTTCTGTTTTAAAAGAATACAATTTGAAGCGGCATTACTCCAGCAAGCATTTTGCTTAATATAAATTACTTACGGGCTAGTTAAAAAAGGATAACATTAAAAAACTCATTACCGATTTAGGGAAACAGCAAGAAATGTTCCATTCACAAAGATCAAATCTAGACAGTGTTGTTAAAGCTAGTTTTATAGTTAGTTCCAAAATAGCGAAAACATCGAAGTCATATTCTGAGGGAGAGTTGCAGAACTTTTGTGTCCAGAAAAGAGAAAAGAGTTTGAGAAAGTGAGCTTATCGCGACGTACTGTTGTTCGACGTATAGATATGATGGCTAGTGATATCAAAAAAAACATTGACTGATAGACTGGCTGGTTTTCAAGCATTTTCGATTGCTTTGGATGAGAGTACAAATTTATCTGACACAGCCCAGTTAGCTATTTTTATACGAGGTGTTGATGAAGAATTTGTAGTGACAGAGGAATTAGTGGCTTTACGGCCGCTACAAGGGACCACTACTGGAAAAGATATTTTTGCCGAGGTCCAAAGTACTTTTGAGCAATATGGTTTGCAGTGGTGTAAATTAGTTGGAGTGTGCACAGATGGTGCGCCTTTAATGGTCGGACCACGAAAAGGTTTTATCGGAATTCTGAAGGAAAGAGCAACCGCTATGAATGTGCAAGAATGTGATTTAATAATTCTGCATTGCATTATTCACCAACAAAACTTGTGCTCTAAGTCCATTCGACTGAAGAATGTTATGGATGGGTAGTAAATACCATCAATTTTATTAGATCCCGCGGTCTTAACCAGCGCCAGTTTAAAGCATTTTTGGATGAACTCTCTTCAGAACACGATGATGTGACTATATTAACATTAATTTGTTGATTAGTAAACATCTTAATTTGGTTCCAGGAAGACTTTCTTTTAGTTTTGGAAATGAATACAAATCACTAGGAGCTAGGTCGGGTGATGGATGCCCCGTCAGCTCAAAACCTTCTTGTAAACTGCGTTTAAGAAAACCAGGCTTTTATGCACTGGAGCATTGTCCTGACACTTTCCTCTTCTTTTTCTTTAACACAATTGCGAAGTTTATTAATTAATGTGGCGCAATATTGACCCGTGATTGTCTGGACGCTCTAGCTAGTCAATTAATAAAATTCGTTTCGTCAACTGTAACAAACCGATCTAGTATAAGTAATAAAAATAAGTAAAAAGGAGATAACGAGCTGTGTGTCTTCCCAGCCAAGAAGAGGATAAATTCGGGAAATTCATTGTCAATTCTTGAAGGTTACTTGATATTATGGTATATCCAGGATTGACGTTATGTTGACTCCTGTACACCTTGTTAGTTCTATCGTTATAAGTTTAAATTCCGTATATCAAGAGGCATCGGATTTCTTCACAACGAACAACAGAAGCCATCAGAAGCTAAGCATATTTATTGATACAATTCCTATATACGACCTAACTTTTTTACATACTGTGTTCAATTTATATGCGCGTCTTGCTCTTGTAAAAGGCACGTCGCATAGCCAGCATACTGGGTGCAATTTTTTCGCGATTCTCCGCGGTATTGGTAACGAAATATTTTATCAGCGGTAGCAGATCGCGAGGCGAACAATGAATGTACGACACGTCCGCATCAACATCTCTCCGGCTCTCCAATTCATCTTCGTGCTGCGTGCGTAAATCGCAGAGTGCGTCGGACGTTGAGACCCGCCGCGCTTGATTTACGGCGTCATCGTTCTGAAACAGAGGAGAGCCAAGATCCAAGAGCCAGCTGAACGGATCCAATGCCACCGCCCCATATATGTACGTATGTAGAGGACGAGCGGTGGCCGGTCGCGTCGTCCTCTTCAAAATTTTTATCTCTCCCTTATACCTTGTTTGTAGTTGCCTCTTCGGGTACGTCTACGTCTGATTTACGACGGTTGTTCGGCCGCCTTATTTGCGCGCTCCCGGTTCTCTTCGTTTGTCCTCACGTGAAAAGTTCGTCCGGCCCGTCGGTTGTCTATGTCGTCGTAGCCGTCCGCACCAACGGATAACGCTGACAGCAGCCGAACGCTGATGCTGATCGACATCTTCGTTTTGCGTCAATTACCATAAAATACATACATATAGCGAGAGAGTAGAATGTGAACGATTGAACCATTAAGATTTAAATAGTTAAAATTGCACGTGTATTACCCGTACTTAACGTATTTTATACCGCATTAGTCGCAATACGGTGAACATTGCTACTGTTAACGGTACAGTTAGAAAAATAGTTTACAGTCTGTGGTAGGAGATAGTATAGAGCATGCGATCCCTCACTATCATAATGTGAAATGGCATGCCGTTATAAAGGTGTTTCAAATCAATTGCTAAAGTTGACAAATATCGATGGATAATAACTTGCTTATTTTAAGTATCCAACAAAAGAAGTTCGTTAACAAAGCACTTTCAAGAAAATGATTACTTGCTACCTTCGTTGCACATGTCGCAAGCATTACTTTGGAGGTTTGAAGAACGGTTGATGATGAATGGCATACAGTACTTGTTTGCCAGAAGTCATCAATGAAATCAGGGAAAAGTATCGACAACGTCGCATCATCCTTCATCATAACAACGTCAACTCTCACACAGCACGTCAAACAATGGATTATTTGAAGGAATAATATCGAATTGATGTCTCATTGCTCGTATTCACCTGATTTATCACCTAACAACTTATTTTTGTTCCAGAATGTCAAACAGAAAATGCGTGGACAGCGATTTTTATCACTTCAAGAAATTGGTGAAGCCTTAAAAAACCGTTTTGGAGATACCTTCAGAATGAAAACAATGTTCCAAGAATTGGTTCGAACGCTGGCAAGAGTGTATAAATCTTAAAAGGCGAATAGTTTGAAAAACAATAAAATGATTTGTACTAAAAAAATGTTTTTTCTTTCATTGCTTTTGTAAAAACTTTAAAGATATCTCTTGCGGTTAAGAGACATCGCGACTCCTTTTCCTTAGAGTTTTTTTTTAATTTGCATTTTATTAGGTACAACTCTTATTTTCATAAACTCTTTGCACATATTACATGTAAAATGTTAAATAAATAAAAAATTGAGAAATTACATAAAATTTGTCGTTCTTTTAACCTAAAAATATATTCCTTTTTAAATGAATATGTTATATTATTAATTCACACCATAAAAGAAATATATTTTTTTACCAATTCTCTTGAAAATTCTGCTTTAAGTGATTAATTTACTGTAATTATCTAACAATAAGTAGTGAAATGTTCTTAAATGTGGGAAATTGTTAAATTTTCGCAAATTAGGTAAATAATTATACAAACTGAGAGTTCAGAAGTGTTCTAAAACACATTTTCGGCAATTTAAATGAACTTTAATATTAATTTATGGAATTTAACGAAAATTAAAACTGAAAATTGAAAACTAATCTGGATTTTATGAGGATGTCATATAAACTCTATGTTTATGTGACATTTACAGGAAACCTGCATATTCTTAACTACCAATCTTCACTACTACCTTGAATTTATAGTACGATTTGAAATATTAAACACTTTGTAACTTGGAATACAGCCAGATATATGTTACCTTGATGAAAACTTAACTCAAAGTCAGAAAATTCATTGGCGTCCTTCTACTCGTTTATTTTCAACGCGGCGATTGTTTTATAATAATAATAATAACATATATTTGTCCAACAGATTACAATCTAATAACAGGACAATGATCAACTTAAATTTGAGTGGTACCTTACATAGTATAGAAAAGAAACATACAGCATGGAAACAAAAGCTGTAATACAAATACATCAATTAATAATCGAAGAAAATGTCTGCAAAGTTCGCGTTTGAGCTAATAGCAGTATGGACTAACGGGGCTTTCAACATTACATTAGTCCGAGAAGTAGGAATCCAAAAAGTGTTAACTTGTCTAGCTCATAAACGCGGAACGCAAAACACTGAATGAGACTGACATTGTGGACAGTCGATCTTGTTCCAAATCAATCTTTTTAGGAATAACTCACTTATTGATTCTCTTCGCATATACAAAGAATCGAACGAATGGCACTATAAGAGGAGTAGATATTCGATGTTTCTCACTGGGTATGTGCCATCGATTCGGTATGATTGGTTTTTCAAGAACTTTTGCTGAATACGCTCGATAATTTGTTTATAAATTTCATAGTATGGATACCACACAACGCACGCGTAATTGAAGTTTGCTACGGACGAAGGCATTAAACAATGAGCATAGAGTTAGAGAGTTCGTAAAGTCCCTAGACATGTGCAGGATAAATCCCAAAAATGTTAACACGAAGTTCCCTAAAGAAATAAACGAAACCTCAAATTACAATGTGAAATATAAACAAATTGAAGGCTTACCGTTCAACCGGGGAAAACGATTAACACGATGGTGATGAACTAAGATATTGACACCACACATGGCAAAGCAAAATGGTAGCTAGGGATGCCGCAATCAAATCCTGTATAATAGTAATCCGGAGCCGTTCTCTCCAAAACATCAAACCAAAATCCAAAATCAACCAACGGCGACGGTTATAAATAGGTTTCCACAAATATCCACAATGTGATACAATTGTATAAACTTGGAACTACCACTTCACGGACGTCACTCTAGATGGTTAAGCCACAAGTGATCAAATTGCACTCCGAGAAGGCGGAAATTCAACGCCAGATG
The DNA here is from genome assembly GCA_029619315.2 of Dynastes maya. Classification (NCBI taxonomy): domain Eukaryota; kingdom Metazoa; phylum Arthropoda; class Insecta; order Coleoptera; family Scarabaeidae; genus Dynastes; species Dynastes maya. Next base: position 56,075,438 of record JAROYE020000001.1, read on the forward strand.
TCAGTCATCCCAATCGGAAATATGTATGTCACAGACAATATAGGCTGTCCCAGAATTTGGAAGTTGGAAAACGCGAACCGAATGATTAAAATGGCATAATACATAAGTAAGATTGAAGGATTCTAAATGATCAAATAAAGAAGAACTAAACATATCAAACAGAGCTGGGACCAGTAAAACTATGAAAACGCAACTGGGCCTGCGTACCCGTATCATTGAACACACTTCTAGACTGGCCTAAACCAACAGAGCGAAAATTGACATCACACAGTCACGCGACCAACCGCTTGACGCAAAAATCCCCAATATCCGTCAGTAAACAAATATAGACAGAAACGCTTCCAATTTGAAGAGGAAAAAAATAATATGAGAAAAGATAAAAGGGTTCTTTAGACATGGAACAAGGAAAGTATGAACTCTCAAGAAGAAAATAGTCTAATTTTAACTCTATTCTAGGTGTACAAAAATTAACAACACTGCAAAAGGCAAATCAAATGTGGTATCCAATAACCAAACTAGCCGAAAGAGTAACATGAGGGTGAATAACTAAAAGGAAATCTATGGAAAATATCCATATTTACCTACGCTTGAAAGTGATAGAAATGTTTTAAACAGAACAGATACAATTACAAACAATTCAACTGAAAATATATAAAACTACGTGACTCTTGACAGTATAGATATTTGTTGACATAAATTTAAGTACGATATCGCAACATCGCATCCGAAAATAAAGGTAGCGTTATTGATAAGCTTCTAGCTAGAGATACACTGCTGCTATTAAATCCCATACTGCATGCAGAGGTCGAGGCGGTGTATAGTATAGTTAATAACTAATAAGTGTTAAATATTAAGGCAACCGTTACAAATCCATAGAAAAATACAGCATGTATAGGATTTAGTTTTTATTTGACACTGCTATAAAATATACGGAACTTGGTAGACTTTTGAAAAAATTGTAAATATTTCCAAAACCACAAGACAAGGACAAAAAATATTCAGAATATAGTGCATAAAACTAAAACGATATAATACACAGATTGTTCTACTTAAAGAAAAATTAACTCAGTTGCGTTGCGCGGTAGATAATCGTCTGGTGAAGTTAGACATATTTTTAGGTTAGACACTGGTAACTACTATATACGCCTTTCTGTCAAATTTTAATTTCATTTTTTTGAATAATAAATGGACTTTGACAAACTGTTGATTCATCTTGTACATACGGTTGTACAGTTATGGTTGTATTTCCTCCTCCTCCTAAATATTTAATAATTCTGTTTCTCTGACAGTATTTCTTCGATTTAACAACATTTGTTGACGCTTGCGCATATAACCTATACACAATACACTGACAGCTCGCAAGGTGGATCCAACGCCAGCGTCATTTAATTAAAGACGCTGTTGGTTTTTAATTCCTTTTGCGGTGTGATAAACTTATTTTCTTTTAAACATTATTTCTCTTGTTACTAATTAATTGTAACATTGTTGTCAGAACAAAAGTTTTTAAGAATATTAAAGGAAAAACATGCACACCGGCGTAAAGACAAATAGTATTGAACTTAATGAAAGAGAAGTGGTCGTACCGAAAAATTGCAGCGCAACTAAATTGTTCTAAAACGATGATAGAGCATGTTGTTAAATATTCTAAAATACATAATACAACTGAAAGTATGCTTAGGAAATTACGACCACGAAAATAGTAAGACTAAGGCATAGAAAGACCGATATCACTAAACACAGTTTAACGTTGTTTGAAGCAGGCGAATCTGTTAGATAGAGTAACTCTCAACACTTCTATTTTTAGTGGGTCCGATACAATCCCAAGTCACCATGCTTCTGCGCTTCACCCTTTACAGCGAGGGAGAGATGGTAATAAAGCCGCAGAACACTTTACATACACAATTTATACGCTAAAGGTTCCTGAGGTTACGACAACCTTCAAAAGCTTATACACCGTCACTACACGTTAAAAAGAGCGCTAGAAACCGAGCAGCAAGATTGAAATTTGCTCGTGGACACAGACATGATGAATGGAAACGAATATTATTTCCTGATGAGACGCAAGTAAATAGAGTTTGCTCTGACGAGCGCTTTCTTGTTCGTCGTTCGTATAAAGAACAGTACAACAGCAGATATACTGTGAAAACTATCAAACATGGAGTAGGAGAAGTGAAGGTATGGGCTTGCTTGTCCTGGTGTGGAGTTGGACTTATGTATATAATTTCCGGAATAACGGATAAATATGTTTACATTAACATATTAGAGAATGTTCTTATACCGTATGCCGATGAATTCCTACCGGTTACATGGGTCTATCAATATGACAATGACCAGAAACATACTTCAAAGGTTGTTAAAAAATTCTTATCAGGTTATGCGATTGAGGTTTTGGAGTGGCCTCTTGCAGCTCGGACCCGATGTAAAGCGTGTAGTAAAACAGAAAACACATAAGAATATAGACGATCTATAGACAGCAACAGAGCTTTCGTCGAAAGATAACTTCTGAGCGTTGCGAACAACTCAGCAGGTCCATGTCTACTAGAAGCCAAGAAGTTATAGGAAGTAAAGCATACCCAACAACATTTTAATGGATACGAGATATTTTAAACAATATTGAATGACAAACCTGATAGCCGTAATTAGTTGGCATACTGATTAAGTATTTAGAAAATATCTTTCCTTTCTTATTTTCAATTTCATAGAGCAATGTACTAGATCTTTATTAATTCTATAAGTGAATGTATTGTAACTTGAATAAAATAAAATTGGGTTGTGTGTACATTTGATTAAAAATAATTTCATTCAATACGTTATTACTTCTGTTAACTGTTAACTCCTCAATTAGTTGATCACAACTGTATATGGATCAGTTGGACATATGTGTCAATGAGGACCTAATTACGAAAATGCTTTCATTGCATTTAATATCGCTTTAAATTTACTACTTATCTTCTACAAATCTAAACAATTCACATTATTGCAATTGTAGAAGCAGTAGCAGAGTCGACTATTGGCATATTTTTGCATTAAATATTAACATTTTTGTTGTGTCAAAACAAATAGAAATATCGATGTGTTGTTTTTATTTCGACCAGTAGAACCACATTTATTGTGCAATAAAATTTTAATTTTCTTTTTGTTGAAATAAACGGATAATTTAACAATGTTAATTCCGCATAGGTTTTTGAGCTAGATTTACTCACAATAAAGCAAAAGAACTGAATTGTTAAATTAATACATCATTCTTTCACTATATTGAATTTTAATTTCAGAAAGTAAAACTGCCAATGGTTATCTTACAACAATTTAACTACGCATAAATGCAGATAAAACTCCATGTATCTTGTTTTGTAACCAAATTAAAATATTACATTCAATGTAATATTGCTATGCTAAACAAAATGAAATCTAACCCAATCTTTGTGCCTTTGGTTTTAGTCTGAAAGTCAAATATGAGATGGCGCACACACGTTGACGTCCTTCGTAAAGAACGGTTCAAAGAGCACTACGTCTTATAGAGTAAAAGTGGAACTGTTGGACCACTTGAAAAATTCGTCATAAATTCTTTATACGACGTACAATTTTTAGAAATAATTAAGAACTATAAGAATAGCAGTAATTAGACATGTTATAAGTACTACAAATTAATTGTGAGTGAATCGAGGAGGTTTGGTTATAATTAGAGTTGCTTAATTTGCGCCAACAGCCAGCGGCGGGCGCATAAAAGTTTACACAAAATAAATGGTCAAAAATAAAATATAATACGTGCTCAAACACTTACCGTCTTAAGAGTCTTCCGTGAAATCACAAAGTGAATAATGTTTGTTAAATATCTGCAACATTAGATATGTTTCCACGGTTGTTTCGACAAACCGAGTGCGGCGTGAGGAAAAAGTGTGTTTATATGCAGAAAACGAACGTTTTACATCTAGTGACGTTATGTTTGCGTAATTAAAATAATCTTTGGAACAACTTAACGGTTCTGTTGACGCACCTTCACAAATTTGTCTTAATGTGTCAAAATCAGAATCTTCCTCTAAAACGCTTTCAAACCTTTCTAGAACACAAACATTTTTTGCGTCTTCTACCGCGCATAGCTGTGCGTGAACATGTTGCACTATTTGCAGAGATTCCACTAACGACACCGAAGGATTTTGTAATTTTTCTATTGCCTCCAGTAGTCCGAAGTAATTGTTCTGAATAGTTTTTAAATCCGTTTTAACTTGACTATCTTGAAATTTCGACTGGCTTTCCTTGATAGCCGCAGCTTCCTTTGGATCGAATTGTAAAACCACGTTCTTAATATTCTTAAAATATTTATGATAATAAAACGCGGCCTGTAACCATGTTCCCCAACGTGTAAGAATAGGTTCTGGTGGCTCAGGCATACGGGGGCACAGTCTGTGAAATTTGCGAATACGTTTTGGGGATTTGACAAACATTGCTTTTGTATGCGCTATTAGAGCGTCTACCTCAGGATAACATTTTATAATACTATCTACCACATGACTGAAAGCATGAATTTTACACGTAATATGTAACAAGTCAGTACAATGTTTTTTAAGAGACCGGCCTACAGAAAGCATGTTTGCGGCACCATCACTCGTAAACATCAACAGTTGGTTTGTTGAAAGTTCAAACTTTTCAAATGTATTTAACTCTAACTTTGAAATTACTTCGGCAGTACATTGTTGTATTCGTCTGGAAGCTAATAGAATTGAAGGTGACGATTGATGTGGTTTCATTGTACGTACTACTACATTAACCATATAATGTTTTTTTACGATCTGTTGTTTCGTCCACACATAACTACAGTTTTTTATCTTTCAACTCCGTTTTAATTCTTTTTTCAACATGTTCACGAGCATATGGCACAATTCTTTGTAACGATGCCCGACTTGGTAATTTGCAGTCCGAATATTTATTCCAAAAGGAGACATATGGTTCCTTGTCTAGTGAATTAAACGGTAGATTACACGCAATAAAGGTAACACATAAATGAAATTTAAACTTGTCATAGTGTCGTGCGCAATTTTTTTTTTAAGAATGCTGTTTACTATTTACGTGACGTAGACAATCCCTTTTGGACCAACACATTAAAGGAATATTACAAACTACACATTGAATTTTAACTCCATCATAATTTAGGTCAGGCATTTCTGCTATAAATTCTGTAACTTTGTCTAATATTGGTCGTTTTCGCGACGTAGGCAACATTTTTAAAACAAACGTAGAATACGAAATAGTGTTTACGGCAGCGTACATGTATACACAACAGATCTGGTTGAGACTCGCAGTTATACTGAGGGTTGTATCGAACCTCCGCCACTGCCCGTTGGCGCTAGTGAGCAACTCTAATTGTAATGATCGATTTTTTTTATAAATACCATATAAATGTTCGAGATTTTGTATGTGTGTGATGATATTAACCGATTAATATCTTCATCCATTCCGATAAGTGGCTTCTAGTATATATGTATTTAGTTTTAAAATCAAACGCAACTATAATTTTACAATCACTACAAAGGGAATAAAATATATCCAGTTTATAGAATGGAAATGTAGTTATTTTGTCCTTTGAACAATCATTTCAATTCTTTACGGCTAAACGGTTTAATCGATAGTAATTTCCAAGACATAAGTTTATAATTATTTCATTTCCAAATGCAAACCAGGCGGATTACACAAGTAATTACTGTTGTAAATCGTTACCGCATGCATATTACTTAATGGGAAACACAAAAGATTTTAACGCAATAGGTGGCTACTGCCTCGGCAGACCGCGTTAAGTGTTAATAAATTCCTTTTACCGATACGTCAAATTACGTTCGCGATAAATCAATTCACCTAAAAAGGTAAAACGGCCGCAGCAACTACTTCTCGGACTCTATAAAACTTTGTGCCGCGCTTGGGAGCAGCGCGCTCGTTCATTTGTTAATAACCTAATCATAATTTCTTTATTACCTGTTTGGGATAATTTGAAAGGAAAATCGACGAAGCATATCAAATAATCGTTCTAGGGAATTGCACAGAAGGTAATTTGCAGTCCGCGTAATTTGCATAATTGTTATTACACAGCCGTTAATAATTAGGAATAGATTGCACACGCACACACAATGATACCATTTCCTGAACGCGCTTTGCCCTGCGCAAGGCTTCATTGGACTATTAAATACGGATTCCGACGTTAGCCGGTAGATGGCGCTTAAAGTACGTAATCGAATAAAATTGCTTCCTACAAGCGAAGGAACATACATATAAATATGTAACTAACAAATGGTTTAGCATTATTTTAACGAATTGGCTACTGAATGATCACGAGTGCATATAAATTTTAGATAATAATCGTTGGTTATATAAGATAGTAACATCGACAATAAATATCTTGGCCTAAAAAGCTAATAGGGTAGTACTATAATGTAGCTTTGTTTCCGCATGCTTTATAAGTGCAATACATTGTAATGAGATTCTTTAAAAACTTTCTCAGGAATAGCGAAGATAAAAAATTACATAAGTGGGATCTAGATGAATTTTGTAATTTTACTAATGAGTTTGTAATCCGCCAAACTCGAAACCTATCGATGCAGTGTGATGTTTTAACTGTAATTAAATAGTAATTCTGGTTGATTTTTTGCTATTAATCAATAGAAGTCGCAATTAAGCATATTTATCAAATTTATACAACAATATTGAAAGCATATACAGGTGATCGAGTACTTCGACAGCAAATTTAGATATTGTACAATTTAAAAAGTATACACAAAACCATAAAAGACAATTTTTTATAATAATTTAAGTCGGGTAATATTACCTCTTTCTTCGGAATACAGTAAAGTAATCTTTAAGTAAAAAATTATAGAAATGGATCATAAGCCGTTAATACCAGATACAATATATCTTTTAAACTCTTTGTAGTAAAAGATATGATATATACTTGCTATTTGTCCTTTTTCCAGTATTTTTCTGGGGTAACAGGTAATTCGTATTTCTTATGTAATTGATGCAAGGAACTACGTTGTTAAAATTATAACAATACATAATACAAAACTGACAAGGTAAAAAGTACAAATGTTTGGTTTTAAGTTTTCGCTTAAAGAGTTGTGTGGAATGATTCCAGTAGCATCAAATCTTTGCTTTAATTTGACAAATGTTTACGGTTATGAACATCGTAGCTTCGGTTAGCAGGACGCAGCTTATTCATATACAGCGTGTTCATTTGAAAACTTCCCAGGCGGCCTATATCCGAAACTAATCAAATTATTAAAAAATGCAAAGACAGGTCAATTTTTGTTTCGAGCGGGAACCATTTTGGTTAATATATCATTATACTAAACCTATCACTTTAAGCTCCCCCACCCAACATAAAAATCTTAAATGGGATGATACCATTTGTTACACATCATTGGAAAGGTATTTTCATTACGAATTCGGTAGTACATCTTACTTTGACATGTGGTTAAGTTCTGGTGATTTCAACAGAAACAATATCATGCTAAGCAAGAATTGCAAAATTATCAACTTAGTAGACCAAGTGGATTAGAATTGTTCTCCTTTGTTGAAGTTATACCCATAAGGTTAATCAGAATAAGAATTAGCATTTAGATTGTAAATTAATTACAGTAAGTAATATAGTAAATAGTTTGTATTTAAGCCTAGTTTTAAGCGAGTTTGTATCCTAAATTAATTTAGTACACTTCATAATTTGAAGATACAGTGTATATTGAAACAAGTGTAGTTTTGTATTGTAATAAAGTTGAAAGTGATTTAGTATGTGTTGCTCTATAATAATAGAGTAGTTTATTTTACCCTATTGCTATACTGTTTTTAAAAAGAAGTGGTTTTATTTTTCGTAAAGAAATATCGAGCAGGCACATAGTTTTTTTTCATTTATTTTAAAGTTCAGTCAGTTGTCAATCAGAAAATAACAGAAAAACACTCATTACGATATTTATTCTTTTTAATAATATGGTTTGTACTTTTGAAATGCGAACGGGACTAGTTCTTTTGTATGGCAAAAATGAAAATTGTGCAAGGCGAACGGCTGCTGAATTTAATCAAAAACATCCTGGTGAAAACGTGTCACAGATACGTATTAGACCTCGTTAAAAAAAATCTAGAAATTGGTTCTGTACTTAACAAGAAAAGCATCGGGAATAAAGTGGTTGATGAAGGTAGACAAATAGAAGTTTTAGGTCATTTCGGCGTAAATCCACGTGCATCCATTAGGAAAATAGCTTCCGTAACGCAACTCGCCATAGGCTTCGTACACAAAATTCTGAATACACAAATTCCATCTTTATAAGATGCATATTGTTCAGCAGCTCAATGAGCATGATTTTGATAGGAGAATGCAGTTTTGTGAAACGGTGACAGAGAAAATTAGTAATAATGAGATAAGATTATCCAATATTTGTTTCAGTGATGAATCAACATTCTACTGAAGTGGTTCTGTAAACCGCCGTAGCTGTAGATACTGGGACAATAAAAATCCTCATTTACTCAAAGAGGTTCACACGCAAAAACCTGAAAAAATTAAAGTTTGGGCTGCTACACTTGGAAATGAGCCAATCGGTCCTTTTTTGATTGATCAAAATCTTACCGGCGAACTATTACAAAATACAATTAATCCCTTAATAACACAAAGTTTGGAAAACCAGTACAATGAAATGGGGAATTTATTAATTAATGAAAATGAGTTTTCTTGCAACAAGATGGCGCGCCCCTGCATTATGTCGCGGCGATTAAATGGCCTGCCCACTTTCCAGATTTGACCCCACTTAATTTTTTCTTGTAGAATCATCTGAAAGCAGTCATGTACCAAACACAACCGCAGAATATTGGCGAACTTAGACTTAGAATTACTAAAGGATGCATGGCGTATATCACCAGAAACATTTGAAAGGGTCGGAAGAGAATTTGGAAATAGGCTATATTATTGTCTTCAACAAAATGCTGCATGATTTGAACATTTAACTTAATAACTTAATAATTTGAATATTTTATTTTAATAAAAGTTTATATTTTACAATTTTTGCTTAGCAGAATATTTTTTCTGTTATAATCCCCAGAACTTGACTAAATGTCAAAGTAAGATATACTACTGAATTCGAATGAAAGTACCTTTCCAACGATGTGTCACAAATGGTATCATCCCATTTGAGATTTTTATGTTGGGGGTGGGTTATGGGGATAAGTTTAGTATCATAATATATTAATCAAAATGGTTCCCCCTTGAAACAAAAATTGACCTGTCTTTGCATTTTTTAATAATTTTATTAATTTCGGATGTAGGCCGCCTGGGAAGTTTTTAAATGAACACACCATATATATTTCTTTCACTTTTTCCTAATACATAAATAGTTTCTATTATCTATTACCTAACTCCTCTTTACTACTAACTTGACGTTTGGAATCAACAATTTAAGAACCTCAATAGCAGTATGTTTCATTTGTTGTTATACTAACCAAACACCAGAAACCATTTGGATGTATCTTTTATTTATTCTTGTTAAGATAACTAAACAGTACTAACACTAGAACCCGCTTGAATGCAGTATCTAAATGCAAAACTTGCCTTTAACCGTATATATACAAAATGGAAAAAGGTTTTTCACTTATGTCAGCTCTAGTTTCAATAAAAATCAATCTCAGAAGTTTTTGAATACGTTACGTAACAATATCACGTTTTCGTTGGTAGTAGCTTCCTGCATTATATCGCAAGTACTCCAGCGAGCAAAATACAAGCAAGAACTGGGTTAGAATAATTTCATTAAGGTCTTAAATTGACCGTACATTACGTATGAGAAACGAAATTAAAACAAATAGTATGGATTCTCCGCACTAACATACATATACGAACGCGATCATCCAAATATTATTTCAGCATTTCTGCATAGATGTTACGCATTTCATCTGTATTACGCTTGCTGTATGTCTCTCACCTTTTCCGGTTAGCGTGTACGTAGGTGTGTCTCTGACTGTATTTTTGGTTAGATGAACTATATTTCCTCGATGGTGAATAAGCCAAGACGATAAAATAGATGCAATGAACACATTTCGCTTATTATTATTGTTGCTTTAAGATAGCAAAACATGCAACGAGCAAGTGACTCTAAAATAAACATTTAATAAAGATACCTGTTTATTGCTGATATCTGTCTGATTTTCGGAAAATTTGCGGCACTTCCTATATATGTTTCATTCTATGGAACGTCAAATTCATGTTTAATCGAAGAAGTGCATTTGGAACATTGTTTATTAGACAAATTCTTGGTAAACATACATTGCAGTTTGATAAACATATTAAAGTAACAACTTCTATAATTACGAAGGTAGCTGAGATACACGAGGTAAATTATTGTTTTAAATTGGACTATCAAATGTAAATACTTTCTGTTTAGTTGTCAGTTACTGTCCTCCTTTTATTAAACGATTAAAAACTATACTTGTATTTGGGAAAGAATCTTGTAAACATCCACCTAGGAACGTATATGAAGAAATATTTTCCGAAGATATTGAAGAACTTCGCTATCGACACCCCTTTGGCTCTCTCAGGAACTCTCCACAAAAAGAATCTTGGACTTGGAAACATTCATTAAAGTAATGTTAAGACAAAAAAAAATATCTGAGGGACGTCATAGTTATAGTTATGGAAGATCATGTAAATAAGTGATTAAATTTTTAAATAAAAAAAGTACAGTGCCATGGATCTAATATGTTGGAAAAAATCCAATTATAGCATCATCACCATCAGCAACTCTATCTTTCTTGGACCTAATCGAAGATTTGTAAAAGAGAGGAAATTTCAAAATTGTCTCACATAACATTAAAAGTAATAACGAAATAGAGGCCCGAGAAAGAAAAATTTGCCACAATGTACCGGGTGGCTAAATCAGGATGGCAGCCGGCTATATCTCAGATAGAGATATTAACGAAAAAAATGTAAATATTTGTTGCACCTGGACGACCTGGTTTGGCCGACTGTTTGCTATTTTATTTAAATTTCTAAATATAACCATGTTAGTAAAAATAAGAATATATACCCTATTTCAAAGTTAATTATTTATTTTAATGTCTCATCAATAAACTGGATCTCATTCTTTTAACGATTTCAACTTGAAATAAAGAATAAAAATTTGATTAGCTTACTATGCGAATTTCGGAAAACAACATTATTATTATATACATATATATAGAATATATATATATATATATATATACTTGTAAACAGTACGTTAATGAGCCCGATATATTGTTGGGTCGCTGATGATCCCGGCCTTAAACGATGAGATAGAAGAGTATACCTCAGCTCCCTCTTTAATTCTATTTGATATAAGCCAGCGCACCAAGAGAGGGGTAAAAAATTCCTATAAATTAAAAAGTTAGTATGAACATGTCCTTATGGAACCCAGATATAACAACGGTATTATTTGGAACCCGACTGTATATTTGTTTATACCTTAGGTACGTTATGGAGCCCCGCAACGTTGCCAAACCTCCAATCTGTGTTTCTTTTTTTCATTTAAGCTACGATCTATGTGGAATGCGCAACTGACTTGCGCTGTAAATGTGATTTACTTGCAATGCGTTTATTATTGAATATTTATATGTATCATTGTTGTTATGTGATATAGAAAGGTGAAATCAGGAAAACCAGAAAGAAATACAGGAAAACCAGAAAGAAGCAAGGCCAATGCCTTGCTTCTATACGGAATGAACTAAGATAGTGAATTACTGTTACAGTTTGTTACCTTAAAAAGAGGAAAAACCGGGAGTACTTTAAAAATTTCAATTAAAAATCATTTGAAGAAAGGACATGGGAAATGTATGGGTTGAAACAAAGCCAGATTTGATAGTTGTAATTTATGAAGTCGAATTTTCCCAAATTTCCCGCCTTTGAATAATTTTGCGCCAGCTAATGTGATACAGTACCTATTAACAGACTACCTTGCTTTTTGGAAAATGTCTAATAGCTGTTATTTTTCTTGGCTGCTGTTTTTCCTTGAATTTATCATGTGTTAAACAATTTTGCACAGTGCAAAACGAATGATTAGTCCCTTCAGCACACATTGTTTCCTATCACTATTTCGTGTCGCACATTTAGTCTCCGTCACTGTTACTCCTCGATTCCGAATAGTCTTGTAATAGTTGTAACATTCTCCCATGTTTTTCTGGATTTTCCTGTTTTTGTTTTCATTGACCTCCCATATTTTTTTTTCTGTTTGTCTATTTGTAAGCGATGATCCCACAATCTATAATTAATGATTATAGAATATATTGCATTCATCGCTAACCACTTTGATATTCCATTCTTACACAAACAAGTCAATACGAGCAATTGACTAATGTTACACTTGTAGTCCATATTTTTTAGGGAAAAGACAGAAAATAAATATTAAAAAACTGCATTCATTAAAAAGCTGAAATTTTTTTCACGCCTTTCTCCAGAGAAAGACGTTACATAACCTATACAAAAAGAGCAAGCGACACATTTCATTTTTATCACCTCAATATATGGTATATGTTTGATGTATGGTATGGTATTAAGTTATACGCCATAACAATTTAGCTTAATGTTAAATTTATATCTAGTCCTTCTACATCCGTATTTCGTTTTGTCTTTTCTGTAATTCCAAAGAGTTGTTTCCAAGATTCTAGTTTACTCTTCATGGTTTTTATTGGTATCCCTGTGGCTACTATAAGTTAGTATTGCTCTACAAATAGTATCAAACAGTATCATTTTAGTTGTCGCGGAAATTTTTTATTTGCTTATCAACGTTCTATTCCATCGCATGATAAGTTTTCACAGTATTCCCAACTATTTTTTGAATTTTCCTTTTTCAGTGGTTAACGTTACGTTTATCTTTCGGGTATTAACTCTCTTTTCATGTGGTACCTTATCATATGTATTAAAATTTTGACTTCCTGTCATAATCATGATATCATCTGAACAGGCACATTCAGACACCTTGACACAAATTGATAAAGGCAAAATATGCTAAGTAAGGTCTTTTGCATTTCCCTAAGTTCAAATGTGTCGTCAAATATTCTAACCCTTTTTAGGACCGCTCGACTCTCGTCTAACCCTTGGCAATTGGCTCCCTTTCCATGTTAATTTAGATGCTGCAAATAACTTTCTGCTGTCACTCTACTATAGCTTGATATTTTCCCATTTTTGCTAAGTTCACCGCCTTCTTTACTTCCCCCTCTTTCATGTTGTTATCCTTACTTCCTGACAACCTCCCATACTCTGGTCTGTTTTTTTGCAGTGTAGTTATTTTTGTTGGCATTGTTTTCCGCTCTGCATTGTTTTATCATGCGTTTGCGCATTATTCGTAATAATTTATCTTATCTTACTCTTCGTATACATATTCCGGCTTGTTTACGCTTTCCAGTGTTTTTAGGCCATTTTCTACTATCCTTTCTTTACTTTCGTATCAAATTGCTTCCTTGATTTTTCTAACCATATTTTTCAATTTCGTTTTTATTCCTTCATATTCCTTTCATTTTTTGATATTATTCTTTCACTCAAGTATTGCTTCCATCTTACTTTGTTTATTTTTGTTTGTTGTTAACTTCTTTAACTATAACTCACATGTTTCTCTGGCAGCTTTCAGAAGATTCTCTATACTTATACTTCCTTTTCTAGCATTTCTACGTTGGTCTCCGGTACTTCTATGAATCTATATATACTCTTTTCTCCTTCCCCAATCTATATGTTCAATCACTTTCACTCGCTCTTTTAGATTCCTTTTATCTTTACGCCCTTTTTAATTTTTGCCATGAGCATGTAGTGATCGGAAATGTCTCTGGTCCTCTCTTAATCTTCACGTCCCCAAAACTTGCCTTTTTTTTATTAAACTGTGACTTACTATGCTTCTTCTGTAATTGATGTTTGTCGAGTAATCGTATAGATTTCTTTATGATGGAAATAGGTGTTTATCTCTAGGTTACAGTTACTATTTATCTTTTCCTCCTTCTGTTGACCAACCATTCATCTGCCTTTTCATTTCTCACCCTATAATTCAAATCACCAGAAACATGAATATTAATTCTTTCAGATATCAAACTCCATCCACTTTCACATTACATACCCATTTGGTACCGTCAATAATAATTTTGTTCTAACACATCGTCACTCGTTTAAAAAATTATTCATTCCTTCCACATGTAATTCTTTAGTTATCATGTTGTTTTATTTATTTTCTACCGTTCCCACTTATATTCGATATAGAGAGAGACATGTATCAAACTAAGAGCTTATGGAAAAAAATATGTTGGTGTGTAGGTTTCAAAATGGGAATAACACAAGATTATGCAAATCTTATAGACCTTGCAGAAAAAGGTATAACTTTGATATAACACACAACTATTCAAATATAAATCACTGAGGAAGTTAAATTGTTGAAATTTGTACGGTCAAAGAAACTGACAAAATAAACAGTTTACAGTATCTGATTCCACTTCCAGGGTAATAGAAATCAACTATTTCGGGCCTAACAAGTATTTTAATTTATGATTACAGCGTCTATATGAAACAATCATTTGCTGAATTTACCAGAAAACTGTGTTATAATTTTATTAGGAGGTAAGGCTAACGATTAGTTATATTAATACAGATAGTAAAATATTGAGAACAATAACATTCAAGTTGAATGATACTTATAGAGTAGAAAGTCCACCGCGATATATAAATCCGCTACCAACATACAGTTATATATCAATGGTATGTTATGGAACCCAACGCAGTTGTTGCCAAATTTCGGGCTCAACAACGTATATTGATCTATTTGTATATACCGTATATAAAATTTGATCAGGGCGCCCCCTACATGGTCCTTCCCGGAACTATTTTGCTATTTAATTATAGGGATAGTACGCTATGGAGCCCCCCGCGAAATTTGAAGTTTTAGGGTCTACTGACTATTTCCAGCCATTTAAAGCTGAGATACGCCTCGATACGTTTTTGAGCCCGACCCCGGGCTCAACAACGTAATTTTGGGCTCCACAGCGACCGAATTATACATACAACGGGCTCATCAATGACTGTTTATATGTCTATATATATATATATATATATATATATATGTATGAATATATATAGAATATATATTTGTAGAATATAACATAAATGAATTGTCAGTAGCTTTCTAAATGTTCGATCATCATTTTCTATGCATGATTCTATTCTCTGTCAAGTGGACAAAACAGCTGTTTAGACTTCTGCCTAGGAAATGCTTCGAAATGCATTTCTCTTTTGAAGAATCATGTCTTCTGTTGTAATGGGCCTGGTAGCAAAGACAAAGTTCTTTATTCTTCCCCACAAACAAAAATCCAAGCAAGTTAAGTCCAGAGATCTAGCTGGCCATGGAAATACACTTCTTCGTCCTATCCACCTGCTAGGATAAGCATTATCTAAGAAGTCCCGAACATTTAACGCAAAATGCGCCGGGCATCCGTCATGCTGAAAAAAACATCTGACGGTGAATTGCCTGCGGCACATCTTCTAAAAGAAATGGCAATACGTTTCTTAGAAAATTTAGGTAAACGTATCCAGTAAGGGCTCCATTAAATATAAAAGATCCAATAATTTGTCCATCTAGGATTCCGCACCAAACGCATATGGACCAGTGACTTGGGTGCTGGACTTCCTGCATCCAGTGTGGATTCGTTTATGACCAGTAATGCATGTTGTGGTGATTTACACTATTAAAAGCCTCGTCTGTCCACAAAATCCGTGATAGTATTTCCCGATCCTATGGTGTCGTTTGTTAAGAAACTGCACTGCATATACCCTGGCGGCGACAGTTGAATTGCTCATGCATTCAAAATAATCCTCTATCATGTCAAATGCTTCGTATGTAAGACATATTTTGATAATTAAAAAGGAAAAAAGAAAATTAATAGCATTAACAAAACGGTCTAAATGAAGACAAGAGCCTTTTCGACGTTGTCACATAACATATAATTTTTTTATTCTGCATTTTTTATTATCCAAAGCCTACTCGTTTTTCAGACTTCGTTTACTAGATTAGTCAAATTTTTATTGTTTATTTCAAGTTGAAATCACTATAAGGCACTACAATAAATAATTATCTTTGAAACAGGGTATATTTTTTTAATTTTTACTAATAAGGTTATATTTAGAAATTTAAATAAAATGGCAGACAGTTGGCAAAACCGTGTCTTCCAGCAGCAAATACTTGCAACAAATATTTACATTTTCTCGTTAATATCTCCGGTTAGAGAAAAGATATCGAGATGCGGTTTTCACTGATGTCTCGAGTTTTTAATTTTCTACTTTTCCACGTGAAAAAAAAACATATCATCTATTTAAAATTTTTGCGAAAAGCCGTTTTATTTATTAAGTCAGATAACGCCCTCTAGCGGTGAGGGTACAATTTATAAGAAGTAGACCAAAACTGCATTTGATAGATCAAATAAAGCTCTTTTAAACGAGGCCAAGATTGTTAAAATCGGTTAAGTCTAACAGTAGTAACCAACATTTATTTAAAACAGCAATTGACGTTTTCTCACCACTTTACTTTAGAACATACGACAAAATGTGTTCAACCCAAAGAAAGGCAATTCGATTGGAAATAAAATGCATATATTTTCGATAACTCTAAATTAGATCGTTACGCCATCTACTGGTCATCTTAGAAACCTCAAAATCATTTTCAGTATTTTCTTTTGGCCACGTTTATTAAAAAAGATTTTATCCGAAAGATCTATGATTACTAGTTTCTGAGTTATAGCCGGCTGCCAGTCTTATTTGGCCACCCGGTACAAGATGTAGTGTTTCGCATAAAGTAATAATTAGTTCGTGCAGGAAAAATTACGATACGGCATAGAAAATTCAATTCTATTCTCATAATTTGGAAATTATTTAAATTGTAAGCAAAGTTTCTGTAAGTCTGTGACATAATCAGAAACATTTCGATATTATGTTACTCCAAGTATTTATTAACTATATAATAAAATTCTTCCACAAAGGAAATATGTTTTTGTATTTGTATGAAATTCTTCGTAATCATTTATTCTTCTTGAAATAAAGAATAAAATATTTCCGTTCCGTTATTTACATATTTACATATATCAATTTTCTTTGATATTGTTCTACTTCTCAAATAAAGGCAAGAAAGGAAATATGATCTCATCTAGAATAGGTGTATGTAAATATACTAATTCTAAGGAAACAGAAAAGTTATGGCTTGTGTTTACTGAAACATTTCCTGAAGATAGAAGCAAATTGGTGCAACATTTGAGTAATCTCTCCCATTTTATAGAAATACAACACTCGTACGTATGTATATACATACTACGGTGTAAGCAGAAAAATATTTTGTATATTACAGTTGATATTGAATATTTTGAAATCTAAAATCCTTCTCGCTTATATTACAGTTTTGTAAAAATATTTTATCGCTCTAAGTTATAAAAAAATTGTGCTGTTTTGAGTCTTTCCGTTATTGTTATTCGCTGAATTAGAGGATGTTCTTGATCTATTCGAGCATTCACTGAAAGGGCCCTCCAATTACTAGCCCTAACAACTATATATTGGGACAAAATAAAATACGTATATAATTCAGGTATTTGACAGTTTAATTTTTTTTGCTAATTTTTTTTTAATGTAATACTATGTAATTAGTTAACTAACAACAATCAGCAACGCGAAAAACAAAAATACTTATTCTATCATCTCTAATTAACAATAAAAGTGTTCATTTTGTGTGGCACCTAAATTGGGACATAGCACGAATTTTTATTTTTAAAATGGAATAATATCGCCCTTATATTCCATGACCGCTCGAATTCGGTTGGGCGTTGAATTAACTAAGGATCTACACTTTTAAGGAGCAAATACATTCCAATTTGCTCTATTTTGGCTCTAAGTTCCGGTAATGTCCGTTGAGGGTTGTTCCTTAATGCTGGTTTCATTTTATGCCACACTGTTTCAATGATATTGTCAGGACTGTTGGAAAGCCAAAAAAAAACAATTGCGTCGTGGTCGCCAAACTACTTTTTTGTGGTTTTGGCCGTTTGACAGGCTGCCTCATCGTACTTAAAAATGTAATTTTCGCCAATATTTAACTTCACGATACTTGGTAGCAGACTGTTTTGTAGTATTTGTGGATATTTCGCAGTATTCACAGTACCATCAATAAATTGAAGGTATCCTAAATCTAAAGTTGTCATGTAGCGCCAAACCATTACTCCTTTAGGAAATTTTACAGTACGTTTTTGGCAATCCTTATGGAAAGCCTCATGTTTAGTGCGAAGCACGCGTTTGGGGTAATCACCAATTCATACGTCGAATTTCGATTCGTCGCTAAAAATTACTCTTGACCAATCTTCTACCAACCAAAATAATTTAGATTTTGCTCATATGAGCCTAGCTTTCTTTTGTTTTTCCGTCAACAGTGGCTTTCCTTGGCCTATAAGAAAACATTTTTTTTTAATACTCTTTTAAATAAGAATGATAGCAAGGACTGTGGGGTAGTATGGCAAGACAAAATATTCTATACTCTTTTAAATTGTTACTTGTAATCCAGCCTTATAAAACTTTAATCCACATTTATGAATCCACTGGCGACAGCATTCCCTTGACAGATTTAGTTTAGTTTCGTGATTCTATTCTATTTTTATTCCGTAATTTGCCATAAAGTGTTTCTTCCGCCTTTTTTGCATAGTTTTACTAATATTCTTTTGCCCCTATCAGAAACTAATTTTGGACGACCTGAACTTTTGCGTTTTTTATCGAGGATATTTGCAATTTCTCCATAATGCTTAATTATATTCCACACTGTAGTTTTAGGAATATTAAGTTCATCCGCCACTTCACGTATTCTTTTTTTGTGGCAATAATTTTTAGGCACTAACAAACGAATATTGGAATTTGTAGAGATACCACGTACCATTTTGTTCAATAAACGCAGCGATTCACTCAATACAATAAGAAAGCAACTGTCGATTAATCTGACGTTTCGTTCTGCGTTGTTCCCGCAGATCACTTGTCTTATTTTGTTTCATTTTTGACAGTTACTTGATACTGTCCCAATATTTAGTTGTCACGCATTTTCGTTACTTTTACATGTTATACATTTACATGTTATAAGGTTTGTTATTTAGAAACAATAAGTATGTTTTGTGAAATACCTGTGACAAATACCTGAACTACCAGTAGATGGCGTTATTGGGATTTGAGGTTACTATTTTCGTGAAATCTAAGATTTGTTATTATTAAAACAATGACAGCACAGAAATCGGCGGAGTAGTTTGTTTACAGTGAGCGTTTAAAAAGAGCAATTTTGTGAAAAAAATGAAATTTCACGTAAAGGTTTTTGTTAGACGACTTTATACGATTTCAAAATCGGCTATTGTTTCAAAAAATCGATGCTGTGCGTAACACGATTGAAGAGGATCGCCATGTGACTTACCATTGCAGAACATTCGATTTTGCGTGAACATTGGATGTGAAAAGGATCTGGGTTCCGCATCATTTGACCCAAACACATAAAGAAGCTCGTGTCAATTGGTGTAAGGAAATGCTTAAAAAATGTAACAAAGAAATTTCAAAATTCGTATACATTTACAACAGGTGACGAAACTTGGATGTATTCGTACGAGCCGGAAACTAAGCAGCAATCAACTGTACGGTAACTGTTTTTTTATTATAGGATTTGATTTTTAGTGTATACAGAAGCTGTTGAAGTTCTAAAATAGAGTAAATATTCAGATGAAATCAACACGTACGAAATGTGTGGGAATATTAAAATTACAAAACGTCCCCAATTGGATTTTACTACGATTTGGCGAATTTTTATATTTTATGTTAATATGTATTTGTGTAAAATATTCGCTTTTCTGGTATCTATCAGTTGATTATTAGTTTTGGACTTTTTTAAGGAATCAGCTTTTCTTAATGTTGTCGTAAACACCACGAGAGGAAGATTATTGCTTGTCGAAAAGCAAAATAATAACCATATTATAGATTTAAACTAAATTTGATAAATTTAATTAAAACTTTACGAATGCAAATGTTTTTCTTTCGTTTACTTTTTGATTCCTTAAATTGCTTTGGCACTTTCAAAAGGCAACTTTCTTTTGAATAGCTTTATATGTTCTATAACTACTGTTCAGACTAAAATTATTGCAACTTCATCACTTAACTTTACTTATAGCAAATAAAGTCGTCACAGGTTGTCATGTTTCACTCGTGAATAGCTCTCCATTAACGTTCGGTCTTCATTTACCGGCACATACCTACCACACTGACAAATCGTGCCACCATAGACCCGATAACGTCGTCTTTAACGCACCGTATCTAGAACTTCCTGGCCGCGTCAATTCACACACTACGTCTCAGTATCGAGTATTTGTAGGTCGGGGTGACCGAGATCGTCCTGTCACTCGATTCGTCTCGGATACTTAACGTCCCCCGTATTGATGGATCTTGGTTGCTCATGAATAGAACTGTCATTTTTCTACCTACGAATGTCACACCTGGTGACAACTGCTCTCGCATTGTTTGCAAATATATTGCTACTTATAGTCTTTATTCGCTCAAAGAGGAGTATAATGACTTACGGTATTGGGATCTTGTAGGCAGAAATCTATTCAGTCGTTTCGTGTATGTGTAGCTTTTTTTCTTCATTTCTCGTTCTTCGTCGTTTATTGTTTTACTAGTGATGCGACATGCTCCATCCCGAACAGTTACTTATTTATTACAGTTAGCTATTTGAAGATAAAATTGTGACACGACTTTGATTGTTCGCGAGTTTTATGTTAACAATTCCTCGTACACAATCTCTTTTGTCTTTCGCAAATGGGAATCGCATTCCATTGCATATTCTAAACGTACACGGAATGTACCATTTAAGTAGTTATTGCTATTGTGTCATTGTATGTACTGTAACGTTGTTTTTGAAAATAAATTGAGTGGTGAAGGGATCTTTTCAAATGGGAAATGAATTCAGGAATACAAAATTCGCAGTTAATACAATTAAAATGAATATTATCTATAAAAGAAAAACTGAAGAGGAACAATTTGATAAATAATTAACATTTTAGACAGAATTTTCTATCTGGAGAAAATTTAACAGTTGAATTGAAGAAAACATTTATAAAGTTTCTTGTTATTTCCTGTGCTTCTTATTCTGGTTATCTGACAAATAACTTTTTTTCTGCAACCTGCGTCTTATGAATTTTGCTGTATACAACTTTGTAGAGTTTGTCTAGGTGACTTTAATAGTAGTAATCATATTTATTTAATTGTCCAACAGGTTAGTACGCTTAACAAACATTAATTATATTTATATATGAACAATAATTCATGCAAGGCGCTTCCCACAATTCACATATTATGCCCAACTTAGAAGGGAACATCGGCAACCCGCACTCCCCAAAAAAATTGAAATTTTGTGAATTTGAGGAGCGATCCAATGTAAGATCATTGCGCGCATCCGTTTCTGTGTAATCCTCCGTATGTGGAGTGGAGGGGTTCTAATGAAAATACTACCCCTTGAAATTTGTGCTAATATCTTGAAAACTATTAAAGATATTTAAAAATTTTTAAGACAGGTTTTCAATTGTATAAAGACGGCTAAACGACTAAACGACATTTCAAAATTTATTAATTTGAATGGAAAAACTACCCTCACCCCAACCTGTTTGAAGGTTTCTTAATTTTTAGGTAGCGTAAATAAGGGGTCGTTTCATACAGAATTCAACTATATACATCTGTGTCATTAAGTTCTACCTTTAAATAAAAAAAAAATATGTATTTTCTTATGTTAAATGTATTACATATGTATGTAAATGAACGAAAATGTGATAACACTTTTGAAATAATTGTAATTGTAATTGCGCTTTTTTTAATCTATTTATCGAAACCATTCTTGTTAGAAAAATATGTTTAAAGGCACCTACTGAATAGTTTACCCTTTAAAAGGAGCCTAGGTAGAAATACTAGCAAGCGATATAAGACCGCAATTATGTGTTATTTGTTTATTATTTATTTGCTAACCAGTATTAAAATGATTGCATTAAACCACAATAACAGCGTGTATACATGTACAGAATTGTTTTGAAGTGATATGTCTATCAGATAATTTCGCCACGTAGTTTACTGATATGTTCATATATGCATACACACTATTGAAATTCTTACAATTAATGTACAAGTTATCAGTTTGCGAACATATAACAAATCTGACGAAGAGAATACCACGAATTAATATTGCCAATCTTGTAGATATGTTACAAATAACTTTTCAAACTCGCCACGAATTAACATTGCCAATCTTATGGATATGTTACAAGTAACTTTTCAAACTCAAAATATTGCAAGAACTCCTACGACACCAGAAGAAACGGAGTTACACGATGCCTTGAATGAAATTATTGCTAGAGCTTCTGAAGAAGATATATTGAGGTTCGAGACTTACATGGGTTTAGAATTTGAATCGCCTTCAGAACCACATGAACCACAGTTTGTTGAATTACCGTCAGAAGATGAAGTTAATGCAAATTGGGAAGACGAAGAAGGTAGTATTATAGATCTTGACTATAAGATTGAAGCTGTAGAATTTTGGAGAAGTGAGAAAAAAGCAAGAAGAACACTTGAAAGTGTTAAAAGCAAATTTAGAAAGGTAAAATCAGTTCAGCCGTTGTATAGACGGGAAGAAAGTGTTAATAAAGGTGGAACCAACATTGAAAAAGTAAGATATATCACAGAATATGTACTTATACAGTTCCAAGATGCATTTACACGAGGAAATATAGTGCATGATATGAATATTCGACGTTGGGCTCTAGAGGCGAAAGACGAAATTGGACATACAAGTTTTAAAGCAGGACATTGGTGGATGAGGCATTTTAAAAAGGCGCATCGCATAGTATCACGCAAAATAACGAAATTTGTTACTCATTCTGCTGCAATTGATACTACCGAATTACGTGACGTGAGCGACAGATTTATAAATAACGTAAAACCTACTATTAATACCCTTGGAAAAGACAATATTTATAATGCAGACGAGAGTCGTTTCAATATGGAAATACAATTTGGTCGCACATTGTTTCCACGAGGTGAAAAACATGTTGAAGTCACCGTTCAGTCCTTACACTCTATTACTTAATTTCTGCAAATGGAAGATTATTATCTGCACTATTTCTAGTTTTGAAAGAAGCAAGCGGTACTTTAGACCCTCGCGTACAGGAAACGCTCTTTCACCCAATTAATGTATACATATCTGCCTCTGCATCAAGAAAATTAACATCTGCGCATTTCAAAACATGGTATACAGATGTTTTTTTGCCAAATGCTGGTGCCAACAATTTGCTACTACTAGATTCATGGAGTGGACTTGTCGAACAGAACTACATACATTAACGCCAAAAGACAAAAGTGTAAATATTTTGACGAGTCTAAAGAAGACTACTGCGATGATTCAATCATTAGACGTGTATGGTTTTAGGTTATGGAAAAATTTTGTGAGAACTTTTTCCGACCAAGTTATTTTGATGGGCCACGATATAAATTTGCACCATAGAAATACTATTATCAAATTACATTCTCTAACCCACAATCAGTTTTCGTCTCCGAGATCTTTTGGCGTTTTTAAGTATTCTTGGTACAAAAGTGGATACATTGCGGAGCGACCAAATGCCTTTGAAAATCCAGTAAATTTCTGCTTTGCCAGAGCTGCACAATCCACGCCACTGTGTACTATTTGTGGAAAACCTGCTCTCGTACGTTGCTCTTGGTGTAAGCAATATTTGTGTTTGGAACATTTCTTTTTAGATTACCATTATTGTAATCACTATGTTGAATAAAATTAAATGACAATAATGTATATATTTTATGTGGAGCTCTGCTGTATATATCCATGCTTATAAATCTAGCCTGTGATGGAGAACAATAATTTCAAACCATTAATTGGTCAAAAGGAGTGTTTAACCAGTCCCATAGAAAATTGGTCCCATCAAGATGACAGCACAGTTATTATAGTAATTACAAATTAATTAATTAATGCAACCCATTTGGAGATTTACTGTATCTATTTGTGCTTGTTCCCTGGACAATTTGACCATACATTTACATAATTCAGCAGCAACTTGCAGATAGTTTCACATTTGGAAGATGCCAAGTCTTAGTATATATTCCAAACCTCAAAAGCTTTATTGGATAATAAATGCAATTGAATCTTCAGAAAAATATCACTTGCATACTATACCTTTCATATTACGAATGTGCCTAGATGCCAAAATTACCAATATGTGCATTGAATATTTTCTTAATAAATACAGGATTTTGGCAAATGAAACTAGCAGTATATATTTATCTCTGTACGTACGTACGATTTGCGCATCTTACATTCTTTCTGCAAGACATGTAATTGTGACTTTTCTCTTATTACAGTTATGACTTGAACGGTTTTCGTACATAAATAAAATTACCGAAGATATTACTCAAATATACAATTACTTTGATGTTTTATTTTAACTTCATAAGACGCGAAAAAGTGGCTCTTAGATGATGTTTATTTGAGCATTGGGAATTTGTAATCGAATTTTGACGTCTAGCGCAATTTACGTATTCTTTTTACATCAAGAAATACAGAAACCATAGTAATCAATATCTTAGTTTGTATATGAAACCGATCATATTATAATCGGGAAAAGTTCTACTTTTAACAACCAGACTTACTTCTCTGGAAATAAAAACATAGGCACACTTATGTTGTTCCTAATAAAATGATTCCTAAGAGCCCCAAATATAATTTTTTATTTTTCTCGTCTATGTACGCAATTAAGAAAATATTATAGAGGCCGTTACAATATTTTGGCAAAATATCCAGAACCGCATACACAAAATTTATTGAATATACGAGGGTAAGTAAAATATTATCTACACTTTCGCCATAACAAGCTTTGAAGGTTATCGTAGTGGCGGCCGCTTGCGCATGCGTTGAGTTGGCGCCTCTGTGGTCATGTGTGTGGAATTTAATCACGATCGCGTCATTTGTCTGCTAGCTACAACAGCATAAGCATGTCAGCTCCGCTATTAGTTTGCACCAAAGAGGAACAACGAGCAGTGATCCGATTTTTGTGGTCAGAGGGTGTGAAAGCTGCTGAAATTCACCGGAGACTTTTGTTACAATACGGGGACAGTGCTTTATCTCGTAAAAGCGTTTTTTTGTGGATCGAAATGTTTCAAAGTGGCCGTACAAGCGTAACACAATAAGAGGGAGCTGGACGGCCGTCAACCTCGACCACCGACGACAACATTCAGCAAGTTCGAGAGATGGTTACAGCAAATAGGCGAGTTACCATAGGTCAGGTTTCGTCTTCTTTAAACATCAGTCACGGTTCTGCCTATCAAATTATCCACGATGAATTCAAATTTCGTAAAGTGTGTGCGCGATGGGTACCACGAATGCTTACCGCAGAAAACAAAACCAAACGTTTGGACATCTGCCAACGCTTACCGGATTGCTTCAATGCGGGAAGCGACGCATTTTTAAGCAGAATAGTGACCGTTGATGAAACGTGGGTTCATCACGACGAGCCCGAATTGAAACGCCAGAGTATGGAATGGAAACACCCAGGATCCCCAAGCACGAAAAAATTCAAGGCCTCACCATCGGCTGGAAAGGTGATGCTAACCGTGTTTTGGGACGAAAAAGGCTCTATACTGGACGACTATTTGGACAGGGGACTATCATAAATAGTGCGAGGTACAGTGATTTGTTGGCGAATAAGCCGAAACCAGCAATTCGAAACAAACACCGTGGTCTACTCTCAAAGAAAGTTTTGTTGTTGCTAGAAAACGCCCGTCCGCACATGACCCATAACACCACAGAAACTATCAACAGGTTGGGCTTTGAGACCCTGGAACGCCCTCCCTACAGCCCTGATCTCGCTCCCTCAGACTTTCATCTCTTTGGACCGCTCAAAGAAGCTTTGAGAGGTCGTCGATTTGCCTCAGACACAGACATTATAATAACTATTGAGAAGACACCTCAAGAATATTTTACCTTTTCGCGAATTATATTCCCCGAGGCAACATTTTGTGGACTCTAGTGAATTTTGATTTTATATTGCATCTACTTATATTTAAATGTTATGACCTACAATTATTAGTTTTCTATATTTTGTATTTTTTTGTATCTACAATATGTTGTTGTTTTTGTATACTGAGATGTTGCAATGAAATATAGAATTAAAAAGGATCACAAGTTTTTTATTTTCAGTAATTTACTTCCAAAGAATTTAAAAAACTATTTACAGCTGTAAGCTCCTGTGTATGTGTTTGTAAAATTTTTGATCAAAGTTCTCTTCCCTTCCTTTATAAATGTTCTTGGTCCTGCTGAAGAATCCTCTGGTGTAAGATGCTTTTCAATATTGCTTGTATTGTTGTTCCGAGTTGTGATTGATAATCGAAATACTTGTTTTAAATGTAATTTCAAAATTGTTTTATCCAAAACTTGTTTTATCTCAAAAAATTTCTATTTTGTCTCTTTGTTTACTCCGTTGTCAGAGGAATGCCAATCTTGGTTTTATGGTTGGCCTATCGATGATCGTATCCGATGTTACAGATGCCATTAAGGATTTTAATTGGATGGTAAATTATTAAAAGTAACTTGTGATTATTCTCTATAAATTAATACTGATCGAGTAATTTTTTTTAACAAAGAATTAATAATATAAATTGTCAAAATGCCAGAACTCGAACAATAGTAAAAGCTAATTCAAATTCTGTAAAGCGAATTTTGATAATTATTGAAAATTCAAATTATAGTAATGAAAATGAATGAATTTAAGTGTAAGTGCACGTACTTCACCCCAATATCCCATTATAATACATGACCTTGTTATCTTTCTTTGTACTTGGTATAGTCATCTCGGCCGTGTTCTCGAAGAGTTGACTTCCAAGCGTTGCTGATCTTATACCCGTCCTCGTGGTTGTGTATGCTGATGCTAACTTTCAAAGAAAATGCGTGGTTTTATTTGTCCGCCGCGTATCCGTAAAGATAGATATGTAAGGTACGAGATAAGCGCCATAAATTCTCAGCCTGACCTGCTTATACAGGTTCTAGCGTGTTCAAACTCCGTTGTCTCATAGTTGCACATGTGCGAGGCTTATACTATATACATATATTACGGTTCGAAGAGTAATAGCAAAAAAGTGAAGATGACGAGCGTCCCGGTTGGCTAATTAAACTGATAACACTTCAAAACATTTCGCGATGTCTAACATTTCTGAAACAAGTATTCGCCCTGCTCTTCAACTTGAACGTCGCGTCGGGTCGAATGTGCGCGCTCGTTTTTAAACATGTGTGGAGACGACCCGAAACCGATTTTGGAGTCCATTGTCACAGGAGATGAAACAATGGTTCTATATTATGATCGTTTATCCAAAAAGGAATCGCTGGAATGGCGGTGATCCGATGAACCTCGTCCCAGAAAGCTGTAATACAATATTTTGAGGGAAAACTTCAGATTATTTTTACAAGGGCATAGAAATTTATTTTTTCTATATCAGGCCAAGAATTCATGGCGCCTACTACGTATATAAGAAGCGTCCATAATGTTAGAATCGGTTCTCCAAGAAATAAAAATTGCTAACAATGTTATAAAAGGCGGCTCGTTTTAATTGGAAAGCATGGTATACACATGAACCAAAATTATTCTAGAAACCTTGGTATACTCTTATACCTTTCCAGGATACACCATCTAATAGCGCGTATAATTTATATATCTAAGTAAAGTAGCACAATAATTACTATTTCTTTATTGCAACGTAGTATATGCATAGAATGCAGCGAAACGGAATTACAACAAAATTATTTTAACTAAGGACTATGGGCACGTACTTACAACGTATTGCCATTCAGTCGTCTAAGATAAGGAACAAAATTGTTTCTATAGGAGTAAACTAGAAAATATTGACCATAAAGATAACTCGTAAATGTAAGTACTTGTACGATAATCGATGTAATATCTTAACCGCTTTTTTCTCCCACCTGGATTCTCTCGATTTCCAGTTTTTCCTCGTTTTATTTTCAACGATATCTTTATTCCAATTAGTACGCTTATCGTTTCACCAGCGCTTAAAAGTCTCGCATCAATAACTTAGTCCCCACTGTTCTTACACTTTTGCTCCAAAGAATGCAAGAAACGATGAGAAGCGAATCGAAATTGAACTGAAGAAAAGATGATGTGTAAAGAATAATATGTTAAACTTTGATCGTAGATATAATTAAAAACTGTAAATTTTAGCATTGAAGACGAATTATAATTTACGTTTGAAACTGTAAAGGAGCACTTGTTTTAAAATGGTTATATTATACATTTCTCATCGGCTTTGGACTTGCCAAGACATGACAAGTAGCACGGAATTAAACTAAAGCTTTCAATGATGATAGTATTAATGTTAGCAATGACCAATAATTCGAATTGGATATTAAGTAATTTGAAACCTACAATGTCTTTCTTAACTAGTTTACAATTTTTTCATGTTGTTGGCATCTTATTTATTTGTTCCAATTACACTGGGCGAAATTGGCCACCGCACTTCCAATTTTGTAGAATCTTGAAATGCACACGTTTTGTATTCATTCCATTTTCGAGAAAATTGAGACTGAAAAGTGTGTTTCAGACACAGTTTCACTTTTTAAAATTCTAACCAGGCTAACGTTTTCTGTTGATTAGCGCTGAAAAGACTTTATTTTGTGATTATCCCCTTCTCGATGTAATGGAGATTCAAGATATACAGGAATGAGAACTTCTACAGACATTTATTTAGTAGCCACCGCCACCAATCATCCGATATCTAAAAATTTAATAATGGCAAAGTTTTATAATCGTTTGGCGCCGATTTGTGTCCTGAGAAAATTGTTTTGTGCTTGTCTTTTTGTTTACTCCGTTGTCAGGAATACCAATTCAACGACTTAGATATTTTTTTGGTTGATGATGATGATCGTATCCGATTCTACAGATGACATTAAGGATTTTGATTACTAAATTCCACGCAAATAGCGTTGCGCATGATTTTTGTGTGTTTCTTACAAAAAATATTACTTAGAGGTAAATTATTCAGAATAATTTGTGACCTTGATTATTCCCTCTAAATTAGTATTAATTGAGTCTTTTTTTAAACAAAGAATTAACAGACAGAAACTGAAATAATGAGTAACATAGAGAAAATTGAATTGGGAACTATTACAAAAGAAGAGGTCGATGAAGCAATAAAAAACTAAAAAATGGTAAATCACCCGGGCATGACAAAATAACTGGAGAGATGTTCAGAAAGATAGGACTAACAGGAAAAGAGGTGCTTAAACAAATATTTAATAAAGTATGGAATGAAGAGAAGATACCAGCAGACTGGAAGATATGAGTTATACTGCCTATTTATAAAAAAGGTGATCGGAAAGATTGTAGTAACTACAGAGGAATAACTATACTTAGTACGGTGGTTAAAGTCTTGGAACAAATAATAGAAAGAAAACAGAATAACAACAGAAGCAACATTGTCAAATTCACAAAGCGGATTTAGAAAAGGAAGAAGCACCCAGGATCATGTCTTCACAGTTAAGGAAATTATAAACAAAACTCTGACACATAATAATAAGGCATACTTTGCGTTTATGGATATGGAAAAGGCTTTTGATAGAGTACCAAGAAAAGAAATCTGGAATACCTTAAAGAAAAAAAATGTTAGTAACAAGATGATCAATGTAATTAAATGCATGTACGAAGAAACCAACAACTGTATAATAAAGGGCAACATGAAATCAGAAACATTTAGGACCAATGAAGGCATACGACAAGGAGGAGGCCTTAGCCCACTGTTATTCATTATATACATGGATGAGATTATTAGAGACAAAAATCTGCAGCCAGTCGAAATTGCAGATTGTGCCTTTGCAGACGATATGGTGATTGCTGCAAATACTGAGAAGAACTTACAGAACAACCTTGTAATATGGAATAATGTAATAAAGGAGAAAGGCATGAAACTAAATAAATCTAAAACAAAAGTAATGATGGTAGCAAAAGAAAAAGAGAAAATACACATACATACGAGTATAGAAGGAATAGAACTAGAACAAGTAGACACATTTCAGTATCTGGGTATTATGATTGAGGAAAATGGTAATAATGATGTGGAAATAAATAACAGAATACAAAAAGCAAATAATGTATACTATACGATGAGCAAAAGACATAAATAAAAAGGAAGTGTAAAAAAAACAAAATGACAGTATTTAAGACAATTTATAGACCGATACTAACATATGGCTGCGAATCCTGGGTACTCAGTCAACGTCAAAAGAACAAGCTACAAGCGGTTGAAATGAGATACCTAGGAAGAGTGAGAGGAGTGACAAGAAGAGATGGACTAAGAGATACAAACGCAATCACTGCAAGATTTCATTGAGCAACGACAATTGAGTTGGTGGGGTCATCTGCAAAGAATGAGCAATGATATTCCAGTAAGGAAAATATGGGAAGCAAGAACTCAAGGGAAGAGAAGCAGAGGAAGGCCGAAGGAAAGATTATTCGGAAAAAGGGAAGAACATGAATAGAAGCAAAACAGCTGGCTCAAGATAAGAAGAAATGGTCTACATTTGTTTATAATAATGTGAAATGACAATGTAATCCTGACATCCAATTTGGGTATAAGGGAATTATCGATTATATATACGAGGGTGACTCTGTTTCTAGTGAAATGGATGACTATTTAGATAAAACGACATTAGGACAAGTAAGCTTGTAGGTCTAGTGACTCAGTCGTGCAATGTCATTAAATGACAATCAAGCGTAGAAAGAAGAATTTTCGTGCATTCATCTACTACGATTTTAAATGCGGTTTAGACGAAAAGCAGTGCATGGAACGCCTAACTTTAGCATTTGGCGAAGAAAAGCCTTCAAAGGCAACCATTTATCGGTGGTTTGCTGAATTTAAACGAGGTCTGAGTTTCTTGACTGATGAACAACGTGACACAAAACCAAAAACAGCTGTCACTGCAGAAAATGTTGCTCGTGTCCAGAGCATGATTACCGAAGACCCACACTGCACATACACTACGATCCAGATGACATTAGGGATTGGATCCGCAGCAATTTCAAAAATATTGCATGAGGAACTGCGGATGGAGAAAGTTGTCTGTCGTTGGGTGCCACACCACTTAACGGAATTCCAGAAGTCAGAACGTGTAGGAGTCAGTAGGGAAACTCTCAACATGTTGGAAAATGACGGTTATCGGATTATTTCCAAAATTGTGACAGGTGATGAGACCTGTATATTTTCTAAATTTTCTAAAATCGGGAAGTTGGTGCAAAATAATAAAAAACTCCACCTAGGGGTTAGTGAAGACTTTTTTTGCACCAAATTCCCGTATTATCTTCTACCTCGATTATTTACTATTATTTATTTATTTGATAAAAGATTTAGGCGTTACCTTCGATTCCAAACTCACTTTTAGTGACCACATCAATACCATTACTAACTTTGCTTTACGGATGTTGGGTTTTATCATAAGAACTACTCGCAAATTTTCTTCCGTCTTATCTCTATGCTTTTCTTTTGTACGTTCCAAATCGGAATATGCGTCTTTGATTTGGTCTCCCATATATAAATATCAAGTAAATCTATTAGAACAAGTTCAGAGACGTTCTTTAAAGTACATGTTCTTCAAAGAACATGCACACTATCCGGAGCAGGGCTTCAGTCACAGGTTACTGCTAAATCTATATAATATCGAATCTTTGGAGCTTCGTCGTAATTTCGCGGATTTAAAATTTGTATACAATTTGCTAAATAACGGTCTTGACTCACTTAAGCTCTTGGAAAATATTAATTTTTTTGTTCCTCGTCCAGCGTCTAGATCATCCAATGTGTTCTACTGCATCAGACCTAATACAAACGTCATGATCAAATCACCAACTTACAGGGTTTGCACTAACTTTAATTCGTTGTCGGATGTCTCCACTGATATTAATTCCTCCCCTATAACATCACTTCTAAAAAAGTGTAATACCACTTTTCATTACATTTAAGTAATACTGTTTATTATAGATAATATTATGTTTTTAGTTTTAAACTATAGTAGAGTTAGAGTATACGTACATATATATGTTGTAATATACTTGTCCTATAATTGGATTTTATCCGTTGGGCAATATACTATTATTATTATTATTACTATTATTATTACTATTATTATTACTATTATTATTATATTTTGAGAATAGAGCGAGCACAAAATAAAATCTTAACAGCATAAATCAACATAGAACGGGCACAAAACGTTATCTTGGGCAAATTTTAAAAGGAAAAATTAAGGCGGATTTCTTAACCAATTCAGCAAAAGACGTTGATCGAACTAGGGTTGTTATTATCAAAACGAAAAGAATATCCCGCGATTGGAAAATACGGCAGCAAAATTTTGTTTAATTCTTTTGCAAATAGTTCCTTTGTATTTCAAGTTTTTGCTTACCATTAGCCATTATTATGGTTGTGCCCATGGCGAGACTCAACATGTTGGTCCTTAGAATTCGATGAGAAGTGGCAAAAACCGTAAGAGCTAACACCGTCTTCGAAGCTTAAACACCTACAACTACATTTTTGTCCCAAGAATACATGGTGGAAATGTGAAATAAATCAGATAGAGGAAACTGAATATATAGCTTAGAAAGCAATTTTCTTAGTAAAAAGCCGGAATGCTCAAGAAGAGAAAAGGATCACCTCAACCGTACTTGTAAACTTACTAAACATAAATTTCAGTGGTACTGTTTTACAGACATTTCTTGTATGTAAGGTTTAATTGATTTGCTCGCTTCTTATAGAGATACCGATTTCGCTTTACGGTCAATATTTCAGCTTGTTTATTAGTATTGGATCATTAAAACGACAGCGTTGTAGAGGCAACGAGAATTATGCAAAATTATTCGGTGTTAAAAGCTTCGCCGGACGTTCCCCATCTTATTTATTCAATCATTAATTAGTGCGTTTAGCGTACGAGCGCAGCTTGTGCGTTTTAAAACGTTTTTAATGGCTCCACTACTCTATAAGATTCTTATTACGCTCTAATAATAGCCGTTTCGGTTTTACGATACGATAGCTGATGTCCCTTTGCGTATAATTTACTATCGCATAGGTACGTACTGTATGTTTATACTTAGTATTCGGCATGCCAGATTTATAGGAATAATGTGCTAAAAAGGTATGCATTACTTGCAATACCTAGACGACGATGGTGCCGTGATCGACGGTAACAAAGAAAGCTTTGTTAGCTGGCAACTTTCAGCTAGACCTAGAGCTTTTAAGCGATATTGCGTGGAAGTTTTTGTTGCGCGATTGCGCCCATAAACTATGTAAACAATCATAAATACTTATAGAAAGGAAACAGTTATAAATTACTTCGTAGTAATGCTGCGAAAACGTTTATAGACGCATTTGTATATACAGTTTCGTGGAATATTCAAAAAGATTTCTGTGTACTTATTGATTTTTCAAATTTTTCATGTTAGCTATCTTTAAATAACAAGAAAATTGATTATAATTGTTTCATCCCTTGAGTAATTGAGTAATTTATATAAATGTTTAGTGGACGAAATTATATTGGTTATTTGAATTAAACACTTATGACTAGAGCCCGGTAACTGGAGAGCAATCGCAGCGGCGGTGTGACTGTGTTTAGGTGGGCAGAGAGGGCTGGTCGATTATGATACGACACGACAAATCATCATCACTCAGTTCAGTTTAGCATTGGATAGCGGATAGGGCGTGTTGATTTTATTGATATAGACGTAGTTATTAATTGTAGTTTTTAGTGAACATGTCGAAGGCTAAAAAACGACCCTTTCAAGACATAGTAAATAAGTTTATTTCTGACTCTCCCGATTTGTTTTACAACGGGAAGAAGATAGTTTGTAAAGTGTGCAAAATACATTTGATGTCAAATAAGAAGTGGAACTGTACAAGACACGTAAATTCCGCACAGTATAGAAAACGAAAATTGGGCATGTCACCGAGAAGTGCAATTTTTTTTTATGTAATTCTTATGTTGATAAACTGTAATTTGCCACTAGGCTTACTCGATAAACAACCGCTTAGGGACTTTTGGGACAAATACAATCCCGAGTTGCGGTTGCCAACGGAGAAACCGGCACGTAAGCATGTTACATTTGTACGCGATGGCGTGGAAAAGAAAATGAAACGCATATTGAAAAAACAGTTTCTTTGGTTATGTGTTGACGAGACAACAGACTGTAAAAAAAATTCAATTGTAAATATTATGGTACGCATACTAGACCCTCGTAAACCTACATTACCACTGTTACTAGCTAGCCGAAGACTACAAGAGTGTACTGCTGCAGCAATTACGAAGGTTGTACTTAGTACGTTGGAAAAATTTCAAATTTCAAGAGATAAAGTGTTGATGTTTATGAGCGATGGCGCAGCGATAATGCGTTCGGTATGCCGTTCTCTTCTTGAACATGGTTGCAAGTGTTTACATGTTACCCTGAGGTAGATGCATTAATAGTAAGCACAAAAAAAGTATTTTTGAAATCTCCCAAACGCCTACGATCATTTCACACAGAGTGTCCTGCTATTCGTCAACCACCGGAGCCAATTCTGACCGTCGGGGAACATGGTTGCAGGCAGCTTTTTATTATGCTGAACATTTCAAAATACTAAAAGCTGATGTTGCACAATTCAATCCTGCCGAAGCTGCAGCTATTAAGGAGAGCCAATCGAAATTTCAAGATATTTCCGTTGAAACAGATTGAAAAAATATTCGTAGCTACTATAAAGGATTAGCTGACGCAATAGACCAATTACAAAATAGATCGTTACCATTATTGGAACCTCTGCAAATTATGGACGGAGTGCATACACAGCTACTGACTATACATGAAGCAAAATATAATCGCGTTTTAGAAAAGTTCGAGAGTGTGCTACAGAAAGATCCCGATTTTAGCACACTAAAACAAATTTGTGATGGTGTATCAAATAATCCACTGACTAAGTACAAAGAGTATTTTAATCGTGCATGTATAACATCGGTAGATGTTGAACGCTCTTTTTCAAAATATAAACTCATTTTCTCACCACGGCAAACATCGCTCACCGAGACAACTGCGGAAACACATCTAATGGTGTCTACTTTTTGCCACTCTTATCCATGATAACCACCACACTGATAATGGTGCTTCTAGTTTTACTGTTCCGTAGCCAAGGCTGCTTAAAAGGGTGAGTGTTTCACTACTTTTCACATATTATAATTATGTATTAGTTCTGTTATTTTTTTCTATTTTCCTACTATTGTTTTTGTATACTAGGCAAGTACGGCTATGGCACGGTTCCCTGTTACCGGGCTCTACTTATGACTCAAATTAAACTTTCAGTTCTGTAATAAAAAGAATAAACATCACACATCTTCTTTCTGAAGTCAAAATTCATGCAAATGATGTATTTCTTCTTATCTAAAATGATTATTATACTTGTCGAGGCATACAAAGCTGCGTAGGTGTCATGTTCGTTGATCTATGAATATTAATTTTGGGCGGTACTGATGGAAACATTAACATCAAAACAATATAAAGCGTAAAACAGAAGAAGTGATTTAAAAATACCTTGGATCAGACTATGTAACATTGAAGAAAAAAAAGCCTATTAAAGTTATACAGGAGACTAAATCAGAAGACAGAAAAGTCCAAGGTAGTCTACTATTCTTCAATTTGCGGGAGTATATAAATTAACTCATGGCAATAAACAGATCGACCAGCATACACTTAAGAATCTAAACAAAAGTATAAAATTTCCAAAAATTGAGATGGTACTAGCAGTAGAGGAGGTCGCACAGAAGATACAATCGCCAGGGGCAGCAGCAGAATGTTGACGGGAAGCAAGGACAACGAATGAAGGTGCCAAGAAAAGAAATGCTAAACATAACATCACCAAGTCAGAAGCTCGCAGTCTCAAAGAGCTTAAAGCAAATAATTCACTCTTTACAGATCCTACCAGCTAATAATGGAAATGCAACGATAATCATGGATGTGGAGACAGCACAACGATCTGGAAAGAAACTCCGCTTCAAAACCAATAGATACAGAACATTGTATAAACACAAAAATCCCTTCCACGATCAGAATGTGGGATTTAAATTTATACCGCACTACAGCAAATTACCACATCTATAAGAATTCCCCCGAATACATAAATCGGATGTCCACTTAAGGCCAATAGTTAGCTCCAGAGTATCTGCTTCCAACTTCCTCCTAGGCATGATAGCTCCTCTTGCAGGTAATACATCAGCAGTCAACAACACACTTCGCGGAAAGGTTCGTGAATCTACCATTGTACGACGATGACATACTGGTCAGTTTCGACATTACCAGTTTGTTTACTAACGTTCCAACGCTGCCAATCATAACTATAGTCAGAAACAGACTCTCCGAAGACTCCACACTGCACAAAAGAACCAACATCGGTGTAGATGCTATCCATCTGCAACACCACCTATTTCCGGGGGGAGGTTCTATA
Organism: Dynastes maya; assembly: GCA_029619315.2. NCBI lineage: Eukaryota > Metazoa > Arthropoda > Insecta > Coleoptera > Scarabaeidae > Dynastes > Dynastes maya. The sequence continues at coordinate 56,112,003 of JAROYE020000001.1, forward strand.
AGTAGGAATTCAGTATGGCAATGAGATCACCGTTATCACCTAGCCTCACTATGATATGCATGGAAGCAGTAACCACACAACTTCAAACTGAAGATGTGGTCAGGATACGTCGATGATATTTTTGTCATAAAGTTCCACTGTGAAGACACGTTATAGGGGTTGCTAGAATGCTATGTAAAGAGCTATGTAAAGAGCTTTTTGGAAGAAATTTGATGATTAGGTAACAAATACAATATTAAGACGGCTATAAGGACGAACGCGGCCACATCGATCCTGACAAAAATTAAGCTGGACAACGTAAACCAACGAACAAAGAACTGTGTACCCAAACTACTTTGTGAATGCGGACCATATACTGAAGGAACCAACAGACCTCTGCAGCTGAGAATCAAAGAACATGGGAAACTAGCGAGCTAAAGGGACACAGAAAAATTTACGCTTGATACAATATGCTTGTCCTTACAAGGGAAGCACACAGCGCGTAGCTCCAACGCGAAATGCTATAGGTACACTAAGCTTAGAGGTAAAAACGTCTGGCCACCAATAATAGTAAAGGGAAAAACGGAAGATCCACAACCACGATAACAGAGTCGGAAAGCTCACCGCGTCGTAGGTTCTACTGCACCAAAAAAAGGTGTTTGTCGGTTGATATCATTGGCTGTAAAGTCAAATTGACACATATTTGCTCAAACAATGACTTTGGCAATTCTAGAAACTACCATAAAGACAGGCACACTGCCAAAACGTCAGATTTTACCAATCTCACAAACAATGGAAATAGCTGAAATAACAACTCAAAAAGGAGCATATAAATGATTAATTTCGCCCTCTGCTGTGATTTTTCTTATGAGCAGAGGTATGAAAAAATTGGGACTTGGGATGTTTTTGAATGTTGCAAAAATATTTTAATTACAATAGTTAATTAGATATTTCCAACGGGATACCCGAATTAGAGAATATATTATAAGGCGACATTAAATACACCTAAAATACATCTTAAGAAATAAAAGAAATAAATGAATATATAAAAGCAATATTCTAAAATTACAAGGAAGGTTAAAGGTAGAAATTAAGTTGCGCAAACTTAAACAGTAATAGTAATGCAAGGAAGGTTGAACTTATTTAAAGAAGGATAGAGAAAACTGCGTGGTGGCATTGAAATAAGTGAAGGCAGAATTCACTGTTGTCGTAGGTGGATAGGTATCTATGGTAGACGTACTAGATACGCTATTAGCACAATAACGCCTAAGAGGTATAGGAGATGTTTCCAGTCCTGGAAATGTATTAATAAAACATGGATCGACTGCTGTAGGAACAAAAAAAGTTAGGTTTGTTCAAAGCCAAAAAGAGTTTGTTTCCTCTGGTATGAAGTGAGTAGAAGTTGAACTTGGCTGACAAGGAAGCTACATTGGTAGATTTGCGATCGGTATGATCTTTCAAACGAATGTCAAGGAACTTCAGGAATTTTCATTGCACTGATTCGATGGCATTAATATGTACATACCTCATAAATAGTGAACTATATAATGAATAGGGACGAGCTAAAGAAAAAGTAGTTAACGCTTGTAGGTTGTGTAAGTCACGATAATTACGATACATATGAGGGCAGTCTGAAAAGTTTCAAGTCTAACACAGAAACAAGTACTTTTTTATCGAATTCAGTTTTATTTTTCAACGTTGCCTCCATGTAAATCTAGAGACTGGTCCCAGCGATGCTTTAATTCGTCCAAATAGTCGTTGGTATTTTGTTCTGCAAAATAGGCATTTACGAATGTGATGGCCACCTTACTCAATAAAAATCTCTGTCCTCGGAGCGAAACATTGAGCTTAGGAAACAGAAAAGAGTCACTGGGAGCCATGTCTGCTGAATAGGGTGGGCGGTCTATCAATTCGAATTCCAATTCGTGAATTTTTGCCATGGCGACCACTGAAGTATGAGACGGTGCGTTGCCTTGGTGGAACAAAACTTCCTTTCTCTTCAAATGCGGCCGTTTTTGGTCCTGAGTGAGCAAGCGCGGCATCCAGCCCGCGGTTAGCTTTTTCATGCGCAAATCTTCAGTGACAAATACATTCTTTTGAGATGCCCACAGCTTCTGTTATGTCTCTAATCTGGTCGTCTAGCACCATTATTTGATGAATTTTTCCGATGTTCGATAGGTAATGGTTGCAATCTTTCGCCGTCCCGAACGTTTATCCGTTTATAAACGGTACGACCTCGATTAAATTCAGCTGCCCAAAATTTCACGGTGCAGAGTCCCCGTAAACGGCATCCATCTCGGCTTTAATTTGTGTAGGTATATTGCTTTTCAAATGCAAGAACAAGTACGGCTCGATATTTGATTTTTTTCCATTTTTACAGAAAGACTAACATCTACCAACACAAACGACTGTTAAACAACAACTGAGCTCTCAACATGGCTGAAAAATTTAAAAGTATCTTTCAACGCATGCGCAATTATTTTGGTTTTTTCAAGAAAGAGAAATACGCCTAAATGACATCAAACACATTTTTTAGATACTTAAGGTCTACAAAAAAGGTTAGATATTGATATTACCAGAATATTTTTGAGGAGTAACGCTATCTTCATGTTGAGACTTGAAACTTTTCAGACTACCCTCGTGAAACGAGTAAAGTAGAATGCTGTAGTAGGGTATCATTTACAGAATAGTAATACTCAATTGTTCGTACTTTTTGGGTATAAGTCAAGGTCGTGCATTTTGAAATGCTGAGGAAAGCCAATTTCCACAATACCATGCGAAATCTTTGTTAATGTTCTGAAGTGCATCGCAGAGACCTTATGATTGACAATGGTTTAAGATCGTCACTGAACACGAGTCTCTTGCAACCGATGACATCAAGAATGTTGCTAATGAATAGAGAGAGGTTGACTCAACTTTGATCCTTGCGCTATTCTTGACTCGATGGCAGTACAACTACGGTATATTACTCGACATTTTGTATTTAATAAATAGGACACAAGAAGACTTAACAGCGGTTCGGAAGATCCAAAAGATCTTTTATAGAAGGATGTAAAAATCAATTCTAATATCGTTCATTAGATCACTATTTATAGCAAAAGTACATCTCTAATGCGTATTTGGATGAGATGTGAGATTTTTCAAAGTACTTTCCTTAAATTCAGTGGTAGTACTTATTGTTAAGTATTGTAGGTTATTGGCGTATGATGAATATGATCGTGGCTGAAAGACACTATATACAAACTTATGCACAGTGAAGTTTTAATTTTTTTAAATAGGTCAAATTTATTAGGGTGAACGCCAAATAGTTGAAATAGTACATTGCTCAGCTGAGTAGAGAAATTTGAAACAGTGGAAAAACTAATGGCTTAAACGGCTTTACGTCATTCCGATTTACAAAGAATGGTTACTCGTGATCTCAGAAAGCGAAGTGTTTTTCGTATAATCAATTATAGGACTGAAGAATATAGAAATATGGTTACTTGAAAATTAGATAATAGTGGACTGGATTACAGAGGGAACCCATACTTTTCCAAGCTGTTATATTATCTACGTGTGTAGATTGTACTCCTTTGCAATGAAGACCTTCAATAGGTAGCAAAAATAAAATAGTCCTCTATAAAACACATTCGTATGGCGTTCGGTATTGTTCGTTGTAGCCGAAGTGCCTAAATTTCATCAAGCAGCCATGGCAAAAGTACACATGCGTAGTAGGTTGAGATGTAACGATAGTAGTGAACGTTGTTGAATTTCGCACATGGTTTATCATTCATACACATTGTAATTAATCTTTGTTATAGTAGTTTTACAGTTATTAAAAGTTCAAAGCAAGTGGTGGTTTATCTAACTTATAAATATTCGGTATGAACAAATCAGCACTACTGTAATCTACTATAAGTGGGACTATAATCACTAACCTGGGCAAATATGTGGCAACAGCCAGAGGCGTGGCGAGCGCATAAAAGTTTACACATAAAATAGAAGGTAAGAAATAAATTATGAAACGTGCTGAAACACTTAAAAGTATACGACGTGCGGAATAAATGTTTTTCAATGCCGAAAACGACCGTTCGACATCTAGCGATGTTATAGTTGCATATTTAAAATAATCTTTGAAACAACTTAATGCATCTTCACACGCACGTTCACAAATTTGTCTTAATATAAGAAAATCGGAGTCTTTCCCTAAAACACTTTCAAATTTCCGTATTACACACCAATCTTTTTCGCCTTCTACAGCGCATAACTGTGCGCGAACATCATTCACAATTTGAACAGAATCTACTAGCGACATCGAAACATTTTGTAATGTTTCTATTCTCTCCGCTAGTCCGAAGTAATTGTTGTGAATAGTTTGTAAATCTCTTTTAACCTGACTATCTTGAAATATTTACTGGCTTTTCTTGATTGCTGCAGCTTCTGTCGGATTGAATTTTAAAACTACCTTCTTTAGTTGATCAAAATATTTGTTGTAGTACAGCCTATAACCATGTTCCCCAACGTGTAACAATCGGCTGTGGTGGTTCAGGTAAATCAGGACACAGTTTGTGAAATAGTCGGGTACGTTTCGGCGACTTTAGAAACACTGCCTTTGTGCTAGCAATCAATGCATTTACTAGTGGAAAACATGTAGGAATCGTTTGTGCGGCAAGATTTAAAGTATGGATTTTACACGTTACATGTAAGAAGTTACCACTGTGTTCTTTAAGAGATCGGCCCAAAGAACGCATGGTTGAGGCACCATCACTCATAAACATTAAAGGTTGCTTAGTTGAAACTTCAAATTTGTTCAATGAGTTCAACACCACCTTTAAAATCTCATCGGCAGTACAATTTATAATTCTTTTGGAAACAAGTAAGAAGGAGGATGACGGTCGATGTGGTCCCATTGTACGTGCCATTACATTAGCCACAGAATGTTTTTGACGACCTGTTGTTTCGTTCACACACAATCACAGTTTTTATCTTTCAATTCCGTTTTCATTCTTTTTTCTATATGTTCACGAGCAAATGGCACTACATTTCGTATCGATGTCCGACTAGGTAATTTACAGTCCGCATATTTATTCCAGAAGGAGACAAATGCTTCTTTGTCTAGCAAATGAAACGATAGATTACATAAAATAAGAGTAACACATAAATCAAATGTAAATTTTTCTTGGTCTCGTATGCTACTTTTTGCAGAAGAATGCTGTTTGCTTTCGATGTGACGTTGACAATGGCTTCTGGACCAACACGTGAAAGGGATTTTACAAACTAGACATTGAATTTTAGTGCCATCAAGAATTAAGTCCGGCATGTCCACTATAAAGTTTTTAACTGTGTCTACCGTTGGTTGTTTTCGCGACGTACCCAACTGCGACATTTTTAAAGCAAACATAAGTGTACAATTACGAATTAAGTTACGACAGCCTACATATACACAGAACTACTCGCATACAGCATCGATTTAGTACTGACGCTGTGAACGCGTGAAATAAGTAATCGCCGACTCCGCACCACATATCTACTACACTGACTGTTTGCCCAGACTAATAATCACAAAAGGGAACTTTAATGCTACTATTCTTACGATCAATTAACTCTGTTACTTTATGCTGGCAGCTTAGCAACTATTATAAGAAAATAAATATCTTAGTAAAACTGGTAACTACTGTAAATATTTAACTCTTGCTCCTTAATACGTCATATCCACTTAATGATCTTATTAAGGTTCATTTATGTATCAGTACTCCAGTACATGTGTATATATTAATAAAATTACGAATGTATTACTACTTCCTGTAATTAATTGCAATCGATTTGTAATTAATTTATATTGCACTAGGCAAGAGATTTTCTGCATCCGATTAATAACCACTGCATGACTTTCCTGATAGTAAATTGATGCTTAAATTAGATGTCAGTACGAGTGCTAAGATTGATTCTTGTAAAATACGAATTCGTTAAATGAAGATTAGCATAAAACTTGTAAAAGTTTTAATGCGATCGAATACATGAATGAAATGTGTTAGCATAGGTGGAAAAGTAGACGGAACTGTAAAATACGATAGTAGAGTTAGCTTTGTCTTTATATTTCAAGGTTTTCTAGTATTTGCAAAGACGAAACATTCAATTGTTCTATGTTTTGTATTAAGTACAAGCCGACCGGTTTCTGGTGACGTGTGGGTATTACAAACGAAATAGTATTTAAACTGGCGACTTGTTTGTTTGGATCTAAAAGATAAACGCGGACTAAATATCCAATGGACATGATTGCAGCTGTTTTGATCAAAACTTTAATCTAGATTAAATCAATTATTTGGTTTATCTTGTGGTCTTGGCACATTACTAAAGCACATCAACGCAGATTTATTAATTGAACTCACTTACCTTTCGAAAATAGCTTGTGCGAGTACGGAATTCCACTCTTCGTAATTAAAGATGAACAATTCCATCGTTCCTTACGAAATTGGTCCTGACATTCCCTGATTGCCATTTGTATGCCGTTCAGTGCTTCCCTTGTAACGTCCGGTAGTCGCATGCAGATATCCATTTGCGCTCTGGTTAGGCCACGTGTCGTTCCACATACTGACCAACTCTTGTGGTTTGTAGGAGGTAGCTTTCCTGCGGTCCTGCAACAATAAGTAGCAATTTGCTAGCTATTTACTAAGATTAAGAATGATACAGTTTAGCTCACAGAATGATCTAAAGTCATAAGTTGACCAACTTTATTTTTCAACGTAATTCTTCGTACACTTGGAAACACTTATTCCATCTATGTTCTAAGATGTTTACAATTAAAAAAAAAACTCAGTTTTAATTAGAGAAAGATTCTTGAACTGCTGTCATAATGTCGTCGTCGAAATTTGGTTCCGCGAAGGCTTTCTTTTAGTTTTGGAAATAAATAGAAATCACTAGGAGTTAGGTCGGGTGAGTATGGTGGATGATCCATCAGTTCGAAACTTGCACTGTAAATTGCGTTTAAGGAAACGAAGCTTTTGCATTAGAGCATTGTCGTGATGAAAGGGAATACCACGCGATAACTTTCCTCATCTTTTTCTTTAATATAATTACGAAGTTGATTAATTAATGCGGCGTGATTGTCTGGCCACGTTCAGGGTAATCAATTAATTAAAATTTCTTCAGCATCCCCAAAAATGATCTTACCCGCTAGGGTTGCGAAGTAATGGAGATTCTCGATGTTGCTTTGTTGTTCAGACTCGCGATCGAAGTGGTGAACCCACGTTTCATCAACAGTAACAAACCGGTCTTGAAAATTTTTTGGATCACCATTAAACAATGTTAAATTCGCTTGTGAAGCGATGACTCTCGCTCACTTTTGCTCGGAGACATTTTATGAAGTTTCAAACAGTCATTAATTACACTCTGCTCGAATTGGAGACCTTTTTTGCAACAAGCTGGGCACCCGGGGGGTGAACCTAATTCGAGTATGCTGAATTCAATGGTGCTAACTGTTTTTAAAAGTTAGTTCGCGTTTTCGAGCAATTTCAATTTAAAAATTTTAGGCCTAAAGACCCCAAAAATACGTACTATTTATTATTTTTTGACGATTTACTGAATTTAAATCGACGGAAGTCGATCGAATAGATATCGTATCGACGAATACACATCAAATAGAAACTATAAAAAAAAAAATTGCATCGATTCAGTCGATTTTTAATTTTTTTGCAAAAAAAAAATTTTTTCTTGATTTTTTTAATTTTTCATTTTTTGATTGCCCTGATTCTTCTGCATCGTCATATTCTTCTTGTAAATTCCAACAAATGTCGCCCAAAAGATCATCTAGCTTTTTATCGCTGTACCAATGCTCGAGCCTCGCCGTCACTTGATGAAAACGTTCGCCATGCTCATCGGATTCGTTTGGTGATTGTTCGGCGAATTTTTTTACATGGGAATGCAAAAAATGAATTTTTAATGACCTTCGAACATTTAAACGGTGAAATGTAGTGAGCATATCTCCAATTAGTATGCGCCAATTTTCGGATCGATGAATTCCGAGAGTATTGTCAATAACCGCTTTCACGCAATCCTATGCCACAAGTTCCATGTCAATGAACGCATTTCCAAATCGTTTGTCCCTCATCAAACGACGAATGTCCGGTCCACTAAACATCAGAACACCAAATGTCACAGCGGCTTCGGTTTTTGTCCATTTATTGAAATTAAAAACGTTGCATAAACAATAGACGGCCTCCAATACACATCAGTAAAAACATTTTGTGAGAAATATTGTTGATACAAATCAACGGTTTCAGCACTTATTTTACGCCGAGTGGTCTTAATTACAAATTTTCCACACACGTAACAAAAGGTATTCAATTTCTCTGTCTACATAGATGGCGCTATACGATGTGCAAGAATTCATGGAATGAGTATCATTTCATTATTTTATTGGGTCAGCTATAAAATATATCACTTGTGGCCGGCTTACAATTTCAAAAATTAACCAAACGCAGATAAATCCACGTCTGATCATGCGTTTTTTGCTTGGTGGAATATAGTATAGTCATGGGAATATTAATTACGGTGATCGTTGCTAAAAATATCTAGTTTTTACTCGCTTATATCTACTATAAACAAAGAAAAGCCTCGTGTGTGGCAAATAACACTAAAGTACTGGCACATTCCGCGTCACACAAGTTACTACTTATTTGATTAATCCGTAGCAGCTGTTTCGAGGATTTATGGATCCTTATTATCAACCGCGCGACCGAAGTGGTTTGAACCGGGTGTGGTTTGAACAATTCACTGCATTAGATGATTAGATTGGTAACTCGTTATATATTTTTCCTATTCCTCCACATCTAAACTTCATATAAATCACTATGTAATCACTTTTAAGTTACAAAATTCCTTGCCTTGTACCTACGTAAATGGAAATCATTCTTTTGGTAACCGATAAGGGTGTGTATAAATCATGACTGCCTTGTGTAACCGTTGCAATCGTTAAACTTGATGCCTAAAATATTCATTTCGCGCAACTTTAGATCGCTTATCATATGCTTACCTTTACCCATTCAACTAGTCCAATAGCCGGTTGTTTCATGCGCGTCCATTTAAAATTGTAATTTGGATAATCGTTTAACATTGAATAGTTGTCCGTTTTTAAAGATTTCAAATCGAATTATTCTTCGATCATCGTTCACCATCGAATGGTATTTCGAATTTTGAAATTCGTATGGATATCAGACGCAGCAGCAACGAATGAAGAGTTCAGCCTGCAACGCGGGATCGGTGCACGCATTACGGCAACAAACGGATCGCTGGCATACCGATACAGGAATGCCAACATGTAAAATATGTCGGGTGCGCGTGGGAAAGCCGCTGATGATATAGAAATCATTTGTTTCTCTTTGTCCTTGTTAATTAGACGTTGCTTGGTGTTGTTTTACAGTGGAGGAAATTTATTATCGCCGTTAAGGATTAAGGACGGTAATTTCGTCCGAAAATTTGTTACCGAAATGAGGCTCGTCCGTTTCCATCAGTATCGGATAGGAGGTATTTTTCGGGTGATAATTTTTTAAATTGGTACCGGCCGCATAAATCTCGAATAACTTAAAGAATAAAGTGTATGGTAACGTACTATAATTTAACTTAGTAGGTACTTCTAAACAGAGTAAGAAATTCCAAAATTGTCTCGGAAGAGTGACTAGGTTAATTTTTTAAAAGAGCACAACGCAATCTGTGTTCATTAACACAGCTGACAACTCACATATTTGTAATAATTGGACGTTATAAACAGGGCTATATAAAATAACTAATTAGAAGTATTTAAGCCTCGTTTAGAACCTTTACACGAAGCAATCGACCATATTTTTAAGGTGTCAATATTCACATTTGCATTAGTTTAAGTCATAGTCCGTATTCGTAAGTATAGCACAAATCAAAGAGTAGTGTTAAAACTCTATTTCTGTTTAAAAAACGAAGGGCAATGTGCATCCTCTTCGTTTTTTAAATAATCGAATATATACTTTGCCAAATATTCGTGAGCAGATTACTTTGGCTCTGTGTAATTTGTAACGAGGGCAAAGCCAATATTATTGAGAATAAAAAAATACTGTAGGTCATGAAAAACAAAACACACACTGATGTTTAGGGCAACTCCCTATCTGTCAGTTGAGGTTTAGTTGTTGTATTTGTAGTTAGTTAGAACTGAAGTTTTTATTTTTTTTTAAGTACTAACATAAGTGAAAAATTTATTATGATTTCAGAAAAGGTTTGAGCATTTATGAGCGCACAAAAACTTTAGTTTTATCTTTAATGAACAAGCACCTCCTTTGGCTGCAATTTACCAATAGTATAAAGACTTTGAACGCGAAAGAAGTTCTGTTCAGCATCAGAAAGGAGCAAGACGTATTCGTATGGTCGTCACCCAAGAAAATATTGGGAACATCTATCGTACTAACCATTTCAGTAGAGTAATAATATCAACAGAATAATATATTTGTCAAAGCAACAGCATACTTTAAACCACAGAAATATTTTGTTAAACAAATACATATTTATCTAACCTTTTAATAGCGAACATTCCCAAACTGGGAACATACTATCGCGAACGAGTGACAGCGATAACTGCCTGGTTAGGTGATAGAGGGTGCTAGGTATTATGACAAAAAGAGTAGGAGATAATACAGCAGACCACTGATGTTAAGAAAATAATTGAAAGGGACAACAGAGGGACGTTTGCTGTAATGGAACATCAACTCAAGATTAGATCCTCAGCTGTTAAGACAATCATATACAATCAACTGCATTTGAGAGAAGTTGTGAGTTTTTTTGCACCGCATCAGCTTTTTAACTTTCAAAAAGCAGAGAGTGCCATGAAATTTAAACTCTTTTGAAGAATGGCGCTCACCAAATTTTTTATGAAATTGAGGCAGGTGAAGAACCGTATACTCCGTTTTTCGACGTACCGACCCATCAAGCAGTCGTGTATGGATTCATAAAAACGAAGAAACACCAACAATGACAAAGAAGCAGCGAGCTATGAACAAGTTGTGTTTGGGATGGCCTTGAGAAGTATGGACCTGGTATGTGCAATTAAATGTTTGCCTGAGATCTTCAGTAAAGTTTCTGAGAAGAGTATTAAGTTGCATCACGATAACACATCGTCCCATATCCCAGCTCTCACGATCCAATATTTGGTTGAAAGTATATAAAAGTAATAGAACATCCACTGTATTCACCTGATTTGGCAATGTGTGACTTTTGGTTGGTTTATGGGCTTAAAAAACATTTGCGAGGTATGAGATTTTCGTCTGAGGGAGAAATTGATACGGCCTTCCATCACTATTTTGCGAGTATTCCAAAAGAAGATTGGTTGGCGGTTTTTACGAAGTAGAAGGAGGGAATTGTTAAAGGTTAAATAGCTGAAGGAATTGCTTTGAACATATTTAAAATAAAATGCTAAAATATGTATATTAACCGTTTTTTTATTCTCAATAATATTAGTTTGTCCCTCGTATAACCGGAAAAGGAAGTAATGAAAAGGTAGGCAATCCAAAGAATGAATGCTGTTGCTCCGTAAGAGTCGCATTATTAATTTATTTAAAATGTTACACATGTATCAATAATTTTGTGCTATATATCTTCAACAAATAATTTCATGTCATTATTAAGTTACTTCCATCAAATTATATCCAAAAATAAGTTAAGGTGAAATAACTTTTATTTGAAATGGAGAAAATGTTTATTTCACGTCCAGGGTTTTACATGAGAGAAGAAGGTTGTCCTTTTCGTTACATAATTGCAATTGGAAAACCGACTACAGCTGCTGCATTACACTTTTTGTGACAGTATAGACAAATATAACAGAAAAAAAGACCAATAAAGAAAAAAATTGTGGGATAAAGAATGGGATTACGAAATAAGCATAAAGAAAAACTTAAGGAAAAAGATGTTACAAAACAACTCAGACCAAAGTAAACAATAACGTTATAACCAAAGAAAAAGAGTAAAAAGTATATCAAGAGAAAAAAGAGCTTACATGGATAACCAAATAAAAGAAATTGAAACAAAATACATTAACAATGAAATTAGAAATGTTTAAAACGGCTTCAAAAACATAAGTAACGAATATCAAAGCTTGTCACCCTAGATTAAATGTAAGGTCAGTTGGGAGAGAAGTGATGATATTAGAAAGACGGAAAGAACACTTCGAAGAGAACTTAAAGGAAGAAGTAGAAGAGCAGCCATTAGAAGAAATAAGAACGGTAAATGAAGATAATGTAACAATAGAGCCCACCATAGAACAAAGGAACCATAATAAAAAAAATATGAAAAACTGAAGCAAGGGACCTTCAATTCAATTTCTTTTTATTTCAACTAGTGTATGTATATTTTATACAGTACTTGAACAGTCAGGAAAAATTTTTAGTATACAAACATATATGTAATAAATAATATGATATTTACCTAAGTATGCATCAAGTCAAGATATTTGTAAAAAATTAAAATTTGCGTTAATGATGTGTATAAAAAAATGTATAAAATGTATAAAAATATATGGGACAATTACAAAGCAAAATGTATGTGAGACCATTACAAAATATACATCCTGTACATCAAAAGTATTTCATAACCAAGTACACAGCGGAGTATCGTTGCTCGGGTATTCTTCAATGTTGTTTGTTTACAACCATCTTGAAGCGTTTTGCGTTTAGTTCTCTCACTTCCCTTGGTAGATAATTGCAGAGCGTATGTGTCATATAGTTTGTGCTGGACTGTGCTCGGCTTACACGGTGGTAGGGTTTATGATGGCTATTGTAGGAATGATTGTCAGAGTGAATAAGTTGGGGGGGGGGATTCATGAATATATGTATGCATAGTAAGCAGGTAAGTATATAGTATGAGGGCAAAGTAATAATATTTAAATGTTTAAACAGGCCTCTGCAGCTGGTTTGTTTTGTTACACCCACAATTGCTCTTATAGCTTCTTTTTGTCGCAAGAATATTTTTGTGCTCCTGCCGATCCGTCCCATATCAGAATTCCATGTCATCCTACCGTGGAAGGTTCTAAAGTACGCTGTTTTTGCCGCTCTCCATCCTGCTAGTTTTCTATTTGGCGGATTCCATATATTGATGACGCTAATTGGGGTTGTAGGTAACGTGATCATTAAATTGTAAGTTGTCGCTGAAGTGTATACCCATTTCGATCCTCTGTTCGTTTAGTGGAGAACACTAGCGTTTTTTAATATTGATTTTTAGTCCATTAGCATTAAACCATTCCGTGGCCTCCTCCACCGCTTGGTCAGTATTTGAATTTGTTGATGTAGCGTCCATCGGTCTGCTGAGAATGAACGTATCATCGGCATTCATATACGCCCTAATGGCATTTATGTTCGCTGTCAAGTCGTTGATGTATACCAGGAAGAGAACCGGCCCCAAGACTGACCCCTGTGGTACTCCTCTGTTGATAATTTTTGTTTCTGATAATTTCCCATTCCAGTATACTTGTTGTTGACGGTCCTTCAAGTAGCTTTTCAGAAGATTAAACAGGACTCCTCTAACGCCATACCTTTCCAATTTGCCCAGCAACATTGTGTGGTCCACACAGTCAAAAGCCTTCGTAAGATCACAGCATGTTAATTGTAGTTCTTCTTTCTCATTGAAAGCCTCCGTTACCATATCCATCCATCAGTTCAACCATGGCGGTTATAGTGGATTTTCCTTTTCTGTTGCCATGCTGTGAGTGGGTGCGTATATTATAGTGTTTTCTGATTGATTGACGAAGTACGTTATAGGTGTACATATCGCATGACTAACTCTTTGCAGAAGGTTTGTTGATAATCTCTCCATATCTTGAGTGTCCTTGTTTTTCAACTCTATTATTATATTTTTTATTTCGCTTTCATCTACTGGTGTGAAAAAGAAAGACTGTGTTGCGACAGGGTTCCGTCTAGCAGCCAGCTCGTCGGCAGACAACACCAGTCCGTATTTGCTATTTTATCCCCTATTTCGGAAAATAATTTATTATCGTTCAGCAGGCACATTTTCTTTTTGTTGTTTTCTAGCCTGGTTGACATTGGTCTCTGACCTTATGATGTTCCACACCATTTTGTTTCTATTAGCAGCTGTTTGGATTTGATTATGGACCCCTCTACTTTTTGCCTCTTCTATCTTTTTATGTCACTTATATGCACGTTATATGCTTCCTGCGATTGCTCACTTTGGAGGACTTCAGTATACCAATTGATATTTTGCGATAGGTTTCGAACTGGTACTATAACTAGTTGCAATACAATGTGAACTTAATTTCGGGACGTGCATTGATGATGATATTTTTCCAATCCTTTGCTTCCACTTGATTAATGAAATTGCATATATTTATTTCATTTATTGCTCTTACATTATTATATTTTGGTGATTCACTAGCAAACGCGGCACCGTTAATATTGATGATTTGCCCTCGGTGATCAGATAAATGTGGTTGTATTACTTCCTTTCATGTACTAAATATTCAATATTTGTGAATATCTGATCGATGCACGCTTCTGTATTTCTTCCAGTACGTGATGGTTCATTGAATACATGTTTTAAATTGTAGGCTAGTAACTGACTACACAAGGCTGTTTTTCCAGTATTGTCTGTAAAAAAATCGACATTAAAATCCTCTGCAACCACAATATCAGCTTCACTAAAGTCATTTAGTTTCTCTATGAAAACGCAAAACCTTCTATTTGGTGGTCTATAAACCTTCTTACAGATGCAGATAACAGGACTACTAAAGGAAATCTGGAAAACAGAAATTATTACCCTACCAATTTTCAAACAAAAATAAGATACAATCAAAATTAGTTATAATTATAAAAATTACACTACGAAATACAAGTACTACAGTGAAGTTCAAAGGAAGGTTAAGCAAAAGCTTTAAAACAGATAAAGGACGCCGCAAAGGGGATCCGTTGTCAACAATCCTATTCAACTTGGAGTTAATAAGGCAAAGTAAGATCAAGAGGGAAGAGACGCTATTTAACAAAAACCACCAATGTTTCGCATATGTTTATGACGTGCTACTGTTGGCGAGAACCAAAAAAGAATTGGAAAAAAGTTGCAAAACAATTGATAAAAACGCCAGAAATGATGGGACTTCGAGAAAACCAAATTCATGGAATTTAAGAACAGCACAAGAAGTAACAGAAAACGAAATTTTAAAGTACAGATACAAACTGATAATATATGCAAGTTTCAAGAAGCACAGCATTATATATACCTAGAGGTATTAATAACTAGAGTTGCTCAATTTGCGCCAACAGCCAGTGGCGGGCGCATAAAAGTTTACACAAAATAAATGATCAGAAATAAAATATAATACGTGCTCAAACACTTACCGTCTTAAGAGTCTTCCGTGAAATCACAAAGTGAATAATGTCTGTTAAATATCTGCAATATTAGATATGTTTCCACAGTTGTTTCGGCAAATCGAGTGCGATGTCAGGAAAAAGTGTGTTTATATGCAGAAAACGAACGCTCTATATCTAGTGACGTTATATTTGCGTAATTAAAATAATCTTTGGAACAACTTAACGGTTCTGTTGATGTACCTTCACAGATTTGTCTTAATGTGCCAAAATCAGAATCTTTCTCTAAAACACTTTCAAACCTTTCTAGGACACAAACATTTTTTGCGTCTTCTACCGCGCACAGCTGTGCGTGAACATGTTGCATTATTTGCAAAGACTCCACTAACGACACCGAAGGATTTTGTAATTTTTCTATTGCTTCCACTAGTCCGAAGTAATTGTTCTGAATAGTTTTTAAATCCGTTTTAACCTGACTATCTTGAAATTTCGACTGGCTTTCCTTGATAGCCGCAGCTTCCTTTGCATCGAATTGTAAAACCACGTTCTTAATATTCTCAAAATATTTATGATAATAAAACGCGGCCTGTAACCGTGTTCCTCAACGTGTAAGAATAGGTTCTGGTGGTTCAGGCATACGGGGGCACAGTCTGTGGAATTTGCAAATACGTTTTGGGGATTTGACAAACACTGCTTTTGTATGCGCTATTAAAGCGTCTACCTCAGGATAACATTTTCTAATACTATCTGCCACATGACTGAAAGCATGAATTTTACACGTAATATGTAACAAGCTAGCACAATGTTTTTTAAGAGATCGGCCTACAGAAAGCAGGTTTGCGGCACCATCACTCATAAACATCAACAGTTGCTTTGTTGAAAGTTCAATCTTTCAACTCCGATTTAATTCTTTTTTCAACATGTTCACGAGCAGATGGCACAATTCTTTGTAATGATGCCCGACTTGGTAATTTGCAGTCTGAATATATTTTCCAAAAGAAGACATATGTTTCCTTGTCTAGTAAATTAAACGGTAGATTACATGCAATAAAGGTAACACATAAATTAAATTTAAATTTATCATAGTGTCGTGTGCAATTTTTTTTTAAGAATGCTGTTTACTTTGCGTGACGTAGACAATCCTTTTTGGACCAACACATTAAAGGGATATTACAAACTACACATTGAATTTTAACGCCATCATAATTTAGGTCAGGCATTTCTGCTATAAATTCTGTAACTTTGTCCAACATTGGTCGTTTTGGCGACGTAGGCAACATTTTTAAAGCAAACGTAGAACTACGAATTAGTATTTACGGCAGCGTACATGTGTACACAACAAATCTGGTTGAGACTCGCAGTTATAGTGAGTGTTGTATCGAACCTCTGCCACTGCCCGGTGGGTCTACTGAGCAACTTTATTAATAACTAACAAGTGCGAAGGGAATTAGGAAATAGACTTACGAACTACAAAATGCAATTACTGCTTGCGAGGGCTCCACAAAGCCTTAAAACAAAAATAAGAATATACAAAACAATGATATGACCAACTCTAACCTATGGATGTGAGACATAGATCCTTAATCATAAAAACCAACAGAGATTAGACATCCAGGGAAGGAAAATACTACGAAGAATCTTTGGGGAAATGAATACGGAGCTTGACTGGGAGAGAAGGTTGAACACAGAACTCTACGAACTATTTGGGCAATCTGTGAAAGTAAAAAGATTACAATGGTTGGGACACCTCGCAAGCATGGATACTAATAGAAAAGTAAAAGCATAGTCTCCTAGTAAGTTTATACACTCTCTCCCATGATGCTCCCATCTCTTTAATCTGTCCAGGGACTAGTTGGCACCTTCTTCTGCAAAATAGGCGTTTACGAATGTGATGGTCTTCTCATTCGATGAAATTCTGTCCTCCTAGCGAGACTTTGTGCCTAGGAAACAAAAAAGTCGCTGGGAGCAGATCTGGTGAATAGGGTGGTGGACTACCAATTCGAACCCCAATTCGTGCCATGGCAACCACCGAAGTGTGAAACGGTGTGTTGTCTTGGTGGAACAAAACCTTCTTTTTCATCAAATGCAGCCGTTTTTCCAAATTTCTGCCTTCAACTTGTCAAGTAATGATGCGTAGTATGGCCCCGTTATTGTTTTTTGTTTTTCAAGTCAGTCGATTACCACAACTCTATGACTATCATAAAAAACAGTTGCCATTGCTTTACCGGCCCATGGAACAGTCTTCGCCTTTTTGGAGGCCGATTTACATTACCTTTTGCAGTTCACTGTTTCGACTGTGCCTTGGCTTCAGGAGTGTACTGGTGTAACCACGTTTCGTGTACAGTTATTAATCGATGCCAAAACTATGACTTATTTCGCTTAAACTGTTTCTATAGGGCATTTGGAAATTTTCATTCGAGTGTGTTTTTGGTCCTAAGTGAGCAAGGTCGGCATCCATCGCGCGGTTAGTTCTTTCATGCTCAAATATTTGGCCAGTATGTGGCAAATACGTTCTTTCGCGATGCCCACAGCCTCTGCTATCTCTCTAACCTTAATTCGATGGTCGTCTAACACCATTTCGTGAAGTTTTCTCTAATGAAAAATTGTGGTTGTTGGAAACCAAATGCTGTGCAAAGTGTGAGAATCCCATTGAATCAGGTCGCAAGCGTCTTACGTGTTCTTTTATCGGAGTCCCAAAGCTACGATACGTCCTGCCAACATAGCAAGTCTGGCAGTCACCACAGGTAAGTTTATAGACACCACATTTTTTAGTTTTTTCTGTTCTATCTTTATTGTTTAGGAGCGTGTTACGAAGGGGATGGATCGTCTTGTAAGAGATATTAAAGTAATTCTTATGTACCTCCGCTACAGAATATGAAACCGGTCCTGTATATGGAATAGATATGTAGTGTTTTTTTTTATATCAGTTGTTGGTATATCGTCTTGGTTGAAATAAACATATGTTTCTAATTGTCTTCCCTGCACTTTATTTAATAATCTCTCTATAATATGTGGATTGTAATCGTTCATTGAGGCTATTTGTTTAATCGTGTTGAATTCGTTATTGAATGCACTTTCAGTGAGAGGTATATTAACAAGTTTATGTAAATAGCTATAGAAAGTGGAGAATTTATGGCAATAGGGATGGTTTGAAGATTGATTGATAGTGATACCACTGTGAGTCGGTTTTCTATATATTTCGAAAAATAATTTATTGTTATTCAATGACTTTGAAATTGTTATATGGAGAAGATTAATACTATTGTTAATTTCAGTTTCAACTGTAAATTTTATCAATTTATGGATACTGTTGGTGTAAAGCAGATAATCTTGCAATTGTGTCATTTCCTGACTAGATAATGAAGATGTAATCCACATATCTGGTATAATATTTTATAAATTGAGAGAATGGGTTATTGGAAGGTAGATACATTGTTTCAAAGTAATGCATACTGCGTTCGTAGGTTCCGTAGTAAAGTGAACCGCTAAAATATATGGACAGTGTTACAACGTTTCCCCGCTATGAAAGTATAATGTAGGGAGCGCGCGAAGCGAATCAAAGACGTTCCAGCGCAAGCGACAACACTATTCAATATATGCATGAGACTCGCGACTATAGATAAATCCTTACGTACCCTAGTATAAATATCTGCAAGAATTGGGGAGAGCCCATGGCCACACCCTGGGGTTGCTGATATAATTCATTATTAAACTGAAAAAAATTTTGGCTAAGACATCTTTTAGTTAATTCTACAATGTTGTCGCTGATCTCCGAAGGATAGTTGATAGAAGCAAGCCTATCGGTCAAAAGTTGAATCACCTCTTGTTGTGGTACGTTTGCAGAAAGGTTCGAGACATCGAATGAAATCAAGAGATCAGTAGAATCTACTTGAACGTTGTTTAAACTTGTTGTTAATTCCAAAGTATTCTTAATTGTGTAGTTGAAGAAATTTTGATATAGTTTCTTTAACTTTGTGTTTAATCAACTCGGTAGGCATATCCAAAAAATTGTTAGATTTATGAATTTTATGTAATCCGTATAGTCTAGGAGTTAAAGTATAGTCGGTTGCAAAGTCTTTTTTTAGTTTATCATCTATCAAATTGCAATAGGATGTAAGAGCTTTTTTTACTTTGTTGATGAATGATGAATGAATTGACTGATGGGTTAATTCTACTAGTGTTATTATTATTAAAAAATTCTTTATTGTCATAGTCTAGTTTGTTTAAGATAACCAATCCTCCTCCCTTATCCGCTCTAGTAATTACTAAATTATATTTGTCTATTTTTTCTTTTACAGATAGATAGACTTAACACTAGAAATGTGGTAATAAATTTATTACCACATTTGACTTGTTTTTAATATGTTGTGTTCGTCCAGTTTATAAGATTTTAAATTTACTGACTTCAATCATAGTACAAGCAATCCAATAGTTGTTGAAAATTATAAGTTGTTGAAAATTATAAAATAAATATTAAAATTATAAATAGTTGTTGAAAATTATCTAGTGAGTTAGTAGTATTTATTTATTAATTTGACAATAGTTCCTGCTTTTAGATTAACTCGAGCCTGATGATGGGATAATTGTTCCGAAACCGGTAGCTCATATTTTATTAAACGAGTTATTGTGAGAGAGTGGACTTTGCTTTCAAGCACCATTACTATATCTTTTTTCAACAAATTCTCTCTCTGTTTTTAAATTAAAATTGTAAGTATCACCTATATTATTCTAAATCAGTTTCGATACAAAAAAATTAAAAGATAAGAAATTTAATATACCATTCTTCTTGGTTATACTTAATATTTCAAATTAAAATTTAAAAATTAGTTACACGTAATAACAACAAAAAATTTAAATAAAGATTAATATATAAATTAACACTTTAGTCATTAAGAATAATTTTTTCTCAATTAATTTAGATATAGTTCTTCTAATATGTATTTATTCTTGGTGCCCTTTGTAGCGTGCTTGAGGATGAGCATAAGCTCGAAACTGGTAGCACTGTTTTAAAATATTAAACGAATTTTTGTGAGTAATTGACCAATCTTATTGACCCTACTATTATGATGAACTCACAACGAGTCAAAATTGAACAATAAATGTTATTGCAAAGATATATAAGGATTATGCAGTAGTACTGAATATAGATTCCCTGTAATCTGTGGTAAATAATGAAACTTTTAATTTTAAGGAGGGGAATATTTTTAAATCAAAAAAAAAACAGAAATAATAATAACGAAGGTTATATTAGAACTATCTCGTTTAGCGAAACATATGTATTACCTGTAACCAATTGATAATCATTTTAAATTACGACAACCTTATTAGCTTCTTATATTATATTAAGTTACACCGACTCTTAGTTAACAAATGTGAATGTTCGCTTAACTTTTATTGAGATTTTAAAGTTTCCTGTTGCTTTTTTTTTAATGGTTACGCTATATACATATCTGTAGAATACAAAAGTTAATGTATTTCTGTCCAATTATAAGAGATTAATTCACTCGTTATAGTAATGGTAGAGGCAATTTATTTATATTTATTTGTATTACGAATTGTTGGTTTTTGCTAATAGGGATAAGAACATTAAATAATATAACAATTAAGAACTCTACTCTTTGATGAAGTTCAATCAGGTCTTCTTGAACGTCCTTGCGGATATGAAAAGTAGAAATATATGCAGGATCATTCACGATGACGGTTTATTAGACGTATTTCTAAAAGTAATTAATATGTTTTTGAAATTTTGAAGCGCAATATTATTTGATGACGCTCTTGATTAAATCGGAGGCGGATATTAACTTTCTTATTTCGAATAGAATATTCTACATATTACAAATTTAAGTCAATAGTACAGGATGGTCTAGGATGTATTAACAGAAATTATCTTTTATGAAAATTTTGCGTATGCAAACCTTTATTTAAGCTTCTCTTCTTTGGCATTAGTTATGCAAATCAGTTTTAGGATATTCTGAGCAAAGTTATATAGTAGATATGAACAAATTTTGTACAGGATGTTCTGAGAATTCAGTGCAAGCATGGATATATTCAACTAGAAAAAAGTGTATTTTTTAAAGTAGCAACCCCTATGTTTGTTTAATTCCATACACTCTATTCTAAAAAAGAATACGAAAAGACATTTTACTGCCTATGCCTAAATTAGCCGAGTTCCAAGTTATTTAAAGAAATTCTTAAAATCGGTTTATCTTCCATGATATAGGAAGTAAAATATGTTTTATCTTTGCTTTTCTTTCATTAGAATATGTATGTACAAATGATGAAAAATAGGAATATCCATTAAAAAATCGGCTTTTCCCTAATTGAATATGTCCAAGTTTGAATTGGATTTTCGAAACATCCTACAAAATTGTTACACTTATTTATGTCTAATAAATAGTTATTTATGTTTATTTGCAGCTGATTTGCATAGCTAATGCCAAAGAATAGATATTGATATTTAAATTGAAGTTTGCATATACCAAGATATTCAGAAAAAAATTAATTACTCAAAGTTGCTACATCCTAACCCCATGATACGCTATATCATTTAATTTGTATTTAAAGGGGCTATGCATAGATTCGACTTATTTAGATTTTAAATAAAATTAAAGTTAAAATTATGTTGGTTAGCAAAGAAATTATGTATTATTTTATTAAATTGATTGCAATTTAACAAATTATCAACGTTATTTAGAGGAACAAAGATACATTGAGTTGTTGAGAAACGTATAAATTAGATTAATTGATTTTTTAAGAAAAAAAGTGGTTTTCACAGAAGATCGAACTTCATTTAAATGATGTTCAATTGGATTGAAAAAGGATATTGTGTTAGTTGTATGCTTAGCGGATTTAAATTTTCCTCAGGCTAATAAAACTTGAATAAGCAAAAGAACACTGGAATATATATTACAACATTGTTATTTCATTATATAGTTTGTTAGACAATTTCGCACCATCTATAAAATTCTCAATAGGATTTTGAATTTTGAATAACTGTGGAATGATTCCAATTAGACTGAGGTTTCACATTAATTTATATAAATTAGTAATACAGCTTTATTATTTGAGTATTTTTGAAGCTTTCGTCGTTGAAGCAAAAGAGAAAAGAACGAACCATCTCATGTCTATGTTACCAAACCGGACGATTAAAAGAGAAGGTTAAACAGAAATATATTATGCATTTATGGAGGCAGCGTTCTCATATTACTATGTAAAAGAAAAATGAAATGATTACGGAAACAAATGCTAAAAGGAAGTTTAAATTTAAAAGAATAAATGTCTTCAAATTCAAAACTCATATTTATTTAAACAATCCAAGGTGACTCTGTGTGAGTAATTCATAACTGGAAGTAGGTATAATATTGATCTAATTTCTCACAAATCTCCTTTTTCTAACTGAGTATTCGAAAAATTTATAACTGGTTGATAAAATGTGCGTGAATGAGATGGGTCCAACTACAAAGCATTAGAGTGATTTTTATTTTCAAAGGATGTCAAGTTTTTAATCTTTCTGTTGTTTGCAAATTTTATGTTGTTTGTGGAGCTGAACAAAGGAATGAATCAAGTAATCAAAAACTATTAAAGCATTACCATAAGTTCGTCATATATAGTCTTCAATAACGGGTCTGTATAATATATGGTGGAATAACTATATCTAGTTTCATCGTTGATTAGTAATCTTCTAAGTGTGCGTAATCCTCTTCTTGATGAATGGGATATATTAGATCTATTAGTCGGATTTGCCAGATTAGCTGAATTTAAACGATTCAAGGTCACCCCGTGTGAGTAATTTATAACTGGCAGTAGGTGCAATAACGGTCTAAATTCTCACAAAACTCCTTAGGAGTTTTGTGTGAATTTAGACCATTACTACCACTCCCAGTCATATTTGTTTATTTCAATTCGATCTGTAGACAGATATATGCACCAAACAGCAGGTATACACAGAATACTAACAATATGAACTAAAAAACCAAAAACAGATCCTTCACAACTAGACAATAAATGAAACAAAAAAACAAAAAGAAAAAGAAAAAATCGGAGAACCGACTAGTTGAAGACATCTACACAATCGTGAACTTCGTTGTAATTATTACACATGCGTCTAACAGGACTATTGAAGCCAATATTTGTTCTTATAAATAAAAGGTTAATGTGTTGTCTCTTGCGGTAAGTCTAGGCACCTTAAAACTAAATTCAGACGTAAGTATTGGGCAATTGTAAACATTATTTAAAATTAACGGGAAGATGGAACTAATAATGGGGATAGCAACCGATCATTAAAATAAAAGACTTCTTTTCATGGTATTCTAGGTTTTCGCATGGGAGATAAAATTTCCAGCAAACAAGAAAACATCATTGCAAAGTCACTTCATTAAAACATTACATTAAAACTGTTATAAATTTAAAAACTTTTTAAAGAAAATATGTGTGAAAAATTAAACATGAGGTGGAGAGAGATTAAGGCGCCTGGCCTGTTCTACTTATTATTTAAAATTTTGTAGAATGTTACTACAACAGATGTATTTTTACGTACTTCTGGGGTTTTCCTATTAAATAAAGCTAACCTGTCGTTATCATAATAACATGATCGGTTGCAGTTCTCGTAAATAACAAGCAATAACAGCAAATTCTTTTGAAAACTTTACAAAACTATACCATTGCATTTAGATTCGAATAATTTGCGTCATTCATTGACCTTGCTTTGACCTATACAACCCAAAGGGTAGAAGTATTTAGCATTTTGAATACAGCAGATAAAATTAAAAAAGAGGTAACATAGGGGCAGATGTAAAGTACATATACTCATGCTACACTACCCCTAATTTGATGATTGCTTCTTATGTAAGCGTGTAGGCCCCACGTAGGCTTTTAGATTTCACATAATGTTAGTATGTGCGAACTGTTGTGAAGACATTACAGAAACTATATAGGATCATGCACGATTTTAGACGTATTCCTGAAAGTAACATAAGATTTTGTTGAAATGTTAGTTGACAATATTCACCAAAATTTCAAAAACATATATTAATTATTTTCAGAAATACGTCTAGTAGACCGTCAGCATCGTAGTGAATAATCCTCTATATAATGAAGTAATGCAAGCATTTGAAGCCACCGAGCAATGAAATAAAGCAAATTGTCAATTGTTATTTATTGCCGTTTCTGTTTTAGATATCTTCAAATTATTAACGTTACTGTACATGGCGAACTAATCTAATGAATAGTACCATTTTAGAAAGAGTAGAAACAAATTTCCAGAAGCATTCAATTTTGGCCTTTTGTATGTTTCGTTTTGATATTGATGTCTGAAATTTACATACACATTTCTTTTAGGTTAACAAGCAGAACAATATCTTCTTATCTTTGTTATCGAAAACTATCGCTAAGATTTCCCAAATGCTTCGTTTGCAGTTCAAATCAATTTCCTTCGTTTTGTATTTTCTCCGGAATAACAACTGAGAATGATTTAGGTTTTGATGCATGGTTGTAATATAAAAAAAACTGGTACATGAAAAGTAAATCTTTTTTTTATTTTTATCAATTTTAAGAGACTGTATTTGTTGTATGTATTTATTTAACTCTATCACATAACGTCCTTCGAAATAAGACATTTTAATTTTCAATAATATATTTTGTTTCTATTATGTCGAAAGTAGAATGGTCTTCATATAGAAAAAGATATCAAAGATATATTTTTCATAGTTATCATAGTTAATATTTATTCATTCCATGACAGAAAGATAACATGACATAAAGAGGACAATTTGCATAATTAATAGCAGCCTTGGATTAGCTATACTGTTTATTTTGAACTAGTTATCTTAAGGATGACAAGAACATTTATTTGAATTTAGAGAAACTGCAAGTAATGTCTTCGTAACATAAATTCTTCTAGTCCTTATATTTAATTAATTCCTTCATTGATTAAACTGACATTTTACATCGAAGAAAAGCAACGGTGAACGGCGTCTACAAAGGTATTAATAGTTAGTACTTTTCAATGAAATACCCAAATTTAGTTTGTCAGCAATTCGCGGTGTATAATTTCTTGAAATATAATTCAGTACTTACCAGGATAATCTCACTATTATTAACAGGATACCGATGGGACAAAATAACAACATTCTTCGGGCATGGCACTGGGGCTCTTAAACGTCTTCGAAAACAACGTCCTTAATCCAATGCGCACTCTTAATTTTAATCATTGCCATCGCACTAATCAATCGCCTTTTATATGATGCATCCGCATCACACCATTACATATATCTATCCTCGATGTACGATCTGCGAAATGCATAAATAGCCGAATATATATCTGGCGTAAATAATATTCAAGTCTCACTCCCCATGTTAGTCTCCCGTCATCACCACGTCGTTGTTTAGACTTATTGTTGTTATTATTATTGTTACGAATGTTAATTGAGTACGGGTATGGTTTTATTCTGTTGTTTTTATTTTAAAACGTCAACTATGGAGCTAGTGTATGTATAAACTTCGCGCCGCGTTTGCTATCGTCACATTTCAGTGCAGTGAGAGAGACAGGACCCCGCGAACTTAGCTGTCCGGAATCAAATATCGGACTATCATTGCAGATAAGCAGCAAGTCCTGTATTATGCGCCGTGGTATCCGGAAGTAGTAGTAGCTCGATCACCAATTTGTATATAAACATCGATGGTTTCCTTCAGATGTGCATACGTATCTAACACTTTCGTATTCGTAAGCCGGAACTTTTGATGGGTACAATAATCACTGCAGGAATGAAGAAGACATCATGCGGGGTGGTGGTGGTGGTGGTGGTTGTAGTGTGCATGGACCAACAGCGCGCAGATCCTGATGGGGTGGTAGAGGGGTGACTAGTGCTCACCTGCGAAGGGTGAGGCGGGAAGAGAAGGGAACTTATAGAATACAATACAATTCGAATATGTGTACAAGCACATGTTCGTTGTAGATCCACAAACGTCGGACAGACAGACATATATATATGTAAAAGGAGAATGTATATACTAATACATAGATCTATAGAAGAAACGGCACGGTTGTACAGAGTCAAAGCGAGTGGGGGATACTAATTACTAGGCCATTGATTATACCGCCGACAATCTTACTCATCTTGTGAAGGACCGTACTGACTGTACCGTGAAGCTACTTAGTGCTTTTTATCCTGCACTTAAGCGCTGCTGTACGCGCGTCGCTTCTCTCCTACTTTCTCTTATGAGTATAATGCGGGTATACGATGATAGGCGTACAGATTGTTGCAGAAATATTCGGCCCGTATAAGAAGAGTTGGTAGAACTTATGATTAAGTTATGTGCTTCGATTTACTTTTAGATAAACACCCAGTTTTTTACGTACCATTGGTGAATTAAAATACTGGTACCCCTCTAAATTTGTACAAATTATCTTCTCTGATTTCGGCTTGTGCTACTTCCATCTATCGATTTAATCAATTATTAGCCATATTTTATATTTTGGTAGTACATAAAGTAGTTTTATAATTCATATATATGTATTGCATAATAAAAAATGAATGCTAACACTTTTATTTAGAATATATAATTAGTTAGTATCTATTTGCTGAAATAATACAATTCATTCCTATTTTTATAGGTAACAAAAATAAAAGTAAATTAAATAGTAATACACATACTAATAAGTAAAGTTGGCACTTTCGGACGGCGCGCCATCACCGTAGTAAATATATACGTACCAACAAACAGCGAGTGGAATGTGCGAAGCGAATATTAACATCGACCGCCGGTCGGAGGTACACATATACCACGTATACATACACTACTGCTCATAAGTATTTGGGTACCCTTGGATTTTAGATTTGTGTCTACAAAGAATGTATTTGTTAAATACGAGGGATGATCGTAAAATAAGGTTCCCAAAGCCTTACAGCCGCAACAAGACGTGTTAGGCGAAATCCGACAACATTGGCTTGTGCAGCAGCTCTCCCACTCTGTATGCGTACCATTCCCGTCTCGCTACGCCGCTTAGTGTTGGCTAAGCAGCCGTTCGAGATGGAACTTCCGATCGTCGCTACCGCCAGGTGCGAAATTCGCGCTATGATACGTTTTTTAATCGCGAAAGGGGTTTCACCTATAGACATTCATCGTCAATTAACCGAAGTTTATGGAGAAAAGTGTATAGCTGTTCAACACGTCCGCAAATGATGTAGAGAATTCACTGGAGGTCGGACGGAAATTCACGATGAAGAACGGAGCGGAAGACCAGTTTCAGAGAAAATCGTTGAAAAGGTCGAGAGCATGCTGCTTGAAGATCAGAGGGGAACCATTCGTCAACTCGCTCTTCGGATTCCTGAGATTTCCAACACCATAATGGAAGAGATTCTTGAAAGGACTGGCGGCAGAATTTTACGACATGGGAATACAGAAATTGGAGCACCGTCTGCAAAAATGCTTGGATAGAAATGGCGATTATGTTGAAAAATAGCTTAGGTTTTTACCTTTAAAACGATATGTAAGGAAATAAAGAATGCTGTCTATTTTTTAAAAATATGGGGACCTTATTTTACGATCATCCCTCGTACATTCCATCATTATTGCACAGTATGCTAATAATCAGTAAGATTCACTTAAATTAATTAAATAATATCGGTCTATTTACTTCTTTTATCCGTATGAGAGGTAATACCGTCATAAAAGCGCAGGTAGTAGCGACAACAAAGAGCGTATTTCTTGAAATTTCAGGAAAAATGTAACAGTTGGTAATTTTACTATGAACCATGGAACTATACTAATAATAATAATAATAATAATTTATTTATTTATCTAAGAGACCATAACAGGTATAAGATAAGTCAAAGAGAAACAAGAAAGTAATAATAAAGACTACAACAAAAACAAAGAAAGAAATATTGCCCATGTGCAAATGCTAACATATTCAATAAGACATCTACTGAAATTATTACATGAAATATATATATATATATATATATATATATATATATATATATATATATATATATATATATATGTGAAACTATAAAATTCGTCTAATGTACGTATAGAAGACGTTATTTTGAAGAAACTCTAAGAACACTTTTTTAAACAATTTGATAGTAACTAAGTCCTTAATAAATGTAGGTAAATGATTATATATTATACTAAAGCAATTTGAAGTAATATATTTAAATTACGGTTAGTTATCTTTCATGTTAGTAGCGACAACATCTCTTAACGAATAGTGTTTATAATTTCGTTTAAAATTTTAAAACGTGCCGAAAAGGAAAGAAATTCGTGTTGAAACGCGTGCTCCGATAGTAGCACAACTACTGCTGATTATAACATCAAAAAATACAGTGGCCACTTTCAGTGTATTTTCTAAATAAAGTAAGAAGTGGTAAACCAATGGCGACAACATCAGCTCAAGATATTGCAATCGTGGTGTCCAGCAAGCGAAACAGAAGAAAAAACAGCTCCAGAAATCGCCGCAGAAATCAATACTGTACTTCCGAAGCCGATTAGCGTGTCCATGGTTAAACACCGTCTGCAAAAAGCCTTCACGGACGAATTGTGGTGCGAAAGCCCTTGCTTCGCCAAATTAATAAGAAAACGAGGTTACGAACAACGAAATTGGATGGTAGAAGATTGGAGCAAGGTATTGTGGATCGACGAATCCAAATTTCGGTTCGCTAAGACGCGTGTTTGTAAGAAGATCTGTAGGTGAGCGTGCACTAAAGCAATGCACATTTTCTACCGTCAAACACGGCGGTGGTTCGGTAATGATTTGGGGTTGTTTTGCTAGTACATCCGCAGGTGATCTCGTAAAAATTCAAGGCATAATGAGAAAAGAGCAATACGAACGCATCTTAGAGGAAAATGCAACACCCTCTGGTGTAAGAATTTTGGGTATTTCAATCAGACAATGACCAAAAACACACTTGAAAATTATGCAAGCAATATTTAGAACAGTTAGAAGAGGAAGGGACACTAATAATCATGAAATGGCCACCCCAAA
The DNA here is from genome assembly GCA_029619315.2 of Dynastes maya. NCBI lineage: Eukaryota > Metazoa > Arthropoda > Insecta > Coleoptera > Scarabaeidae > Dynastes > Dynastes maya. Next base: position 56,141,271 of record JAROYE020000001.1, read on the forward strand.
GCCCGGAATCCCATCGAATTATTATGAGAAGAACCCGATCGGGAAGTAAGAAAAACTGATCCAACTTCAGCAGATGTGGAACAAACTACAGGCAGCAAGGGTTCGAATAACTCGGAAAACATTGTTAAAATCAATTGCAAGGATGCAATCATTAAAAGTAAAGGTGGTCACATAGACGAATCTAAAATTTAGGTTAAATAAATAATTTTAATTGTTAAAGTTCGTGTATACTTAAATACCTAATACATATTTTAATGTTTCCGTTTAAATATTTAATGATTTACCCTGAAATTTGAGGTGCCCAAATTCTTATCAGCGGTAAGTCAAAAGTAAAACCAAAATTTGTAAAAGAATAGTATTGGGGAACGAAATTTTTTAATATTTAGTTATTGACCCACCGATATCCAACAGTCTTTGCAAATGTCTGTGCATTCACAAAACCAAACTCCGACTAAAATCAGCATTCTACGAGGGTAGTCTGAAAAGATTCCGGTCTAACACAGAAACAAGTATTTTTTGAATTAAATTCAGTTTTATTTCTCAACATAGCCTCCTTGCAAGTCTATACACTTTTCCCAGCGATGCTTCCATCTCCTTAATCCATCCAAATAGTATGTGGCACCTCGTTCTGAAAAATCGGCGTTTACGAATATGATGGCTTCCTTATTTGATAAACGTCTCTATCCGCCCAGCGAAACTTTGAACCTAGGAAACAGAAAAAAGTCGCTGGGAGCCAAATCTGATGAATAGGGTGAGTGTTCTATCAATTCGAATCCCAATTCTTGAATTTTCTCCATGAGACCACTAAAGTGTGAGACGATGCGTTGCCTTGGTGGAACAAAACCTTCTTTTTCTTCAAATGCGGCCATTTCTCATGCGGCTTGGTAAACGATCCATTCTCGATTAAGTTTCTGTCAAGATTTAGAAAAACAGCGTGACTGCTGTCGTTCTGGATACAATTGTAAATAACTTGTTCTATTTCGGTTCGATGAATAAAAAAATACTTAACACATCCCGTTTCTCTTTGTTGATTTACAAAATTTTTCTATTACTAATGAATGATAATTGAAATGTTTGGCAGTTCGACATTTCATGGCTACGTTATTTAATCTTAAAACGTATTCTTCGTCAATTAAATCATAATACCAACAACTTTTATTAACTTGTTACACATGGTGGAAATCAAAAAAAAAAATTCTGACGGTATTAAAATCCAATATTGTGCCGGTAAGAAATAAGGAAGTTAATGATAGCCAAAAAGAACCGAATCATTGTATGATCGTATAAAAATTTCGGGTGCTGCGTTAGATAGAAGATCGAAAGTGGCATTGAGAGTGTGTTTTTAGTTTTTCTCTGCAAGGTCAAATAAAGGTATCAGAGACAAAAGAAAAAAATGAACAATTTTCGTAGTTTTAAAAAAGCTCGAACGTCATTTGTATAAATCCATTTTCTTTTCGGGTTCATAACAAACACAATATTTAGCAACTTTGCCAAATTGATAGAGGTTAGGTTTAAACCTAACCGCTGTATAATAAGTGAGATCTCTATGGCGAGGGTCGAAAATGAATCAGCTTGTGTATATGTGTTGCGGTGTTCAATATTCACATTGGAAATCAGCTGTCAGTCTTAGACGGTTAGGGTATTCAGGATAGCCACCCGATAGTAATGAAATTCCCTCTAGCGGAGAAACAGCTAATTACGAAAGCCACAATTTCCCCCCATACCGGCTGGCCTTGAAGTGTGGACATTAAATAACTTATATAGGTCCAGATAACGACAAACGTGGAGAAACGTTGGTTATTCCTCTTTAGTTCATCTTCCTATTTTCTCTTCAAAATTAGTGTAAAATTCGCCTACAACAAACATCAGGGTAAATTCAAAGGTATTTCAAAGATTATTTCGTACATGAAATATGTTTCGTTAAGGTATCTTCGTTTTTAGTAGAAAAGTCTCGTATTTAAAAGTTCTCAGTTATATTTTAGAGCATACATTCGTTTAATTTGAGTCATTTAGTAGCATCATTGCATTCATTCTCTCATGCTACGTCTAAAAATAACTTTATTCATAAACAATTCCTCGCTAGTTTATATTTGGGTAGATATCAAAATTTGCTGTGGATAGAAACAAACGCCATCGCGATTAAAATAAAGAAGAGGAGGGACGCCAATAAATTAATAAATTCTGGTTAGACTTTCATCGAGTTAACTAGTATTTTGGCTGCGGTCCCAAGTTAAAGTGTTCGATATAGAAATTAGAAATTAAATTCAAAATAGAAGAGAAGGTTCAAGGTTAGAAGGGCAGATTTCCTGTAAACGGTATAAGGAACGTAGTGTTTATATGTCATGTTCTTAAAAAATCAAGGTTAGTTTACGTTTTCAATTTTAAATATTTGCTGATTTCCATTTACTAATTTCAAAATTCATAAATAATTGCCGAAAGAGTATCAAAGAATACTCCCGAATCTCACAGATGAGCTAAAATTTAATCAACTTGCAAAATTCCAATTTTTTACAATTTTCCCTGAAATAAAACATTTCAGAATACATATATCAAGTACATGATGTAACGATATTTTAAGATTTTGGTGGGGTCAGAATCAAATCGCGATTCAATATGACATGTTCCAGGTTAAATGATTTTTATAGGTATTTCCAAATTGATGCAATTGGTTCAATTGAAAGCTTCAAATAATAATTAAAAATCCATGAACATAACAGAATTAAGTGTCCATTTAGAAACTCATCTACTGCAATCCAGTAAGTACTTATTAAAGTACGTCATAAGGAACCATTTTCCTCAAGTAACTAATTTGATAGCGATTTATAATTGATAAGGTTCAAAGTTGGAAATTGTAGTAAAAGTATAACTGTTACTACAACGTAGTAACAGTTATAAGCTAATTGTATTTAGCATCTTCTTATGATTACAAAGTGTTTTGCATTTGTGCACTGATAATGCCTACGTATATGGTTAATATTTTCTGGTTTCTGGCTAGAACGCTTCAGTATCATCATATATTTTAGCAAAATTAAGACGCGGACAAATATTTCTAACAGCAGCTGTTCATATATGCATTCATGTGCATGTGTGATGACGACACAAACGGCAGCACTCCGACTCAAAGGGAAGTGTTTTCGTGCCGACTGATTCCGGGACTGCTCGCTCATTAAGCTCTGTGCGGGATCCGTATAACCGGAAAATTACATGAAAAGCTGATGCTTCCTCCCTTCCACTTTTGCACGCAGCTTTTCCGATTCTATTATTAATAAATGACATGACGTAATCGCCTTAGTTTACTTTATAATTAGCTTATAATTTACCAAAGAGGTAATTTTCATTAGGGCACATTTCCATTTAATGGATTTCTACGCCGAAAGGCATAGTCAGAATATTTAAGTTTTGTAATCACGTAAAAGAGAATTTTAAAGTACCCCATAAGCAAACCAAAAAGAGAAGTTGCCGTTTGAAGATTGAGAAATTATTACTAAGCCTCCATTATACAGTGAAGTCCTAAAGTATCCTCGACATCCTCGAAAAATTGGTCGATTTCTACCTTTTGTAAACTAACTTTTGGTGTTATCGACAGTCTAATTATATTTCCGGTGACGGCGGAAGTGACGTCAACTTTCGTATTTTAAATAGAACACGCTCTATATTTTTACGATTTTAGGAAGACGAGTCCAACGATACCACATATGTTATACTTTAATTTAAGAAATATTATGATTATGCAGAACTATAAAGGTTGTTGCATTCTGTTCCTGTTGTTATGCAAAGTTGGCTAGAAAGGGGCCCCAAATTGTCTCCTGTGACGCCAAATTGATCCAAAGAGCTCGTTGTTAGGCAAACTAACAATAACAGTTGTCAAACCGTCAAATCTCAAATCTAAAAGCGTAAATTAGTCTTGATATTTATTGTTATTACTAAAGACCGCATTATATGCAAATGTGCATATTTCGCATATTTTGCATGTAATATGCATTTATCCCTTTTAATGCATATCTGAAAGAATTTTGTATATTAATGCATAATTTCTGTTCTTTTTGGTTCACATATTTAAATAATAAAGAAAGCGTTATACGTAAATAGTAAAATACAAATTACGTTAGTAAATACCTAATCAAATGTAAACAAAATTTTCAGGGCTTTCCCTTCCTGTTACGGGAGATAACAGTGCTGCTCAATATTCACCAACAGCTCCGGCCTTTTCTTTTCGATTGTGCGACACCCGGCCAAAAAAATTTGGAGGGTGGGCAGTAATCAGCAACTTTCGAATTTACAACCCTTTGTTTAAATAATGTACGAATTCTCAGTTCATATAGATTGTGAATAGTAGGAAGTGCTGGTTTTATTATTTAATAGTAGACAAGTGCACGCGTAAGCCTCAAGGATTACCTTAAATTGGAGAGAAAAATAGCCACTTTGTGTTTACCCCGACCATTCAAAGCGATAGTGCGGCATTGTACGTGTTAAAGCAGTTTATTTAAGATATTATTCAAGTGCAGTCATTGTATGAAATTTTAGTAAACTGTGCTCATTTAAAATTTCCGATTTGCATCCAATCCACGGCCATTAAAGTTTATTCGCTATTGCCTACCGAGGTATTATCAAGACGCTTTTATCTCAAAAGCGGCAGTTCTGCTTCGTTCAGTAAAGATATCGCATAAACGGTTAAGAAAGTTGTACCAGGTTGTATAGTGAAAATAAATGCAGTTTAAGTGTAAGGTTGTGGTTTCATTTAAAAAAGTAAGTTAGTGCCTTCAAACGAGGAGTCACCCAAACAATCGTAAATATGAGTGTACAGTGAAAACGTTCGTTCAATCATGCCGAAAGTTAGTAGTGGTACATTGGCTGGATCAAATATCACCCTGAACTTCGTTTGGATAACGAAAAAGTGTTTTGTACAATGTGTTGCAAAACTGTAAGTACTTTTTTAAAGCTTTTTTATTGTAATGTACATTAAAAAAAATACAAATATTTCGTGACTTGTCAGTTACGCCTAATTTGCGACCGTGATCTGGCAATTTTGAGTGAAATAACAATGTATCAAGTAAAATTTATACAAGGTGTCCCCAAATTCGCTTTTCAAATTCTAGCCAGAGCTTATTGTTTGTTAACTGAAAAGTCTATATACACGGTGGTTAAAAAAGACACGGGGGCGTTGAAAGTTTTAAAGAGTGTTGAATTTCTTGAAATATTCTTGAGAAAATTCAACTTGACCATCCTGTATATCGGTATTAAGGAATTTTTGACACATTTGGGGATGTACTGTTAACGTGGAAATATTTATTGACACAGCATTTTCAAGATTGGTGCTGACATTTTATATTATTCTCTTCAGATCCCTTGTGAAAACAAAATTCAAGTAGACCAACATATCAGGACGTCTTCATATACTGCTAAACAGAAAAATTGTAGAGTAAAGAACCAGTCAGTTTTACAATGCATTGAATTGGGAACAAAGAAAACTGACCAGAAACTATTTAATGAGGAGTTATGTCGCGCTTTAGTTAATGCTGATACTCCCCTTAATAAGTTAAATAATACACACTTTAAATCGTTTCTTCAAAAATATTGTACACATAACATTCCCGATGAAAGTACCTTAAGAAAAGGTGAAGTACTTATACTGACGCAGTAAACAAAATAAGAAAATTAATTGGAGACAATCACTTTTATATAGTAGTCGATGAGATAACGGATAACGCTGGGCGTTACATAGCTCACCTTCTGATCATATTTAATTTCTTCAAAGCAGCTTGAAAGGACAAACAATGCAACAATTTCAAGATTTATTCAAGAAGGATTAAGTAATTTTTTTTTGCCTGAACCAGTTCCTTTGGAGAAAGCATTACTTCTAGTCTCAGACGCGGCACCATATACGGTTTGAGCTGCGTACAACTGCGTACAATTTGAAGGTGTTCAATCCCAACCTACTTCATGTCACATGCCTTGCTCATGGCCTCAGCAGGGTTGCTGAAGAAATACGGAACCAATTCCATCTGGTCAATGAATTAATTAGTAATGTGAAGAAAGTGTTTTTAAAGGCTCCGCTACGTATTCAGATGTACAAGGACCGACTGCCAGATGCATCACTTCCTCCTCAACCTGTAATCATAAAATGGGGGGCATGGTTGAATGCTGCCATATTTTATGCGGATCATTTTGTAGAAATAAAAACCGTCCTTTCGGAGATTACGGATTCTTCTCGATGTGTTACGGAATCGCATAGATTGTTCAACGAGAAACTACTGCCCCAGCAATTGTCATTCATTAAATGCAACTATAGTTTTGTTCCAGCAACTATTTTAGCATTGGAGAACACAACCTTGAGTTTAACAGAATCCGTTGAATTTGTGGACGAATTCCAATAATCATATGCTAAAGTACAGGGTAAAATCGGACTTACCATAAATAAAAAATGTGAAAATGTGATTTCGAAAAATACGGAATACGGTATGTTAAAAGAGGTTGTTAACGTATTAAAAGGTGGTTTTAACGAAACATGTAGCTTAAGTGCGGAAACAATATGTAGACTAAAAAATGCGCCAGTAACTTCAGTAGATGTGGGAAGGACATTTTCAGTGTATAGACATATGTTCACAGATAAACGACATCATTTTTAGCAGAAAATTTTGAGAAACATTTAGTAATATAGCGTTTTTATAATAAAAATGAATAATAAATTATTTATGTTTGTTAATATTTGGATGTATTTTATGATGTTTTTTGACTTTAGTGCAATTTTAAATGTGTTAGTTTGTTACCTGCATTATAATATATTATCTTAGTACACAATGTTTGTTTTTAATAAACCTAAATTACATTTTTATTTGGAATTTTCAGTTGCGTATTTGTTCGGTTTTTTGTATATTTTGACGAAAAAACGTGCGTATATATGCGCATATTTATAGTTTTTTTTGTGCATATAGACCGGTCTTTAGTTATTACATTCTGTATTTGTCAAATATTTGTTCTTTGTTTTTGATACTATTTTCCCTTATTTTTACTTATTTTGTTAATTATTGCTACTTATTTGTTTTATCGAAGTTTATGACAATTCATTAGTTATGCTAGGTTTGTTTAAATTTGTTAGTTTTTAATAGACAATGTGCTTATTTTTAAGTTTTTTATGTCGTTGAATTTTCGATGACCTTCGCATGGACCATGTAAGAAAAACCAAGTTATTTTAATATTCGGTGAATTTGGCAACAATTACCACGAAACGAAACATAATGAACCCTACTCTTGTACAGCCGGGAATATTTGAACTTTGGGCTTATGATGAGTAGGTCAGAATAGGGAGGATAAAATCTTCAGAGTGAACTGATTTAACACAAGATAATAAGATTTAAATTATTGGACAATTTGTTACGTAACCACGGCAAATAAAGTGATAATTGTCGATTTACATAATATTGTTGACCCAGCAATTTTGTATAGCTCATGCCAAAGCCATCGTCAGGCATATTGTCTACCAAAAACCGATAAACTTCAAAAAATGAACTTGTCCTAATAATGAATTCGAACAAACAGCGATTAATAAAAAAGATAAAAATAAGGAAAAATAATACCGATAAGGAAGAAAGAAAATATGAAAATGCGTGATATAATAACAATAAATACCAACAGTAATTTACATTTTTAGAATTGACATTTGACAGTCGCCTAGCCTACGAGCTCTTAGGATCAATCTGGAGTCAAAAAATAGAAATCGACCTATTTCTTCTAAAACCGCTAGGTTCTGTAGTTCAATAGTTAGTATGGGTGGAGGGGTACTTTAGGACCTCACTGTATGTAAGGAAAACTAAACTGGTATTTAAATTAGCTTTGCTTAATACAGTACCGATGTTGATTAAATCTTGTTTACTTATGTAAAATGATTAATAAAGATTTGATGAATGACAGCTATTTATTGCCGGCATAAATTATCTTGTTATTTTCCTCTACGCGAATAACAAATGTCATGTTACTTGAGAAAAGCTTCTACGTGACCATATTAATTGTTATGATAGATCAATTATTATAGCTGCTGCAGGTCGGTAATTCAGGCGAATAATTAAATCGACAGAAAAATACCGATCTAACTAAACTGATCGAAACATCGATAAATAAATGATAAATGGCAATTACTAATGCGAATTACTAGTAAATTACCTGATATGCTGAAAAAAAAACCTATCTAATTAGAATAATTTATTTACCTATGCATATGCATCTAGAAATCACTGCTACAGATGCAATGGCTTTATTGAAATTTGATGGAAAAATTGAGATAATAATCTAAAAGTGGTATTTATTACTCTTGGGAATGGATCTGATATAGTATATGAAAATTGCTTAAAGGAAAGATCCTTTCTTGGATATTTCATGTTCATAATTTGCAGTGTTTTTCCAATACATTTTTTTCAAGAAATACAAACAATTATGATGCTGTAAATGGAGTACTAAGAAGTAACATACACTTGTTACGTTGCAAAAAAAGGCGTTATATGGGGATATAATCCACATTCTGCTTGGAAATATGAATATGGATACAGATTCTAAATTATATCAGAAGATTGGCAGCTAAGATTTAGTGTTTACAAGTAATTAGGTTGATCGTGTACCTTGGGTAAATCCTTGTATTGTGCTTATAATTAGGTTTTCATTTGTTTTCCTTTATTGGTTGTATTCTGTGAATTGTAGGATAGTTCTGTGTTTTATTTAATTTAAACAGCAAACAAAATTTTCTATAATCAATTGTTGCGTCAGTATAAATTGTATTGTTTATTTTTTAGGATCCTATATATATACCGGGTGTCCAGGATAACATGAAGTACATGGGCATGTTGGAAACCGTTAGAGATACGAGATCGGCTAAATGGAGAAAAAGTTGAGCACTTATACGGCTAAGTACAATCCGGGATTACATCTTTAAAAATCCATTCCGTTACTGAGATACAGGGTGAAAACCAAAAGTGTGCGTTTTCTGAAACCTTAATATTTTCTTTATTATAAAAAATACAATCATCAAATTTCCATCGTAGGGGTAGTTAGTAATGCGGACTTTAAAAATTGCCTTAGAAAAATTCTAGGCTCAGTGAGTTCTTTGCGCTTGTACCCAACTTTTGTTTTTCTTATGGGTACCATATTGGATTTTTACATTCTTGAAATGGTCATAGAAAATGGGTTTCAATCATGTATAATATTCCTATGTTTTATGAAGAAAAACTATGAAAAATAGCAAAACTACGATTTGACCCTAGTAGGCTGGCACCTATCCGTACATTTACTAAACAATCGCAATGGCTCTGAATTTTCTAGCTGTCAAACAGTCTTTGTGGTGTAAACAGTCAGTGGTTTGTGATTTTAAAATGGATCGTTTTTCGAACAGAAATATGTATGATATGTTGGAGTGTTTTATTCTCTGTTGGAGAAATGATGAGATGGCCGCGAAAATGTATTTCAATAAGTACCCAGAAAGGCTTCAGCCAGGTAGAAACATATTCCGGCGATTACGTGAAAATTTACTAAATCACGGAAGTTTCGTTAAGTCAAAAAGGAATAGGCATACAGCCAAAAATAAAGAAAATATGGTCCTGCAAGCCATAGTAGAGAAATCGCGTACTTCTCTACGCGAAATTGAAAATACCATAGGCGTTGCCCGATCAACAGCCAGTAGCATTTTAAAACGTTACAAATACCATCCCTATCGTTAGCGACCGTGCCAAACTGTGACGAAATGAGAAGAATGGCATTTTATCAATGGTTCATCAGAAAACATAATGAAATTCCAAATGCTACTATAAAAATTCTGTGCTCGGACGAGAGTCGCTTCACCAACTGCGGATTATTTAATCGCAAAAATGCTGTATTTTGGTCCAATGAAAATCCACATCTAATTCGTGGAGTATAGGCATCAAGTGAAATGAGGGTTTAATGTATGGATAGATGTTACTGGTACCCACATTGTTGTCCCTATCTTTTATAATGAAAACTGAAACTCGCTTGTTACTTTGCAAAACATGTTTTTCCAGCAGGATCTGCACACAATGCTCAAATAGTGCCAAATTTTTTAAATAACGAATATCTTGGTAGGTGGATTGGAAACTGAGGACTAGTAAAGTGGCCTGCTAGATTGCCGGATCTCACGCCTCTCGATTTTTTTATGGGGCTATTTAAAAAATGTACTCGAGATCCTATGACACCGTAGAAAAACTATGTCGGGCAGTTGAGGCAGGTGTAAATGGAATTGGTCCAAACACAATCAGGCGATCATGTGAGGCAGTCGTTAAAGGTTCTAGATTGTGCATACGAAAGAATGCTTAATTCTAGGATTTTGTTAATTTTTTTTTATTGTTGTGTCAGTCACTGATTTTGGTCATATTGATTAAATAGTATTAGTACGTTTCATATTCTTGTGAACCACTTTTAAGTAGTACGACCGCTTAGAGTTGTTGAGCAAGCACACGTTAAATCACAACCTACTACGGTCAAATCGTAATTTTGCTATTTCTCATAATTTTTCTTAATTGAACATAGGGATGTTATACATGATTGAAAAGCATTCATTATGACCATTTCAAAAATGTAAAAATCTAATATGGCGTATTTGAAACTATGGCTATTGTATTTACAATTACGGCTTGCAGGACCGTATTTTCTTTATTTCCGTCTGTGTGCCTCTTCCTTTCGACATAACGAAACTTCCGTTATTAAATTTTCGCGTAATCGCCGAAATATGTTTCTACCTGTCTGAAGCTTTTCTGGGTACTTATTCAAATACATTTCTGCGGCCATCTCATCATTTCTCCGACAGAGAATAAAACACTCCAACATATCATACTTATCTCTGTTCGAAAAACGACCCATTTTAAAATCACAAATCACTGACTGTTTACACCATAAAGACTGTTTGACAGCTAGAAAATTCAGAGCCATTGCGATTGTTTAATAACTGTATGGATAGGTGCCAGCCTACTACGGTCTAATCGCAATTTTCCCATTTTTCATAGTTTTGTTTCATTGAACATAGATAAATAGATGTACAAAAGCCTATAACAATCCCCAACCGATAGTTATTTTAGAATTAAATAATTAAATTGAAATTTAAAATTTTGAAATTTGGATTTTAAGATTAAATGATTGGATTTTTATTTATTTGGCCAAATATTTTTAATTTTCGGTACCTGTGCACTGTTGTATCTCTTCGGTATCCTTTTCTTAAGATCGAAATCAGCCTTCGTAGGTAGTCAAGAAGCTTGGCCCTCAAGTCTTGCCCCGTAGGTTGAAATTTTCAAATTACAATGTCGAAAGGGCTTATAAAATGTTGTACTGCAGTTATTTTCAGTAAAATTTCATGTTTATTTAAATATTTAATAAGAATATCGAAGAATTTTGCGTGTTGAAATTTGTTTTTGTTTAGAGCCCTAGCTGACTATTCTTCGATAAATAAATTTGACTCTTGAATGTCCATTTGAAAATCCATTCGTTTTCTTGGGTACGGTGGTGCTCTTTTCGGAGTTGATTTTGTTTTGAAACCTTTCTTTCATGTTTCTTCTAATAAATATTAACGACAAATTTGTAGCCCTATAAAATGTACACAAAAGAAATCTATTTCTTTATTGAAATGTGCTCCATAATAATCAGATACAGTTCTATAAAGTTTGAAAAATGCTGATTTTCTCTAAATTAATCACTTAATCGAATTTAGTTATGTAATAACCAATTGTAGACCGGAATTGCAGGCTAAAATCCAATAGTAGTATACATACTGTATAGTAGTAGAAACAGTAAAAATAACTTTTGGAGGATTGCTAGAATTGAAAGTTTTTCCCTATTATATTCAGTGGGCATTATGTTAACATACATAAGATCTGTATGTTGGCCAATTTGTCAGTTATACTGATTTTGGTTAGTAGTATCCAGTGTTATTTTTTTCTAGAGGTTGCAAAAATAAACTTGGTCAAATATAACAATTTTTATTTTTCACTATAATCTCCCCAACTTCAATACATTTATTACAATGATGAATTAATATTTCTATACCTTTGTAAAAATAACCTAAAGTTTTTCCCTCAAAGTGTTATATTACAGCTATAACTCACTATCGTCCTTAAAACGACGCCCCCTGTCTTTCTTTAAAAGAGAGCATAAATAATAATCACTTGGAGCCATGTCCGGACTATACGGTGGATGTTCCAACTCTTGAAAACCACATTCGGGGATGGCAGCTTGTGAAATGACGGCAATATGGACGGGTGCATTGTCGTGCAATAATCGAACGCCTTTTGTCAATTTTCCTCGATGTTTTGCGCGAATATTGTCCCTCAATTTATGCAGCAAAGACGCATAGTATGTGCTGTTGAAAGCTAATACAATTTCTTCAATAATTTTGAGGCGTTATCAGTTCAATTGGCCGACTGGGGCTCATCATCTTCTAGGAAGTCTTGTCCCAAACGGAAACATTTTGCCCACTTTTTTACAGTGAGGAGATAAATCACCATGAACGCCATCTAAACATTGTTTAATGTGATTAGGCCTATTGTTAAAAACACGCTCGAACCTGTATAGTCTGTCAGGTCAAGAATTTATGGCGCCTACCTCGTATATTGAAAATGTTTAAAATAATCATGAACCGTTAAACCAAGACTGAAAATGTTTCTCCGGAAAGTATATGCACAACTAAGCCCTTAGCGGTGATAGCCATTTCACAGAAAATCTTGAAAAACTATCCCGGATATTGCTTATGCTCTAACCGACATTTAGAAGTGTGGAATAATTTGAACTTTCTTTTTGTTAACCTTCTTCGTTATTTGTAACTATAGCTCGATTGCACGTACTCATTAGCTCAACTGTAATACAAACCTTCTTCAATGATTACAATAAATTGTACAAATGGTGGGTAGTCGATATTTAATCATCACGACTTCAATACATTTGCAATAAAATTACAACCTAGATTAACTCCTAGCGATTTACATGAATCGCGCGAAATCATCAGATAGATGACATCGGGGGAATATCGTTGGTCGAATTCTCAAAAATGTAATTACAGCATTCTCAAGAACTGACACAATTTAAAATAATTGAAACAGGCACGTAGGTTTTGTTTCACGCGCAACTTTCTAATTCCTACCACGTATATCTATGTACAAATGAGTAAGTCGGAATGACTGGAGGTAAAATAAAATTATAGCAATTTAATATCAATTGATTATTTTGAATCCTTTCTAAAATAAGAACTGACCAAACGATCCATCGCTTCTGGCAGTAATTGTAACTGGAAAATTATTTATCAATTATTTTCAATACGTTGTGTTTTATGCAATCTAGGATGTTGTTGAATAGGCAGTAAATAAGATTGACGTTATGATTGTACATGTGGTGCTATGAAAGAGAAATATGATGGCATATAGCGAATTACTAGAACCACGCCTTTTTCAAAATTTATGGTATAACCCATGATCGTGTAAGAGTAAGATGAAATTAGAGATCATTAGTTAGAATATGACATAAATCATTCTGATCCTGTTAGTCATGTTATTTAATACAATGGATTAAACTTTTTCAAACAATGCAACTTCAACACAAAAAAGTTATGCAGTATTAAGATTTATTAAAGGCATTTTCTCCTTAAATTTGGTTCTTTAGAATTTACAGAACGGTTTCGTAATCTTTATAGTTTTTGTTTTATCGACGTGTTTTTTAATTGTGCAAATTGATGAGTGTAAATCTAAATTTCTAAGTAAAAAGTTTCTTAACGACGCGACGGTACAGATTATCCATTGCATTGGGTGGCATTAGGGATTGCAATACCGGTATACCGGTTGTTAAATTGCGAAAATTCTTTCAAAATTTTTACCGGTAATTTGCAATCTTTTACCGGGAATGGAAATAATATTAAATACATATACAAACAGAATAAGTATAGAAATAATTATTTTTTTAAGTTTTCAACACATTTAGTAAAAGCCTTAGTTACTTAAGCTAAAATACTTTATTTTACACTTTAGTTTTTTGGCTGTCTTTAAAAACCGTGAAGTACTGCTTTTGTAACCATGTACCGCCTACAACGTGTTGCAGTGTGCAGTGAGCACGTTTAGACGTGTTCAGTATCTATACTGGAAGTGGCACTCCGCTTTCCTTCTTGGCTCTGAATTTATTCTAGTGGGTGCGGCGAACAGGGCGAGTGGTTATAGTAAAAAGTCGAAGCTAAGAATATCATTGATTGCAAAAATTGCAATTTGTAAGAATACAGAACACATAGAACATAAATATTGCTGTAATAATAAAATACTATAATAAATTGTAATGGTAAATTTATTTAAATAATTGATTACATAATGCAATTACTCATGCTGAACGGGTTTTTAATTAAGATATGTAAATTTAAGAAAACTAAAAAAAGTATAGGAATTAGTAAAATTACATTCTCATTTAAAATATCTCAATTGTTCGTAGTTATGGATAAAATTTCACCGTGGTACTATTTTAACCGTACACAAGTAAAATATGTGGCTGCATATTGTTGTATTCCTTTCAACACGTAGGTTGTTTTTAGAAAAAGACAGTTCTGACACCAGGGCAGCTTTTATTAGTGTACTCCGTAACACTTTTAAGTACAATATAACGTAACTATTCTAACGGAATAAATATAGAATTAAATAAATATAAAATTAATATATAATTCAATTATAATTCGGTAGTTAAACGGTCAGAGTAACACCTTGCGCGCCAGAGTTTGAATTATTATTGCCCTGTAGAGTACAAGCGCGTACCCCTTTTATATTATTTAAAAGCGCGGACTAAGATCTCAGTCTTACTTATAGTCAAGGATTACAACAATATAAACGGTGTTAAAAGAAAGTTAAAACATCTAGTGGAAGTACCAGTGGTTTACACAGCCATCTCAGAAGCCAGCACAACATTAACTTAATGAAAAGAGAAAAAGAAAACAGTAATGATAGTATCACACCGAATTAAAATATTAATCTTAAAACTGACGAGGATTCTGGACCAAAAATTGGTTCATATTTCAAGAAAACAACTGACAAATCTTTCCCTGCCCTACTAGGGCGAATGACGGTACAAGCCGGAATTCCATTCACAACATTTTGTATATGACAAGATTTACGAATGCTGCTAATCGCAAATGGGTACAAAACATTCCAACATCTTCGAATACAATTAAAAAAAATAGTTTTTGAATGTGCCGATACAATTAAGAGACAAGTAGTCAACGAAATATCTCAACATAAACTCAAAGCATTTAGTTTAACGTTAGATGAGTGGACATCTGTTAAGGACCGTCGATGCATGAACATTAATGTTCATACATGTAATTTTTTTTTAGAATCTTGGATAATGTTGTATTCACGAATCTATGCCAGCCTATAAATATTTAACTCTCATTAAAAATAAATTACAGGAGTTTTGATATTTTTTTCAAAAATATAGTATCGATTACTACAGATGGAGCTACAATAATGAAGAAAGTAGGAAAACTGATCCACAGAAACCATCAGTTATGTCTCGCATATGGTCTACAATTGGCTGTAACTGAAGTGCTTTATAGCAAAAATAATTTACAAGAAATTGAGTGTGATAATGAGGAACTTGTTGAGTTAGCTGATACAGACCACTCTGATGACGAAGACGATGAAAATAATGGGGAATCGTTCGAAATAGTACAGAGCGTATCTACTCCCAATTACATTCTACAAGGGTAAGTCAAATATTATCTACACTTTCGCCATAACAAGCTTTGAAGGTTATCGTAGTGGCGGCCGCTTGCGCATGCGTTGAGTTGGCGCTTCTGTTGTCATGTGTGCGGAATTTAATCACGATTGCGTCATTTGTCTGCTAGCTACAACAGCATAAGCATGTCAGCTCCGCTATTAGTTTGCACCAAAGAGGAACAACGAGCAATGATCCAATTTTTGTGGTCAGAGGGTGTGAAAGGTGCTGAAATTCACCGGAGACTTTTGTCACAATACGGGGACAGTGCTTTATTTCGTAAAAGCGTTTTTTTGTGTATCGAAATGTTTCAAAGTGGTTGCATGAGCGTAACACAAAAACAGGGAGCTGGACGGCCGTCAACCTCGACCACCGGCGACAACATTCAGCAAGCTCGAGAGATGGTTACAGCAAATAGGCGAGTTACCATAGGTGAGGTTGTATCTTCTTTAAACATCAGTCACGGTTCTGCCTATCAAATTATCCACGTTGAATTCAAATTTCGTAAAGTGTGTGTGCGATGGGTACCACGAATGCTTACTGCAGAAAACAAAACCAAGCGTTTGGACATCTGCCAATGCTTACTGGATCGCTTCAACGCGGAAGGTGATGCATTTTTAAGCTGAATAGTGACCAAATCGAAACGCCATAGTATGGAATGGAAACACCCAGGTTCCCCTAGCACGAAAAAATTAAAGACCTCGCCATCGGCTGGGAAGGTGATGCTAACCGTGTTTTGAGACGAAAAAGGCCTTATACTGGACGACTACTTGGACAGGGGGACTACCATAAATAGTGCGAGGTACAGTGATTTGTTGGCGAATAAGCTGAAACCAGCAATTCGAAACAAACGCCGTGGTCTACTCTCTAAGAAAGTTTTGTTATTGCAAGACAACGCCCGTCCGCACACGGCCCATAACACCATAGAAACTATCAACAGGTTGGGCTTTGAGACCCTGGAACACCTTCCTTACAGCCCTGATCTCGCTCCCTCAGAGTTTCATCTCTTTGGACCGCTCAAGGAAGCTTTGAGAGGTCGTCGATTTGCCTCAGGCACAGACGTTCGGGATGCGGTGTAAAAGTGGCTTCACGACCAACCGAAAACCTTCTACCAGGAAGGTATACGGAAGTTTGTGGCTCGCTGGACCAAGTGCATTGCTAAAGGTGGAGACCATATCGAAAAATAATGTGTCTGTTGTACACCTATCTTTGTTTAATACAGTTGTAGAACTAAAAGTGTAAGTAATTTTTGACTTACCCTCGTATATACAGGATATATAATTAAATTCTTTGATGACAAATGTACGAAAAGTAGTCAAAATCTTTCTCAAATCGCCAATAAAAGATTATGATATATTACAAAAGCATGTAAAAGAAGAATTTGGTTGAGAACTTTCGTTAATAATGGATTCTAAAACACGTCGGAATAGCTTACTGATTATGCTAGAGCGTTTTTCGAAGATTATTTGTGTTAGAAAGAGTCTCATAGATTTGAAGTCAGATATCAGTTTTACTGATAATGAGCTTACTTTGCTTTCTGATACAATATCAGCATTACAACCAATAAAAATTGCTTTGGAAACACTAAGTTGTGAAAATGTTAAATTGTATGTCGCCGATGTTAGGTTGAAATTTATGCTTGATGAGCTAACGACGCAAAACACATTTTTAAGTAAGGAACTTAAGAACACTTTGATACGACGTATAAAGGAACGACGAACTGTTTATTCTGATGTTTTGCAATTTATGGTAACAAGTTCAAGAATTCAAATGAAGAAGACTACGGAATTTTCACTAAGACCAACAAATCTACAATAGCGAAGATAATTGTAGAATTAATTGAGCGCATTAACGATAAAAACGAAACAGACACTAACACTGAATTATCAGAAACTAGTGATTCTGATTCCGAAGACTTTAGATGTTTGATGTCAGTTGACTCAGTTCCTTCAACATCAGCTACGGTATCTATGAAAGATAAACTGCAGCTCTTAATAAAGCAAAAAGGTGAGACATCTTATCAAGTACCGACTCTAATGCAAGGTAAAAATAACAATTTAACGCCAGTAGTTAAAAAAGAAATAAATCATTTTGAAGAACAAGAAATAAATGGGAAATATTAAAAAATGATGTATGATTTTTTACTAACTTGTCGGCCAACAAGTGTGGAATCAGAAAGACCCTTTTCCGCAGCTGGCTTAATTTGTAGCAAGATTAGGTAACAATTAGATGATCCTAATCTTGATAAACTATGCTTTTGCGTTCGTATTTTCAAAAAATTACGTAATAATAAGCACAAAGTTTGTACAGAATAGTTATTTGATTAGACTAGTTACTTAATTTCTTTTGAACATAGTTATTTATTTAGATTTGTTATTTACTCAGAATAAAAGCATTATTTTTTGTTTATTCGATATGTTTTATATATATGTTTTCAATAAAATTTTATTTATTTATGTGTGTAATGTGCCATTAAGCACGTTTATAAATAAAATTATTCAGTGTAGGCTTCTATGGCAGCTATCTGTTGTAGGGTGTTGCCATGTGGTTCAGTTTATTCTTGACGTTCCGCTAAACAAACCTTTCTTCTTTCTAAAGAAACCTTCTGAAGACGCTAAAACTTTGATCAGCGACTCGCTAACAGTAAATTCAAGAAGATGGCAAAATCCGGAAGATTATTCTGAAGTGAATTAATGGCCGTTATTCATGTAGGGCTTTGAATCCTGTTGCCTATTTTCTACTTCATAAACTTCTACAATACGTAAAAATAGTCTCAAATCTAATAAGTGAATCTTGTAGTTTCTTTGAGTGTTAGTTATGGAAAGAGGAGTTCTGTTCGACATGGTTATCTTCATAATAATTTTTATATTCATTCTCTACAATATTATGGTTTATTCACATCCACGTTAATTTTATTTTGTTTTCTTGGAAATCGTCACCAAATTCCGTAGTAATTTTTACAATGGTTGTTTACTAATGTTGTGTAATAATTCACAAAAATAAAGATATAAATCTCAATTTAGATCTCATAAAGAGTCCGACCCATGCGTCAGAAAAAAATCCATTAACATGTAAACTACCATTTTACACGTAGTCCACGGCCAAATGGTAGCCATTCGTTGCCCTCTGTCGGTAAAAACGACACCTAATGTCACGTCCCGTAACGTGATAATTAAAGCAATTGCTCGTCCGATTCTACGCGACGTTTTTGTCGCGTTAGTTCTGGTCGGGCGAGACGGCAATGATTGGACAAGCCCTTGTCAAAACTTTCAACGAATTATTAACACCACACGTGGCAAGAAGTGATTGATGGTGGCCAATGATCGTCAACGTTATGATGTATGTATGTATATCTGCACATATGAGCATGTTGAATATGGATGATAAATGGATATGGTACGAATTTTATATGCGCACGTGCTTTTTGTATACAGTTCACTCGAAGGTGGCTTATGTCAACACGTTATTATGAGTTTTGATTGAAGAATATAAGAAAAATGAGAAATACCTTAAACGGAACGAAAGAACAGTTAACTAAATTGATCTACTGAAAAGAAAATGTACAAATGCTTACGTATTTACCTTTTGCAGTTTGCTTTCTATTTTTTTTTCTATTTTTGCAGAGGCTCTAGTTATACCTCAAAATAACGCGAGATTTAGACAAAAGTAATTTCCAAAAATTGCGCGATTTCCAAAGATGTGCATTTAAAAGAATTAGTCATAAATTCGAATTAAAAATGCTGTGTCACGAAAAAAATTCCGCGAAATCTGCCCTAAAACGATCGAAAACACCGCACGTCTCCTGGAGAGTATACCACTGATTTCGGAGACCTTTAATAAAATTAAAATTGTGGTGTTTAACAAGCATTGCGCCGGTAAAAACGTCTATTAAGGACTTAGATGCCACAACGAAAGATTACGTAAGAAACACGTGCAAAATTACAACTTAAAAAACTTGAACGATGTTAAAAACACCAGAAATAACAAAGCTGATCCCAAGACTATTAAAGGCCTCAAAACAAAAATTGATTTTATCTAAAAGCGAATAAGCAGAACAGAATAGTCATTTGGGACAAGTCGGATTATTTTACCTGCGTCAACAATTTGCTATCGTCAGGACCCTATAAAGAATTAAGAAAGAATTCTTTACCATCTATGATTAGAAAAACGAAAGGGGTTCTGAAAGATTGCCCAAAACTTATCAACCCAAGGCACTGGATTTAAAGAACATATAGCTCATTACCGCTATGGTAGAGTTAACTCGTAAAGTGAAGCACAGCACGTAAACGAAGCCGGGCATAATATTAAATTAGAAAACCTCAAATTGGTTAAGAACTTAACTTCGCTGCGAGAATTAGACACTTACGAAACCATTTATATGAAAAAGAATGCAAATCTGTTAAAGAGGGAAAATGATCCACTTAGACAATTATCCCTGGTGGATTTATTGATGTAAACCGGACACATGTTTACGTTTTGTGTTACATGCAAGAAATTTTCCTTTAAATTTCGTATATTTCGCATGCTCTATGAAAATGTCGATTTCTTGAGAAATGTATGCTTTTCTGACCAAAGCCACGTTCACTTTAATGGCTATATAAATAGACAAACATCTTGATTTGTTAGGTTTGAGCGCACATATGTTATTCTAGAGAAACCACTCCACAGTGCTCAAGTTACCATTTGGCGTGCTATTTTTGTTGAGGACGACGACAAACATCCAGTTACTGTCAACCAAGTGCGTTACAGACTGAACATCATTACGCCTTTTGTGGGATGTTCAGTTTAAATTTACAGGTGAACAGGCAATGGTTTCAACAGGGTGGCCATGCAGCCAGACCCACATTAGCCTTACTTCATGAACATTTTGGAAACGTCTCTGGCATTGCCAATCTAACGACTTGATATTTAATTTTGATGTTTTGAAGATCGAATTCGGTGTCGCAAGTGACGTAAGGGATTTTGACGGTTATTTATAAATACAATGTGTTTTTTGTGTGTGTACGTGTCATTCTTACAAACAATGTTTTCAAAATGTAAATAACTAAAAATAACCTGGAATATTGATTCTCCCCTGTAACATATCATTAACTGAGTTTTTTTATGAATAAAATATTAATAATATAAATAATCAAAATGTCAGAACTTGAATATTAGTCGAAAATAGTTCAAGTTCCGCATAAAACTCTATTAAAATCTAATATCAGCGAATTTTGATGTAATATTGATTAGAATGAATTTAGTAACATATAAACATACGCTTTTCACGTTGGAACATCTCATTACAATATGTTGAAAAGATAACTGTAAATGTCGCTGAGATTACTAATGTCAGTTTTAAAATTAACGGTATGGTCACTGGTCTTTATGTAGAATATCTCAAGAAAGAGACGTTTATAATAATTTTGTTGACTTATTGTTAGTATCGATACATTATCGAAGTCGAAATTATGTTGAAAGTCATTATGGTGCGTAGAACGAGCTGTACTACTAGTTTGGCGAGCGCAATCCCGTTTGTGTTGTGGGATTCTGTTTTTCAACTATTGGTTGATAGTGCCGATGTACACTTTGTTGCAATCAACACAGAATGCTGTAAACAACATTAGAAAGAACGTCCTGTTTTACATTTAACGTTTGGAAATATATTATTAAAAGTTAGTAAATTGTAGTATGCTACTTTTATATTCAAGTTATCTTTAAAAATTGAACTTATATTTTCAGACAAAAATGGTGTATATGGGAACTTAAAATATTTCAAACTACCACCTTCTGGTAGGGCAGTTTGAAGGTTGTTGTTCTTACAATTAGTATTCTCTTATTCGCATCATGAAAGGTGTGACGTGAGATATTTAACATTCTACTCTTGGGTGCTCTAAGTGTGTTAAGTTTCATGTTAATTGGATGATTAAAATGGAAGTTAATGTACCTACACTAAACTGTTGAATTTGTATACCAATTTAATATAATATCTTGATTATCAAAACGTATGACTTTAGTGTCCAGGAAGGGAACGGAGTTATCCGATTCCTCTTCTAGTTGATGAAATTATTTAAAACTTCCAAAGTAGAAGAAACAGCGGTGGCAGGGATTGAGCAAATAATGTCATCTACATATTTGAAAAGAAGCCGCATTTGAAAAGGTAAACGGGGGAGAGTTTGTTCCAGTAGGTGGTTCATTACTAATAAAGCCAAAATGGGACTTAAAGGATTGTCCGTCGGTGTACCAAATATTTGTGTTTATATATCTTATATCAAAGCAGAAAACGCAGTTGTTAAACAAGAATTTAATAATATCCAGGAATTTATTCAAAGGAATCGATGAGGGGAGACCAAGTCCCAATACAAAGTTATTACTTCCAGCACCAATTCCATAGGGATATTGGTAAAAAGGGAAACCACATTAAAGAGATAAAGTTTTTACATACTTTCTCCACAAAAGAGAAGGTATCCAGAATGTTATAGTTGGTTCTGTCAATGAAAGTTGCAGAGAGAATCCCTGCCATAAAATTTGATACTCCTACCTATATCGATACTCGATGTATTTCTATCCATCTTCTAAAACCGTTGTGTTAACAATAATGTTAATAGAAATATACGTATTGGTCGAATAGTTTTTAACCAGAAGGAACAAAACTGCACAGACGCGATCATGTTAGGCACTCACTTGAATTTGAGTTTAGTTGATGCTACGGGAGATACCTTTTACCTTAAGTTTTTACAAAAACAATGAAAGAACAAAAATTCTTGACACGCATCGCTTTATTGATTCGCTATTAAGATTTATACACTTTTGCATGCGTTTGAGTCAATTCTCGAAACATTTTCTCCACTATGAAGGTGGTATCTCCAAAACATGATTTTTGAAGGCTTCAACAGCTTCCTGAGGTGATTAAAATCGCTGTTCACGCATTTTTTGTTTGACATTTGTGAACAAAAAGAAGTCGTTAGACGATAAATTAGGTGAATACGGGCATCAAGACATTAATTCAATGCCTTTCTCCTTCAAATAATTAATTGCTTGACAAGCTGTGTACGGGCTGGTATTGTCACGATGAAGGATTATGCGACGTTGTCGATTGTTTTTGCTGATTTCATCGACGACTTTTGGTGAACAAATTGCTGTATACAATTCAACATTAACCGTTCTTCGATCCTCCAAAGCAATGTTTGCAACATGTCCAGTACAACAAAAGAAACAAGTAATCATCTGGAAACACCGTAACAATTGATTGCAGCTTAGTTTTCGACCCGTATGAATATATTCAAATCTTGCCACCTGTTACGATGTTGTATTCGGATTTTGAAGTTTCTGTGTCGAATTTTTTGAGCATTTCCTTACACCAATGAACACGAGTCCTTTTTGTGCTTGAGTCAAGTTATGCGCAAACCATCGAGAACAGATCTTTTTCACACCTAAGTGTTCATGCAAAATCGAATGTACTGCAGTCTTCGATATGCCTTCATGTTGCGCACAGCATCGATGTTTTTTGGAACAACAACCGATTTTGGTTGATCTTTATGAAATGCATCACTGACGGAAGCACGGCCACAGCGAAATTCTGTAAACTAGTTGTAAACATTCTTTTCTGGTGGTATTTCGTTAGCAAAAGTTGAACGAAGCGATTCGAGGCATTACTGTTGTGTTAGGCCTTTACCACAATCGTGAACAATCATCCAACGGAAACCTTCCCGCGAAATTTTATTTTTTTCCACGAAATTGCCTTTTTTTTTTTAACGCTCAATGTGAACAAACTACTCGGCCGATTTTTGTGCTGTTACTGCTTCAACAATAACAAATGTAAAATTTTACAAAAATGGTAATGTCAAACCTCAATAGCGTCATCTAGTGGTTGTTTGTAAACCCTTAAAGACGCTATCCTCGTCTATGTATAATCTTCTTTAACCAAGCTATTTTTTAAAGGGTTTGCTAATCTTAACGTGTTTACGCTTTAAGTAATATTAATAGATAAGTACTAATAATCGGTCTTTATAATAGTCTTTATGATCGAAAAATGCACAGGTGTATAGTTTCTTCTCTTTTCTTTTACCAAATCGATCGTTGGCATGCAGCGAGGTATGTGTTCTTAAAAAGGAATTCTTCTAATTAACTGTACCTCACAAACGATGGCGATCGCTTAGTCTTCATATTTCGCCATAAACGAATTGAATTGCAAATACGTGAGTCTAGTTTCGCTAACGATCTAGTAAAGTTCGAACACGGACGATGGGAATATGCAGTCGATCATTACACTGAACGCACGTCTTTGGCACTCGTCGGACGGTTAATTAGCTATACAGCGAACCGCTTCCAGTAGTTTATCCCTCGATATGTCAGGCTACGGTCATCACTACGACCGTGCTAATTGCGTTTTGCAGTGGGTATAATGATAATAATTTCATTTGCGCAACCATCGATAACCATTCTTTCTAAAATGATGATATTATTAAGTCATTACCGCGGCACTAAATTGCTTCCTTCTAAACACGAGATAATCAATACGTATTAAGTCTAAACTCTTTTTAGCTGCGTAGATTACGTTGTAGTTTATTTCTTCAAGCGAAAGAAAATGAAGGTGAGGAATGAAATTAAATAACGCACTTGGTGTCTACTATTATTACAATGGATCCAATTTGGAATTTTATGAACTCAATTCATGTTTGGCTTTTATAAAGCTAACTCATTATGATATGGGTTGATGTTCATCTTCGAAATGTCACAATTGATTCAGACTTTTCTAATGTATATACAAGAATTAAAAAATACATATATCCCCCTTGTGTGTGAATATAGTAATAAAGCCCTTCAAAAACATTCTTTCTCAGGAATTACGTAAATGAAAAATTACATAAATGGAATCTAGTTGAATTTTGCAATTTGGCTAATGGGTTTTCAACACAAAACTTACCGATAGCTAAATTTATATTTGTTTTATAAAAATGCTTTTAATATTTTCTAATTTCGAAATTGTTATTGTTCCTTAGACCTTCCTTGTAGTTGCTCGTTTTCAAAAAACGTAAATTCTAAAATATTGAAATTTAGTAGTTTTAAACAATTTTATTTCTTTATTTGATTTCGTTCAAAATTATTTAAATTCCTTCTCTTGTTTTTTGTTTTCAAGACCAATGTCGTAATTTTTAAATAAGGTAACAACCCTTGCGGTTCCAATTTGTGCATCAAAAAATATTCCGTTTCCACAACAACGCACGTACGCAAAAGTAAACTAGGGAAGTAAACTATATGCAAAGAAAGTGTCAACAAATAATAATTTCAATTAAAAGCAAATATGCTGTATAAATGACATCACTACAGTGCGACGGTAGTCTGAAAATTTTCCAGCCTAACACAGGAACAAG
This sequence comes from Dynastes maya, assembly GCA_029619315.2. Lineage (NCBI taxonomy): Eukaryota > Metazoa > Arthropoda > Insecta > Coleoptera > Scarabaeidae > Dynastes > Dynastes maya. The sequence goes on from JAROYE020000001.1 coordinate 56,166,344, forward strand.
TAGTTTTTTGGCAAATTCAGTTTTATTTCTCATCATGGTCTCCTTGTAAATGTAACCCTTTTTTTCCAGCGATCCTCCCATCTTGTTCTGCAAAATAGGGGTTACGAATGTGATGGCCTTCTACTTGGATGAATATCTCCGATCGAAACTTTGAATCTAGGAAAGAGAAAAAATGTCGCTGTGGGCCAGATCTGGTGAATAGGGTGGGTGGTATATGAATTCGAACCCCAAAATTCGTGAACATTTGCCATGGCGACCAGTGAAGTGTGAGACGGTAAGTTATCTTGATGGAACGGAACTTTCTTTTTCTTCAAATGCGGCCGTTTTTTCTGCAATTTATGCTTTCAACTTGTCAAGTAATGATGCGTAGTATGCCCTCGTTATTGCTTTTCCTTTTTCAAGATAATAAATAGTCGCCATCACTTTCCCGGCCGATGGAACAGTCTTAGCCATTTTTGGAGCCGATTCATTGTCCGCAATCCACTGTTTCCGCTCTTCTTTGGCTTCAGGAAGGTATATTCCAAGTATATACAATCCAAGTTTCATCTACAGTTATTAATCGACGCCAAAACTCCCACTTATTTCATTTAAATAGCTTCAGCAGGGCTTTGGAAATGTTCATTCCAACGTGTTTTTGGTGCTGAGTGAGCAAGCACAGCACGCAACGCAGCGCAAGCTTTTTCATACCCAACTCTCAATATATGACAAACACGTCCTTTCAAGATGTCTACAGTCTCTGCTGTCTTTTTAACCTTAATTCGACGGTCATCTAGCATCGTTTGGTGAAGTTTTCCGATGTTAGTGGTAGTGGTTGCGATTGCTGGCCGTCCCGAACATTGATCGTCAAACAAGCTGGTACGACCACGGTTAAATTCAGCTGCCCAAAATTTAATTGCGGCAAATGATGGTGTAGAGTGCCCATGAACATCATCCATCTCGTCTTTAATTTGCGTAGGCATATTGCCTTTCAAATGCAAGAATTTAATGACGGTTCGATATTCGATTTTTTCCATTTCTACAGAAACAACATCAACTGACACCAACGACTGTTTAGCAACAACTGAACGTCCAATATGGCTGAAATTTTCAAAAGTATCTTTGAATGCATGCGCAATTATATTAGCCGAATATTTCTGATGAGTAACGTCATCTTCATATTGAGGCTTGGAGCTTTTCAGACTGCCTTTGTTTATGTGAATGCATGGATTGGTAAATCCTCTTCGGTCCTGCTACAAGTTTTTCTATTTCAAATTTATCCTTAATCTTGGTGCCCCAAAGGATCCAGGTTAATGCCATATTTTTTATGATTCACTTTTTAAACATTTGATACTGTCAACTTTCGATTTATCCGTTTGTTTGCACGTATCGATAAAAATATCAATTCAACGATTTCTGTCTTAAAGTATTGACCTCTCCAATGACCGTCTATCTTGATCCCAATGTAGGTGAAGTTCAAAGTAGGGGAATCCTTCCCTTTTACAATTTTTTCCCCGAATCTCTCCTCCGAGGCTACAGTTTACAGAAATCATGTGTATGGTCTACTATCTAGTTTAATTCCATCAGGCTGCTTTGTTAATTTGTTCAGAGGATTCTACTAATTTTAATATTCAAGTGAAAATAATTGGTATCTGAATACTATGTATGTATATATTTATCATTAGTAATGTGAAGGTTTTTATTGACGAGTCAATCTAAACAGTAACACATAAAAGCATGCTTATGAAAGTAATACTGCACACATGTTTTTATATCGTTCCTATCGTCCCTAATATAGAATGTAACCTATCGTTACATTCTATATTAGAAACGCGAGGATGTTCGTATACTGATTACTAGTCTGGGCAAACAGAGGTAACAGTCAGTGTAGTAGATATGTGGTGCGGAGTTGGCGATTATTTATTTCACGCGTTCACAGCGTCAGTACTAAATCGATGCTGGATACGAGTAGTTCTGTGTATATGTAGGCTGTCGTAACTTATTTCGTGATTGTACGCTTATGTTTGCCTTAAAAATGTCGCAGTTAGGTACGTCGCGAAAACGACCAATGGCAGACACAGTTAAAAACTTTATAGCGGACATGCCGGACTTAATTTTTGATGGCGCTAAAACTCAATGTCTAGTTTGTAAAATCCCTTTAATGTGTTGGTCCAGAAGCCATTGTCAACGTCACATCGAAAACAAACAGCATTCTTCTGCAAAAAGTGGCATACGAGACCAAGAAAAATTTACATTTGATTTATGTGTTACTCTTATTTTATGTAATATATCGTTTCGTTTACTAGACAAAGAAGCATTTGTCTCCTTCTGGAATAGATATGCGGACTGTAAATTACACAGTCGGACATCGATATGAAATGTACTGCCATTTGCTCTCATGAACATATAGAAAAAAGAATGAAAACGGAATTGAAAGTTAAAAAACTGTGGTTGTGTGTGGACGAAACAACAAATCGTCAAAAACATTCTGTAGTTAATGTAATGGTACGTATAATGGAACCACATCGACCGTCATCCTCCTTCTTACTTGTTTCCAAAAGAGTCATAAATTGTACTGCCGATGAGATTTTAAAGGTGGTGTTGAACTCATTGAATAAATTTGAAGTTTCAGCTAAGCAACTTTTAATGTTTATGAGTGATGGTGCCGCAAACATACGTTCCTTGGGCCGATCTCTTAAAGAACACAGTGGTAACTTTTTACATGTAACGTGTAAAATCTATACTCTAAATCTTGCGACACAAACGATTACTACATGTTTTCCACTAGTAAATGCATTGATTGCTAGTACAAAGGCAGTGTTTCTAAAGTTCCCGAAACGTACCCGACTATTTCACAAACTGTGTCCTGATTTACCTGAAGCACCACAACCGGTTGTTACAGGTTGGAGAACATGGTTGCAGGCTGCGTTTTACTACAACAAATATTTTGATCAAGTAAAGAAGGTAGTTTTAAAATTCAATCCGACAGAAGCTGCAGCAATCAAGAAAAGCCAGGAAATATTTCAAGATAGTCAGGTTGAAAGAGATTTACAAACTATTCACAACAATTACTTCGGACTAGCGGAGGGAATAGAAAAATTACAAAATGTTTCGATGTCGCTAGTGGATTCTGTTCAAATTGTGAATGATGTTCGCGCACAGTTATGCGCTGTAGAAGGCGAAACAAATTGGTGTGTAACACATTAAGACAAATTTGTGAAGGTGCGTGTGAAGATGCATTAAGTTGTTTCAAAGATTATTTTAAATATGCAGATATAACATCGCTAGATTAAAACGGCAAGTGTTTCAGCACGTTTTATAATTTATTTCTTATCTTCTATTTTATGTGTAAACTTTTATGCGCTCGCCACGCCTCTGGCTGTTACCGCATATTTGCCCAGGATACTGATTATTGTGTAGGGCAACAATATTAAGTAATAAACTCAATACCATCTAAAGAATTAACAGAAATATTATCTATAGAATTGAGGGTATAAAGTATAAAGATTCATTGCTGGAGATTCTCTCTTTGTTACTCACCCAGTGGTGTGGTCCTGGATGGTTGGGGCAGTCAGAGCAGAACACATAGTCGGACTCGATCCATACTACCTTGCGGATGTACCTTAACCTCAATCCTGAAATGTGTTCTTTTTCCTTGTTTGTTCACAAAAGATACTATTTTAATTTGCACTACAGTAATATATCTGTCGCTTAAAATAAAAGCGTTTTTACATATTTATATTAATATTTTCATTATTTCATAAATTAGAAAATTGAATTAAATGTATACCGTGAGGACCTAAAGTATGGAATAAATTCATTATCCAAAAAACGATTCATTTCATGGAAAATCGTACTGACACGTCAACTTTATTTTTATTTTCTACATACATTAAACATATTTTTCATTATACAGGGTGGCCCAAAAAAGTAGGGCGCAAGTAAACTATTTTTTTAATGGAGCACCCTGTATATTTTTACATTGTCGAATTCTATGTAAAATTCTAAACAATTTTTGTGTAGCATGTGATTTAGATTTATACAGGTTTAAAATTTTTAACTTTTCGGGTATGTTAATTACTAAAGCACAATAAAGGAAATAAATATCGTGTCATCCCGTAACATTATCGAAACAATTTTATTTCAGAGTAAGCTTTGGAAATCCTAATAGAAATACAAGAATAAACTTAATGTCAGCAAATACTTAATTTAATTTTACTGTCAAAAATGAACCACCAAAATGTTTTTCTAGTTAAAAATTGAATGTAAAGATCATATTTCAATGTTACTTACTTAAAGAGTGAACTGTTATCAGTGGATTTTCACATTTCATCGAGGGAAGCCGATATATATTAATTAGTGAACGGTTGTCCTTCGTTGATGTCTCTTTCATACCATATTCCGTATGTACTAAAATTTCTATTTTCGTCAATAATTTATTATTTCATTTCCTCTAGTTTTTTTCTTTTTATGCACAGATAGAAAGATTTCTTAAGAAATATACTTTGTTGCATATATTTCTTTGATTTGACAAACTGAGTTTTTATACAGGCAATATGCGCATATGAATGTTTCATGTAACATTGAACATGAAACATACATCTCCGTGATAATGTGTGTCGAAACCGATTATCTGTTCTCTTAGGACTGTCCTCACTATCCCAGGGCCACACCACTGCGTGAGCCACGAAATGTGCATTTCTATTCGTTACAACTAGCCTGTGGAAAATAAACATTACTGCTGATAAGGATTTTATTTTTAAGGTATGTAACTTGCAGAAATAGATATTTTGTTACAACACCTTTTGTTTGCAACATTCTTTCCAATAGCGGTGGGTGGTGACGAAAATAGTGTATTGCCGTTGCATAGTACAATGTACACAATATGCACTAAGGAATCGAATCGCTGTCCACGCCCTCTCATTTACGTCATCACCCAGCCCCACTGATTCTCTCACTACCTTATTTTTTATTTTTACTCCACGCCAATCTAAAAGCCAAAGTGATATTTTAAATATAGGGATTATTTCTTTTTTCCTACCCCTTATAAATGCAATTCTACTATTTGCTAAAATTTCATTTAAGCACACTCATTGAACTGAATCCACATTCCACTGTCCATGCTGCCAACATCTTCAGAATCGACCTACAAGCTTAGGGGGATCCTAAAAGGGATAAAAGAGAGTGCAAAATGTAAAAGAAGTTACTAATAATAATCACATTTAATTCATTTGAACTTTAATAGTAGATAAATATTGAATCTGCATATGTCAATTTTCATTCAAAATGAATTTTCTTTCAAAACATTGATGATAATGTGCTTATTTGTTCTGCAACATAATAACTATAAATTCTGTTCAGGCCTACTAACCATATTTTTTGTTTCTTTTGAAAATATTTATAGATTTCTCTTATAGCACTCTTACATTTTCCTTAAATAAGTACAACACTATACAAGATACCTAACACATTAGACGCTCTTGTAACGTTATTATAATCGTTTCAATGTCCAAAGTTAAAATAAAGATAATTATTCGGAGAAATTATGTTTTTGATTGTGTGAAATTCCTGAACTGATTAAACTATGATGCAGACATTTACTTAATCTAAACTGAAAGGAAAATTGGTATCAATTACCAGACATGAGAACGTTTTAATATCTGGATAATAAAAGATGTTAAAAATTTTTATAGGTTCTCACAATTCAGAACTTTTCTTATATCGATTTGGAAGCATAATACAGGATTAATTGTGTCTCGTTTTAATTATGAAAGAACTAGGATAAAAGTCAATCAATTACACTCGATGGTTACATGCTTCGGTTCCCGCGTACTCATTTTACCAGGGAGCACTCGATTTTATAAAACAAACTTAAATTTATAACCGATTCCGGGTAATCAGTAATAGGCGTGAGCGGTCTCATTGTCCGATAATAATGAGAATTTAGCTGCACGACAAAGGGAACATTTCAACGACGACGTGGTGGTTCCGAAATCAAACAATAGGTGTCATAAAAGTACGACCAGAAAAAGAGATTTTCGGGTGCCCCGGCTTGTGATCGTGAAAAGCATGAATCTTAGGTTTTAGGACCGGGTCCAGGGGATATTAGTTATGGTAGTGAGTTTTTATGCGCACGTACGGGGACGACGAGGTGGCGAAGGGGGTTTGGGAAGGATAAGGCCCACGGACTCCAGCACCACACGGGACCCCACACAAAAGTTTCATTAGAGGTAAACTGTTAAATTTAGCAACGGTCGAGTGAGTTCAGAATGCACCGGCCATTCTTCTCACTCTTTTTGAAAACAGGTCGTGAATTCGCTAATTGTTTATGGAAATCTACGCTGTAAAAGGTACATATTTTGTAACAATTTTCGACACATAATGCCACTTCTTTAATACACTGCGAGAAATTTTTTTAGTTTCACTTTGAAATTTGGTAGAACACTGTAAATTTCTAATTTAAACTAGCCAAATTGTATACCTAGTTATATTAGTATTGTATTTGGGTAAATAAGAAGATATCTAAATATTACTACTAGGGTCTGACAACAATTCGATATTATTGACAAAATTTAAATGCTATAGTGCGCGTGGTAGTTGTTTTGATCTGTATGTTGTAGTGACAAAAGTCAAACTATTAAATTAACTTCTAGTTGTATCAATTAAATTAAGATTGTTTTGTCCATATATAATATTTACATGTACAAATAATACGTTTGTTGTCCTAAGGAACATTTTATAATAAAGCAAATACCTTAACGTATCAGTTAACTTTTTTGGCTTAAGAAAGATTCCGTAATACTGAGTTAAAGCAAAACTACTCCTACTCATTCCACTAAACCAAACTGAATATAACACATCATATAAGTTCAAACACAAAAATCGATGTTATTAATGTTGCTTGTCATAACATTAGATTTTATGGTCGTTGAAGAAACATGTTGTACGAGGAAGGTATTGTTTTGCATTTAGTAAATTTATTTCTCGACTTAGATCCTTATAGTTCTATACACTTAGTCCAGAGATGCTTCAACTTCTTGAAGCCATCCAAGTAATAGGATTTGTTGAACTCTGCAAAATAGGCCTCTGTTTCATTTGACACGAACTGCTTTCCGCCAAGCCATTTTGTCAAATTTGGAAAAAGAAAGAAATCATATGATGGCCAATATGGCGAATATGGTGGATGGGGTACCAATTCATACCGTAACTGGACTAGTTTTGCTGTCGCAATTGCAATGGTAGAGAATTTTTTCTTCGCTAGGCGGGGCCTGTTTCTCAGCGCCAAATTGGTCCAAAAGATCAGCATAATACTGTCCCGTGATTATCCTTCCCTTCATCAAATAATAAATGGAGATTATAATAATGATATGAGCTATGATAGCTCATACCATTATCCACCATGTACAGACGCGCGTTTCGTTGTTTACGGCCCATCGGTGTACCTTTGTGGAAGGTGGTACCTATATTTGAAATTGTCGTATATATACGAAGTTAGTGGCTACGTGTATGGATGGGAGTATCTAATTAAAGATACTCTAAACACTGAAAATTTCGAAGTTACACTACTCGATGAATCTCTCCGAAATGTTGGCAGACGTCGACTAAAGAATAATACTCACAGTCGGTAATGCAGATTTTGATACAAAGCGCCATCTGTCTTCAAACACTAGTACTTCTCACACCATCCACGTATAATAGTTGTGAGCTTTATAACTTTTTACAAAGGTGAAGAAGCTCAGTTTATAAACATTTGAGAAAATATTAAGAACTATGTTACTAGATACAACTTGTTATATTGACACAGCGATGCGATTGCTATAACGTAATACGTACTCTATTATAACCAAGTGGCACGAATCTTTTTACTGTATACATTGTATTATGCTAAATAAATAATCTTATTAGTATCACCATCATGGCAATATTAACACTTAATATAAAGAAGCATTAATTTATTACAAATTCCAGGCTTTATTTGATCTAATTTTTACTTGTTCCTAAATTAGGAACCATGCTTTGCTTAATAAATATGAATAGAAGTCTATTCTCTTATCTTATGGCAATTTTACCGATGGTGCGTAAAATTTTAATTTCGAACAGCAAGTGGGAATACATGAACACTTTTTGCGAAGCGATAAAATTCAAAAGAATTCCGTCAATTCTAAATTTATTTCATAAATTCTCATCAACTTTTACAATATCGATGCTACGCCTCCCACCAGGAGAAATAATAAGTTCTAAATACATTTGTACAATTCTTAAACACTGTACAATTAGCACATTTTAAGCGTTATTTTTCACAAATTCCTTTGTGGCGTCGTCCTTAACGGGAAGTTATAGTTTCACTAATTGTTTGCATCAACAACGCCTTTTACTTTCGGTGCCGTTATGTTTGCAGTAAGCGTGTAAACAACCTTCCATTCTAAACACCCTGTAAAAACCAACAAGTCCAAGGTAGGCCCCATCACCGATAAAGATCTGACAGATGAATGTGTTAATACATTTGAAATGTTGCTGTTCAGTGAGTGTGTATAATGATAATGGTTAATGGGTTAGAAAAAATTGATAAAATGTAAAAAAGCGGCCAGAACAAAGAGTTTGTTAATTGTAAGATAAATACTGAACGTTTTTGCAACGATAGATAAGGTTAAATACATAGTTGGAAAACATGTAAGTCATAATTTTCCACACCAGTGCATAAATATGTGTTTAAAGGAACGTAATCTTTGCCTTTATAAACAATTGGAGAGAAAGTGAAAATCTTGCAATAGTTCTTCAGCGACAGTGTGTTTGGAAACTAATTGTAGCAACTGTTGACATATTCATTACGTAAAAAAATCAGAAAGTAATCTTTGTGCAAAATTTGACAAAAGACTAGGAAAACTGCAGATGAAGCGTTACATATTATTGTTATTACATCATCAAAGAAATAACAATAGATATTACAATAGCACATATTTTAATAAAAATAGATATCAGTAACAAATATACAGTGTAACAAAGGTCAGGAATATTGGATATTAGGCGACAACGAAGTTTTGCGAAAAAGATTACACACGTCATTTACTATTTGACATTTTACTAGAACTTTCTTTAATTTGGAATCATCCTACTTTGGGCTGTGCCATCGTCACATTTTTCCTATAGGAACCCCAATTTTTTTGCCAGAATTCTACTAACCAGTTCAAACATGATTTTTTTAGAGTATTGGGAATCGACTGTTACAAAATAATATAGGTTTTGCATTGACTAATACCGAAAAGACCCGATTATTTACGTGAGTGCTCGATACTATGTATATTATACAAACATAAAAGTCACTGTAAATCTAAGGATTCTATTGCTTACAATGAAATTCATTCGAAAATATGTAAACCTACCTCGGTATGCAGGGCGAGGTAACAGTGCGAGATGCTTACTTAATATCTGTGTAATTGGTAATACAAAAGAATCCCAGATACGAAAAATGTACACATCTTAATGTTAAAATCTGAAATTATTTTTTTAATTATACAAAAAGTTCTGTATCAGTTATATTTTTTCCGATGGAATGCGCTCTTTCGCACATATTTAGCTTCCACTGAAAAGTCTATGGTCACTGTACAGAATTACCTATACCTAAGCCTAACCGTTTTCGAAATAATTACGACAAATGGTTTTTGCGGTATTCTGCCAACATTACTATATATTGTATAATGTTTAATATATTGCTTTTTACATTGGGTGCTGCTTAATCTAGAGAGCTAAGAATATTTGGATTTTTTAAAAAAGAAACCATAGTATTCAGCGAGCGCCAGACTGCCAAATCACAGGCTCAATGTATCCTGGTTGGTCTGTTGATGCATGTGATGTCACAAACGACATGGATTTTGATGATTAGATTCCAATGTAGATAATGTTTTGCATGATTTTCTGTGTGTACCTGCTGTTAAAAGGTATACATAAGTGGACATCCAAGATGATTTTGTTATGCACCAATTTACTACATACAAGTATCGTGTCCAATATTGTTGTTGTTAAGTTTATACCATTTTTGAAAAAGTATGTATACTTTAAAAAGTTCAATTTTGAGTGCTTCTTTGAATATACGGATTCCAGCGTACGCCATTCAAGTGAGATGTTTTGCACCAGCTGCTTGTTTTCCTTTCAAAGATTTTGCATTCATTTAAATTATGCACAAGATACACTTTAAATAGTCCAAGTTCTTTTTGCTTCCTTGTTTTTTATACTGTCAAATTGATAATTTGGTTTCGTGATATCGTTCTTTTTGAAATTATAGGATTACGCAACGTCCGCAATGGTTTTTTATTGTACATTTGCGGCGACGGTTGGTTTTGAACATCATTATAAGTGAAGTATCTAGACTACATACTGTTGCAGTTTAGTGCATTTTACAACACGAACGTAGTGCCAATATATAACACTACCACCGTGTTGAAGGTACATTGTTGTTTTATAATTGTAGTGCACTTTAAGTTATTTTGCAATAAGATTGGAAAGGGAGAATAAAATATAGTAATATTGTTTGCACTGTTTGAGCCATTTAACATGTTCATGATTGTAAAACCTGGAGTACAGTACTTTAAATAACAATGGAAACCGTGAGTTTAATCTTTTTATATTTTATAATGTACCCAAATAGTGAAATCGGTTGTCTACTCTATTTGTAATATAGAAAAAAACTGCAAAAGGGAATGTTATTTACTTTAAACAAGATGTATAAAGCATTTAATGAAAGCATTGCACTAATGTCAGTTATATGCCGACAAAATACATATTTAGGGTTCAGCAACCATTGTGTTGCATTGCAAGTTTGGGTTTGTATATAGCATTCTTTATAATCTACAGCTTCAAGTTCAACATGTTGTTAATCTTATAACCTAAAACACTTGTTCGCTAGCGCCACACAACAGAGCACAGGTGTCCATTCTTGTTCTTATAATTAGATCCGATGACACATGCGTAATGATATTTGTAAGGACCAGCCGATGTTTGCAATTTGTAAAAATATAAAAACAAGTATATTATCTTAGGTTTAATGTAAGTGGAATGTCAAGCAGAACATTTTGAATGAAAACAGTAGGTAATTATAATAGCTCCGTAGAGTTACCTCCACATCTAGAATTTAAATACGTTGTGATATACAAACACACTGTACAGCAAATATAGTAAAATTAGCAATTTTATCGCATTTGACTGGCGTTATTTAACACTACAAAGTGTACTTTTCTTACACTATAGGAATTCTAGAATTTACTTCCATCTAGTGTATCGCTTAGATTATATTTACTAAGAAGTGCGTTTGATTCTGCACTATTTTACACTACACTACCATACACTGCACGAAAGTTACACGACAAGATTTTTTACTGTGTACGCACGACCCATTTGGCTCTCAAACAGTAATAGCTTTATGCATAGTTTAAAGATTGATAAACTCGATGCTGATTTTATTTCAGCTTTCAGACCACAAAAACAAACCAAATATGAAAAGCACTTTCTAAATTGTTCCGTGTTAAAGCAGAGTACATCTGTCCCAAATCGAATTTTATTGAACAAGTATATAGGAGCTTTATGCATTAGAATTTTGTGTATAAGGGTGTGTTTATATTGAAGTTGTGATAGTCAACAGGAGTGATGCGTTAGCAAAACAGGCCATTCAGTGAGCGCTGTAACTTTGCGTAACCATAGTTACAGAAGTGAGCTGTGATACGCTATAAGAGCGGCGATAATAGCGAAGCGATGAGATACACTGTTTGTATGCGGGCGTTTACATTGGCACTACGTGACATCTGTGTACAGCGATGGTGAGCAAAGATAAAAGAATTATAATCTAACTGTCAATTTTTATCTGCTTTCATCAGTTCTAGTTTTAATGTATATCGAGAACTTAATAAGCGAAATTTACCTTCGGCTTCCAATACGGGACCAAAAACACCTAAATCAAACAAAAAAGACGCAAATGAAAATATTCTGACAACTGTCAAAGTGACGCGCTTGCTCAAGCTTCATAAACATCATCCGTGATGGATATTTTTCAACGATTTTATCGCTGTTAGTATCGTCGCTCTTACCACATCTCTTATCGTCGCTCTTATCGTAGCTCTTATCGACTATCACAAACACACCCTTAGGGTGCGTCTCTAGTGAAGCTGTGATAGTCGATAAGAGCGATGCATTAATAAAACGAGCCAATCAGTGAGCGCTGTAACTTTGCGTAACTATGGTTACAGAAGCGAGCTGTGATACTCGATAAGAGCGGCGATAATAGAGAAGCGATGAGATACATTGCTTTTATGCGGGTGTTTATGTTGGAAGTACGCGACATCTGCGGACAGCGATGGTGAGCAAAGATAAAAGCATTTATAATCGAACTGTCAAATTTTATCTGCTTTCATCACTTCTAGTTTTAATGTATATCGAGAACTTAATAAGCGAAATTTACCTTAGGCCTCCAATACGGGACCAAAAACACCCAAATCAAACAAAAAAGACGCCAATGAAAATATGTTGACAACTGTCAAAGTGACGCGCTTGCCGAAGCTTTATAAACATCATCCGTGATGGATATTTTTCGACGATTTTATCGTCGCTCTTGCCATAGCTCTTATCAACTATCACAGACACACCCTTGGGTGTGTTTATAGTGAAGCTGTGATAGGCGATAAGAGCGATGCATTAACAAAACGGGCCAATCAGTGAGCGCTGTAACTTTGCGTAACCATGGTTACAGAAGCGAGCTGTGATATTCGAAAAGAGCGGCGATAGTAGCGAAGCGATGAGATATATTGCTATTATGCGGGCGTTTGTGTTGGAACTACGCGACATCTGTGAACAGCAATGGTGAGCAAAGATAAGAGCATTTATAATCGAACTGTCAAATTTTATCTACTTTCATCAGTTCTAGTTTTAATGGATATCGAGAATTTAATAAGCGAAATTTACCTTAGCCCCCCAATACGGGACTAAAAACAGCCAAATCAAACAAGAAAGGCGCCAATGAAAATATTTTGACAACTGTCAAAGTGACGCGTTTGCCGAAGCTTCAGTCAACCGTGATGGATCGTCGCTCGTATCACAGCTCTTATCGACTATCACAGCTTCACTATAAACACACCCTTAGACAGTAATAGTGCATAAGTCACCGAGTTTCCACTAATTTATAGCTATTATGTTCTAACTTTCGGATATTGTATTGTATTAATATTAAACATGAATTCTGCACTATTTGAATTCGCTCTTTATCACTAGCGTCCAAATCAGGTCCGTTCACACAATCGCAATAATCAAATTTGCTTAATGCTAAATCGTTACATAGCGTAATTTTGATTTTCCTGTCAAACATATACATATCCATATGTCTATTGGAATATAATCGTTTGAGAGTTGCATCTATATTGAAGTTTAAAATTCCCAGTATAGATATTTAACTGGCTTTTTAAATTATTAGTACAAAAGGGATTACCCACTAGCATCATAAAACATATTTTTTTTTGTATTTAGCACCAATTTATGCTTTTGTGTTTAATTAGAGATATATTTTAATAACTATCATCTCATCTGCTTGTAGATGTACAGTATATGTCTCATTTACAGTAACTTTTAATAGTGTGGAAAATGAGCTATAAAAGCTGCAAGAGTAAGCTTTTAATTATTTCAAAATTGTTCAACGTATACGCTAGATGCAAAAGCGCTTACGCTTGTTTCTTCTCGCATACCATTTATAGTTCCTGTCAATTGTGAGGTATATTAATACCTGCTAATTAGCGACGCAATTTAGCGGATATCTCATACAGCATAACCGATCTGTAACAAAGGAACGAAATAAAGCGTACACTGTTACTAACAAGTAAATCTGACATTGAAATACTTTAAAGAAATACAAACCACTCTGAAAGTATTTTCTGTATCTAATCGTATAATTGCTCGTACTTCATTTTCAGTCGGCATATAATAGTGCGTTTCCTGTCTTATACCATTCGTACCTACACACTAACACTTACGAATGTACGCAGTGCGCTATATACAAAAAACTCAACTCAAACAATTTTATTTATCACACCGTTATAAGACAATATTTTCGTTCTGAGAAAAAGAATCAAGGAACTTGCTGTCAATGCTACTTTATCCGCTGAACTTTCGTAGGAACAAGCTGAAGCCGTTTTTTCCAGCTCAAAAATTCGACGATTCGCTTGTTAAGTCCTGCAATTATCGTCAACTTGAACTCGATCTAATTGTCAATTAAAGTTACTCGTCAATCTTACGCATTGAATTAACAGCACAAAAAATATGTATGTAACATAAGATTTCTTTTGCCGATTATCACTTATTTTATCCGTTTGGATTGCTATGAGGAAATTTACTATTAGTTCTGTAACTGTTTCTTATGAAACACGCTTAACGAGACGTATAGAAATTAGATTGCAAAGAAAGTAAGACATGATATTCAGGTTTTTTTTCCAGATTAATTAAGTGCAATACATTATAACTAAATAGTACTAAAAGGAAGACTGTTCTTGTTCGATCAAAAGTACAGTCACTGATATAGTAAAATGGAAATATGTTGGGTAAAGTGTTAAAAGAAAATAAAGGTACACGCAAAGAAATGGTTTCTTGCACCAAGAAATTAGATTTTCTTGCAAAAATCAGTCTCTATTCAAGAAAATATTTTTATTCAAGACTATAAAAATGTCTAATACAAGAAAATAATTTTCTTGAAATTTTATTTGTATTACTGAAACAGTTCACTAAAGTCCTTACCACAATACTTAACTCGTACTGGACGCACGTTTCGATAGTCTAACTATCATCATCAGCAGTAAAACTGAATTGAATTCATACAATTCAGTTTTACTGTTTCATTTCCATCCAAAAGCAAAATTATTTCAGGTCGATAGATTTTGCATCACAACCATAGCCAAATCATCCATTTATGCTGATTAATGTTTAGTATCCAGTGGCCAGTAAAGGTAACAAACGAGGAATTGTGGGAAAAGACCAAGCAAAAAAATGTTTACGAGGAAATCAAAAGAAGAAAGCACAAATGGTTAGGCCACACTATGAGTCAGACGGGAACAACTCCATGTCAAGCTGCACTATAATGGAATTCACAAGGCAGAAGAAGCAGAGGCAGACTATGCGCTACGTGGAGAAGAACATTAACAGAGAAAGCAGGCAAGAGCATTGCTGAACTGAAGAGTGTTGCGCAGGATCGTACACGATGGAAGCAATACATTGAAACAATATCCAATATGGCCAGCTGAACTGCTAGCAGTATGGCTCGATAATACCCTATGTCCCGCGGGGAATAATGGGTGCTACTATAATTATTAAAGCTGGCCACGAGCGGTATCGCGCAGTAGCGTAGAGTCGACCAGGCCTCGCGTTCCACTAGAGTTATTCTGCTAATAGAGATGTTTGCTGCCGCAAATAATTTCGCTCATCTTTTAAAAAAAAATTAAATAACACGTGCTCAAACACTTACCATTTTTAGAGTCCTCCGTGAAATCACAAAGTGAATAATGTCTGTTAAATATCTGCAACATTAGATATGTTTCAACTGTTGTTTCGGCAAAACTAGTACGGCATGAGGAAAAAATGCGTTTATATGCAGAGAACGAACGTTCTACATCTAGTGACGTAATATTTCCGTAAGTAAAATAATCTTTCAAATAACTTAACGATTCTGTTGACGCACCTTCACAAATGTGTCTTAATGTGCCAAAATCAGAATTTTTCTAAAAAACACTTTCGAATTTTTCTAGAACAGAAACATTTTTTGCGTCTTCAATCGCGCATAGCTGTGCGTGAACATGTTGCACTATTTGTAGAGATTCTTCTAACGGCACCGCAGGATTTTGTAATTTTTCTATTGCATCCGCTATCCCGAAGTAACTGTCGTGAATGATTTTTAAATCCATTTTAACCTGACTATCTTGAAATTTCGACTGGCTTTTCTGGATAGCGGCAGCTTCCTTTGTATCGAATTGTAAAACCACGTTCTTAATATTGTCAAAATATTTATGATAATAAAACGCGGCCTGCAACCATGTTCCCCAACGAATTAGAATAGGTTCTGGTGGCTCTGGTATACGGGGGCACAGTCTGTGAAATTCGCGAATACGTTTCGGTGATTTGACAAATACTGCTTTGGTATGCGCTATTAAAGCGTCTACCTCAGGATAACATTTTCTGATACTATCCGCCACAAGATTGAGAGCATGAATTTTACACGTAATGTGTAACAAATTAGCAGAATGCTTTTTAAGAGACCGGCCTACAGAAAGCATGTTTGCAGCACCATCACTCACTAACATCAAGAGTTGGTTTGCTGAAAGTTCAAACTTGTCCAATGTATTTAACACTAACTTTGAAATTACTTCGGCAGTACACTGTTGTATTCGTTTGGAGACTAATAGAATTGAAGGTGCCGATTGATGAGGTTCCAATTTGCGTGCCATTACATTAAGAACAGAATGTTTCTTCCGATCTGTTGTTTCGTCGACACATAACCACAATTTTTGATCTTTCAACTCCGATTTTATTTTTTGTTCAATATGTTCGCGCGCAGATGGCACCATTCTTCGTAACGATGTTCGACTTGGTAATTTGCACTCCGAATAGTTATTCCAAAAGCAGATAAATGGTTCCTTGTCTAGTAAATTAAACGGTATATTACATGCGATAAACGTAACGCATAAATTAAATATAAATTTTTCATTGTCTCGTGCGTAATTTCTTTTTGAGACATGCTTTTCACTATTTACGTGTCGTAGACAATGTTGTCTGGACCAACACATTAACGGGATTTTACAGATTACATATTTAATTTTAGCACCTTCATATATTAAGTCTGGAATTTCTGCAATAAATTTTCGAAGTTTGTCCGACCGCGGTCGTTTTGCTGACGAAATCATTAATTTTTCTAGGACAGATAAACAATTGCGCAAATGACCGGCAACGAAAATGTCCGTACTGCTCCGCAGACGAAGTAATACTACCGTTTCTCTCGGTCCGAACTGATTCTACGCCGATGCGCGGTACCGCTCGTGGCCAGCGTTAATAATAATAATTATTATTATCAGATGTTTTTTCTTTGTTCGATTATATTTTTGAATTAACCCTTTCAGTCACGATTTATAAAAGTTAGTTAATTAGAATAGCCTTGGAGATGATGTACTGTGTACAGGACACAGCAAGCGAAAGGATTAGATTGACAATTAAAACCATTAGGAGAAACAGGAAACCATTTTGCATTCTTTACATTAATGAGCCGTGTGTTATTTAAATAAATTAATACGTTTTTTTGCAAATTTGTTATCGTATTTATAATGTAGTGATAGTTTCAGCATGTTAGAATAGATTCTGTTGGAATATGTGGAACTGTGTGAGTATCGATACAATTTGTTATAATCCTAAATATTAACTTCTTTTAAGGTTTCACCTTAGTCAGAGGTATTAGACATACTACATTTCTTCTGGTAACTTGTGAGGACTTGTTTCGAATACTATGATGGTAATGGTTTCGATTTTGGTTTTTTATTGCCACAATTTAAAGCATTTGCATATAAGGCTATTTATAGACCGACATTGACATACGGTAGTGAGTTATGGGTACTAACGAATTAAATGAAAAGCAAGATACAAGCTACCGAAATGAAGTACCCACGTGCAGTAAAAGGAATAACAAGGAAAGATAGGATCAGAAATGACGAAGTCAGAATCAGAAAAGAACTTGGAATAGAATCGATCTTGAAGTTTGTCGAAATGAAACAACTTAACTGGTGGGGTGACCTACAGAGAATGGAAAAGACAAGACAAGTAAGGAAGGTATGGGAAACGAAGACGACAGTCAGAAGAGGTAGAGACAGACCAAAAATAACATGGGAAAACGTAATTGCAAGGAATATATGCACAAGACAAAGGAGATACTATGACACAAGCTAGAAGTTTATATAAGTATATAATAATTTAAGCAGATACATAGAATGCGAAAAATGTTCATTATTTCTTCTGTGAATAGGCAATAGAAATCTACTTTTTCACTGTTGGTATTATGTTATTATCATTCTGTTCAAACCAATGAGCAGACGGTCCAAATTATTTTTTAATATTAATTTAGAAGCTGTAGCATTGTAACTTATGCGATTTCAGTAACAAGTTTAGCAAAAAAACAAATGAAGTAACAAAAAACACGATTCGTTGAAAAGCTACGATTCTTGACAATCATTCAGTATTTTGTTGTAGTAATTTCTTCTGTTTCCTCGCAGTTACATAAATTTTTAATATAAATAAAAAGAATACTGATTATTATTACTGTTATAAAAGAATTATATTTAATGATTGTTTCAAGCACACCGTTTTTTTCTCTCGTTCTTACTAAAATGTAAGTAATTACTTCCGATCTTTAGATATCATCTTTTCCACAGTAAATTGTCAAGTAGTAAATAAAACAACAACCTGATTGTACTATATCCATCTTATGCTCATCATTGTTAGTCTAAATTGTAATAATTATATATAATGATTAAAATATACGAAAGCATTGAATACGTTTCAAGGATAAACCCTAGCTCACACGATAAGTCCTTTCAGACCATAATGCGAAAGCAATTTGTATTCTCCGCTTGAGATGTATAAGCTGCCTTCTTATGTATTATACTAGGTATATAAACACCTATGTACATTGTTGAAATAACTCGAAACCATTTTTCTCTTATTCCACTAACTCGGGACCAAAAAAGAGATGACTTTTGAATCTATAACGTTGTATATACCTGCTACATCCTCCACAACAATAGTACCAGCATTTCGGAGCTTTGTCAGTGAGATATAAATGGGCGGGATTTGTGGCCGAGGCGGAGCTAATATATATATTACCTCCCAACATGATACAATCACTTTTATACACCTCATAACTGCCGATAATATTTTAGGTGCTTCAAATGTAATCCTTTTGTGTCGAATAAATTGAAATCGAGAGGGATATACGACTTCTGCGTCACTGAACTTTACTCCAGTCTATGGAGAGTCAAGGATATAGAATTTTCTAGAGGAATAGTTGTATTTTTCATTGGACAGTTGTACTGGATGAGCAACATCACCGATGTGATTTAAAGAACGAAATTATGAAATGCAGTCACAACATTGTGTATGTAACTGGCATTAATTAGATTATGGTCCATAAGACCGAAGTTATTTTGATTAGTGGTGTATTTATCTGACACTTTACAGAAAAAAAATTAACTTAGGTGCACTGCATGAATAATTAAAGCATTTTAAGAATTCTTTCTAGACTAATTCAATTTGAACAATATCATCATTATCAGAGTTCGAGATAGCTGCACATCTAATCTCTTAATCTTGTGTAGGATAGAAAAATACAAATTGTATTTTCACTACCAGGTAAAGTTTTATTTTAAAAGCTAGTTATCGACTTCCATTAAACAGTCATCCTCAGGCTATCACGTTATCCTCAATAATATGAATTTGAAAAGCAAAAAGTTAAAAAACATTTGGTGAACGTGTGACAAATAAGGAGTAATGATCAAGAAATTGTTTCAAAAGCGTTTGCTTGAAAAAAGGAAAAAAAGGGGAGGAAGTGACAACTGACACGATTATACGGACACACGTTAGTACAGTCGTGTCCACTGTCCTTTTATAAAATGAAATTGGGAAGAATTTACTTAAAAAATTAAGCTCTATGGGGAAGATGTCTTCAGTAGATACAGTATTTTAGACCTGGATTTAGTTTTATAAGTTTAAATTGGTAATTTAAATTTATTAAACAGGAAGTAATAGTTGCAAAATATATAATATTCCTTAAGGATCCTTTTTTCCGTCAGGTGGTACCAGAAATTGTATTTTTCAAAGTAACATTGTGGTAAGAGTATATAAATTAAGGACCTTATTACTTGTAGAAATATTTTTTTCTAATGTTGGCTATAAATTAAAAATTAAAAATTGTGATTATATTTCTCAGTGTGTGGTAGCATCAGTTGCAAGGTAATTGCCAATTTTATTATATCCAACAATTAAATTTATCATTCTATCAACTACACCATTAAAGAAGCCAATTACACACATCCATTCGGTAAAGTGTTAAACGAAAATAAATGCGCACGAGAGAAAAGCGCCAAGTTTATCGTCGGTCGCGAATACAGTTATACTATACAACAACGTTCCATTGCTGTATATGATAACCGCTCTGTTATACAATGGCGTTTACTGTACGTGAAACAATGTAATGCGACATAAAGTGTCACCTGTACGTCATAAAATCTTTAATCGATTATGCGTACGGTATGGCTTATAAAGGAAATAAACAAAGGCAAAAGCCGACAGAGCGGCAATGGTTAAAGCAAATTCTGCATTAAGTGCATACCAACACTTAATGCAGAATAATTTGACACACTGTGATGCGAAATACATATGCAGACGTATCTCGTAGTCATTTTCTCAGTTTTTAGTAGTATATGATTAAATAAAGTAATTACTAGCAAAAACATAATAACATAACAGTTAGGTGTTTTAATACGCTCAGCTGTCAGCTCTAGACGGCATGACTATGTCTCTTGGCGCCAGGTGGCGTCAGGAAATATGTCAGTGTTGTTTTTGGAAATTGGTGGCATAAACTGAGAGGTAAACGCAATGTAGGCAGCGGAAAATAGCGCTCAGAACGACGTTGATGTCGCCGGATAGGCAGAAACATGTCCGTGGGTTAGTGCTATTTTCTCTGCTTGCATTGTTCTTTACCGGGAGTGATTCCATCAATACCGTAAGCTATATTAGCATTAATTTTTGGTTATTGTCATTATATTTTTTTTACGAAACAGAATAGCGGCCTTTTTTCGATATGTAATAGGAAAAGTACGTAACAATAAGTATCTTTGAATTTGTCCATTAATTGATTCTCTGTTCCACACTGGTAACAATCGTCCAATTAAGTTATGCCGCTGATACTGGTTTATTAACGATAACCATTCATTAACTTGTAGTTGCTAAACCCATGATACATCCACAAATAAAAACAGTTTGCTGTAAATGTTTTGCCGTATTAAAGAAATTAATTTGCTGACGTTATTAAACAGTATAATTACGAATGAAAGAATATTAGATGTAGGTAAGTGTTTCGCTTGTGGTACGTACAAGTTCTATTTGGTATTTGTAGGCGAACCTACAATGCTTGCCGTAGTTGATTTTATTTCTTTATAATAAGTTACTTGAAATTAATCGAATTTCGTGATCTGTTGTAAAACTCACTAATTAGAGAATCCTCCCATTTGCACATCATGCGTCACGCGGGAACGTTTTCCGGTTCATTCATATTCGCTCCTCGCTACCCTCGACTTCGGTTTTGTACTACATTTGTTTCGTTGTGCATCATAGTTGCCGCCGAATTATATTTATAGCGTATCAAAATCATACAAGGGTTATTGTAACAATGGCGCTTGGGATAGTACTCCCCTGCTTTTGAAGGTAAGTAAAAACGCAGCGCAATCTTGATTTAGTATTTTATTTTCTGCAATAGTTTTGTGTTATTAACGGATTCTTTTACAGCTAGGACCAGATTTCTATTGCATTACATGCATAACCTCTTATATACATTTAAGTCCGATTTTTATATTCTCCAAAGTTGTAATAACATACAGGATGATCCGTTGAGGTAAAAAAGTTAATACCGCTAAAGTTACATTTGTCACCCCTTGTATATGTATCAATCATTATGTTATGCAGTACTGCATACGAAATAAATTACCTAAAAACTTTTTTAAATGTGGGGAAGGAGACACAATAAATCATTCAGCAGAAACTAAAACAACTTGTATATAATTACCCACGTATTTTGAAAGTATTTGAAATATGCTGAAAGTTCCCCATTATTTTTTTCATCTCTCATTGTTGAGAAGTTATATTGAAAAACCGAAAATGCAGGCCAACTTTAAGGGGCGGCAGCACCTCTTTGAACTACGAATATGGAGATAAAAAATATCAGTATTTATAGCTTGGTAACCTTTACATATGTACCATTCATTTAAATTATAATTTTCATGTAGGACTACTCTACTTCTTGTAAGAAGGAATATCGCTTTAAATTAATTCAGGTTTTCGTTATTCTTTTTTGAGTTCTCTCTGTGTTATGGTTCGACAAACGCGTACTACGACAGTAGCGCCGAGAGGCCATTTTGGTCGATGCGAAGCCAGTGGAAGCGTTGCTTATGTTGCAGTTTTACGCGGCTTTTTTAATATTTTTTTTAATAATACTGTATCTCACGTACCTACTTTTGCGCGATACGCCTCTGACGTTGCACTCGTTTGTTGAACCTGAGTAATTTGTTTAAAGCACGGGTCGGCAACCTGCGCTTCTTTCAATGCATAATTGCAGCTCTTTTTGAGTTACTAAATAGTATGCGTATAAGAAAATAAAATTTTAAATTTAAGTAAAAGGAAACGATAACTCGTAAGCTTCGCTAATATTTTTTAAATACCTTTTATGCAATTTCACTGATGATTATGATGGTAAGTCAATTTGAATTTTTCACCTTCTTGCGATATTAATCAAGTTCTTTTCAACTAGAAGTAGCAGATTCAGAAATCAAGCAAATGTGGAGTTTAACAAGAGCTAGTTGTTTTTGACACTTGGAATAGTTTGCCTCATACTTTTTTGACTTCCGACGATTTTCGGATCGACATATTGCGAACATGAATTTTGAGCAACGCACTATTATCAAATTTTTGTTGCGGGAGGGCGTAAAACCTGCCGAAATTTTGCGTCGACTAACTGCACAGTTCGCTGAAAAAACGCTTTCAAGGACCTAAGTCCGATGGCCGAGAGTCAGTACAAAATGAGACCCATGCACGCCGACCGCGGACAAGCACCAGTGAGACGAATATTCTTGCGATCCGTGAGAGAAGGAGACCGCCGCCTTACAATATGGGAAATTGCTGCACACGTCGGAATCTCATATGGGAGTGCCCAACCAATCATTTCAGATGATTTGGGTTACGGCAAGGTAGGTTCCTCGCCTTTTGACGGAAGATCAGAAAGCAAACCGTCTTGCCGTGTGTGAAAGACTTTTGGTACGATATCGAACAGAGGGGGATGAATTCTTGAGGCACATTGTCACCTGTGATGAGACGTGGGTGCATCAGTACACCCCGGAGTCTAAGCAGGCAAGCATGGAGTGGCGAAAACTTGGAGAAACAGCACCGCGGAAAGCCAAGACCCGTCTTTCTGCTGGGAAAGTTCTTGCAACGGTTTTTTGGGATTGCAGAGGCATATTGCTCGTTGATTTTCTCTATGAACGGCGTACATTTAATGCTGCGTACTACTGTTAACTGCTTGATGAAGTGAAATTGGCCTATCGACGAAAAAGGCGAGACATGCCTATTCGAAGTGCGATTCTGCTCCATGACAACGCTCGGCCACACACAGCTGCATTAACCCAAGAAAAATTGGACAAAATTCATTGGGAAACACTGGAACATCCGCCCTACAGTCCCGATCTGTCGCCGTGTGACTACCACATGTGTGGGCCACTGAAAGAAGAACTAGGAAGTCAACACTTTGACGACGACGGAGGTGTAGAAACGTTCGTGCGCAATTGGTTACAGACGCGACCACATTCATTCTTTGATGACGGAATTAAAAAACTTCCGATTCGGTAGGAAACATGTGTGAATAAAAGAGGAGATTATATAGAAAAATAAAGTGTATTCAAAATTTTATTTACTGTACCAATAAATGTTCTAAAACAAAAGTCCGGTTAATATTTGATTCACCCTCGTACTTTCCATACTTTTCAGTAAGCATGTTTATAATCACTTATTTCTTACTTTAATAATTATATTTTAGAATTATAATTACGACTACTGAAAAATCGGTAATATTGCAGTGTATTTTATTACAACACCTTTAAGCTTAGCAAAAATAAACTCATTTTAACAAAAAATAAAACACGTCTCAAACTCAATTTTCAAAAATGGAATAATTCAAGTTGCGGCCCCGTAAGTATTTTTTGGTAAATATCATTCTGAGAATTATTAAAATACGCTTAACCTGTTTTGAACTGCCACATGTTCTTTTACACATTGACATTTTTTAAAACTTATTAAGAAGGAGATTGTAATTGAATCGATTACGTAATTGTAAAATGAAACGTCAATTAAGAATCTCTTACAGCAGAATATGTTAGCGTTGTTTAGTCGTGATCATCTTAATGTTACTTATTTCAACAAAATGCGGTTAAATCAGTAACATTAAGGGTATTGGTTATCCATCTTAGAAAACAATAATAGTTATAATTGCATTATCTAACGTGCTTCTATTATGGATAATTGTTCATTTCGCCGCGTTGCGAAGTGTGTTGATTCGTTCAGTCAGAACAACGCACCTAACTCGGCACCGATAAACCAGTAATAACTAACAACAACAAAAACTTTTATGTGCTTAATGTGTGCCAGTCTCAGTGCGTTATTCTGCGTCTATATACAGCACCATGTCTACACTGCCTAAATGCGAGCTTTCTCTCTCTTTAATTAAAGCGCGATAGCAGAGCGATGGTGGGGAGTACAAACAATGCCTGTTATGCAAGATTATAAATTCCAGCGAAATGCTAGTTGAAAAACAAAGAAGAAACACGAACAAACGGAATGTAATATAGAGGAAAATGCAATTAAACTTTTTTCGAAAAGCGAGATGCCTTTGATACATCCTGGCTATAAGAAATTATTAAAATACTTTGCGAAATAATTCCTGAAAGTAATTATTAGGCGTATATACACAGAACGGGCGATGTAAATATGTGTTTGTTGTGGTTAGAAACATGCATATACACGTATGTACAAGATGAATTTCGTTGGTTATGTGTAGATAGCCTCGAATACGTTCCGTTTTTTTTTTTTTTTCTTAAACTGTGATATTACCGGTAACTTATAACGTGCAGTTAGTTGGAGAATATTGTAATTTATAACACCAATGGGTGTTTTCTTTTTAATAATACGATGAGTCATAATACACCTATAAGAATGTGCCAAATTTTTAACTCAAATCTCGTATAAAAAAGTAATTTTCACCGAAATAAATACAATGAAAGGTTTTATAGAATCGGCAACATACAATGATATCCAACAGCATATGAAGTTAGAAAGAAGAAAGGAAAATATTATAGTGTAATGTAATCATTAGAGTTGGCACTCAGCGCCGCGCGACAGGATCGGATCCGCTGTTGTGTGTAGATTAGATTTGTTTTTTTTTCTACACTTAAACCACTCTGAATCGTTCAAAATGGTTCACCAATGCAAATCATGGTATAGTTGTATATGATATTAAAGTCTGTATTATTTACAAGAGCGACTAGCTTGAGCGTTTCTGAATCAGTTTAACCGTAGAAGAAAAACAAAGCCAATATATATGTTTTATATATGGATCCCCGATCGGCGGCTAATGTTAATACTCACTTCGCACAGTAGGCTTGCTGTTTGTTGGCACGTATATACTACGATGCTGGCACGCCGCCCGAAAGTGCCAACTTTAGTAATCATAGTGAATACGGTGAATGATGCTACAAATGCTGACAATTATAATAATAATAGTTGTTTATTGAGAACAATGTATATGTATATGTATATGTTGACATTTAAAAAAACCGTAAAATAATATATCATTAATATTAAATAAAAAGCTAATTAATTCAACCCAATATAAATTGAATACATATCGCCAAAAGGTGTCAGGTCAGCTATATGCAAAGCATGAAGCTGCTCTAACTCTCGCATCGTTACTAATTTACCTTAAAACTAACTAACCTAACTTAATTTATATTCGAGTGCAAAAAATATACATGCATATGCATGAATACAGACTTGCTAATAACAATAGAATAAGCAGCCAAACAGGTAGTGCAAAATCAGCAACACACGGTCACTACATCGGATCAAGACGACATTAAAAAAATGTTTTCTTAGACGACGGGCAAAGGATGGCGGACTCAAAGCTCAAAGAGAGACCGGTTCAGCATTGTAAAGTTTCACAACGTTATAAGAATACGATCTTTTAAATGGTTCAAGATGATGGGAAGGAGGTGTTAGGACATCGGTTCTAAACAATACCTTCCGGTACAAATAACTAGATTTCTTGCAGTAAATAATTTTAAAATATAATAAAGTGGCAAAAAAATTTGCTTTCGATGATAAATCTAGTCACTTGGCTCACTTCAGCGTGTGAGATATGTGCTCAAATCGACGAATTCGGTAAACGAATCTTAAGCAAGCATTGTGCACTCGCTGAATACGCAGTCGGTCAACACTATCTAAACAGGGGTAATATCCGCAAATACAAAAATTGAATCTTGAAAGTACTAAAGATTCACATAATAATCTTCTCCGATTAGGATCCAAGCACTCTTTACAACCATAAAGAACTCTCAATTTATGAAAAGCAGAGCTGATTAGACGGCAAACATGTTCCTTAAAGCGAAGCCGAGTGTCAAGAAGAAGTGCTAGCTTTCGCAAGCATTCAGATATAAGCAATAGATCATTATTCATGGATATTTTTACATCCGGAATGACATTTGATCTTGCCGAAGCTCGTCCAAACACCATTACAGATGACTTTTTTGCGTTAATATACAAAGAGTGGCGAAGTGATTCAGTAGTAATAGGCTGTAAATCGGCATTAATGTACTTTATGGTGTTATGAACATCGCTAACCGGAAAGGAGTAACAAAGTTGAGTATCATCTGCATGCAGGTGGTAAGAGTAATGTTGCAAGCATTTGATGATATTAGACGAATAAATGCAATAGAGCAGCGGCCCTAGCACACTGCCCTGAGGCACACCAGACACCTGAGATTCGATTATTTAAAAGTACTCTTTGACTGCGTTCCGAAATATAACATTTAAAAAAGTCGATCGTTTCTTGACTGAAGCCAACGGACTGCAGAATAGATAATAGTAACGAACGCTTTGCTATAATCTAATAAGATTAATACCGTAACCTTCTCATTATCAATACCTCTCAATATGTCATCAGTTACATGAGCCACAGCAGAAGCACAACCATGACCTGAATGAAATCCAGATTACTCACTTGGTAGAATGTTATTATTTTCTAAAAATTTTCATACTTGTCGAACAGTTATTTTTTTTAAGATTTTGGATAACAGGGGTAAGATGGAGATGGGTCGCAAGTCGCCAAAATTTGTTAAAGCACAATAACACTATCTTTTCAATACTTAGGAAAAATATTCTCCAAAAAACACGTATTAATAAGATGAGTGATAATAGGCAGTATAAAGGGACAACAAAACGTTAACATCTTGAGAGAGATACCATTAGATCCCGCTGACTGAAACTTAATAGAAAATAATAGATATTTAACTTCATCAGTATTTCGGTTATAATATGTAGTTTAGTAAAGTGATATCAGGAGTGAGGTGAGACATGACACTCACAAAATGGTCATTCATCTCATCAACATTGGATAAGTGAATAGGTATATTAGTACTAACGTTCTCATGATATACATTCAATAGTTTTAAATTGTTCCATAAATGTTTACGATCATAACACTCGGAGACAAAGCGCAGGTAGGCGCGCTTTTCGCGGTGAATTGCAGATGTGCTAAAGTTGAAAGATTTTTTCAACTTTGCCTCCCTCAACGCTTTATCCTGAAGAGACATCCCAAGTCGTATGTTATTAGTGAGCCACGGGGCCTTGGGTTTCCGAAAACATACAGTTTTATAGGGAGCATGGATATCAAATAAATTTAATATATTAGCATTGAAAATGTGTAACTTCTCATCGATGTCACGAGCAAAGTATAAGTGATGCTATGGAAGCGACTGCAAATCATAACAAAAATCAACATAATTAAAATTGTGAAAGTCCCTAAATGTATGATAGTGAGGCACATGCGGAGGTACAGACAATTTCAATTGAACGTAGATCAAATAATGATCCGATAATGCTAAATCGTGCATTAGAGAATAATATCCGTATATTGAACTTTAGCATTAACAAATCGAATACGTTTGCCTAAGGAAAAGATAAAACGTAACGAGGAAGGAAAGTTTAGTTAATATTAATATATAGTTAGACATAACAAGTAGCTGTAAGACAGAACATGTAACATAGACTGACTGAAACATATTAAAATGAGTTGTTGAAACATTTTAATAATTCATCGCCTGTCTGGCTAATACTTCCATTTCAATAGTGTCTTTGCTCGTTTACCAAATAATGGAGGCTGCTTATGCAACACAGGGGTTGGTTGAAAACCATGAAATAAGAAAATTCAACGGGTTTCCTTCAAACGCAACCGTATCGTAACACCGTACCCATTCGAAAGATAGTAACTTACCCCAGAAAGCTTTATGTTCGTAGAAAACCGAATTTATTAAACGCAATACGCTTTTAAGTTTAGTTCTTAATTTTCATATAATAATCTATGCCCGGCGTTATACTAACGTAAGTATTGTCGAGATTATTTACATTTGGAGATCAATTGCATGTTATCTAACAGAAATATTCGAAACTATTTCTATATGCAATATGAAGTAACAAAGTGTATTCATAACTAACCACCTACTAAATTATCATCAGACAGCATTAATAGTATTACTAAACATAGCATTGAGTATTGAGAGAATATCAGGAACTACTTTGCTGGTAAGTAAAACCTACTATTTGTACCTTGCAATCTTGTGTTACGCAGTCACTATAGCATGCCAAATTACATTTCTTCTTTGCTATTTTAGGTATCGTATGCATTTTTACTTACAGCAATTTAAAAATTAACAATTAGTTAATCAGTTGAAAGTTATCGTTCCATAGAAGCTATTTTCTAACATACGGTACCTACTTAAAATTTTCTGCAGTTACCTTACTTAGTATATACTTACATCTAGTATATTCATAAATGTTTCTAATTTAATTCAGTATTACATATTGAAGTGGGATCGAAGCTTATACGCATGCGAAAATTTCTTTTATATAAAATTTAAAAAATGAATTATGAATGCAGCCTTTATACTTCTAGTGTTATTTTGGTTGCATAACAACAAGATATGTTAATGATCGTTTCTGAGTTAATGTGAAGTTTCCTTTAATTTAGTAAATAATTATCAGCATTAATTTTATTTTCATTTCTAATACTGATGTCGAATAACATCATTGACTTGTATGTCTGAGTTGGTGTGTTTGCTACCTTTATTATATTTGTTGTTCCATCAAATATACGCGCTTTGTATTATATTTTTACACTTACCTCAAGATAAACAATTTAAACTTGATTGCTTGTAATGAGCACCATTTTTACGTAATTGTTAACGATGAAAACGTATCTGTATATTCTAGTCAAAAACTATTTTAAAATTAATTTATTAAAGTTATATTCGGTAACAGTAAACAAATTTTTAGACCAATTGAAGCGCATTACAATTGTGAATTAAAGTTACAACAATTAAAGTTACAAACAAATACGAAACACTAAAAAACCATGTCAGTCACAGAAACAAACGAAATAAGCAGCTTATGATCCTGTTATAATATTACTTGTTTCATTAAGAAGCGCCCCATTCTTTTGTAAGTAGTTCTCAAAGAGATAGAAAAACTCGACTTGTTGCTCAATCTTCATCCCTAATATTCTCGAAAAAATTTTTTCAACGCTCGATTTTCTTACGAAACTGCTGATATACACATTAACGAATGTTGTCATAAATATTTGACAGTCGAAACGGTCCAAAATTCCGCCATGACCAGGTATAGTTCTGCCGAAATCTTTTACTTTGAAGGCTCTTTTAAATCCAGATGCGAAAAATCCGCCAAAAGGCGCAATTAGGCTTCCAAATAAAGAAAGGGGGATTGTATGCAAAACGAAAGGGTAAGTTTTAATGGAAGGTTTCAGATTGAAGAACTCCGTTGAATAATTCTTTAGCTTGAATAGGGTGCTTCTTTCGCATTCTAATACTAATGATATTTTACCGGAAATGGTTCTGTATTCAAGCGGACATACTAAGTAATCGTATTTGCATAGCACGCTGCTTATTATCAATCCATACATTACGGTTACTATTGCAGCACCTATAAAGCCTTCCCAGGTTTTTTTTGGAGATACTTTAATTAGAGGTCTTTTACCAAACATTTTTCCACATAAGTAAGCCGCTATATCATTGCAAGCAACACCAGTTACACTGATTATAACCCATATCAATCCTTGGAAGACTATTTTTATAATCATACACGAAGATGTTACAATCACCAATAAAGCCACGTGCGTCCATGCCAGCAAAGTAAACTGCCATCTGTCGTATTTTTTCTTTAAGCTTAGGACGAACCAGATAACTCCGAAGAGATAAATGATAAACGATAAAAATCTATGGTAAACGATTAAAAATTTAATCAGAGTTACTCTTTCGACGAATGCGTAAAAATATTGCATTGCACTTTCACCACCGAAGAAGTAATTTGCGGTAATAAGGAAATACCACGTAATGAATCTGAAATAGTAAGGCACGTTTCGTGTTTCGTACATGTTATAAGCTATATCAATTAGTTCAAAGAAGCATTTCATTTGTATTGTGAGCGTTGTCAAAATTATTGCAATAGGTCCCAAATAAACGGTAAAGCAAAAGTAACCAATCAACAGGATACTGAATATCGTTCGCATCAACAATGTATAGTGATTTTTAATCGGGGTTGGAATACAACTTTTGCAATCTGCATCAGATGGGGCTAGTTCAAATGTAGGTTTCATGCTTCTAATTTCCTGAAAACGAGTAAAACTCGTAAATTAAATTCAAAATAATACTTAGTCACCAATTACCATTAAATATTATATACAATTATTACAGGTCTTGCGCCATTATTGGCTTTGACTAAAATGTCATCATTTGACACATGAAGTCAAATGTAATTTATAGTTATTTGCGTGTTATTTGTGTCACAAGTGACGTAAGCGCAGTTTTGCAGCCGAGGATGTTGTTTTTGTTTTTGCAGAATACACCGCGTCGCTCAGATCGAGAGCTAAATATGCTCAACCTAGAACTTCTAAAAAACGTACAGAAAAAGAGTGCCTAGAACGTTTCACTTCAAGTCCAAATATTTCGGATACGTAAAAAGATATTCGAGTCAATTATTATTAGTGAACGTGGACAGTCTCACTTTATAGTTAGAATTATGAAAAGCCCATTACACAAAATAAAGATGGCGCTAGAATCGAGAAATGTTTTTATCGCCTAAATGCCGCTATTTGGTGCATTGCAAATATCAAAATCTATTTAAATGTAATCAAATTGTAAAAAGAAAAGAAGAACCAGAAACATCGGTAAAAATAGTTTAACGCCTATCTTGCACTGGGACAAAGGAGAAAAGATGAAATTTAGTTAAATTCTCGACTAAGGATCAAACAAAGTAGTATTCGTGTTTATTTTTGCAAGGCAACACCTTACAAGCTTAATGAATACTTTTAATTAATTGAAACAGTAACAAATTTAATAAAGCTGGATTTTAGGTGGTGGGGATAACATTTTGCTTTTAGATTCTGTGGCTAAGTTATGATCACTGGTTTTGAAGTTAATGAGACAAGATACGGTGAGCATCTGAATAACATTATTTGATAATATAGAGCTAAACTGCCTTCCATGTCTAACCAATCAGTGCCCATTTGAACTCTAAATCTGTCGTCTTCGACGTAATGAAGATTGAGATAAAACAGAAAGTTTCAAATAAACTCTTGATAATGATTTCTTTCAAAACATGTCCACGTGAACATTAATTTCTTTTTAACGAAAACAATAATTTTTTCGTGTTTTTTTTTTCTTCTAAAAATACAGATACAAAATACAAAGCCGAACTACATAAGTGAAATCGCAATGATCCAAACTGTCGCATGTATTATTTTATCTCTTACAGGGTCCGTGGATAGGAGCGATCGATTTTACAAATCGGCTCGCATTATTTCACGTCTTTTGCGGCGAAGAAGTTGTTCAATTATCGGTAATTATCGGCGGCCGAGATCCGGTCGATCGGGTGCTTAATCTAATTAGTTGCGCGCTCGTTTGTTTCTCATGTGTGTTGCGCTTGTTTTCGTTCGGTTGTCTGTAAACAAGTGGCACTCGAATGATCGCTTAACTTCCAAACTAGTTTTTAATCTGCGTCTGACAGATCGACTAAAAGAGGAAAGAAAATGACTTAAGAAAATACTTTGTTATAGATGTACAGCTTTTGAATGAGATTAGTTTGATTAGGTGAACTTGATATACAAATGTGGTGCGGATTTTGAATACAGGAAAGTTAATTAAAAAAGATTTTTGTTCCAAATTCAGAATTTACTGAGAATATCAAAGATTTTATAAAACCTTTTGGTTACCGCAAGGCTCATAAACTTATAAGTTAACACGAACGACCCCGTGACATGAAATGTGTCTCCCTGTTTTTCCCGTGGTTGTATTCGCTGCATTTTGTGGGCTCAGTTGGCTCTTTCGCTTAATGCTGCACTGCGAGGACACTAGCAACAAGAAAACTTTTGTTTTTTGTCCAAAACTCAAATATTACTTTCAAAACGAAAAACGAACTCTTATCTTACTAAGCTTTTCTTTCCCATGCGGATCTAAGTTGAACGATCTCATGTTAACTCCTTCTTATCAACTAGCAATTATCTAATGTGATCGTTGTGGACTGTATTTCTGCTTTGTTGTAAAGCAATAAATTGGATGATCATGTCATCGATACGTGCGCTATTTTAATTTGGTGAAAAGTCTTACCATTCTATCATCTCGCTTGTTTTGAAAACTTTTCTGGTTTGTGATTGGTTAAAAGACTTTTTCTTGGTTCTATGTGTCTAAAGTCTGTATTAAAAGCTTTTGATGTTTTTATTTCGAAGAAAACTACAAACTTGAAAACCACAAGAAATAAACTCTATTTGCTTTGACATTTAATACAGTTAATGTGTCTGGTTTCGTAAAAAATGAAAATAGGTCAATTTAAATGTCTGACGCTTATATAAAAATAGCCGAGTATCAATACGGTATATACCAGGAACGACGATGTAAAATTATGAGTTAAGAAAAGCTTCAAATTTTCATGTAACTATCTTGACAAGGATTCAATTTTTATTTTTTTTTTATTTTATTTATAGAAAACAGTTTTGGAGATCGGAAGCATAACTTTGAGTTGAGTATTAACTCTTTTCGAGTACTTTCCCTTTTTATATGTTTTCCTTTTCTTTATAAAAGACCAGTGGTGGACTTTGTTATTTGCATAGGTACATAGTTCTAGAACTTCACTAAATTATACATTTTTAACTGTTTAATTCGCTATATTATCGATTGTTAGATGTGTCAATTTATTCGGTAATATCACGCATAGACTTTGACGTTCATGAATTACCATGGAGTCATTTTTTTTACGATGGGATTTATTTGGAGGACTATTGGAGCTGTTCTTTTGAAACCTTCAAAGTTTCGTATATACTTTTTATTCTTTTTTGGTACAAGCTGATACTCTAAGAATTCTAGTTAAGTAGATACGCTTATCTTGATTTTGTTTAATTGGTTTTGCGGAAATCTATCATATTCTCAAACAGTAGAGTAGAGAATAGTATATCACTAATTTAAATTGACGAATTAGTACTTAAGTAACACATAACGTAGAGGAATGAATTAGTAAATAATACACTTAGACAAAACTATAACGCTTTTCGGTTTTCTTCTGATTTAAAGCGAGTAAGCACGTGTAGGGGGCGTATAATAAATTGTCATTGTTCTGCTTCAGATCTTTTTGATTTCTCTTCTTTAAACTGCACAGTTGAATATAAATTAGAACAAATTGCTAAATATTTTTAATTTTCATATAACCCGACCATTTTGCATAAGGTTTGAAAGCATGTTATAGTTCTAGACTATAAAATATCATTCAAGAGCCATGCAGATTATATATAGTTGAAAAAATATAATGAGAATTTTTTCCTTTTATTGTAGAACTAGTCCTGTGATCCTCATTTTTTAAATCTGCTAGTTTTACTGAAAAGTGAACGTGATTATAATGGGGATACCCTTGCAGTGGTTCAGCGCTCAACAAAGAATTTGTTTCAATAGTTTGACGCCTTTAATTTGTCAAATAGTAAACAGCAAGACGTAATTCAGAATATATGAAGAGATTTATTTTATATAAGAATGACATCCACAATTATATTAGAAATATTAGTAATTCTAGATTACCTCTAAGTAGAAAAACATGTTCGCGGTCTTAGTTAAGGGCTAAAGTAGTACTTCAAGTTAGAGCACTACACGGGCCTATTTTTCACGGCCCGGCCCGCTCGTGGCCCGTTACAGCATGGAGTAGGCCCGCCCGTTACGTTCATTACCTCGGCACAAGGCCCGCTCGGCCCGGCCCGTTAGGAAATTTGGGCCCGTTTGGCCCGTCTAAATTATTTTAGCCTGTTTAAGTAATTATATCTGCACCGTCTATTTCTAAACATTCTAAACATTCTTTAATTACTACATAACATTGCATACATTAAAATTGTTAATACAAATGATAGCGTAAGAACTAAACAGCATTTATTGCATACGTTATATCCATTTGATGTATTTAATAAGACATTCTCGGCCCGTCAGGCCCGTACAATTTTAGGCCCGGCCCGCAATGAAAAGAGACGAGGCCCGCCCGAGCGGGCCAGGCGGGCCGGGCTTTTCCTAGCCCGTGGAGTGCTCTACTTCAAGTAACAAATATATGAAACAAGCAATATATAATATAAACAACAATATTCTCGGCACACTCCGCACCATACAAATTATTCCTGAAGATGAAGACCCACGTGTCTTCGAAACGGCCTTTCCGAGTTAATTAATAATTTGTGTGGTGCGGAGTGTGTCGAGAATATTATTGTTTGCCATACTACCCCACAGTTTCTGCTCATCATTATTAATATACAAGATGTTACAAAAGGTGTTAGGATATTTTGCCCACTTATAGTTCTTATAGAGATAAACAAAAAAGTCCTAAAACCAGTCGATTCGAAGATACAAACCATTCCAATATTGTTAGTGAATAAAGCGGTAAGTCATCAAAACGCTAACAGTTCAATAAGCCTAAAGCTTATGTTCGATATTACCTCCTACCATTTGCAAACAAGTTTATACAACAGAATCTCGCACGGTTTCGAAGATCTCTGGAGATTGATGAATTATCTCACATGCGTTTTGTATTTGCCGCTGGAGATCCTTTATTTTATTTACATGAGTAACATGATCAAAAGTCTAGTTAAGCTTTTTGTTGAAGAAAATGTAAAATCTATTCTATTTCCGAAACGACTGGTTTTAGGAGCTAGGTTTATTAAGATTTTTTTGTTTATCTTGATGAGAACTATATGTGGGCAAAATATCCGAACACCTTTTTTTAACGCCCTGTATAAAGTTTACCGCTGCGGTTTTTTCTGTTCTTTACCACTGTTTGCCTGTGTTCTTTTTCATTCTCGTTACACATTACAAACTCTTTTCCAGAAGTTAAAGTCCGTTTCTGTTATAGAAATTAAAAATTACTTCATTAATTCTACAAAACATTCGGTTACTGTCGGCTGTTTGTATACTTTACCTAAGTAACAAATCTAAAGAAATATATATATATATATGGTTAATGTTTAAAAAAACGTGATTTAGAACCCAAAAGATTAGATTAGTACTCGAGGTGGTTCTTGACCTATCTCACTGCGACCTTTTCAGATATATTGCGGTTACTCTATTAGGTTAGCTTTGCCTTTTTCACCAGACCTAACAGCCTTCTCAGTGATCCCTCTACGTAGACTTGGATATTCCGAGTCTATTTCTGAGAGCCGTGTTTCTGCCGGTGCTGTACAGTCGGACAGCATATGGCGGTAGTCACCTCTTCCGCCTGGCAGAATCTATACATGCAGTTTCCTTTGTCAGGCCTAGGTTGCTCATGTGTTTTTTGAGCGTACAATGCCCTATTAGCGGGTCTATTATTATTCTAACGGACTTTCTGCCCCTGCTTAGTGGATCTGCTGTAAAATTAGGCCTATGTCCAGAAATTGCTTGGCCTGTTTCTGCCCTGGAATACTCTTCCACCAGTCTTGAGATTTACCTTTCCATTGTTTTGTAATTGCTTTAACTACCGTATATGCTATGAATTCATAGTGATTTGGGTTTTTGTCAGCAGTTGACGAGCCTACTCGGGCTAGTTCGTTTGCCTTGACATTCCCTCGATGGCCTTCGTCCTGGTATTCAGACCAGGGTCACCTTAATTCGGTTACCCAGCTTATTGGGCGCAATTATGCAGTCCAACACTAGTTTGGACTTCGCCTGTGGTCTTTTGTCCTTCTCTTTTTGGCCTGGATGTAATCTTGGCATTGTTTCATCAACCTCTGCACTTTAGATTTGGATATCCCTGACAGCCCTGCTTGATGGATCTCCTCGTCTGTGATTGGGTCTACGTCCTCTGTCCGTTCGAGCCTGATGGCACCCTTTCCATTTTTGGCAAATCTGAGGTTCCAGGTGTTTCTGCCTCTATTCCTTCCCCTTTCTCGGGATCGATTATCGTTGAAGTTCCTTGCCCTTCAGCTTTAGGAGCCTCGCGTTGTTCTTTTGACAGTTCAGCCTTAGAACGTGGTTTAGTGGTCAGCTTGTTTTTTTTAGTTTCTTTAGTAGTTTTTTTTTAATGTTTTCTCCATATTAAGTAACGGTCCACGCAGTCACAGCCCTACATGACCAGGTAAGGCTATTTTCAAGGGAGTGTCGTCCGGTGCTCCCATAGGAAGGTTCGCGACTGCAGATTAGTCCCTGCAGCCATTCATCTCTCGGCACCTTGGACTAGGGTCTTCGGTATCTCTCTTAGTCTGCTACCACCGCCATAGCTCTCAGGTTCATTAGAGCACGCAAGCTTCTCCAGCTAGTCAGAGGCCTACGTCAAGGTGGGGATACCCTGGAGGAGACCCAAAAATACTTACACAATATTAAAATGCAGCTCCAACAGTGACGTGCTTTAAAACACAAACTAAAGCCAAATAAGTACACTACAAAACAAGGATTTTAATAGAAAGTAACTTATATTTTGCAAAATATTGTGAAAGGAAGGTCAAATTAAATAATGTACTAACGCATGGTAATTCTAATATGTTATCTTTGCTTAATATATAATTTGCCTGTAATCCTTTACACTTTATTCTATTTCATCCACGAACTCGACGATACCCTTCGGCACAAAGTCAACGTTCGAAACGATCGCCGGCATCAACGGCAGCATTACACCGTTAATTAACTCTTCTCGGCCGCGGGCTCGGCCGAATTTTATAGTAATATGCTCACATTATGCGGTTTCTCACACACAAACACGGGTTTGCCGCATCGAGCGGCCCGAAAGTGCCTCCTATGATGATGACGTTGCACGTTATCCGAATAGCCGACGAAGTCCGGTGTTATTTAGTGACCATATCATATTTGGACCCTGCACTGTCATCTTTCATTAGTGTCAGATGGAGCAAGCGTTCGCATATACAACACAACACTCACCACAACTAGCTTGATGGCTTCATTATTTCGAAGATGGTGTCTAATGTATCATTGTTGTTGTGCAAAAAGACGCACGAAATATTCTGAATAGGTAATAACAAAACTGCATTTTTTCAACAGTTTTATAAACTATTTAAAGACAAGAAAAACTTGATAGATAAACAATATGGTAATGAATTAGCTAAGCATGTGATGAGTTATCAACAATGATTCTAAGTGGCGATAGTACAAGACGGCAATTAGTTGATCAAGTATTAATACTTTCCGCTCATTAAACAAATTATTAAAGTTTTTGGACATGGAATGCACTGGTGACTTAATCATATAGTATAAGTTTGAGATTCGGGGATGTTAAGTATGGCGTGAAAACAGATACCACCAGACGGAATACAAAAATCAAATGTAGCAAGAAGCCAAAGCCTAGCAGTTTTAAGAAGTAAATTTACATTCCAAGTAAGCTATTTTCTTTGGACGTCGATCGATTTAGTTTGAACAGTTCTTTTTAACAATGGGAGAACTACCAGCGCTTACTTGGAAGAAAAATTCTTTACGTGGAAAAAAATCACATTGAAGTCCACTACTACCATGTTGCAATTGTAGTTAAAATTAAGGTGTGGCGTTTGGAAACAAGAGAATAAAACGGAATATAGTAAGTATTGTGGTAAGGGTTTTAGTGAACTGTTTCAGAATATAGTAATGTTTCCGTTTTTCCTCAAACTATGTTCAATACGTAAGTGGTTATTGTGGATATGTTAGCAAACTTTTTGTTAATTATTTAGCCTTCCAAGTTCGGCCTTTCTGGTTGCGTAGCAGTCGTCGATTTAATATTATTTCCTCTCAAAGAAATGATACCTTTGATGGTAATCTCCTTAATATAAAATGGTTTCTTAATTTTTAAGCCGTTGCAAGCATATGCTATTAGCTAACCCCTCTTTAAGATTTTTCTGAAAATAACTTAAATGGAAATATCAACCAAGAACCAAAAGACGGTAAAGTTTAAATATATTGAATTTAATATATGGCTTGCACGATAAATATAGGTTATTGAAAAAGAAAACGTGATTCGAAACTATGGATTCACATATCCTGCGTATGCGTCCATATACGCACGAAGACTTACAATGGTAAATATGTATGTACATACGTACAAATCGATAGGCACGGATTCACAATCTATAATTTGTATAATTTTATTTATAGAAATTTATTACAGCTTAATGCCGCAAGACCGACACAGTTATTAGACGTCTATTAAAATTATTGAGCATATGGTACGCCTATAAGCGAGATAATGAAGGTATTTCGGTGTCGTGATGATTCCCATGTTGGCCGCAGAGGTGTCCGAGGGCGGCACCGTCGCATCTGGAATTCGGACCTCACACGGAGGTCAGTAAATTAACTTTTTTAAAAGACCCTCCGGCCTCCATATAAAAATTATCATTTATTGGAAACTTCGATATTGTTATTAAAAAAGAGGACGGAGATGAACCTACACGGTAAAGTCGGAAGGAGACGGACACATTTGAGAGCCGAAGTACGGGCGGACGTTTTCATTATGAACCGAGTTAATGATCGTTACCCGTTTTATTGATTCTAAATTGTTCCCAAATTGTCTTTTAATGGTACTGATGCATGGATGCCATGTTGAAAGAAGGAAAATAAAAATAGAACGACGAGAAATCGAGGGTAAAATGTAAAACAAAAACGGAAATGAGTCGTTGACTCGTGCTGTTCTTCACCACGTCTACATGAGCTTTACCATTAACTGTGTTTGTTGCGTACACGTGATAGATTAAGTAGAATTAAAGTGAGCTACATAATTCTTATTTGCAAATTTTTGGAATACCTTAAAATTTAGCTTTCGTATATGATTCAAACGCGTTTTATTGATTTTAATATGTATCGTTAATCATTACACACATAAAAACTTTGGGAAAAGTAATTATCTTTCGATTGGGTGTTACAATACATATGGACAAAATTTTAACGTGAA
This sequence comes from Dynastes maya, assembly GCA_029619315.2. Lineage (NCBI taxonomy): Eukaryota > Metazoa > Arthropoda > Insecta > Coleoptera > Scarabaeidae > Dynastes > Dynastes maya. Next base: position 56,205,836 of record JAROYE020000001.1, read on the forward strand.
AATCTTAGAACCCACACAAATTTATTGTTAAATCTTTTGATTAAATTACCTCAGAAAAACAAGCATTAGAGGAATAGGAATATATCAGATATGTATTCTGATGCAATACTTTACGCGTACCTCCCTATCTGCATGCTTGTACGCAACAGTATCTTTCCAATATACAGCTTATAGAAAATATTTTTATTTCTTTTATTTAACGCACGAATTAGAAAATAGGCTCATTTTAATAATTTAATATAAAATATAAATGAAAGCAATCGCAGACTCTGATAAGTATCTTACAGCTGTCATTACTGTGTGTTGCCTAAAAACTTAATTTATAGTTTTCTTTTAAGCACGTGATAATTAGTTTCCTGGATTTCCCTAAATTGAAATTTACGGCGACATTCAGTTCAAATGAAATATTTCAGCTTTGCTTGGTTCTATTTCGCGAAGATGTTAATTTAAAATAATATAGTCAATATGATAATTTTGGTATAAGCAATACTTGGCATACTTTTAAATTTGAGGCCAGGTAGTAAAATATATATATTCTTGTTATACTAAATATTGTACCAAAATTATTATCGTGTCATGCATTATGTATTTTTGCCTTTTCTTTATAAAGAATAGTAAAATACAACAATCCCAGAGGCGTTAAAATGTTTTAAAATTCACGAACAATTTGAGTTGACAGCCACTTAAACTGTTTGAGAAATTTAAAAAATTCCATTTAGGTAAACACCAAAAATTTCTTCGTGGAAAAAATTTACGCATAAGACGATTGACAAATAGACTGCCATTATTTTAAATCACTCAAAAATCGTTAGAAATTGTAAATTTTTAGTTTATCTATAGAAAAAGTTAGGAACATCATTGCGTGGCAAACGCCTTTATTGAGAACTGCAAGAAGCATTACGTCCTACAAGTTTCTACAATTATAAAAAGCGCGAAAAACAAATTATTAATGCATTGGGTCATTCCATAATTAATGCAGCTTTTTCCATTGCATGAACTAAAACTCGGAGGGGGAGGGAATAAACAACCTGCATCAAATTTAGTAAAAAAGCAGGTAATCAATTTGCATCGTTCTTATTCTTAATCTCGGTTTGAAGAGCACAGCCCGATTTTAACAGTTACTTTTTTCAAAGTTATAAAGGAAGTGACAAAAAAGCATATTCGGCGTATTTTGCCTTATCAGTTCAATATAGGCAACAACGCAACGGAAAGTGAGAGGAATATTAATGCAGTATACGGGGATCAGAAAAAAGCGCAAGCCAGCGTCAACGGTGGTTTCAGAAATTCCGAGTAGAAAATTACACCCTAGAAGAGGAGCCTCGTCCTGGAAGATCTGTAAAGCCCGAACGAGGACGTTCTGCAAACTCTGGTGGATCAAAATCCCATGAGGCTTGAACTTGGTCATTCAACTATTCATCGATGCCTAAGTGTTATCAGAAAAGTCAGCAAATTGGGGCAGCGGGTTTCTCACAAACTTTTCAAGTTTAATCGAGCGCAAAGAGAGAACGTGTGCTCTTCTTTGCAGTCACGTCTTAGAAATGAGCCTTTTTTGGACAGAATAGTCACTGGTGACGAGAAATTGGTTCTCGAAGAAAGTGAGTAGGGAGAGGAGAAGCACCGGCACGCTAGGCTAAAGCAAGTCTTCACCCTCGTAAGGCGTTGTTATATGTTTGGTCGGATATGAAAGGTTTAGTTCACTTAAAATTTTTATGCTCAAACCAAACAATAACAAAGCAGATTTACTGCGAGCAGCTTGAGTGGCTTAAGTTAGCACTTGAAAAAAAACGAATCACGCCCAGCTTCATAAAGCGAGGATGACATTACAAAGGCTGGAGAAATTTGAATGGGCTGAATATCTCTCCATCTGGTTATCAGTTATTCCGCAATGTTCAAAACCATTTGGTTGGAAAAAATACGAATTCTATCGATGAGGTCAGAAGAGTACTGAAAGAGTATTCTTTGTGATGGGCAAGTGAATTTTGGAAGAGGAGCATTAGGGTCTACCAGAAAGATGGAAGAGTATTGTAGAAAATGGAGGAGAGTACCTATATTTTAGATTAAAAAATAAATTTGTTTATCTTAATTTTGAAAAATAAATGAACTATTAAAGGACTGCATTATTTATGGGAATGACCCGATATATGGTTTCTAAATCCATGTTTTTCCTTGTTTACTACGTATTGAAACTATATATCAAAGAAACAAACAAATTTAGTACAAAATAATTGTAATTTTTATTAACAATATAAAGGTACGTAAGTACTCTAAAAAATAAAGTGTATTACAAAATTACACATTCTTAAAAGCAATATAAAATTGAATAATTGCTGCCTAATACACCATAAACAAAGACAATATCAGACAATCAAGACAATATAATATAAACACAAATTCTACTAGCGAGGAGTATTTACGTTTATATCATTTAGCTTAAAATCCACAGTTAAACCTACCGTATTTTATTTATCTAATAGCAGATAAAAGAAATTTTAAGAAAGCTACATGAAAGAAATTTGAGTATTAACTTCACATTTTTACACATTTTTTATTAAAAAATCATGCGGCAAATGTCATTTGCTTGTATTTTTAGTTTCGCAAATATCCGTTGCATGTCAGTCGCGACAGTAAGAAAATACATATTTGTATTTATGGAACAATCTCTTTTATTAGATTGTCTCTGGTTTACTCACAACAAAAACAAATGAGCGTAAAGTTATCTTATTTAATGATCTACCCACGAATTCTTGAAACCTAGAAAAAGGGTTATGTTAACAAAAACGCACAATACAACATAGGCTTTTCTACACATTGAGAAGGGCTTCAGTTACTGGAAATAAGCATAAAATTATTTTCTATTAATAAATATAATTTCTTCGTTACAACTAACGTTTGTTAAATTATTAATTATTTCTAGTTGTGGATCACAAATAATTGGTTCTGCGCAACAGTACTTTTCTAGATAATTCTAACTTCTTCGTAGACACAAGTGACTTCTCCGAAGGAAAGATATAAGTTTGAAGACAGCTAGAGTTATTCCAGTGTTAAAGAACGGTGATAGAACGAAAATTGGGAATTATAGGCCGATTTCTATTCTCAACGTACTCTCAAACATTTTTGAGAAGCTACTATATCAAATTAACTTTTTAAATACTCAAATTTAACGTTCTATACGAAAATCAGCATGGATTCAGATCAAACCTTTCCAGTGAAACTGCGACACTGAACTTTGTTCAGAAATTTTATGATAACTTAGACAAGGGTAGAATGGTAATCGGTTTATTTTTCGATTTATCGAAAGCCTTCGATACGATCAATATCAATTTTCTTAAGGAAAAGCTTGTTGCAGTAGGAATAAGAGGACATGTCTCTGACTTTCTCATATCCTTCCTGTCCAGCAGGAAATTTTACGTCTGTGCCAATGGTGCCAAGTCTGAAGCACATGCACCCAATATGGGCGTAGTACAGGGATCTACCCTTGGTCCGTTAATATTCCTACTATTTATCAACGATTTGAGGAATCATGTCACGCAGGGTCTGGTTAACTACGCTGATGATACCTCTATAGTGATTGAGTCAAATAGTCCTGATGAACATACACTGAACGTGTCTAGGGCGGGCAAACAAATGAAACGATGGTGTGACTCAAACGGCCTAATATTTAATACAGACAAAACGACCGTATTGAGTTTCACATTGAAAAGAGCCTCTGACATGCATAATGACGCATGCATAAAATTTCTAGGCATTCATCTAGATAACAGATGAGCATGGAGTACGTAAACAGACAGTATTGTGAAAAACTCAACAGCGCCTTCTATGCCACCCTGAGAATAAGAAGCAGTCTAAACACTTCTAACTTATTTAAACTATACTATGGGCTCGCTTACCCACATCTATCAGGACATATCATAATGTGGGGTTTTAGTGCGGGCATCGCAAGAATGTTTGCTGCTCAAAAACGGTTATTACGGACAATATTGAGATTAAATCCTCGTGACCCCTGTCGACAAACTTAGTCGAGTACACTGTATTGACTGTGCCGGGTATACTTATTTATAAGTGCGCCCTATTTGCACGAGAAAATGTACACCTTTTTACCATCATATCATAATTATGAGACGAGGGGATGCAGTCGTCTAAGAGTCCCGAGTCATGAAACAACAACGTTCGAGCAGTCTCCAGTGTATGTATGTACTTGTGCCACAGTCCATCTACAATAAAGTACCTGATTATCTAAAAGACTGTAAGACTTATAATCGATTTAAATTCAATTTAAAGACATTTTTAATTTGTCAGTGTTTTTACAGCGTTAAAGATTTTTTGTATATGTGAATTTTAGTACTGTGTATACGTCTTTTATAATTTTATTGCTTTTACATATGTATATATTTACACATTTTTACTTATATCTTTAACTTGACGTAACTCATATCATTTTGTGAACTAAACTAATTCGTCATCTTTTCTAGGGAATATTAACTCTTTTTAAAGTAAGTCATTGTAACTCCGTATACGTTGACACCAGAAACGGATTGGTGCGAGGTATCATTGAAAACGAGTTGAAAATGTGTTCGCACTTCACTCCAGGTTTTCATGAGTGCGAGTCATATTCTTCCAGGTGGAAATTAAGCATTTTCATGCCTGATACCTTAAGTGCAGGCGTTCCATAAGGCTGCTGTCATTTGTAGCTTCCGTAGAAACTATTCTGTACTACCGGTAACGATATTATGATCGTTTTCTTAATGGAGACCACAGTAGGCTTTAATGTAGTCAAATAGTAAATTTAACAGGATCTCTAAATATTCATAATATACTGAGATGTTACGAAATGAAATAAAAGTATGGATTTGAGCAAATTATAAGACTTATTTTATTTTCAATTATAATTATGTAAAGTACTACTATGGATGCACGTACATAGTTCACTCAATACCCCACTGGAATATATTTTAATACTGATGAAAATATTTAATTTTTCAAAATCTCCAAAAATTATAGAGTTTTTTTTACTATATAGTAGGCATAAATATATCGATAAGTAGTATTTTATCTTGTTTTTAAATAATCCTACAATTTGCTAACAACTGAACCACTTTAATTAATGTAGATATAATATACTTTGGAAGAATCACATTGAGCAGAAAATGTTCTAATTTCCTTAAGACTTTAAACACTAATTCAACATGTGTAATATATTTCACGTAGTAGGTATACTAAAACTACGAGGGCGATTCGTAAAGTAAGTTCCGTTTCCCCCCAGTGAGCACAGATGTGTGTAGTCTGGTTCAATGTGAGTCTAGCGGTACTAGTGAGAGAATCGTTTGGACATTCTTTCGTGCTATTTTGATCGTTTAAAATGGCTGCTGCAATTAAAAATCCCGTCGACTTTCTGTGTGCAAAGAACATGAAGGCTGCTGAGATTCATCGTGAATTTTGTTCCGTTTATCGTGAAAATGTCATGAGTGATGGTGTGGTTAAAAAAACGGTGGCGTATGTTTCGAGAAGGACGAACTAATGTCCGTGATGAAGAATGGAGTGAAAGACCAACTGTTGTGACGGACGAGCTTTTGGGTAATGTCGAAGAGAAAATCGGCGATTCACAATCACAGAAATTTCACGTACAATTCACAACAGGATCACAACGGTTTGAGAGCGATGAATAGCTGCAGGACAGTGTTACAACATGGCTTAATTCACAGACGGCAGAGTTCTATGAAGAGGGCATTGAAAAAACTGTTCATCGCTATGACAAATGTATCAATCTTAATGGCAACTACATATCTAGAAAAATTGCTGAAAGCAGTAGCTTTAAGTTGTATATAATAAAAACCTCATGTACTAGTGTTTTTTTTTAATAACCAAACGGGACTTACTTTATGAATCGCCCTCGTATATGAAAGTGTATTAGAGCAGATGCGTACTAAGATTAATTTAACAAGAGTATAACGTAAACATGAATGTGGAAATGATATTGCTGATCGCTAATAGCGTAGCGAAAATAAGTATGGACTGTTTTCGATTCAAATCATTACTATGTGGCTAAACAATTTATATCCAGTAAGATACGTTTACAAAGGAAGTATATATTTGATATTGCAGTCAAAAATGAATTTATTTTTTAACAACGGTTATTATGAACTGTTTAATTAAATGTTAACCGAATAATAAAATTAATTTAAATGTTCAATATTCCGAGAAATAAATATTTTAGTGAAAAAGTTATTTTTAATAAACGTGTAATGTGGTTGCTTTTTTCCGCTGTACCTGTTTCAGCTTTGTTTAAAACATGCGGTTATATTCTCTTCAAATTTTTATATCTTGTTTGTAGAAACTAAAAATAATACAGTTGTCTTCAAAAATTTGTTAGATTAGGATATAAATTTGGGCGCAACGGTCTTGTTATCTGTAGTTGATTGTAATTTATTGCGCTTGATGAAGACATTTCAAAGTTAGTGTATTAAAAAAAAATAGATTTGCTTGCTGCTACTTCACTTTCTACACTATTTGCAATTTCTGGAGTAAGTGCAGCGCGCCATATTCGAGAGCTACACTACACTGGGTTCGTTGTGAAATGTTGTAACAATAATAGTTTCAAATATCCTATACCACACTCACTCGATAGTAGGTGTAAAAGGTGTAGTGCTTTTGCATGTAAAATGTTTTGTATATTACAATATTTTACATTACCCTACACTGAGAGAAATGCAGTGGTAAGGCATACAATATATTTGTAGTTAACGTTTTGTGATAGTAACCACCCCATTTATGGTTCTCGCAACAAACATATACGTACGTAGATCTTATTACAATAAACGTAACACAAATTATTTTTTTATATGAAGGATAAATAAATATACAGGGTGTTAACTAATTGGCGGAAAATGGACTTGTAGCGATATTGTCCGCATAATTGTTGAGAGTTGAAAATCTGAATATGAAATTTTCGTAAATATCTTTGTTTGGCCACAGGATAAATTTTTGTAATTCAGAATTTTGGCAACGTTACATGACGTTTCATTAAATAAGACTGTTTATTGATTCAACAAAGTAAATTAAAACAAAGATAGTAAATAGTAACCATGATAACGAACATCTTAAAGAATTATTATGACAAATTTTTAAAATTAAAAATCACATTTCTCATCGTTTTTTGAGTTGAAAAAGGTTTCGATTTAATATTTATCCACTACATGAAAGGGCCTTTCTTACTCTAACTTGTATGAAATGCTCCTGTACCCTTCTATTGAAGCGTTTGGTCGTTTTAACTACCATACTGCCTTGTGTTTTAAACTATCCTCTCTCAGACAAATTATGAATATGTGAATTGATGAACAAGTTTTGTTTTTTATTGACATGTAAACATACCGAAACATACACAGCTTGCGAGTAGGGTTAGTTGTGGTTACTATACTCGGTTTGCCCAACAGATGCAGTAGCAACGCCGCATATACGTCATGATCGAAAAGCCCAACATACATACTATAAATTATGAAAGTGTTGATTGAACATATGATACTTGTCATTAATGAAATTACTTAACCTTTAACATTTCTCAAAGTAAAAATGTGTGGGTGGTTGAAAGTTGTGTTGGGTAATATATTCTTTTAAAACATTATACACACTACGTTCTCCAATTCATAAAAAAAGAAACCACTAACTTATGGTTTTTATTAAGAAGTATTTCGGTATACCTGCTGTCATTGCAACATTTCTGACTTTGGATGTTCCAGGTTGTTTCTTATACATTTTGAATATATTTAAAACCCTCTCCTTGTCTTCTACCGTAAAATGTTTTGCAACCCTCTTCGTAGGAGGCGAATTTTCCATATTTACGAGTGGAAAGTACCTTAGAAGAAAAATAAATACTTTTCGACGAGATATAACCTATAAAAACAAATATTGTATCGACATACATTGGTTGCTATTAAGCACGTTTACTTACGTGTTTTATAAAAACGATGTATAAAAGATTTTTAAGAAAATCTGATTTATAAAATATAAAAGAAAAGAAGTACAATAAAAAAATAAGAAAACAGCCAGAAAATAACCAAACAACACAAGAATATAGACCCCAAATGACAATTTTGCCTATTGTAGACGACCGCGCCGATCAACCAATGGGATGCGTTATTGGAGGTATGACGTGACATGACGTTTTCGATGTCCATTGTTGCTACTGCATCTTTTGGGCAAAACGAGTATAGTGGCATGCATTTTTGAAGTGTCATGATTTCGTCATAACATATTCCCCTCTAATAGTATCGTTTCTTAAAGTGCTACGGCTGGTGGGGTTTACTTACGGTATGTGTTTGACACAAATTGACAACATCATGATTACGTCATAACACATTCCCCTCCAGTGGTATGAATCGCCAAAATGCAACGGTTACTTGAGTTACGGTAACGCAAGGATACAGGTATGTCGCGAAGATTTGCTTTAAATTGCTGTAAACCAGGTATAACCTGGTTATGTCGCCAAAAAATGCTTTATAATTATATTATCATACTTAGATCGTGCTAGTAAAAATGAGATAGAAATGTATTTTTTAAACAAAATATCTTTTCAGTGACAAGTCAGATATTTTTTAGTAAAACACTATCATTATTCACATCATCCCAAACTTCTATCAAAATTACAAGTTGATTGATTAGCTTATAAGTTCTCGGCAGGTTTTTCGCGTTTTTCTCAAAATTAGTTGGGCGTCAAATGTCTGCTTCTGCATTTATACACTTCATGTTATATCAGTCATGCCAAAATATTACTATACGTTATGATCCTCGAACACCGAATACAACACTGCACCACAAAGGATTTCGAAATTTTGACGTTCAGATGTCAAAAGCTCGTTCCATTTATTTCCATTGTGTTTGATTTTTTAGATTATATAAGACGGCCTGAACAACTCATCACGTCGAAAAGTGTTGAATATCATTTTCAAATATCCGTCTGGCAAATATAACTAGCTGCTAAAAGACTAGCTAGAGAATTCTGCGTTGCTTTTATGTGTATATTAAAGTTACGATTCCCTATTGGCGTTTATTTAAATTCTTGCCATTTCAAGTTCGACATACCAACTCTACTTTCGGCAAAAATAGGAATATATGCAGCATGAATAAGTGTGTTTTCGAAATATCGTGCAGCCGGACGTTTAATTATTATTGTTAATCGCGAACGTTGCAATTTATAATAGTGGATTCTGTTTTCAGTTTACAATTGCGTCGAAATGTTTGAACATTTGAAATATTTTTTCTTTACCAGTTTGTATATTTTGGTAAATTTATCTAGTTTATAATTTTTCCACTTCGGCAAATATTTTTTCAGATGATAAATACGGTTTTTTTGCGTACTTACTAGTGATTTATTTCGTACAATGCGCGATGAGAGGTCATTATTTCATCACTCCTTATGAATTAATAACGTAAGCATTTATATATTTCGAAGATCCCTGTTCTAATTCGACTTTATAGCTTGCACAGGAAATATCATGACGAAATCCCTTAATAAATGTTTATCCCGTTTTGTTTTGTTTTTCAATTGTATTAGTCATTTTAAAAACCTATACACAACGTCTGGTAGATGGATTTATGTAGTTTTTAAAATGACTGATTCAATTTTATTTATCTTCGCCGATTTAGTTAAGCCCTACCATTCTTGTTGTATCACATGAATACTTTTTTTGTACATGTAAATATAAGTAAGAAAGCAGTGGCTTTCTTACTTATATTTATATATATGAACCAGATTACAACAGTCCTATTGTAGAGAGGTGTGTATTGCCGTGAAATTATCCTAATTTTGCCTGCTCCTCCAAAAATAACTGTTGAGTATAATGTAAAACTACAAGTACAATGTACAAGTACAGAGTGCATCAAGAAGAATGTAATGTTCAAAGTTTTGCTTTTACTTTCAAATTATTTTTGAACCCTACGTTTTATATTAATTCTTATTGCTTATTACTAACGTTATCTATTTATTTAAATATTTTTGCATTTCTATGAACATACAATTTTTGTTGTTGTTTTGCCTGTGGTATTAGTACCGCGACTTAAAAAGCAATATGAAACAAAGCCTCAATTTAACGATTATCATCGTATCTCACACACTCTTTAGTGTAGTGTCCCACTACGTGTGCCCTAGCTCTCAACATAATTGTATTATTTTTCGTCGGTTTCTGTTCCGGCAGTGCCAATATCATTTTTAAAGTAATAAGTAACCTGGGCTAATATGCGGTAACAGCCAGAGGCGCATAAAAGTTTACACAAAAAATAGAAGGTAAGAAATAAATTATAAAACGTGCTGAAACACTTACCGTTTTAAAAGTCATCCGTGAAATTACAAACTGGGTAACATCTGTTAAATATTTGAATCATTAGATATGTTTTCACAGCTGTTTCAGTGAGTACGACGTGCGGAATAAATGTTTTTTTAATGCCGAAAACGACCGTTCGACATATAGAGATGTTATATTTGCATATTTAAAATAATCTTTGAAATAACTTAATGCATCTTCACACGCACCTTCACAAATTTGTCTTAATATAAGAAAATCGGAGTCTTTCTCTAAAACACTTTCAAATTTTCGTATTACACACCAATTTGTTTCGCCTTCTACAGCGCATAACTGTGCGTGAGCATCATTCACAATTTGAACAGAATCCACTAGCGACATCGAAACATTTTGTAATTTTTCTATTCCCTCCGCTAGTCCGAAGTAATTGTTGTGAATAGTTTGTAAATCTCTTTTAACCTGACTGTCTTAAAATATTTCCTGGCATTTCTTGATTGCTGCAGCTTCTGTCGGATTGAATTTTGAAACTACCTTCTTTACTTGATAAAAATATTTGTTGTAGTAAAACGCAGCCTGCAACCATGTTCCCCAACGTGTAACAATCGGCTGTGGCGGTTCAGGTAAATCAGGACACAGTTTGTGAAATAGTCGGGTACGTTTCGGGGACTTTAGAAACACTGCCTTTGTACTAGCCATCAATAAATTTACTAGTGGAAAACATGTAGGCATCGTTTGTGGCGCAAGATTTAGAGTATGGATTTTACGTTACATGTAAGAAGTTACCATTGTGTTCTTTAAGAGAACGGCCCAAAGAACGCATGTTTGCGACACCATCACACATAAACATTAAAAGTTGCTTAGTTGAAACTTCAAATTTGTTCAATGAGTTCAACACCACCTTTAAAATCTAGCAGTACAATTTATAACTCTTTTGGAAGCAAGTAAGAAGGAGGATGACGGTCCATGTGGTTCCATTGTACGTACCATTACATTAACCATATAATGTTTTGACGATCTATTGTTTTGTCCACACACAACCACAGTTTTTTATCTTCCAATTCCGTTTTCATTCTTTTTTCTATATGTTCACGAGCAAATGGCAATACATTTCGTATCGGTGTCCGACTAGGTAATTTACAGTCCGCATATTTATTCCAGGAGAGAAATGCTTCTTTGTCTAGTAAACGAAACGATAGATTACATAAAATAAGAGTAACACATAAATCAAATGTAAATTTTTCTTGGTCTCGTATGCCACTTTTTGCAGAAGAATGCTGTTTGCGTTCGATGTGACGTTGACAATGGATTCGGGACCAACGCATTAAAGGGATTTTACAAACTAGACATTGAATTGTAGCGCCATCAAAAATTAATTCCGGCACGTCCACTATAAAGTTTTTAACTGTGTCTTCCATTGGTCGTTTTCGCGACGTACCTAACTGCGACATTTTTAAAGCAAACATAAGCGTACAATTACGAAATAAATTACGACAGCCTACATATACACAGAATTACTCGCATACAGCATCGATTTAGTACTGACGCTGTGAATGCGTGAAATAAATAATCGCCGACTTCGCACCACATATCTACTACACTGACAGTTACCGCTGTTAGCCCAGACTAATAATAAGCATTGGAAATACTGTATTTACGTGTGGCTATACCGTTTACATCTCTTCTTAATCCTTTTTCGGCGTCTTCGTGACAAGTTCCTCGTTGGTTGAAATGGGAAGACGTATATTTTTGAAATCTAGAATCACCATATTGGGATTTTGTTACATCTTATAGTCTTGGTATAGTTACATATTTGGATTAAGGCGGTTGGAGCCTAGAGTAAGTCGGCCTAATTTGGGGTAGTTTTTTCTTTGTATGCCCATCACTTTTTTATTTTATATTTTCTTGGGCTGTAAAACCAACATATATATAAAGCGAATCCTTATATAACATAACACTCTTAAAAAATCAAGAAATTAAAGTATCGTACAAGTATAAATTAAAAATCAAAAAGTGACAGACATCCCAATTTAGGAACAGGTCTAACAGCCTAATTTGGGGTAGTGTCTCAAATAAACAAAATATTATGTAGAATAAGTCAAAATAAACAGATTTGCTGTAAAACACACTTTTATTATTGCCTTACCAACAAGTTACAAAATTTTAATACATGTATGAGTTTACTATTTTTCATTTTACTTTTTTAATAGACCTAGGTGTAGATCCTCCTTCGTTCATGGCTATTTTCACATAACGCTCCAAACTTGTTTGGGGCACATTAAAAGTGACAGGAGCTTTCATTCTCTCAGAGTCCCATAGCTTTCTGGGTGGTATCTATAATAGAATAAAACGGGGTAAGATGTACAAAATTAGGAACCAGCCACTACCCCAAATTAGGACTCACCGCGTATTAAAATGTATTAAAACCTGTAATTTTTTGTTTGTAAACAGAGCAAATGCATGGGAATGAAAATTACTCATTACTACACTAGATGCTTATCAAATAGATGCTCATCAATAGTGACAAAACATAAAATACCACTTACCATTTGGGAAATATGACTGCCAACTGTCAGGCGACTGGACAGTACGTCAGAGAATGGCTGCCACACTCAAATGCTACAGTGACGCTACTAGTTAATCCCTGGACACACCACTAGGTGGTAGCATCTCTTGAGCTCGAGAAACGTGACTACCCCAAATTGAGGACACACCTCAAATTAGGCCGGCTTACTCTATACGGAGAGAAAAAGCTGGTTGAGCCAACCAAAAATCGGTTGAGTCAACCAACTTTGCTTATTAAATATACCTAACACTCCATACGGTTTAAAACAACAGCATACAGTTGGTTGAATCTTTTGAATTGGATGAATATAAGTCACAAATCTTCAAATGCAAAACAATGACCGCTTCGTTGACTAACTAACATTTCAGAGGTCTTGTGATCATCGCAATTTTAGAAGAAGTAGGGTCATCAATAGTCCACCAAGCTGCAACTGGCTCATAATAGAGAGGATGATGGTAAAATCTATGGCGACAGCTTTCAATCCAGTAGAGAACGTTTTACTTGTTTAGACATTCGTAAATATCTCTTGAAAGATCCTATTATTGTGCATACTGTTTCTGATGACCACCAGCTTGAAATCATCACTTTTAAAAAGAAAAACTAATTTGTATACCTTTCTAATGGTGTAATGAAATTTACTTTCTTCTTTAGTAACTGGAATGTAGCCTAAAATTCATGTGTACAGTTTTCATTTTCAAGGCTCTATTTTTATAAGTGTTAAACTGTTCCTTCTTCATTAAACCGAAATATAAACAATTGTGATAAAAGGTTATTATAATAGGTTTGTAAAATACACTAATGCTGAAAATAAATCAGGCGACTATAAATCCTAGACCCTGTATCTTCCTAAATAGGCGTGACATTTCCAGCAATAATGTTTCACATCCTTGGTACAATAGGTGCAATATGGTATCCACATTAAGTAAGGAAACCCTAAAATACAAATTAAAACAGCTACTATGTGCGTTGTTGCGCCAATCTTGTCTTTCGTAATGGTTGGTCCACTTTCGGAACAAAACGGACATGTTACGTATACAGATTGCCTCCCAAAAGCAACGCCCGCCGGGTTCATATTGAAAATGTCATATTACAAATATTAATATGCTTTATAATATGATTTCTTGTACCCTTGTAATTAATATTACAAATTGATATAAAAAAGTCAAATACTAAAAAAATATACGGGCATATGCCAATTTCTAAAACATTATGTCACCTGATGTCACGTGAACTAGCAGCCATCTGTTTGAAGTTGTATTACTAGTTAGTTATGGTAGTCTGTGGCTTTTTGAAATCGTGTAGCTATGTTGATTACAAGGATCGTCAATCAAATAAGAGCATTATGAGAGCGTAATGCTGTGTTTTAGAGAAATAAAGAAGGTCCATACTTAACGTGGTGAAAAATTAATCATAATTTATTTTGAATTTTGCATTAGGTTATTTATTTTTACTTCTTCCGCCCACCTACCAAATCTAAATGTAACCTGATTTGGAAAGTGATATATGTGTTACGCATCATTTACTCTTAAATATTTTTTGTTTCAGAAGCTTTCCTCTAAAGGTTCAGGAAAGGAGCTATTATCAGCGTACGTACTAGGTGGACACGCGGTGTATTTTACGAATACCAATGAAAATTACCCTCACTGGAAAAGTATCGATGAGGTCATAATGAAAATTATCAGTGAAAATTCATAGTAAAAATTATCAGTAAAATGCTATAATAAAAACTTCCAATGAAAACCACCAGTGAAAAGTCATGCTAATAAAAATTACCAATGAAACATCAAAATTTACTTACCTGCGTGAATTTTAAAGCGATTATGAAAATTCAGCCACCGAAACGTGGTAATTGTGTCGCCATGCTATCGTACATGAAAAATTTTTCCCAGTGTAGTTGAAGCTTTTGAATTTATTACACTAATTTACCGAGTCTGGGATTTATTCTTACTTCCACGAGGTAATAATTTCTTTTCTTTCGCTTGTCGCATCTTTCATTTTGGATTTATTTAAGATTTGCATAATAATAATTTTTCTTCCTGTTTCTTATTTTTTCTTCTTTCCCTTATTCCTTGTGTATTGGTCCTTACTATTCGGTTTTTAAACCTGATGCCTTGCAATTATTTAGGAATTTTGGGTATGGCTATATGACACACGTGCACCCAAGTAAAGCCGCGTCTTACAAATGACTTTAGTTGGCATGTCCCAAAGTACCTACGTGCGATACACACATATGTTTCTGTGCTGCAATATACAAGACAAGGAATTCATCAATCTGCTGAAACGGATGGAAAATAGTAGGAAAAATTGCCACCAAGAAATTTCCGTTAAGTACACGAAATTTATTTCTGAAACCATAGATATCCTTATTTCTTTAAGTTTTCTTGAACAATCTTGTCTTTAGCAACATATTAAATTATTAATTATTAGCTAAAGGTTTAAAAAGGAAAGAAGTACTGTACTTATATTAAAAATATAACATATAAAAATCGCGGTCATTAGCGCCACAATCAATAACGTACAGTCAAGAGCAGTTAGACAACCTATGTATGTCAGAGGGATCCCTTTTCTGACACATTTTCAAATCTGTAACGGCTTCTATGGTTGTGTCCCCTCTCGCTGTTTTTACTAAGTTGTTGGCCTCCTATACTAGGTGTAGCAAGAAGTAATTTACTGTACAAAATCGGTAAATGACATAAATTTCACCATCATAGGAAAGAATATATAAAATAATTTATGCTGGATGCATTTTAAATGTGATATTTCCAAGATGGTGTCAATCATGAGTAGAGTTGCTCACTAGCGCCAACGGGCAGTGGCGGAGGTTCGATACAACCCTCAGTATAACTGCGAGTCTCAACCAGGTTAGTTCCCTCAGTCAGGTTTAAGAGCCTATGTAGTAAATCTTTCTCCATTGGTAGTTCAATTGCGCTTCGCATAGCGAATCTGCGTTGAGCTAGCGCTGCACATTCGAAAATAATATGAGGGGCCGTTTCCTCCTCCTCATTGCAAAGTCTACATAAGGGTTCATCTTTGTAGATTCCCATCTTATGCAAGTGGCCTCTCAAACAGTCATGTCCTGTTAATAGACATGTTGCTGCCCTAAGCTGTATCTTGCTTAATTCAAGCAGGTCAGCAGTCAGATGTTGCGACGGTCTTCCCATCATCCGTTTGCTGTGCTTTTGTCCAGCTGCATGTTTCCAATTTAATTGGTGTTGTGTTATGATTCACTCATTAATTGCACCACGCACTGCACTCTTGGTAATACCTAGACCCGATTCAGGGCCCATATAATTCATTTTTGAGCCTTCCCTAGCTAGCTGGTCTGCAATTTCATTGCCCGCTATGCCCCTGTGCCCTGGCACCCACACCAATGTGACCTTGTTGTGTTTAGACAGAACCATTAGGGTTTGCAGGCACTCCCATACTAGTTTGGTGGTTATATGATAAGATGCTAGTGCCTTTAAGGCTGCCTAATTGTCAGAGAGAATGCAAATCGTCTCACCCTGCAGTCGTCGACGCAGATTCTCCCACGCGCAGGTTTGTATAGCATATATTTCTGTTTGAAATACCGTGGTGTATCGCCCAAGAGGTACACATACTTTATATCCCTGGTTTTCCTCATATACACCAACGCCAGAAGTAGTGCCCGTTTTGGACCCATCTGTGTACCAGACTAGGGCGACTTAAAATCGACGGCGACAGCTTGAAAGCATCACTTTTAAAAAGGAAAACTAATTTGTATACCTTTTTTATGATGTAATAAAATTTACGATATATTTTTATACCGTTCTTATACAATAAATTACTAAAATGTGGTACTTCTCTTTGGTGTACTCTGTACGAACATATGCATTGTGAGGGACGAGTGAGACATTTCTCGATTACGCCTTGGTTCTGGGCAGAGCTTTTTTCTGTACTACCTGTAATAAATTGGCAATCGAAAAATCACGCAGACTCGGAATTATTATTAATTTCTCAAAAGCGTGGTTTGGATATACATAGTTAGAATCGGCATGACCTCCATATGTATATTTACAAAATTTTGGTTGCTTTTGCAGTTTTACAAAATAAGTTTGCGAAAGATGAACTAAGCAGAAGCTAATAGTGACTTTAGTAACTGTAATATAGCTTAAAATTCAGGTGTATAGTTTTAATTTGTAAAGCTCTCTTTTTATGAGTGTTAAACTGTTCCTTCTTCGTTAAATCGAAATATAAACAACTGCGATAAAAAAAATATTATAATAGGTTTGTAAAATACACTAATGCTGAAAATAAATCATGCGACTATAAACCCTAGATCCTGTATCTTCCTAAATATGCGCCACATTTACAGCAATAATGTTCTACATCCTTGGTACAATGGCTGCAATAGGGTACCCACATTAACAAAGGACACCCGAAAATGCAAATTAAAACAGCTACTATGTGCGTTGTTGCGCCAATCTTCTCTTTTGTAATGGTTGGTCCAGTTTCGGAACAAAACGGACATGTTACGTATACAGATCGCCTCCCAAAACCAACGCCCGCCGGGTTCATATCCAAAATGTCATATTACAGAGATTATGTTTTATAATATTATTTCTTATATCCTTGTAATTAATATTAAAAACTGACATGAAAAAGTCAAATACTAAAAAAATATACGGGCATATGCCAATTTCGAAAACATTATGTTACCTGCCGTAAGAGCGAGCGTACTATGATCAACCAGCATAATCGACATTTTTCGGAAATGCGAGAGCGAAATCGTGTACGTGAACGTATACGCCGTTTAGAACGTGAGGAAGGTGCCCAAATGAACTTGCGTTTGCGCAATTTTGACAAGCATATGACATTCCACAGTGACATTCAGCGCAGCACACGTTTAGATGCGCTGAGTTCGTATAAAATCGGGTGGTCATAGTACGCTCGCTCTTACAGTATCTAATCTGTGACTAGCAGCCATCTGCTTGAAGTTGTATTATTAGTTAATTTTGGTAGCTTCTTGAAATCATGTAGCTATGTTGATTACAGGGATGTACGCATTATGTCTAATGCTGTGTTCAATGCTAAAAGGTATTTTAGAGAAATAAAAAAGGTCCTAAAACGAAAATGTCATTATGGGATTTAGGTTTACCAAAGCATGGTTATGGAATTTGCAATTAAGATAGTTAACGTGGTGAAAAATTAATCAAAATTTATTTTGAATTTTGCACTTGCTCAGTTACTTATACTTCTTCTGCCCACCTACCAAGTCTGGATATAACACGATTTGGAAAATGACATATGTGTGCAACAGTGCAGAATGTTGATGACGTGACATCCACGTCGCGCCTACCCATGTCACTAATTTAAGTATCAGTTTCCAAGCAACGGTAATTGTCTTTACGCAAAAATAGTCACTTCGAAGAACAATGTCTATTACTTGAGTTACAACGGTCTCCAGCTAAGTTACAGTAATAATAGTAAAATATACCACAATCCAGCTTCTCAAATGCAAAATACATGAAATTATCAATAAAGTACTAATAGAATTGAGAACACATTCTATGCCTACCTAAATAGGCACCACATTTGCTACAGTAATGATCAACGTGTTTTGTACATCGACAAACATAGGGTAGCCATACAAAGCATACACAACCAGTAATGCAGAGGAGAAGTCCAAGAGCGTGAGTTAACCAACCAAATGCAGTTGCCGTTTTTGTTGGAGCTATTTGATTACAAAATGGACAGTACACCATTATTGGATATTTGCCAAAGTGGTGGATAGTCGTGCTTAGTCTTTCCATAATCTGCATTGTTATTGATGTCCGATGTTGGGTTGGCGGTTGCACATCAATTGTAGCTAAAACAATCATATTTGTGAGAATTTTAGGAGTATCGAAGTACTAATAGGTTACTGTGAGCATTAACTGTCAAATATGTAATTATACAGGTACGCGGTTACGAATAATGGTAAAAGTTAGATTCTCTTACCTATACTTTCATTATGATCAAAACTTAATGGATTTCTTATGGGAATGGTGGAAGATGACATCAGTAATAGTCGGGAGCATTTACATTAATGGAGTGACCAGGAAACGGACACATATTTTGAATATTTTATCTACAACGCATAACAAAGATGTTCATCTTCTGTTACTTTACGTTTGGTTCTTACTTTGTCTCGTTTTATAAGTGTACATGAGAGAATGAAATTGACATAACAGAGGTGCACGTTTTTTTGGTGCAGTACGTTGCTAGTGGATATAATAAATAAAGTTTTGCCAGTTGTAGAATAAATCTAATGAATGTTTGCCTATGCAATTCTAAAAAGTATGATTAAATGTGATTTTATCTTTCAAGATTTCATAAAGTTTGTTACTCCAGCATCGTAAATATTTAGTCAAAAATTATGATGTTTTAAACTGTAGATATATCTATCATTGAAAGTGTTTCAAATTTGAAAATTGTGAGGATAATGTATGAGTATATAATTAAAATTCAATTCAAGCAAAAATATTGTTTATTTTTTCGATTAGATTAATAATGTGTACGACCACAAGATTATCTACTTTCTATTGCGTCCCAGACGATTTGGATGCAGATGCGGAAAATTCTTCCAGAGACCTTAAAATTTGATGAGCAACATGTGAACGAGCATGATCTTGTTGGAAGGACACATTCATTATGTATCAAAGACATGGAAGAATATCGTCTTGTAACGCATTATTTTATGTAGCGCTTGTTTGTCATTCCACCATGTATAAGAACTATGGCTGATCGACTTCCAATACAGATAGCACCTCATACTGTGAGCGGTACAATAGCGCACAACTTGATGTTTCTTCTTCCAGCTTCTCTGTCCAACAATTCTCTCCCTTTTGAATTCCGTTAATTAATGAAGACTAGCATATCTTTGTACTCGAAGCATTCGCTAGTTGTATAGCAATAACATAAATTGAAACCATTGAGATCTGTAAGATAGGCCTGAGATTGATATTTGTCATAAAAAACCTTGAAAAAGTGTTAGTGTAGCTTAAAGGGTGATGATGCATTTTGAACTATAGGCAATCGGTAACATGTTTGCCTGTGTTTGTCATGTATATACAGCTGTGACCGATGTATTTTCAATTACTCTTTGCATAATTTTTTCGAAATTTACTACTTTTCATCGTGCCTTACTTTATATTCATTTTATACATTGACAGTTATGTTTAAGGTTAAAAGTTTTTAACATCATACATTTTTGACTCATTTTGCTCTTGTTTCAAAAGATTGATCTGTATATAAACTCGAGTAAAAGTAGTTTAACAGCAGTGAGAAAAAAATAACATTAATAATTTGAAAAATCCACTACTGCGATCCGAACATTTCCGCATCGTTGTTGGATGGGGTTAATTAAATTTTGTGTTTTATTCCTGGTTCAAAACATTCCATATATTTTGGATAACATCGGTTTATTGCTCTTTTTTTTTGTAGACGATATTGGTATCTTTAAATCCGTTTCACAAGGTAGCTCCAAATATTTTCTATTGGATTTAAATCCGCACTTCTGAATGACTATGCTAATGTAAGAGGATGGTATGACAAATATCTCTGTTAAGGAAGACAACGCAATTGTTTTGCATTTAGTAAAGTTATTGGCGATGTTCCAACTTTTTTAAGCCATCCAAATAATGGGGTTTATTGAACTTTGCAAAATAGACGTCGATTTCGGCAATGACCTCTTCTCTTGACGTGAATCACCTTCCACCTAGCCATTTTTTCAAGTTTGGTAAAAGAAAGTAGTTACGGGGGCCAAATCTGGCGAATGGGTGGATGGGGCACAAATTCGTTGAAGCCAGAGAATGTTTTTTCTTCACTAGGTGGGGCCTTTTTCTCTTTAGTTCAGCGTCGAATCGGTTCAATAAATCAGCATAATCCGCGTAAAGTCCTATCCCGTGATTGTCCTTCCCTTCTCTAAATAATTAATTAAGATTATACCTTGCGAATCCTAAAAAATCGTCAGTCTTTTCCAGCTGATTGAATCGTCTTTGTCTTCTTTGGTGCACGTTCGCCGGGAAAACCCCATTTTCTAGTGTGTAACGATGAATCCATGTTTCATCGCTAGTCATATAACACGGCGGAAACTCACTCGTACTGCGCTTAAATATCTCCAAACATTGCTTTGAAGTTATCACGCGATTCCATGTTTGGTCAATCATCAGGAAATGCGGCACCCATCTCGCCGATAGCTTTCTCACACTCCATTTCTCGTGAAGGATGTTTTACACACATTCACTTGAGATTTTTACCATATTAGCAATCCCTCTAATCTTCACTAGACGGTCGGCTAATACAATATCAAAGACGGATATTCGGCCACGCTTAAATTCATTAATCCATTATCTGATGGTAGTCATCGAAGTTGCATGGTCCTTATAAACTGCATCCAACTTCTCTTTGATTTCTGTACACGTTTTCCCATCCAAAAAAAAAATTGAGTCACTGACCGGTATAGTTCTTTTTCTATGAATCCACAATTGCATAAATTTGCTCACTTTGGACAGCTCCTCAAAACAACACTACTCGATGAATCTCTCCGAAATTTTGACAGACGTCGAGTAAAGAACAGTACTCACAGTTTATAATACAAGTTTTGACATACAGCGCCATCTGTCTCAAAACACGGGTACTTCTCATACCACCGATCATAGTATATCTTTGGCAATTTAATCTCCCGTCGATAACGTGTATGTGATCTGGTCCTTCGGCGGATATTTAGCCCCATATATGTATTGAAAATCTTCTCCTATTATTTGTTTTGTACAAATATTCTTCGTTAAACTTTTGACCTATTAGAGGAGATAGTCGAAGTTAGGCGTTATTTATGTTACAACTGGAAAATGTTCTCATCGGAGAAGGCAACCCAGTTTCAGAACTGTTGGTGTGCTTTTAAATATTGATTTGCAAATTCAATCCCCGTTCCTCTATTATTTTGAGTTAGTGATTTCTTGATTGCTACGTAATTAAAAAGTCCTTGTTCCCTTGACCTTTTTGTTCCTGTTTTTACAGATGCAGGAAAGTTTGTTTCTGCTGCCGCCTTAATGGAAGTGCTGAAAGGATGCTGTCTGATATTCCTATTAGTTCACCGTCAGCTTCTTGAATTGTTTTGGTTGACCGTCCACAGTTGCTACTCTTATTGAGATTATGAGTCTGAAGCCACTGTCGCTTTAATTAAAAAAATGTGCTCTTGTGACAATTTGGTTGCATTGACCGACCTTCATCTAGCTTTGCAATAGCAAAACCCTTGTCAACGTCTATTAATACGTGATTAGTCATTTTAATAGATTTCAGTCTTAAAAATAATAATAAAAATGTAGGCTTTCACGGCCGGTGTCTGAATTTGTACTAGCAGTACATATTTCCGGGCTGATGGGCCGTGGTCCTTGATGTGTCGAAGTCCACGTTTCGCCAAACACTGTGAAGACTAATCATCGTCCTGAAGATGCCGACCGTAGTGTTTGGCGAAACGTCGACTTCGACACATCAAAGACTACGGCCCATCAGCCCGGAAATATGTACTGCTAGTACAAATTCAGATTTCAGTCTGTCTAACAGTGAATTATGACACCGACGACATTGACAGTAAATGGAGACGAACACAAATGTAAAATAATTTGTTGAAAATTTATCGGCCGCCATTGTACATGCAACATTTCTATGATATATTTATAATTGTAATATGTTTTAATATGATTTGACGTACATACCATGTTTTATTTTCGGGTTTTAATACTTTTTAGTTTACATTTAAAAATTTTAGGTCTAAACTATTTCAAAACACATTTCACTCAAAAAAATGTTTTGAAAGATTTCCCTTATTTTACAATATATTTTAGGAGTGAGTTTCTACGAAACTATGCACACGCTTGTTGCATGCAAGGATTCTTGATTTAATTTAATATATGAAACACCACTGAGAAAATTCTGTATACAACGAATGAATATGTTTATACAAGTCGGGAAGATCTTAACCATGGGTATCTCGAAGTAACGTATAAGGAAGTCATATACATCTGTATATCAACGGAACCCATCAAAATTCGTGCGATTTATTCCTGGTAACTTATTTTAATATCTTGTTTATCGGATACCTTCGCTCTTACATCCTATCAACTGCAAGTGCGATTGGATATATTGTTCCTTTTGAATTTTTCGTTTAAATCGTGGGTTAGGATCGTTTATATTATTTCGCAAAATAGGTAGAAATAGACGTTTTAGAGAGGTGAGCCGGAATAGTTATGCCTGTGACCTATTTTTAATTGCACTTGGATTGTTTGTAATTCTAAGAGTCAGTTGTGTAAGTAAGATGTGCCACCTACTTGTTGCTATGCCTTTTACGAGAGCTGCTTCCTGTCGAATGTAAACTTGAAAGTAATGCATATTCTATTTTTAAATTATTTCATTGGATAAGTTTGGTGTAGAAGTTGGATTTAACATACTGAGTTACATAGAGAATAGAGCGATGACACCGGTCACCGATTGAAGAATGATTACATCGGGAAAGAGATAGACATTGAAAGCACAGCAGCGGAAGTTCAGTTAGCGTCTTTTAAAAAAAAGGTAAAGGTAAAGCGTTTATTCGCGACATTAACTAGGGGTTTCAAAATTATTAGTTTTTTTTTTGAAAAAGTCGATATTTAGAGAAATCGGTATTTTTTCGGAAGTGCACATTAGACAAGTTTGATTTTTGGTACCTAGGTTGGGTATACAATTGTTTTTGAATTACTAATGGGGATGCGCATAACATTGCGTTAAGTTGGTATGATATATTTTTGTTAAACAATATTTTTTTATTAAATGGAAACCCTCTATATTATTTTAGTTTTGAACTTTTGACAAAATTTTAGACACAAAATTATTAACCTGTCAGTTTGGTTCTGTTATATGGAGCAAGTTTCTGTCGTGCAAAGTATTATAAGAAAAAATTATGTATCTAGGAGAAGGTGTAATGATGGTCCAATTCTCAATAACTCTCTAATAACACAATGCTACCGGTTTCGAGTCAATATTAGCTCATCAGCAGGCTGAAAATAATCTATAATATAGTTATAATAGGTTGACTACTCGCTAATAGATCATGTTGTAGATATTTTTTTAAATTACAATATTGTTTGTTTTTTTTTCTATTATACAAATGTATAGTAATAATAAATGAACCTTGTGGAAACAACTAATGAGAAACAAATGTAAGTTAAAATAAATAAACACAAATTAAGACAGTTGTGTTCGTTCCTTTTTGCACCAAATTTTTACATATTTAACATTATTTTTACGACAAGTGTTCCTCTTATTCCATACGATGTATATTTTACAAGTTTAAGTTATAATATTTTATTAAATTTGATAGAACTTTTATTTGCATTTTCTAGACTTTTATAAATAATTGTTCTTTCTGATTTCTTAACGCTAATTATTTCTATCACAATTTTATAATTTAAACTATAAATTATCAGTAATTTATTTTAACCGTGGATAGCACGCCCGTTCGGCAAGCGGGAGGTGTCAGGTTCGATTCCTCACTGAGGCGAGGTTTTTCAAGTATTTAATTACAATTTACTTTGTTTACATTTTACGGCTATTACATTACATACGTAACAAATGCCGTTGTCAAACAAAAAATGGCAATAAAGACACTTCAACGCGTGCATATATTCGCTATATTTACCAAACACTTTTATTGCGTCAGTTTTTGTTTTTTTCCATAGGGTATTGATTTTTAAATTTCACTTCACACACTATGTCCTATAATACGCGGCCAATGCGACTGATCCGATTCTGTCGCGAAGACCGATCATATCAGGCCTATTTCTTATATTCAATGCCTTAAATTTAATTTCAAAAAACTTGTGCATACCGTGTATGCAATTATTTACTAAAACTTTTCTTATTAGAAACTTAAAATGTCTTTAAAGGACTATCTTTTTATTCATGTGGTATTTTATTATAAATTTTTAATATTTGATTCACTACAGTTTTGTATACTTTTGCATACGTGGTTTGTGCTATTCGTAAACACAAGCTAGTGCACTCTCGAGTATTATGTTTACGTTTTGTTTCATACTGCGCCAATAGTTCTTTATAATATTTCTTGCAAAACATGCATATTCGTAGATATACTAGCGTTGCGAAGGATTCATCTATAAGCGCCAATCCTATGCATACAGCGAATAACGATCCCGTCTACGTGCAAGCACGCCCTCTTCACTCTTCAGTTTCCCCACACACGTCAGATGTCAGCTAGTCGCCTATCATACGTATTATCATTAGCCGATCCCACTAGAATTTTGCTGAATCCAGAGGTGTTCTAACCTTTGATACGAATTTTTAACGTGCGAAACATCGTATTGATACTGGCCCTATGGTTTTACTTCTTTATCCGAGAAGAAGGTATACTCTGATTTTTATCCATAACTACGAACCAACCGTCCCGGCTGGGATATGAACCTGCGCCATTTAGATGGAAAGAACCGTTCGACCACCGCGACGGCCACTTTAATCGTTGATTATTTCTTAATAAATACTTAATTGTAATATTGCCATATACAAAGCAAAGAAATCGTTCTCTATTCAAAAAAAAATTATAAATTCCAGAAATAAATAGAACCTCTCATTATAAGATAATTAGATTACATTTTTTCGTTTCCAAACAGAAACATAAGTTTTAAGTGTAAATTGTATTTCTAAACAAAAACAGGTTTTCTAAATTTAATAATAATAATAATAATTATTATTATTATTATTATTGTCATTATAGTTGTTTATTGACGACAATGTATGTATATGCATATGTTGACATTAAAAAAATAATAAAACAATAAATCATTAATATTAAATAAAAGGTTAATTCACTTAACAGAATACATATCGCCAAAAGGCGCCAGATCAGCTACGTGCAAAGCAAGAAGCTGCTTTAACTCTCGCACCATTACTAATCTACCTTAAAACTAGCTAACCTAACTTAATTTACATTTGAGTGCAAAAAATATACCTTCATACGTATACAGACTTGCTAATAACAAAAAAATAAGTAGCCAAACAAGTAGTTCAAACTCAGCAACACACGTCCACTACATCGGGTCAGGACGACATAAAAAAAAATGTTTTTTTAGACGCCGGGCAAAGGATGGCGGACTCAAAGCTCTAAGAGAGACCAGTAGAGCATTGTAAAGTTTCACAACGTTATAAGAATACGATCTTTTAAAGAGTTCAAGATGATGGGATCAATGGAACTTTATATCAAAATGAATCGTATTTGTATGTGCAAAAATTCAACCGAATCTATTATAATATGTAATGGATAGCTATTCAAATAAGCAATCATTTGCAGTACTGCTAACAACGTAGTACCATTTAACGACTTCCTAGAAAGAATATAATTCAAAAAAACTATTCCGCAGTATAACTACGAGATACAAACAAAACAAATCAAAAATAAGAAAGGAGTAAAAGATCGAGAAGGGCAACGATAATCAATTAAAGAAATAAACTAGGAGTATAACGCATCATTTGACTACAGTCTAGTGCGATCCTCTCATGACAGCGGTTAAATTATTACTGATACTAATTCATTCCCGTCGCACAATCCCCGCCCTTATATTTCTACAGCGAGCAAATTTTGCAACAATGACCATGTATTTTAGCGGCTAACTTTATTACAGAACTTTCTAGCACAGTATACCCTGGGTAATGTAAGTATTTTATATTGTGTAAACACATCACTACAAGTGTCTCTCTTTTATATGGAAAATCTACGTAAGCATGATTTTTGCAACACAAAAATTCCATTTGCTTCCACAGAATTACCCGAAAAGATAATTCCATAGGAGAGCCTAGATGATATATAGGCATGGTAAGCAGAAAGGACGGCTTCAACGTGGACCTGCGTTGAGATGGTACGAAGTGCGTAAACCATTCCGAATATTCTTTTGATTTTCCAATTTAGAAGATTATCACTTTCCTGACCGGGAAATCTAGCATGGTTCGTAGATGCAATTCTAGTGTTATTGTAGGTGATTTCCAAGTGTTTTGATTTTTGTATTGCACACTTTATTAGATTTATTTTGTGCACATTTAGTTTTAAATTGTTCTTATCGAACTATTCACTCATTTCAGAAATTGTATTTTCAATAGTGTTGTTGAGTAGTAGGCTGTTTTCCTTTGCTGTAATGACTGATGTGTTGTCTCCGAATGTGTTAATGAAACGTTTGCTGATTTCTAGCAGATCATTAGTATGTAATAGGAATAGGTACGGACCTAAAATGAATCCTTGTGCTATTCCCTGTTTTTCAGTCCATATCACAAAGATAAACGAGCCTTCGAAGATTATTTGCCATAGCACATTTAATTAATGTTTAGTATCGACTTCCTTCTGTACCGTTTCCCACGTATTTTGCCTTCTCCTGTTTATCTTCAAAGAGGCATATTGAAAGCAAAAGGCGGGTGCGTGGTAACTCTTAAAGCTTTCAGTTGGAAGCTCATATTTTTTTTATTAACAAATTACGAGAGTGAAAATAGATTTTCAGTTTCAACATCATAGCGGGACGTATTAACGTCATAGCGTATGCGTACAGCGCTTTTCGCAAAATTTCCTTTTGGTTTATTTAGACAATATTTTGGCGAATAAATGAACTCGTTGAAACTATTAGTACTCACCTACGTGTCTTCGAATTCGAAACAACTACTACAGGAAGGAATAATAAACCGATGTAAAGTGATTGATAATGAATGGCAGTGATGAGAATTTGTTATTTTAAAGCAATAAAGCCTATAAAGTGTGAATGAAACAAACAAAAAGCAGCTTTTTACTTACATACCACAAGTTATCCGCAGCAGCAGAAGTGTATATTGTATTTGTTTGAATAACATCAATCGGCAAGTCTAATATTACCAACATTGTGGAGTACTAGTGGGTAGAACGTGAAAATAGTGGGTAACATACTGCAGATTTATTTAAAAGTTTATACAGGACATCTCAAAACGTGGTTATCATATAATGGTATTAACTGGAAAGGCATACTTCGATTATATGTCGCGGTCTAGGGATAACAAGTAAAGTTCGACAAACGCGTGCTACGACAGAAGCGCCGAAAGGGGATTTAGGTCGATGCGAAGCCAGTGGAGAGTTTAGTCATTCGATAGGCGTGGAAGTGAAGGGTCGTTCGTTAATTATCGCTTTATCGGTGTGCGTCTTTCAAAACATGGATCGTCGTAAGCGAGGTTTACCTTTAGCATCGCATGTGAATAAATATATTAGCCGTTTCCCTGGGTAGGAATATCCAGGTACTATCATTCAGTGCAAAATTTGCAATATACGGTTGATAGGTCGCGATGCATTTCACTGTAGAAGACATATTAAAAGTAAACGTCACTGAATTTAAGCAACAATATTCCGCACTGGGAATTTTTGTATGATTTTATTTTTATGCTAGGTGTGTGTAACATCCCACAACACCTAGTAGACAATGAACACTTTCGTCTTTTTTGGAAAAATATGCTCCCTCGTGGAAACTAGCAACCAATAGACAATTGCGATACCATTTGCCATATTTGTAGGGTACAGTAAAAAACTGTATAGTGGACGAGTTAAAAAATAAGAAAATTTGCGTAAGCGTGGATGAAACATCTGATGCACAGAAACACAACGTGATTCATGTTGTAGCGCGTCCCTTAAAACGTAATAATCCAGTAGCTTCCTTGTTATTAACCAGTAAAAGGATTGAAAAAAGTGATGCTGAAACCGTTGTGAAGACAATAAAAGATTCGTTAAGAGAATTTTGTATCACAGGAGCCCAAGTCACAACGTTTAGTTACTGATGGAGCTGCAACAATGTTGAAATTTGGTAGGATG
The DNA here is from genome assembly GCA_029619315.2 of Dynastes maya. NCBI lineage: Eukaryota > Metazoa > Arthropoda > Insecta > Coleoptera > Scarabaeidae > Dynastes > Dynastes maya. The sequence goes on from JAROYE020000001.1 coordinate 56,234,544, forward strand.
TTGAAAATATGCTTTCCGACTCTTCTTCACATAACATGTCCCATACACGCCTATCATCTCTTTGCAGCAGTATTTTATCGCAGTGGACATAAGACGTCAATAAAAGGTAAGAATATATTATTTTTTAATAATACCGTATCTTACGTACTTACTTTTGCGCGATACGCCTCTGATGTTGCACTCGTTTGTCGAACCTTAATAATAAGGCTTTGTGGAATAAGGTAAATTCACTCGGTTTTAAAACAAAAAAACATTCCAGCAATGCTGGCTGACCCAGAAAAAATAAGCGATTATTTTATCCGTAGTATACAAGCTAGTCGGAATCAAGTCAGTGCGATTTCAGCAGAGCCCACGCCTCGTTCGTTAACTTTTTCCTTAGTAAACACTACCGAAATCGCCAACACGATAAATACAATCAAATCCACTGCTGTTGGCTATGACGGTATGACATTCGTATGCTTCGCCTCTGTTGTCCATTCATTATACCTTTCATAACGCATATCATCAATACATGTATTTTAGAAAATTCCTTTTGAGACTACTGGAAGCGAGCTATCGTTATTCCTGTACCTAAGAAAAGTGATATACAGGATATTAAAGACTTAAGACCAATTAGTATATTACCCACCTTATCGAAGATCTCAGAACGTATTCTAGAACATCAAATTCGAGACTTTGTATCTGGCTGTAAATTATTGCCAGATGTACAGTCGGGTTTTAGAGCAGGGTATAGCTGTACAACTACATTATTGTGCGTTACAGACAACATCCTTACCGCCTCGGACCGGGGATTGGTGACAGTCCCTGTTCTTCTTGACTTCTGGAAGGCCTTTGATACTGTGGATCACGTGATACTTTTAAACGTATTACGAGTGAAGGGCTTTGGGAATGATGCTTTATCATTAATTAACAGCTTTCTGTCTGCAAGACCACAGTCTGTAAGACTGAATGGTACAATTTCATCACCATTGTCAGTACTACACGGCGTCGCACAAGGGTCAATTCTAAGTCCGATCTTATTCTCACTTTACACCTCAGTGATGATTCAACATCCTTAATATACTAGGGCTCACTTCTATGCGGATCGCTGTCAGTTGTATTATTCATTTAAACCGACAGAGTATATAGATGCTATCACAAGAATTAATATGGATGTTGATAGCATCCATCGTGTCTCTACTAGCTATGCGTTACACATCAATTCTTCCAAATCGCAGGTTCTAATTTTTGGAAACAACGAGGTTTGTAACTCCTTGCGAAATGTTGTCGATATTCACATCGACGGCAATGTAATACTCGCCCTTATAAGTGTAAAAAATCTAGGACTTACAATAGACAATACATTTCGTTTTCGAGAGCATATCGGCACGTGCATACGATCTTCGTATTTCGGTAATGAAGAAATTCTATCCACATTGTCGAAGTTTTAACGGAGATACTAAGAAACGATTGTGTGAGTCATGCGTTCTCTCCCGTTTTACATATTGTTCAGAAGTATACTATCCCTGTCTCAATAAAGTTTCAATCAATCGCATACAGAAAGTACAAAATGCATGTCTAAGATATATCCACGGCATAAGAAAATTAGATCGTATCTCACACAAATTGAAAGATAATCGGTGGCTAAATATGGCAAATAGGAGAGAATTGCAAAGTTTGACACTATATCACAAAATTCTTGCTTTCAAGTGCCCACCCTACTTGTACGACAAAATAAAGTTTAGAACGGATGTGCATAATCTTACCACGCTTTTCCGCGGGCGAATATCACCTCACAAAACCACGTTGTTCCAGAGGTCCTTTTTATTCAACATTTACGCTAAGTATAGTCTTAAATCAAGTTCGATTGCTTTGTTTAAGCTAAAGTTGCGTGAACTATTATTTGAGAGTCAGTGTGGTTGATGTGTGCTATGATTGTTTGGTTGATGGCTCTATAGATAGATAAGTGTAAGAATTGTAAATGTTTTTTTTTTTGCAACTAGAATATGAATTCTTTATTCTTCCCCTTAAATGGGCTCGTACGCGCGGAACCTAGCACAGTTTTTGTTTATATGCATTTGTTTACAATTTTTTTAATCAATATAGTCAGGGTTAGATAAAACCAGTTGAGAACTGAATCTCGTCCTGAGGTTGCTTGGTGCAGCATATACTCTATTTAGGTGTAATTTTCATAATTTGTTGTACGAATTTTATTGTACCTAGCTGGCCACGCAATAAAGACTATTATGCTGCTTTACATGAGACTTTTTTTTAACTGTTAGAAATGTTGAACAGACACTACAATATATCTGAGAATTATTAATAAATATATACATTGTCATCACTACATTCGGGCTATACCTATCGACACCTTGTGTCCGTAAATCCATATTAAAATAATGGTTGTATTTAACAACAATATAAAATACAACAAACTTAAGAAATCAATCGAGAAAGAACTCGAACACTATTAAGATTTTAACTCTGGATAGATAACGATAGAATGATGTATGTGACCCAGCAATGCATACGCGATGCCACCTCTCTGCTCTTACTAATGCTGACGTATTGCTGTGACTCTCAGCCACGCCTCGATCCTAACTGACTTTCATCTCTACTAATGAAATATGATTAAAATAATTTGATTACCTCGGATGGATGGAGGGTTTATTTGCCGATGGTAGTTGATTGCTCAACGACAGACTGGCGTACCGTTGTAGAAATTCATTCATCCGACAATGTCGATAATGATTACAAAAATGGAATACAGAGTTATTCACAGCACTTAATACTGCAATACTTTGAAAATCCTTAAGTCCTACATTAAGTAGAGGCAAACAGCCACAAGCAGATTTTTGATAAACGGTCCTTCTCAGTTGACGATTGCCACCAGAAAAAAGCTGGATGAATTACCCATCAACTAACATCGTGCATTCTATTGCAATGAACTTAGGTAAATTTAGTTGTAATAAAAAGAACCAAAACAAAAACAAAGAGAAAGAAAACGTGATGAAAATTTTTCAATAACCAACCACTAATTGAAATTACAAAAAGTAAATTAACCAAATATTAAATATGTCATTAATAGAAATTATAAATTTTGAAACATATTAGAAAAGATAACGTAGCGACATCTACTGTAAACATAAAACAACCTTTGACAGTAAGAAATACAATTATGTTGGTAAAATAGAATTTGATACGTTACAACATATAGCATGTTCCATTTAAAAAAAGACAACTCTGGGTAGCTGCGAAGTTATGAGACGCTATACCGTACGAGCGGGCATACTATGATCACCCGATTTTACACGACCTCAGCGCATCTAAACGTGTTGTGTGGTGAATGTCTCTGTGGAATGTCATTTGCTTGACAAAATTGCGTAAACGCAAATTCATTTGTGCACCTTACTCATGTTATAAACGGCGTCATCGTTCACGTACAGTCATGGCCAAAAATAGAAAGCACCCTCATATAGAGGATTATTGTTAGCGCAGGCAGTTTCTAGGAAAGCATTTATAGCGGAATCTTTATTTATGATAGAATTCAAGCCGATAAAAGTATCATTTACTTTAAAATAGATAACAGGGAGGGTATTATGAGAGGAAAATAAGAATTCCTGTTTCTCAGTCGCACTTATAATTTTAACAAGTGAGGCACTGACAGCATTAGAGTTCTGTAACGCGTCCGTTATTTAAAAAAATATTCTAAAATGCCCAGAAAAGCGCAACTAACGGAAACAATACGTGCCCAAATAGTGTGTTTACATCAAGAAGGTGTTAGACAAGTGCAAATTGCCAAAAGAGTAAAATGTTCTCGATATGCGGTGCAATACACTATTAAACGTTTCGTGGAGACGGGGTCGTACAAATCCAAGGTAGGTCGCGGCTGGAAACGTTTAACCAGCCGAGAAGACCGCATATTACAAAAAGTCGTGCTTTCGGACAGGACTAAATCGTCGAAAACGGTGGCTAGCGAACTCCAACAAAATTATGGAATTGCTATGTCCAGCCGAACAATTCGTCAACAATTAAGAGAAGTGAATTTAAACGCCCCGAAAGAAGCCAGCGCTCAGCCGAGTGCACATCCAAAAACGCCTCAACTGGCGTCGAGAACATGCTAACTGGATTCTCAACGACTGGAAAAAAGTTATGTGGTCAGACGAATGCAACATTGAGGTAAGCAAGGCAAAGGATTAAACATTTACTTTGACACAAATACTCAGTTCCACATACTCTTTTCTTTCAAAATTCTTTGCAGTTGTAAAATTGATTTTTTTACCGTTATTTTCTCTAGCTTCAGAATCGTTGTGGAGCTCCGTGGGTTCGCAGAAGACCTGGGGAAGCCTATCTCCCTAGCTGCATTATCCCCACAGTCAAACATGGAGGAGGCAGCGTCATGGTCTGGGGTGCCTTGTCCGCAGCAGGAGTAGGTGAACTTTATGTGTGCGATGGAAGAATGACAAGTGCGGTGTATACTAACATGTTAAAAGAAGTATTGGAGCCGAGTATTTTAAAATTATTTGATGATGAGGAGCCTCAATACTTCTTCCAGCAAGACAATGCTCCTTGTCATAAATCGAAGCACACGATGAGGTGGTTTCGGGAAAATAACATTCCTCTGTTAAACTGGCCTGCCCAGTCGCCTGATTTATCGCCCATTGAGCATTTGTGGCCCATTCTTAAACGTAAAGTAGCCCAGTTTCACTGCTCTTTACTGGCTGTGTTAAAAAAAGAAATTGTTAAAGCATGGACATAAATTACTCCGCAGGAGTGTGAAACGTTCGTTAGAAGTATGTCCAATCGTGTAGATGCTGTAGAGGAGGACATACCAAATACTAAAATTACATTAATAAATCGTTTGTGTAATCTAATCATAATTTTTGTTTTATGTATTTCCTTTCATTTTTGATAAATTGGCATTTTACCTACCCTGCTTTATATTTTTGGCCATGACTGTACATGTGCAAGTCATAACGCTTTTTCATTTCCAAAAACTCCCTGCTCACATTATAAACGGCATATTCGTTCACGTACACGTGTAAGACATCGCATTTCCGAAAAACGCCGATTATGCTGGCTGATCATAGTACGCTCGCTCTTACGGTATAGCTTCCAATACAAATTCAAGCCATAGCCACAATCAGATCTCAAACAAGAAAAAATCAGTTTTGCAAAATCTTCTTTCACAATGACTCGGCCTTCTGAGCCGGCGAAGGTGACTTGTACACCATATGTATTTTATACAAAAGGTCCTCTCTGTGCGTGTAATCCTCCTAATCTATTTATCGACTTTTATTAGTATATTAATAGAAGCTGTAAGTAACTTACATCAACGTTTACGAACCAATAATATTATGAATTATTGTCGACGTAGTTACATTAAAGATTTACGTCTTGCTGTTTTTATTAGTCATCAAGGAAGCGACCTTCCCTGTTTAATTCGATACTATACTCTTGCATTCTAGACATCGCACAAGATCAATAGAGACTAGTTAGTAGTAACATTACAATCACACAATATAATTTTATTGGCGTGCTTGAGAACGTTACGGGTGATATATGTGTATAAATGTAAGTCACATTCGTGAGGTCTTAATTCTTCCCTGTAACTTTACATTGGCATTAATTGGCCGTTGATTGCGCAATTTGTTTTGTGTATATGGAACATTTAGGAGTGTAATCACTTCTTTCCAGTCACTTAAAATGTCATAAAATAGTTAACGTATGTAAGAATGATTACAAAAATAACCGGTAAACCAGATATACATAAGTCGGCGTCCCGTTTATTTGAACAGTCAAATTAAATATACAAAAAATACGACACGCACCACTATAAATTCGTTTTATTTGACAGTATTATAGTGAAGATTTAATGTAACAATAAATAGATGCGCACTGATAATGTATAAATTATGCATTTTATTGCATTCAAGGCTACTGAGATGCATCTTGCTCACGGTGTTTATCAACATTTTAAAACTCTGCATTTTATTAACCCATTGTCAACGCTCAACTATTTCACCATTAATTCTAGATTGTGCATTCGTGGCGTGTTTCTTGCACAATAAACGTAATTTCTCCTCTGTGACACTATTATTTCGACAAATGCATTAAAACTATAACGGATCAGCTAGTAAATACCACGTCGATTTGCTAAAGATAGTGCTGCGCGATCTAAAATATCGACTACAACAGTATGTTAATGTTTTGCATTGCTTTAAAATACCACACAGCTACTAGGTTATCAAAGGATTTTTAAGTAAACCACCTCTCGCTATCGAAATTAATAGTGTCATCGTAATTTCCTTTTGTCAAAATATTATAACACTTGCTTCTTTATTAACTAAATTCAACACAAGTTTTATAGAAAAAATATTTTAATTATTCTTAGACAAATATATTTAAGGATTTAGATTTAATTTGTAATTATTTAAAGCAGGTTTGATCGGACTATAGTTCTACTATTTTTTAAAACTCTAAAAATACTAATGAAATTTGATTGTCTTAAAATCGTGGCGAATATAGTGTAAGGCTCTACCAGTTTTTATTTCTTGACGTAAGGTAAACGTTTACAAAAACAGATGAGAACATATCCATTAAAAATGTTTGAAATGCATCTATTACCCCTCTTTGCAGATCTTATTTATAAATGTTATTGCATTGTCTTATGTTGGCTGCAGTTACACATCCTTGTCTCCTATCGTTTTTAGGATGTATTTATTGTCTTTCTTGATATTGACCTGGACACATTAGGTCTAATAAGTAGAAAAATACAAAAAACCGCTATCGCCAAATTCATGCGTTAGATTGAAGAAACAAAGTTAATGAATCTCAAAATGTTTGTTAATGATTTTGGGCGTGAATAGAATAACAGAAGAATATTTATCTCGAAGAGAAGCGTAAAACACATGCTTTCTTCTTCTTTAACACTGTTTGCACTATACGTGACCTATATACGCCATTGGACTTTTAGTGTAGTGTAATGAACCACAGATCTCTTTAAAAGTTTTTCAAACAAATCAGAATAGAAAGCTAAGTAAGTGGGATCTTAGAAAAATTTGCAATTCCTTATAATAACTAAATTAAAACCAAAAAGAACAAAATTTGTGTGATGAAAAAGTATAAAAGTCTATTATATTTGCATAAAAAAAATTACATAATATACCGGGTCTTGAGATGCCTGAATAACTCAGAAACCATTTGTTTAATCGAAATAGAATGTAGATAAAAATGTTGTCATCTGAAGGGGGAAAGTACTGTAAAGTCTACGTTTCATTTTAGAAGTGCCATCAATGTCTTTCGAGTGTTAAGTTAGTTTTTTTCAAATCGAGACCTACATTTCTTTAATAAGTGTTATTATTAGAGTTTGTTAAAAAGGTGGTACCGGCAGTGGCGCACCGCATAAAAGTAGGTACGTAATCTACAATATTAGTGAAAAATAATATTGTTACCAGTGAAGTAAGATTTGCAAATGTCAGATATTCCTTTTCCTCATCTGGGCACTCTTGATTTTCAGTTATAGACCGAACCTTTTGTAAATCGGGATTTTTCGTTAAAATTGCACCAAATTTTTGAGCAACATCGATTCCTATAGTGTTCGTCAAGTTTTGTAGAGCGGTTTGTAAATTGTTTATGCAATTTAATGCATCTCGTCCAGATAAGTGACTGTTTTCTAATTGCTCAATAGCTTGCGCAACTTCAGGATAGTTCATGGAAATTTCATTTATTTGTTGTTGAACGTCCGAATTGGAAAAAAATTGCTGACTATCTCGAATTGCTGCAGAATCATTTGAATCAAGTTTCAAGATGACATTTTTCACTTCTGAAAAATATTTCTGATAGTAAGATACTGCCGGGAGCCATGTTCCCCATCGCGTTATTACAGGCTGAGGTGGTGGTGGTAATTTCGGACACAATTGTTTGAATACACGGATGTGTTTGGGAGATTTGATGAACACCTTTTTGGTAGATGCTATTAACTTAAACACCAACGGATACTTCTTTCAAATGGTTTTTGCTACGAGGTGACATGCGTGTATGAGGCATGTTATGTGAAGAAGAGTCGGAAAGCATATTTTAAACATCCTACCAACTCTCAGCATTGTTGCGGCTTCGTCAGTAACGAACATCGTGACTTGGGTTCCTGTGATACAAGATTCTCTCAACGAATCTTTTATTATCTTGACAACGGTTTCTGCATTAGTTTTCTGAATCCTTTTACTGGATAACAACAATGAAGCTGGTGGACCATCACGTTTTAAAGGACGCGCTACAACATGATTGACGCTGTGTTTCTGAGCATCAGTTGTTTCATTCACACATATGCAGACTTTCTTATTTCTCAACTCGTCTTTTATACATTCCTTTACTGTACCTTGCACACGTCCCAAATTGTATCGTAATTGCATAGATGTTGGTAGCCTCCATGAGGGAACGTACTTAGCCCAAAAAATACGAAAGTGTTCATTAGATACTAGATGTTGTGGGATGTTGCACACACTTAACATAAAAATAAAATCATATAAAAATTGCCAGTATGGAATACTGTTTCTTAAATTCAATACATGACGTTTACTTTTACAATGTTTTCTACATTCAAACCTATCGCGACTTAGCAATCCGCTATTGCATATTGTGTAATAAATATGTGGACTTCTATATTCTAATCCAGGGAAATGCCTGAGATATTTATTCACACTCGAAGGGAGCGTTACACCCTTTGGGCGTCCCATCTCCGCGTACTTATTTGGCGTGCAGCGTGCAACGTACTGTCGCTTTGAACTCTATCGCAGTACTGTTGAGAACGACTACGAGTTGAAAATTACCCCTACCTACGCCGCTACCGCTGCGCTACTGCCATCCGATACCACCTTTTTAACAAACTCTAGTTATTATCCACGAAAAAGCACATAACTTTTATCTGAAACTTTTTTTTTATTTAACAACTATTTACGGATGTAAACATTAATAAAATAATTAAAACAAACAGAACAAAACAAGTGGACTTCGCTTCAAAATGACTGCAGTAAAGGATCAAATGAACTATACAAATCGGGGAGGCTTCTATTCTATGTTTTCCTGCATTTGTCAGTTTTCTGTGTTTATTATTTACTCTAAAGCAACACGTAAACCAAGGCGGTGGCGATGACAGATGTATCAGTCCAGAAATCCTATGGAAAACACATGAATCTCTAATTTATCGTAAACAAAGGCACATCGCAGTAAATGAACAACATTTTGAACATTTATCAAATTAACGCGAGTTATTTTAAAGTGAAGCCCAATTGTTTTCTTTTATTTGGTTTAATTATTTCATTAATCTTTATATCCGTAAATAGTTGTTAAATAAAAAAAAAGATTCAAATAAAAATTATTTGTTTTTTCATGGACAATAACATACTTATTAAAAATATTTAGGTTTCCATTTGAAAAAACTAATTTAACACTCGAAAGACATTGATGGCACTTCGTGGACCGTACAATATACTTTCCCTCTTCAAATTATAACATTTTTATCTACATTCCTTTTCGATTAAACAGATGGCTCCTGAATTATTCAGTCGTTTCAAGATAAATGAATCACCTGGTATATACGGCGTGTATCACGAAGAACTACATCGGTCCTTATATGAAAGAATATACGTTGCAAAATTCTAAAATTTGGCAGTATACTAAAGCTTACATGTACTATTGAAGTAAAGTATTTTCAATAATCTAAGACATTCCATTATACCGGAAGTAGCGGTCAACTTTGTTATTTTAAATGGAACATCCTATATGTTATCACATTTTTGAATTCCCAATTCAATTTTAAGGTTTGTTTAATAAAACAGCTATCTTGCTATCTCTAACCGTATTTGCAATATTTTTAAAAAGTGTTGACAGATGGATATGTGCATCTGAACTTTTACAAATGTGAAAGTGTTTAACTTGGAAAATTGAAATTTTGCTGAACTGTTCACCTTGTAGCGTAGGATTAGAAACCCAATTAGTTTTCCGAAAACATTATAAAGCGTATCCAAAAATTACGGTTAAAGTTTTAAATGCAAATAGTGCCAACACTTAATATTTTTAAATGCAACTGCTTGCTTTTCTCTTTCTTATCAAATTGAAAGAAACAAAAAAATGTCATATTCATTACGCATCCAAAATAGATAATAAGATAATAAGATATTTAAGAAAATGTGTATTGTAACACAATTTCTTTCCAAAAAATGTGTGCCCACCAATGAGAATGAAGCTTATGTAGTTTTTTAAAATGTCCTCCAATTTGGGGATATCCAAGTTAGTCATGATCATTAAGAAACAATCCAGCATTGACGAAACATTAAATTGCCAACTCTGCTGGAAGTTTTGGGTATTAAATACGCAGGAATTCGAATTGCTCCAGTAATGAGAATTGTGCCGGTTAAGCAGACCATTAGGCATTGGTTGTCTAGCCCGCAAGGCTATCACTCTCGGAGTACCGCGTTCGAACCCTGGGCCCGCAACTCTCAGAGTAAGATTTTCCATAGTTTTCCTTACTCCAAATGTGGCGAATGCTAGGGGTGAACATCTTAAGACGTTTTAGGGGCGCAGATGTAATAACTAGTGGCCAACTGATGCTCCCTGTAATTGGCGAAAGCTGTTGGGGGATGTGAAGGCATGAATTATTATTATTATTTCTTGTAAATTTGGCATTATTCGTCCAGATAATGTTGTCTGGTGCTTTTGAGACCATGTTAAAATAAATTCGCAAAAACTTGCTTTTCTTGAGAAATCGATTTCTTTTAATTGTTGAACCATGGCAAACAGCTATGGACGAAACTTGTGTTTGCCAAGTATTCTGCGTATTGAACATCTAAATAATTCTAATGATTCCAGCATAGCTTGTCTTAGAGACATATAGTGTAAGGAATCTGAAATGACAACTTCAACAACAATAGGTTTATGTTCTTGAATTTTTGCCTTGAACGATCTGTTTTTCAAATTCTGTATTATTCGTTTAGGGATGGGACGTTTCGCCGTCACCGGTCCGTCGTAGAGACAGTTCGCCGTAGGGCCAGTTCGCCGTAGGACCAGTTCGCCGTTGAGCCGATTCAAAATTGTCATTTATCAGACATTACAGTAAAATTCATTACAGCTTGAATGCTAATAATAATAAATAGATTACAATTTAAAAATAAATATGTATTTATTGTGCACGTCTGAAATCATTAACGATCAGCCGTAATAAACTCCTTAATCACTGTTAGCAATAGCAAACCGTGTAATTTCAAACCAATTGATGAGTCATAAAAGCTCTGCAGGTGAGCATAGGTGGGAATATTAATAGCTTCGTCTATATTTGCAATTCGCACAAACGCCAAAGAAGTTAGTATCCGTTTTTTTCTCCGCTTACGAAAAGCATATATATTTGTAATGAAATAATTGTATTTCTTAGTTTAAGAAATATGTTAACTTGATTCAAGAAAATCTGTTTTATTATTACGTTGGCTATCTCTCTTGTTGTAATAAAAGGCATCACGAGATGGTATGGACACATTGTATAAATTTATATTGCGTTAGTATTTATATAATATAAGAATAATGTTGATTTACATATACTTATTACTTAATTTCAATTACATTCATACCTACCCATATAATAATATAACCTTTAACGTACAATGTTTCATGAACATTTTAAAAAGATACCGGTTAAGGTAATGTCTTTTGTAGGTACCCACATTCTTATAAAAGTAATATTAAATGAGTATCCACTCATTAATTTATAAATTAAATGATTTTTATTAATTGTAATACGTACTGAATATGTTCTGAACTGAAGGTTAAATGATTTACTTCCAAGAAACATGTTTCTGTCTTGGATATTGTGATTTTCTAACCCCAAGAGAATATTTATTTGGTACAAATAGAATTATTTTTTTATATTAAACATCTTTTTAGCCTTGAAGCAAAAATATTTTTTTGAATAGAGACTGATTTTTGCAAGTAAATATTTCTATTAGTGTATATTCCGTATACAGAAAAAAAACATTTATTACCTCATTGCCTTTTATGGTACCTTGTAGACAATGAATTAGATCTTGTCTAGTAAGGAACCACAACACTTCTACAATTAGTACTCACAATACCTGCTACAACTGCAAGTAGTGGAAGGAGTATGGCTACACTTAGGCATATTGAAAACTACGTATAGAATTCTATAACAAATGACTGCTAATCGAATTTAGGGGTATTATCCATAGAGAAATATTTATAAATATGAATACAATTAATATACTCAGTGACATAGAAATTGCAACAGCTATTAGGGGTTGGAATTTCCTGATGAAATTTGCTAGGAATATTCACCTATGTAAAAGTAGTAAATGATCAAAATTTGGCAGGAAAATCTTTATCAGTTAAACAAAATTTATAATAATCGTTAATAATGTGTGGGGTCGCCTCTCTGATTTACACATTTATTTACACGCCGTGGCATTGATTGAATAAGGTGATTTATCTCGTCTTGGGGTATTGCCTTCCATACAAGTTGCACCTCATGTCTTAAAGCCTCCAAAGTCAAAGGAGGACGCTGCAAGTTTCGCAACCTTCTACCCATTATATCCCATACATGTTCGATGGGAGAAAGATCTGGAGATCTTGGAGGCAAATGCAAAAGATTAATTTGGGCTTGTTCAAAGAAGTTCAAGGAAAACCTCGCTACATGAGGACGTGCATTATCTTGCTAGAATAATGGATCTTCGAGCCCTTGTAAGTATGGCAGAAGATGTGTTCCAACCACCTCCGCAATGTACCGTTGTGCTGTCATATTGCCTTGAATTAACACCAAGGGAGACCTGCTGCCATAAGTAATCGCATCCCAAACCGGAACAACCACAGTGCGATGTACGTGCCTCTCCACGGTAAATCGAAGATTCCGTCGTTCACCACCTCTTCTTCTGACTCTCTGATGACCGTCATGCATGCCTAAACAAAATCTTGATCCGTCACTAAATACAACACGACGCCATTCAAGATTCCAATGAGATCTTTCATTGCATCATTGTAACCGTTGTTGATAATGTTCCGCAGTCAAAGGAAGCACAAGTTGCGGACGATATGATGTTAACTCAAAACTTCGGATTCGGCGATAAACTGTTCTAAGAGTTACATGGCGGCCTTCTTCACCAAACCATTGGTCACCAATTGCCCGAGTGGAGGAAAATCGGTCTCTAAATGCCTATTGTCTTAAGCGACGATCTTGACGCTCATTCGTTCTTCTTGAAGCCCCCGCATTACAGTAGATCGATTTCGATTTACACGGTTAGCAATTTCCCCAAATGAAAAACCAGCTTCGCGCAAACCAATAATTCGACCACTGACGAATTCGCTTAATTGTCGATACACTGCTCGTCTTCTTACTCTAGGCATAGCTAACACTTAACTGAACCGCAGTTCAATGAGAACAACAACACAAATCGAGAAAGTTATAAAAAACACCGCAAAAAAACATTCAATATCAGTGCTGAGAGAGAGGTAAAAACCTCAATAACAACTTTATTGCTTCACTGAGAGGATTCAAATTTTGATCATTTATTACTATTACATAGGTGAATATTCCTACCAAATTTCATCCGGAAATTCCAACCCCTTCTAGCTGTTGCAATTTCTATGTCACTGAGTAAATAAATAAATAGACTTTTTATCTTGGATTGCTATTTTTAGTTTCCTCAACATAAATTACATGCTTTGCCACTGCTGACAGGGATCAAAAGGTTTACTAAGGCTGATCGCAAATTAGTTCAGATTTGCAAAATAAATACATATTTATTATTTAAGTTGTAATTTATCTATTGTTAACATTTAGCTTCTAATAAATTTTGAAGTAATATTTGTTAAATCATTATTTTGAATCGTGTCGACTGGTCCTCCTGCGAACTGACCCTACGGCGAACTGGGCCTACGGCGAACCGGCGACGGCGAAATGTCCTAGACCCTATTCGTTTAACTGTGTTTGGCGATGGCTTCCGTTTTTGTGTATACCAAACGGCAAATTTTCGATTTTCTAAACACATCGATTAATAGTTTTCTTTTAGTCAAAAATTCACATTTCTTTTATTTCGTTTTACTTAAATCGAATGTCCACTTCAGAATGAAATAAGCTGTCTACCGTAATGTTCCTCGTTCGTACGGCGAAAGGATTGCGTATCTACAACGACGCAGGCCAATTTTGAAATACGGTAAAATTACCATGGTTTCTTTTTCAATTTAGAATTTCAAATAATGCATGCGTGGAAATACATGCACAAACACTAAATACAATTAGTGAATTTTTATCAAACAATATAATAAAGTTAGACTATAGTAAAATTTCGATTTACTCGATGTGTCTTCTGAACTGGACCCTTTTTTATGAATAAAAGTATTCTTACCATAATGTGTAAGACAGAGATACAAATATGAGTTAGGGACATTTCTACGGAAAGACTATCAACAGTGCTACACAATAGTGAACACTTCCTCGTTAAGTTATTCGTTCATAAGGATACCAACAAATTTAGATATACCCATACACCTTTTTTTTAGCTTTGTTTTCCGTCAATAGTAATAAAATAAATAATAGAAGGTTTAGAAAGGATTATGTGCAGGATGTTACATTTAAAAGAGAAACCAAACTTTCACATGCAACTTGTTGCCTCAGCCTGTGTATGGCAAAATAATTTTAGATTATGGCATTAATACATGTCTATAAACTTTGTATCGAGTTTTTTTGTGCTACCGTTACGTTGCCATGTTTACCAGTAAATCTGCTATCGAAAAACCTTGCACTATTGCTCCACCCTGTATAAATTCTAATAATTCTGTTATAGCAACACTTTATTTGCCGATTATCAACATCAGTATGTAGGTATGTTTATATCATTGAGTACAAATGAGATTTATTTTAAAGCTCTTCCACAATTCAAACTTTTTATCTTCCAAGACGTTCTAACACGTATCTACGACAAGCTAACAACCTAAACGTAGGCCTCCTTTTCATGCGCACCAAACATCTCACCGACGTTCTTCACGACGTTCTTTTGTGCGGACGCGTACTCGAGTGGATTTTTATGAAGTGCGTTACGAATGTCAAAGCAAGAGGAACCTTCTCACAGGCAATTATCCGGGGCGAAATTGCAAGTAATTTATTAACAGTCGAGCAACTGACACGGTCCACTAATGGATAATCGGGAATTTCGGGCGTGGACATGTCAAAAGTTCCATTGTTCGTGGGCCCGCAGCTTTTAGGAGCATAGCTGATCGCGTGGGAACCATGATCTCCTCTATATTCCTCCGCTTCTGATGCTGCGCGCTGTTCTTTCCTTCTCTCTTTCTCATTCGAGCGTTGCGCAGTGTCTACTCACCTTAATAAGGTCATTAAGAGAGCGATCGTTGATTAAGAAGAATGATGACGGACATATATGTGTAGATACATATGTATATAAATAGGAACAGATATTTGTGTCCATCGTGTATTAGTAGCGTCAGTGTGGACGTGTTAAATTATAAATAAGGAACTTCAATAACAATTTATATATTTATTATGATATACTCTTAGGGAAGCATTATACTCTGAGCTTCTTCAGAAGAACTAGTAAACCATCATCCCCGTCGATCTACAATAATCTAGTTTTAAATTTGTGTAGTGAGTTTATATCTAGGCATAGGTATAAAGAAGAAATCGTATTTTACATATTCTGTATTAGGTAACATATGTTAAATATCATCATTACTAGTTCCATTGTCTAGGAGCTAGATTATAAGTAGATAGAACTTATTGATCAAAACTAGTGTAAAATAGAATACTTTTTATATACCTGAACTTTTCTGATGATGTTTGGATCAATGGTAAAAAGCAAAATTCCAAACAAAATACTTTTATTATAGTATCCTAAAATGAAAAACAAACGATAAATTTAGTGTTAGGGTCCATGTGATCGCAGTAGTCGTATTATGAAACAATCCATTAAATGTATGGATGTATAGTAATTAATGAGACAAACTGCATTGGCGGGAAAACTACAGAATATTATTAGATGAAACTTTCTGTGGGTCATGTTGGCAACCTTGGGGAAAAATTAAGTCAGTTGTTTGAAAGAAATAAAAGCAAACATAACCTCTTTTGTTAATTTCAAAATGTGGGCTCCTCTGGAAGCGTGTACGGTGGAAGGGCACCGTTCAGTGATAAGATTTTTGTTATCTGAAGGTGTGAAGCCGGCCGAAATTTATTCGAGAATGTTGAAACAGTACGGTGAAAAGTATTTAAGCCGCGGAAACGTGTATAAGTGGATTAAATAGTTTGAATCGGGCAGAACAAGTGTCACCGATATTCATTGCTCCGGACCACCGGTTGAAGTGTCGACCGACGTGCTACAAAATTGCATAGACCTTATTCTCGATAACAGGCGTTTAAAAATCGTGACAATAGCTAATTTGTGTAACGTTATTGTTAAAACTATGTATTCAATCATTCATGACAAGCTGAATAATCGCAAAACGTGTTCGCGATAGGTACCAAGACGGTTGATTCAAGTCCATAAAGACACCCGTGTTCGCATTTGTTCTGAACTCAAACGACGGTTTTTAACGGAAGGTAATGACTTGTTATAACCTGCGATGAAACGTGGATTCATCACTATGAACTTAAATCCAAACGGCAAAGTCTTGAATGGAAACATCCAGAGCGGTCAAACAAGCTGTATACAAATGGCTCGAACACAAAGGTCAAGAATTCTTCAGCACTGGAATTAGAAAGCTCACAAAGCGATGAAAAGTAGTGTAAATTTCATTGTCATTGAATAAATTCACTTAACCGAGTCTGTGGTCGGCTCTAGGTGAAACATATTCACAAAATAAGAAAGAAAATAAAATACTTGGTTAGTTTTACGATAAATATATTTGTACTCGACAATATTGTTTCGAACAGTTAGTTCATTATCATACTTTTTACATCGAAAGAGACTAGTTTCGCTGAAGGTGGTAATTTTAAATCTAGCTTTTTCACAAAATCTACCGAGTTTTTTATACCATACTTCGATTGACATTTAAAGACCTTCCGCAGATCATTTAATTTTTTGCATAACCTGTATGTAGGAGCATCTACGTATGAAACTACCGGCCTAATGATTATATCTTCCTTATGCAGCTTTGGTAGACCATATAGGGAAGGGCTCTTTAGGTTCATCACTTTTAACCTCAGTCTTTCAACATCCTGCAGAATGTTGTTCGAGTTTTTCGAAACTTTGTTCACCTGGTCTTGATACTTCTTAGTAGGATCCTGGTTAAGTAGGTGTAGGTCTGCATCATTGATAAAATCTTCTACTTCCTTCACATAATCTAATTTGTTTAGAATAGTTACAGTATTTCCTTTATCCGCCTTAGTTATTATCAAATTGTTCTCCTTAACCTTCCTTTGAATTTCATAACCTTGCAAAAGGAATCTTTGTGTTTACCAAGATTGTTTGTACTGAGAATAACTTCTACATCGACGGCTAAATTCTCGATTTCATCCTTACAAATGCTTGGTGGTGAGTATTTTAAACCTTTTTCCAACATGTTTGTTTCTTCTTTATCAAATATTATGTTCGTTAAGTTCTTAACTCTTGGATAAAAGGAAATATTACACTGCTCCACGTCAGATGGCGATTGTGGATTAATTTGACGAACTTTATTTCTTCCCAAACTGCTCAGTTTCTTTGGTTGGTTTATATATTGCTGATGTCCCGCTTATTGTACTTCCTCCCGTACGGTTCGATCTATAGTATCAAATTCTAAGGGGCTTAGTTTGTAGGTCAGTTCCGTGTGTGTTAACTTCAAGTGTAAGCCCAAATAATACCTTCTCTTATAACACTTTTTACTTTCAAGTTCTAACCAATAGGTAATCGCTTTACTAACTGACCTTCTTGCTTCACTGGATTTGTGTCTACAATGTAATTTCATAAACTTCGGTGTTAACTGCAACTTCAGACACTGCTTATCGAACCATAAGTGATTCGTACATCTCCATTACTTCAATAACGTCCTCCTATACAACACCACAAGTCTTGCTTTACTAGCACTATATATACTGTTATGTTATGTTCAACGTTGTATTTACGACAACAACTACTTCTCTCAGTTGTCACTTCGGTACTGACCAAATGTCAGGCTGGCCACTCGTTGGCAACCAAATATCCCTCTTGCGGGGATAATGGGAAATTTCTACGGTACCATCCCCCCTCAGCCAACCGTCCTTGAGGCGAGGACGGTAGAATTTAATTATAAGTCCAGATAATGACGAGTGTGGGGTATCATGGACAAATCTACTCGTTTATTAAGTTTTCTATTCAATTATTTCTTCCAAATTAATGTAAAAATCGTCTGGAATAAGCAACAGCGTAAATTGCAAGGCACAACAGATAATATTTCATCAATTAAATCTTTATCTGAAAGGTTTCTATAAATTAGCAGGGGATTTTCTATTTTAAAGCTTGTTGGTGACAATTCGTACCACAGAATCATCAACAACCAACCTCCTGGTTAAGTCACTGCATTCGTTCTCTCATACTAATATCATTTGATAGAAAGTCATCGAAAAGTTAGTTTCTATTTGGGCAAATTATCAAAATTGGCTGTGAAAGAAAACAATCGCCGGTCTTTCGCGATTTAAAATAAATGAAAGAGGAGCGACGCCCTAAATTTTCATCAATCTTTATTCGGCCTTGGTTGAATCAAAGTTTGTCGTGAATCCAATCCAAAGATAAGTGTTCGTTGTGTATTCAATGTCATTATCAGAGAAGTAAATAGGGTTAAATATCCAGAACAGGCAGTTCCTGTGGTGTGTATTTAAACAGAGTGTTTATATACATTGGCGTCGTTCGAAAGTTTAAAGGTTAGTTAATTTATAAAAATCTTAAAATTCGTTAATTTGATTTTACTAAGTTGCAAATTCATTCAAAATTCCCGCGAGGGTATCTAGGGATACCCCCGAACCTACAAAATTCATTAATTAGAGTTAAGTTAGAAAATTTAACAAAATCCGAGTAAAAACCCCTGAGAAAGATATTTCAATACATTTAACTGAGTCTGTGGTCGGCTCTAGGTGAAACATATTCGCAAAATAAGAAAGTAATTAAAACACTTGGTTAGTTTCACGATGAATATATTTGTACTCGACAATATTGTTTCGAACAGTTAGTTCATTATCAAGAGTAATACTATACTAAAGTATAGTATATAAGTATAACTATTAGTGTTAGCTAGAATACCTGAAAGATCTAATAAAAAGGGAAAACAGACAATAATAAGCAGTTCTACAATTAGCGGCTAGATGCTTCCTGACAAAGTACGAGAGGGAATGATTAGAATGATTCTTACTAGAAAGTAGGTGTATCAATAGTCCAACTTCAAAAGCCCGACATTGTTTCCGCAGTTACCTATCGCGTGTGATATTTTAGCAATCTACGTGGACAAAATTCAAAAAAGATTATGTATATGCGCATATGAGTATCATAATAATGTTTTAATAAAGGTTATGCAATATCACAAAATATCGTCGTAGTGGTAATGAAATAGCATCCGAATATCTACAAAGATAGTTGCACCCATAACTCATAATGCCAACAAATTTAAACAAACCTAGCGCAATTAATTAATTACAATAAAGTTCGATAAAGTAAAGGAGAGACAACAATTAACAAAACAAGTTAAAATGAGATAAAATAATAACGAGCACAAAGAACGGAGGTATGATAATTGCAGGTTGTAATAACAATAAACAACAAGAGTGAATTATGCTTTTGGAATTGAGATTTGACAGTTTGGCAATTGGTATGATTACTTTGCTTAGCACAAAGCTAGCGTCACAAGAAACAATTTGGCGCTGCATATCCTCATATTTCTTAAGTACACTTTGTCTATTTTCAGTTTTTACCTACGTCATCAATTTTTGTCCGTATGAAACAAATCGATACATCTGGGTCAAATTAAAAACCGTATAAACAGTTAAGCTTGAAAGTAAATTTAAAGTATGTAACACAAATTACTTTTGTTTGAACACAAATTATTTTTGCTTTAATTTGTTAATGCCTGACAGTTTCTATTTAATGAAAAGAATATTTACTTGCATATCTAACATGTAATCTGAAATAGGTTAGGAATTTTAAATGACAAATGTGTGAATTGATGTTAAAACAGATTTTGGTAGAATTTCAATCTTTAATGAATCAAATATGGTGTGTATGTTAATATTCCAACTAATAAGTTTTTTTTTAATATTGCTTCTGTGTTCTCAATTGCAACCGATGTGCATATAACACAATATTCATCGTGCACGTATGATAATGCGCATATACTGCAAACCAATAAATAATGATTTTTATTAATAAAACAAGATGCATCGTCTTCATTATTTAATAATATATTAAGGTATAAATAGAACATTTTGGACAATATTCATAATAAACAAGTAAACATTAAATAAACATTCACTTATGAATTTGTAATATAAAAGCTAGAATCGAAGAGATCAACAGTTCATTTCTTCTTCGGAACTTGAGGATTCATTGGGGTTGGCAATTATTATGGACTCGATGTCCAACCCTACCAATATTTTTATTATAATATCCTTTTGCCGAGGCCCAGATCTCAGCACTTCGTGACCATGTGCTTTTATGAGTTTGTCAATAGAGTATTTTTTTCAGGTTTATTCCTTTTAACTATATCTAGTAATTCCACTTTGGTTGACTCACTTGAAAAACTTATGTTATTGTTCGTTAACTACTCTGCGATATCTTGTTTCCTCGACAAGGTATTTGGGATTTTATTAATCACAACGCTATGATAAGGAGCATTATCCATCACAACAAGAGAATTTGGTGGTAAGTTTGGAATTAGATGTTTCGTTACCCATCTTCAAATTTTCTGCTATCCATTGCAGAATGGTAGTCTGCAGTTTTGGGATTTGAGGCAAATATTAGGCTTGCACCATTAATAGAACCATGTTCACTTCCAGTATGTACAATCATAAAACGTTTGTCATCATAACCTTCAGGTTTGCGAACACTTTTAATTGTGTCATCTTGCCAAGACTTAATTTTATTGCCCTTGGAATAAATCCTCGTTTCATCTAAGAATACCACTAGTCTTGCAGAATTCGACATGAGGTTGGCCATATATTTTTTAAGGAAAACACTTCGCAACAATGCAATGTCATGTTTCTCTATTAAAGCTTTCCTGTTGTCTTCTTTTCGATATTTAAAGCCAATTTCCGTCAACAGTGCACTTAAGGATTGTTTGCACAATTCAACAATGGCTTTGGTTTTTAGTTCATCCTTCAGGGTTCCTAATGTAACATGTTTCCCTAAAACAATATTTTTATAACAAAATTGTAAACCGTTTATAAAACTATTGTTACTTTGTTGATACACGTTGTAAATAGCATTTCGCATTTCCATTTTTGTTGTCTCTCGCAGATCCCTTGTTTTTGGTTTAGTACGAGGTATCTTAGTTTCATGAGATGAAAGAACAGGAATTTGCGATTTCTTCTTTTTGATAGCACAAATAGTTTGTCGGGTCACACGAAGTGCTTCGCTTGCTCTCTGTAACAATACACACTTTATAAATATAATTGTGAGTGTATTAGAATATCTACCTCGTAAACAGCACTCAAACGTAATAAAGGACCCATTTTCTTCTAAGCACAAGCTCCTGTGCCTTGGAATCCAACCGCTTTCCAGGCATTCTCTGTAATAATAGTAAAAACATCAACTTCTGTTCGATGCATTGCCTTTATTCAAATTAACTTACTGAAGGCTTTGCAGTCGTACTCTGTGTTCTAAAAAGAACGTTTTTTTCCTGCGATATACAGAAAGAATGTAAAAAACGGGCGAGAAAATAACTAATAAACTAAATACAAAAACGGTGCTAACCTACATTTGACAACTGACAACACACACTAAAAAGTAAACAGTACACTACCTACTTGAACAATGCAGTAGTATATGTGACTATCCTTGTCTGTCACTCGCATGAAAACAAACCAGCTACATCCTTGTCTGTGAGACAAACCCAAATCTTGCTTCCTTTTTCAACAGTAGTACTTGAGAAAGATAGTCAAATCAATAGATTGTCTTTACCCATACGACAAAACAATTACGTCGGTAAAAACTGAAAATAGACAAACTGTAAAAGTATAACATACAGAGTGTCCCAACCTTCTGGAATTGCAGGATTGCGCCTATACTATAAATACCAGGAAATTTAAATTTTCTGCTGGCATATTAGACACTTCAGAGTACCTTCTAAAAATATTCTTGCATATAAAGGGTGAAGACCAAACTTGGCTAAATTCAAACACCGGAAACGTAATTTTTTTAAATAGCACCGTATATTTTTTCTTGTATTCATCGCATAGGAAATTCATACCTCTAACATTTTTATATAAGCGTGTATATGACTAATATTAACATTAAAAGAGATATTTGTAGTCAAAGGTAAATCTTGCATTTGAATATTGATATCCAAGTGTTTGTAGTGTCAGCGTTGTTTGACGTTGACGAGTTTAAATTGTCATTTCAAAATGTCAAGTCAATTTAACTACTTGAAAAATGAATTTCGCAAAAGGAAAGTCAGGTAATTGATATGATTTTTGTATTAAACGTTAGACGATTGAACCATGTCCACATGCGAAAACATTTGTCAAACTAAATTAAGGATTCGTTACTACTGGAAGCATCTGCTAATAAAGGAAGAAAAAAAGAATTATAGTATTAATACATGTTTTTAGCCAAAGAATGGATTAGAAACTGTTTTAGTAAAAAAATATTTTAATAGGGGTTATAAAGACTAACAATAAATAAAGCAAACGTAAAAAATACGTAAACATAAAATTACAATCAAAACAAAAGATCTAAACTTTAAAATAAAAACGTGTAACGCGATTTAAATACACTATCAACAAAATAAATAACTGCTGTTATAATCTTTATAATAATAATTAACAACTATCTATTTATTTGTCTATCTATAGCACATGTTCAAAATTCCTTCCTGCTACTTCATTACATTTCTGCAATCGTTTGTAGAAACTGTTTTCCACATTTCTAAACATATTGGTGGTTATACTGCGGAATGCTTGAGTTATCCTTAACTTCATATTTTGCTCCGTGGTAGCTTGTGAGATATAAACTTTATCTTTTATATAACCCCCAAAAAAAAGAAATCCATTGGCGTTAAAGCACAAGATCTAGCGGGCTAAGGTATTGAACCTCCACGACCAATCCATCCATTATGGTGTCGTTAAGATAAGTATTGACATATTGGCAACATTTGGCAACTATGAGGGGCCACCATCGTATTGTAATCACATATGAGTTATTTTGTGGATATCTATATTTTCAAGCAGAGGTTGTAATTCATTCATAAGGAAGTTTAAATAATTGTTTCCGGTAATATAACCGTTGGAAAAGTATGGCCCGATGACATATTCCCCAATTAATGCTCCTCAAGCATTTACCGACAACAAATTTTGGTTGTCTACGTGATGCACCCAATGTGGATTTTGGACGGTGTAATAATGCATATTATGCCGTACTTTTAAACGTAGCTTCGTCAGAAAATAATATAAATTTATAGAAATCAGGGATGTTGCTTATTTTTGCAAGTATAGTATTGCAGAACTCTATTCTTCTCTGATAATCTCTTTCATTACGAGAATGATGTAGTTCTAGTCGATATGGATGAAATTTGTGTTTTAATTATTCTATTTACAGTAGTCCGACTTAAGTCAAGGGATGTGCATGTGTCGAACGTGGGGATCTTCTTCCACAGTTAGCAGGAGATTAAGGCGGTTATTGTCATTGATTGCTCTTTTATTTTGAAATGGATGCTTCCTGTAATTAAATGTTCCCAGTAGCTTCAAATCTTCGTTTCAGTTTAAGAAATGTTTTTGGTTGCATCGTCGTTCAGGATAACGCAGCTTGTACATCCTGCTAGCTGATACACTATTTCTTTCATTTGCTCCTAATACATAAATTATATCTATTAACTCTTCTTTTGCGAAATTCATTTTCTAAGTAGCTAGAAATTTTGAAAGAACAGTTTAAACATGTCAACGTCAAGTGTTTGTTTACTGTTGCCGTGGCAACCAAACATCGCTGAAACTATTTCATTTGGATATCAATATTCAAATGCAAGATTCAGTTTTGACTATAAACATCTCTGTGAATGTTAATATTAGGCATATGCATTATTGTATAAAAATGATAGAGATATTAATTTCCTATAGGGTGAACATGCATATGGTGCTATTTAAAAAAAATGTGTTTCAGGTGTTTGAATTTAGCCAAGTTTGGTCTTCAATTCTGAGCACCCTATATATTTCAAAGGGGTTCTGATACCACGCTTAGATAGAGCCGAGTGTGTAATTTAATACAGTAAGAAATTACGTTAAAATGTATTTTCATTTCGAGTTTATTGACGGATATTCCTGCATTTAAGCTATTGAGGACAAAATTGTAAATTTCACAAAATCTGTTAAAAATAGACATATGGAACCCGTATTGTACTGACTTATTTTTAGATGGAGAAACTAAAACCGTAATAATATACAGGATGTTCTATTTCAAATAACAAAGTAGATGGTGGTTCGCTAATTATCGAACACTCTGTATATACATATATATTTTTAGAAGATACTCCCAGATGTATACTAAGTTATCAGAAAATTTTAACTTCCTACTGCTTATAGAATAGGCGCAATTCCACAATTCCAGAAGGTTGGGACAGCCTGTATGTGGTATCGTTGGATTCGCCTTTCGACCACCTTTTCAAAAGCGTAAAAGGGTATTCTATTTAAATATGAAAGTTGACATCACTTCCGGTGACGCCGGAAATACAACTGAACTGCCGATAACAGCAAAAGTGAATTCACAAAAAATAGAAATCGACCTATTTTTTCTAGAAGCGCTAGCTTCTGTCGTTCAATACCTCACTGTATAATTAATTGTTGTTTGTTTGCCCTAATTAGGAGTGGGTAAATACTTAACCCTCCGCGGCACGGGTGTTTCAGATTGACACAG
Source organism: Dynastes maya (assembly GCA_029619315.2). Classification (NCBI taxonomy): domain Eukaryota; kingdom Metazoa; phylum Arthropoda; class Insecta; order Coleoptera; family Scarabaeidae; genus Dynastes; species Dynastes maya. Next base: position 56,259,590 of record JAROYE020000001.1, read on the forward strand.
TAGCACGGGTGTGGCCTGTAGGGACATAACACATTTTCTAATTTGTTCTTATAATAAAAAAAATATTTAATAAAACGCATTTTTGACTTATTATTATACATTAGTTTATTAGAAAAACAGGCGTCTATTCTAAAAAAAACACAAACAATATTTTTCTTTAACAAACAAAAAAAGACTACATTTAGTGACTATAGTCAAAGAAACAGTCCTAAAAATTATATTTCTACATCCTCCATTACACAATCGGCACAATAAGGATTAGCATGCTGCAGGCAAAGCCATTTTCTACATTTTTGACAAAAATATTGCGTATTACGATTTCGGCAGTAAAAACATTTTCCGCGTTTTCTATGCTCTGTAGGCTGTGCGATGGGGTACAGTAAAGGCACACCAGCTAAACGGCATGCTGTTTCTCGGACTGCTTTTGATAAACACCTTTTTGTTGCTCTCTTTGTTATTTGCTCTTTCATTAGGTCAAGTGATAAGTCTTTCAAAAATTCCCTTCTTGACTTAGTCAAGGCATTTGTTTTATGGCAGTTTGACTTGTAAATAACATGAGCGTTTATGCCACTGATATTTATCATATTATAAAATAAAACCATTGGCCAACGCCGAGTATTTCTAGCCACATTGTACTGTGTGATTTTTTGATCAACGGAATCTACACCACCTTTAGTTATATTGTAAAACGTGATGATCTCTGGTTTCTTCATTTCGTTGGTTTCTTCGTCTACTTTTCCATCATAGTGCATTGAAGAAATTGCCAAAACATTTTTATTTTTTTTTGGAACATACGACACAAGAGTCATATTTTTCCTATAAGCAAACATCGAGGAAAGTAATGGTCGTGCTTTTATCATTTTAAGTTCTTCAGGATTTCTTTTTTATTTTTTTTAATAGTTCCAACGACGGTTAGTTTGTGATTAATGAACAAATCTTCTATCAATGTAAAAGAAGTAAACCAATTGTCCAAAGTAACATTTCTACTGCTTCCACTAATTGGACTAATCATACGTTTTACTACATCGGGTACTTTATTGCTGATATGAAATGGACCATCTGGTTGTTGTCCTAAATAAACTTCAAAATTGCAACTGTAGTTTGTCCTTGCATCGACTAATGCGAAAACCTTTATACCATATTTGGCAGGTTTGTTTGGAATGTAGACTCTAAACGAGCACCTGCCTCTAAAAGCAAATAACATCTCGTCTAAAGTGACGTACTCTCCCACACAATAACTATTTCTGCAATTGATCGTAAAAGCTTCCCATATGTCTCTTATTGGAGCAAATTTATCCAAAGATTTCCGTTCTGCCCTGGTAAAAACATTGTCAAACCGTAAGCATTGAAGCAAGAACTTCGCTCTTCTATATCCCATCACAACTGGAAAAATTTCCACACCAGTTCCGTCAGTATTCCAAAACTCTCTCAAGAAACGTCTGCTGCTCTTGAACGTTCCAACTAATATAAGTAGACCAATAAGGGCTTTCACTTCCGTAGCTGTCGTGGATACTACATCATCTTGGTCTTTATATTTCTCTTTTACAGATGAAATATATATATTGGTGCTTTCTACTATTTTATCAATAATAGTATTGTCAATGAAATTCTGAAAACATTCTAGTGAAGTAGAAGCATTTTTGGCATTTCCTGTAGTTCCTGGAATATGTGAAATGATATTCTGTGTTCTTGTACGCACATTAAGTGGATATCTCTCTTTGCTCCATTTTGTAACTTTGTCCTTGCCAAGAAAAAATAAATGAGCTTGTGTTCCTACAAGTTTTTCGGACTGTTCACTAATACTCTTTGAATCACTCTTGTTACTATCTGTAATTTGTTCGGTATCACAGTCGTCCTCTTCGGATTCACTATTTTGATCAAGTACTTCACATTCATCCACTTCAGAATCTTCATCTTCCTCTGAGTCAATTTGTTCTTGATTTTCATCATCGGACTGGATTTCTTCATACAACTTTAACAACCTTGCAATTTCCTTTTCATAAGGATCATTAGAGGCCATTTTAAACTGCAGAGTAACAAGAAAATATAAAACTTATAAAAATTACATTGAGCTGGTTACTGTTGCGCTATAAATATCATTTTGTGTATAAAAAGACATAGTGATGCAATTCGGACGTAAAAAAATGAGAAATAGTAACGCTCTGTGTGACACGATATGTAGAATACGTATAGATAGATACATATTGTACTACACAGATTGTCATAGGTTGCACTTCTGTAATTCAAACTGTATCTCTCTATCTTTTTATATACAAAATAATATTTAGAATACAGGAGTATATATCGACTTACTTACAAATTTTAGTTACACCAATGAACAGGTATGTCCTATCAGGCCAAATTCACTAACTGAAACGTTTCTGGTAAAAACACGTGGCTAACAAATACCACATTGCACTCTTAGCACTTTTGTTTAAAGGTAGGGGGAACCCGATTGAAGTAATTCGGATATCTTCGGAATAAATATCTAATTTCATGCGCCATGGCCTCACAGGACGTGCCCGTGCCGCGGAGGGTTAATCCTTGATAGTTATGAAGTATTAAAAACGAAGTTAGTAAAGTGATAAGAATAATAAGCAAAACACAATACGAAGAACATAATCGGACGCTAATTCACTGACAGGTTTATTCTAATGTAAATGAACTTGTCAATCACCCAATTAGAAACGTTATTTGAGGTATAACATGTTGATGACGTGTTGGTTCCTCATTGTTGCTATTGCATCATCTTCGACGATTCAAGTATAGTTAAGATTATTCAGGTTGTCACGCGCCTTGGATGAACGAAATATAAATAACAATTTCCAAAAAAGCTTAAAGTTGTTATATCTCTTTAACTGTAAAAATCGTTTTCGATATATTATTAAACGCAATGCTTGAAGTTTTTTTGATTTGCTTGGACGTTACACAATTTAGACATATCATTAGAGTTGGCACTTTCGGGAGGCGCGCCAGCATCGTACGTACCCACATACAGCGAGCCGACTATATGAAGCGAATATTAACATTGACCGCTGATCGGCGATGCATGTATACCACGTATATACACATCTACACACAAAACGAATGAACGAACATAAGCGTGTAAAACGCTATAAAAGGTATTTCCGTATACGAAAATAGAATTTTTTAAATTTATCCTTTTCAGGAATGATACTTTTTTTTTTTTAGTGAGCATCATGGGTTGTATTTTTGTTTGCATACAAATTTCCGTCTAGCATTCAATATTTTCTTTTCCTTCTGAAATGTAACATTATAATTTACCCAACATAAATAAACAAAATTAATTATACTCACGATTCAGACAACAAATTATACATTCGAAATATCTATTAGTTTATTAAAACAGTACGGGATTAAAACCTCATTAAGATCTAAGATACATAAACATGTTGCCAATATATCTTTCCCCGTTGATTTCATTGTTTCCTAGTCTCACTATGCAACGGGCTTTATAAATCGATAGCCTTTACAAATACTTTCAAACATATGTACAACGAAGCAATTAATAGAAGTTGGAGATATATGTATATCGGCTTTCATTATTGATTTTCATTCTAGCCAGGAGGATAAGCTGATATATCGCGATGTAAAGTTAGCGCACCCACTTGAAACTCGAAAATAATTGTTCAGATTACGACGAATTCGAGCATTTAATTCAATGATCACGTGTTAATGTAAATACTAGCAATTAGATTTATATTGTAAACACTTTTTCACCTTGACTTCGGAATATATGATACCTTACGAGTTAATGTATGTGCCTACATACCTATTTTACTGTTTGGTTAGTTATTATCTATAAAGTAAGAAATAATCATGATTCATTTCGTTAGCATAATTTTTCTGAAGCTATTGTATTAATGTAAAGGGAGGTGAATATATTACTAGTTTATTGGTTTTGGGTATATACTTTGAATCCTATTGTGAAAGTTAAATAAATAACACCTTGTTATACCATTACTTATTTAGATTTTCAGTTTTATCTTACCATGAAACAAGGATACAGGTTAACCTTTATTTGAAGGGGTACACATTCTGAGGAAAAAAGATTTGCGTCCCCTTAGCCCCAGCCGTAGAGGTGGTAACCCCTAAATGTTTAAATTGCACTAGAGACAGCTCATTTTAACGCTCAATTGCTACATCATTTACGTTAGTTTCGCCTTTTGCACCTGATCTAACATTGTGAGTGGTCACTAGTCTGGGCAATCAGCGGTAACAGTCAGTGTAGTAGATATGTGGTGCGGAGTCGGCGATTCTTTATTTCACACGTTCACAGCGTCAGTACTAAATCGATGCTGTATGCGAGTAGTTCTGTGTATATGTAGGCTGTCGTAACTTATTTCGTAATTGTACCCTTATGTTTGCTTTAAAACTGTCGTAGTTAGGTACGTCGCGAAAATGACCAATGGCAGACACAGTTAATAACTTTATAGTGGACATGCCGGACTTAATTTTTGATGGCGCTAAAATTCAATCTCTAGTTTGTAAAATCCCTTTAATATGTTGGTCCAGAAGCCATTGTCAACGTCATACCGAAAGCAAGCAGCAGACCAAGAAAAATTTACATTTGATTTATGTGTTACTCTTATTTTATGTAATCTATCGTTTCGTTTACTAGACAAAGAAGTATTTGTCTCCTTCTGGAATAAATATGCGGACTGTAAATTACCTAGTTGACATCGATACGAAATATAGTGCCATTTACTCGTGAACATATAGAAAAAAGAATGAAAACGGAATTGAAAGATAGAAACTGTGGTATGTGGACGAAACAACAAATGGAACAATGGAATCACATCGACCGTCATCCTCCTTCTTACTTGCTTCCAAAAGAATTATAGATTATACTGCCGATGAGATTTTAAAGGTAGTGTTGAACTCATTGAACAAATTTGAAGTTTCAGCTAAGCAACTTTTAATGTTTATGAGTGATGGTGCCGCAAACATGCGTTCTTTGGGCCGATCTCTTAAAGAACACAGTGGTAACTTCTTACATGTAACATGTAAAATCCATACTCTAAATCTTGCGGCACAAACGATTCCTACATGTTTTCCACTAGTAAATGCATTGATTGCTAGTACAAAGGCAGTGTTACTAAAGTTCCCGAAACGTACCCGACTATTTCACAAACTGTGTCCTGATTTACCTGAACCACCACAGCCGGTTGTTACAGGTTGGAGAACATGGTTGCAGGCTGCGTTTTACTACAACAAATATTTTGATCAACTGAACAAGGTAGTTTTAAAATTCAATCCGACAGAAGCTGCGGCAATCAAGAAAAGCCAGGAAATATTTCAAGTTAGTCAGGTTAAAAGAGATTTACAAACTATTCACAACAATTACTTCGGACTAGCGGAGGGAATAGAAAAATTACAAAATGCTTCGATGTCGCTAGTGGATTCTGTTCAAATTGTGAATGATGTTCACGAACAGTTATGCGCTGTAGAAGGTGAAACAAATTGGTGTGTAATACGAAAATTTGAAAGTGTTTTACAGAAAGACTTCGATTTTCTTATATTAAGACAAATTTCCTATACGCTATCATTTTGTGCTGGTTTTGTGCCGTTTTGTGCCGCAAGAAGAAAATTTTGTGCTCCAATATTAACCGAGTTATAACGTTTTGAATTTCGGGCTTTGCGAGTCCCCGGCCCCGCTGCCACTGAATTTTGAAGTTTCGTTATACACTATCATTTTGTGTCGTGAAATGCTTGTGGATATGCCATTCTTGTGGCATGTAATTTTCGATTATGACAATTTCTTGCCAAAAAAATATGCTTCGAAAGCAAATTCACTACTCTCAGATTGCAGTTTCTGACTAAAAGGAAGGTGTTATTTAAAAGTCAGAATCGTACGAAATGGGCGCATTTCGCAATAACAGTCAAACGTTCACGGGGTATTTCTAAAAAATGAATTTACTCCATTTGCTTCCAATGACCAAATTTTATAGCAGATTGGCTATCGTTTACTTTTGTTTTTGTTTCGTCAAATAACGGTGTTTTCTCTGTTCTAGACCCCTAAAAATATTTGTATTGCCGAATATGTGTTTTATTAGAAATACATCAACCAAACACGTATTAAATTGACATTTTTGTTTGGAAATTCAGCTAGTAACTAAGGTATGTAATTAGTACAATGGATTTGAAGAGAAAATAAAAATTTTCCGACTCGGTTTTAAATATATTTTTGTTAACATAGTAGGCATGATTAATAGAACTCATCATGCTTTATGTGAATCTAAAAAGCTGAATAGATTTGATTCTTCTAGATGTAATTGTGCCTTAAAAAAATTGTTTATCGTCAATTCTGTTCGAATAAACTGGAAGTATAATAAATTCGATGTATTCTTTGGTCAGCGCTTGGTGAAATCTTGTAAGTAGAAAATAAAAACACAAGAGAACACTTAATAACTGCTTCACAAAAATAGTATATTCAATCGACAATTGTTTCGGATTTTACTCCATTACTAAAATATATAATACAAAATCAAGAACATGGCCAACTACATATACACGGAAGATTATATTACAGATTTATGATCTAGTTAACAAAACGAGCAATTTGACTAGTTATTTATAGTGTAATTGCTGTCATAAGCAATGGCGAGCAAGGAAATTCCGTAACATCATTAACAATATTCGTACTTTGTCTCTCCGCTTTCTTTGTATGCAAAATTTCCCATAAATTTAAGTCCTTGCTTTTATTACCTAGATGTAATATCTTGAGATCGTCATTGTTAAACGAGTGATTATTCAACAGCAAGAATAATTTGAAGTCGTTATTGGTAAACAATAAAGATCCCTTAGAAAATCAAAATAAATCCAGAATATATCAAATCAAATGCGATGATTGTGATGCAATTTATACAGGACAAAGAGGCAGGAACTTTAATGCTATACTTAAAGAACATAAACGTAGTGTAATACATAAAAAAAAATGTAACACCGGTTTTGGACAACATCGTATTTCGAATAATCATTCGTTTAACAATGACGATCTCAAATTATTACATGCCATGCCCGAAATTCAAAACGTTATAACTCGCTTAATATTGAAGCCTGGCCAGTGGTGTCCGCCAAAGCCATTTAATAATAATAATAATAATAATAATATTGAAGCACAAAATGTTCTTTTTGTGGCATAAAACTAGCATAAAATGATAGCGTATATGAAATTTCAAAACGCTGAGGTGGCGGGGCTGGCATGTCCCCAACCCCGTCAAAAAGAAACCATTATAACTCCGCTAATACCTATTAAAGCACAAAATTTTCTTTTTACAGCACAAAACGGCACAATATGAGCACAAAATGACAGTGTATAGGAAATTTTTAAATCCGGGGCGGCGAGGCTGGGGACATGCACCCCTTGGGAATGCATAAGACTGGCAGAAATGGGCTCGGAGTATAGGAAGGCCGAAACCTATAGAGAGTGACCACTCACAAGGTTAGGTCAGGTGTAAAAGGGGAAACTAACATAAATGATGTAGCAATTGAGCGTTAAAATGAGCTATCGGTCAACCCCTAGTGCAATTTGAACATTTAGGGGTTGCTACCCCTACGGCTGGGGGGCTAAGGGAATGCAAAATGAGCGCGTATACGAAATTTCAAAATACCGAAGTGGCGTCGCTGGCATGTCCCCAGCCCCGCCAAAAAGACACCTTAATATTAAAGCACAAAATTTTCTTTTTACGGCACAAAATGGCACAATATGAGCACAAAATGACAGTGTATAGGAAATTTCAAAATACGGGGGTGGCGGGATTGGGGACATGTACCCATTCCCAGGTATATGGACGACAGTTTTTTCTCTCGCCTGATAGTAGTAGTAAGAAAAGTTCCGATGGGCGCTAAAGGTTCGCTTTCCAGCAATTGTTTTTTCAAAAAGCATAAACTTCTGCTTTAATTTTACTGTAGGCTGCTCTATCGGTTCTAAATAATCCCAAAACAAATAAATTAATAGCATTTCATGTATAAAATAAGAACCGATCAATCATCCTTCTTTTCCTAACATAAATATCTGACCGTCAAACGTTGCGATATGTATGCAGATGTAACCGCAATAGTAACGCAATGAGAAAAAAATACTATTTCATTGAAGGATATCGTCTGGCAAGCAATTGTTAAACAGCGTCCTGTGATATCATCCCAACATAAACGGATCCATGCACCAAAAAAATCTAATGAAGAACAATCGTATTTATTCCTATAGGTGTTAGGCAATTATTTTTGTATTTCATCATAGTAGTAATTTCGTTTATTTTCAATTGAAATTTTTCAAAATTCACGAAAGACGGGATAATAATAGAACGTCGTACATTATGGACGGGTTTACTTGTAAATGAACAGGTTTCAGCTGGAATAGCAGCAACAGCCAAGGACAATGGATGAAAAATATTCTCAGGAACAATATTAATGCGTTCCGATATTGATCTTTAATAATGGCGCAATTAGTACGAAGCCGTTGAAATTATTTATAGGCGAAAGAAGAGCAAGAATTCGTAAGAACGAGTTTCAGGTTTAATCGAATTATACGGGTGGTCCAAAAAATTACGTTCGGTATTATCAAACGAGAAAGATGAATTAGTATTATTTAATACATATGTACATATTTTTTATGTTAAGATATATTTACTTAGAATGCAAGAAAAGGCAAGTAAGATAGCAGAATAGTAATGAAATTATAGACATTAATTGTGCTAATCTGAAAGTAAATTATGGGATTATGCCGAGAAGCTATGTTTTCTGCACGACTTAACTTAAATGAGTCCGAAGATAATAATAATAATTCTTATTCGTATACTTATAATATATGACTCATACAGGATGGCCCTCTAGTGCGAGGAAGTCTAATATCTCAGTTAATATAGAAGATTAGAAAAAATGTTTGAAATACAAATTACTGTATTTGTACCTGTGCATATTTCCAAATAGTAGGAAATATACAGGCTGTTCAATTAATGTAGGGCAACATGAAGAATGTTTTTTTAAGCGGCACACTATGGATGTTAAATTCAGCATAAAGTATTACATTCACTACCGCCTTACCTTTTCATAGAAATTGCGGCGTTGTCAAGTTGTCCCGAAAGAATGAAAAATTAGTGAACGACAACCATCCAAATAACATTATTAGTGCGAATTTACGAAAGATATTTGGCTGATTCGAAGTAAAAGCGTAACTTAAAGGTCTTAGGTAGGTAGAAGTTTCGCTTCATGTACAGGATGTTTTTTTACAGGTGTACAAACTTCGCAATTTTGAAATATCAAAAACTTGTTTTTTTTTTAACCGATCACCCTGCATATTATTTTACCACTTGATAGAACTATTATATTCCGTTAAATTATACTTATACCATGAAACCCCTAAAATTGATAGTTTCTGAGAAAGTTGCAGTATTATTTTTTGAATGTACAAATATATAAGTAAACTGGGTGGCTTTTATTAACAAACAAGTATATTTTCCAAGCTGAAAATAAATATTCAAATATTGCGTTACAGAAATAAACCATTAAGCCCGTGGGCTGGCGCTGATACAACGAAATTTGAGAAAAATGCGCTTTAAATCGATGTCAACTCTTTTAGGCGATGCTCATACTCTTCATTTTCGAACAAAGCCATTTTGGTGCTTTATTCAAATATAAAGTTCCATCAAAATTGAAGAAACCGATCACACAGACACTCATTTAGATTTTATAAATTCAATTTCGTTAAAAATAGTAAGTTTCGAAAACCATATAACCCTTAAAATCGACAGCATCTGAGAAAATTGCAATTCTATTGTATTGTTATGGTACAAATAACGATTAAAAGATTTGAATAAGGAGATAATCAGTTTTATGTTTATTTTAAGCTTTTCACTTACAAAAAAGAAAATTAAATATATCTATTTAAATTACTTACAGTTATGTAGTGACGTGTGTTTGATATGTGCGTGTGTGTATAATCCTAATGTTTCCTTCTTTCCTCTTCTTGGTAAAATCCTCTTATTTTGGATCCCTTTGATCGTCTTCTCCAATTAAATTTCTTCGAATTACTTCTTAAAATCTTCCGACTGATTTAATATTCTTGACAATCGTTGGTGATGATTAACCTGGGCAAATATGCGGTAACAGCCAGAGGCGTGGCGAGCGCATAAAAGTTTACACATAAAATAGAAGGTAAGAAATAAATTAGAAAACGTGCTGAAACACTTACCGTTTTAAAAGTCTTCCATGAAATCACAAACTGGGTAACATCTGTTAAATATTTGAATCATTAGATATGTTTCCACAGCTGTTTCAGTTAAGTGAGTACGACGTGCGGAATAAATGTTTTTTAATGCCGAAAACGACCGTTCGACATCTGGTGATGTTATATTTGCATATTTAAAATAATCTTTGAAACAACTTAATGCATCTTCACCCGCACCTTCACAAATTTATCTTAATATAAGAAAATCGGAGTCTTTCTCTAAAACACTATCAAATTTTCGTATTACACACCAATTTGTTTCGCCTTCTACAGCGCATAACTGTGCGTGAACATCAATCACAATTTGAACAGAATCCACTAACGACATCGAAACATTTTGTAATTTTTCTATTCCCTCCGCAAGTCCGAAGTAATTGTGAATAGTTTGTAAATCTCTTTTATCTTGAAATATTTCCTGGCTTTTCTTGATTGCTGCAGCTTCTGTCGGATTGAATTTTAGTATAAATAATATAAAAAAATATTTGTTGTAGTAAAACGCAGCCTGCAACCATGGTTCCCCAACGTGTAACAATCGGCTGTGGTGGTTCAGGTAAATCAGGACATAGTTTGTGAAATAGTCGGGTAAGTTTCGGGGACTTTAGAAACACTGCCTTTGTACTAGCAATCAATGCACTTACTAGTGGAAAACAGTAAGAATCGTTTGTGCCGCAAGATTTAGAGTATAGATTTTACATGTTACATGTAAGAAGTTACCACTGTGTTCTTTAAGAGATCGGCCCAAAGAACGCATGTTTGTGGCACCATCACTCATAAACATTAAAAGTTGCTTAGTTGAAACTTCAAATTTATTCAATGACTTCAACACCACCTTTAATCGGCAGTACAATTTATAACTCTTTTGGAAGCAAGTAAGGAGGAGGATGACGGTCGATGTTGTTCCATTGTACGTACCATTACATTAACCACAGAATGTTTTTGACGATCTGTTGTTTCGTCCACACACACCCACAGTTTTCTATCCTTCAATTCCGTTTTTATTCTTTTTTCTATATGTTCATGAGCAAATGGCACTACATTTCGTATCGATGTCCGACTAGGTAATTTATAGTCCGCATATTTATTCCAGAAGCAGACAAATGCTCCTTTGTCTTGTAAACGAAACGATAAATTACATAAAATAAGTGTAACACATAAATCAAATGTAAATTTTTCTTGGTCTCGAGATCCTTATTTTCCCAGACAAAGACTCATTCAATATAAACTGTTGCATTCTGTTGCTTAGATAGGATTTCATCAGGGACAAAGCAGATGCTTCCAAACCTATGGAGTCTCATAAACGTAGTAAAATGTGATTTACTCTATCGAAAGCCTTACTAAAATCTAGCAGCACGAGAATAGTAATTCCGCCATGATCAGTTGCTCGCAAGACATCATCGACGATGTGAGTCAGTGCAGTAGTGCCACTGTGACTCGGTCTAAACCCCGACTGACACATGGGCACACTTGTGCCTCATTGACAAAGAGCTGTAATTGTTGTTCTAGACATCGTTCAAATGTCTTGGAGAAAGCCGGCAATATACTGATTGGACGAAGGTCCTTAAATCTTTTAACATTGGACGTTTTGGGAATTGGTCTAATAAGAGCAGATTTTCACAACGAAGGATATGTGGATATTTCAATACATTACATGCATATGTATCGCGTAATTCATCAGTAAGGGAACACAAATCTTTAACAGTCTCATATCTAAATTATCAACACCGCGTTGCGTTTGAGCTCAATTTATTCAATGATGTCGTTATATCCAAAGAGGTAAATGAGGGTGACAAAAGAATTCGCTAAAGTCGCGAAATATCTATTTAACATCTATCAACAATTGTCAACAAAGTAGGCAATGTTCGTAAATACAGTTTATGAGAGGAAGTAACAACCATCTACATCTACTTGACACCTACATAATAATGATTTCAGGAAAAAGTTTCTGCAGATAATTTCCCATTACTAACTAAAATACTTTTTGGAACGCCAAAACATATGACTCAATTTCAGAGTAGATACCGAGGCCTTGAATCTCGACAGCTTCTCGAACTAGATGCCATACATAATCCTTTTATCTAATAACTTCTAATGTTCATTCATTAGTCATAATTATTCCCCGATGAATAATTCATAGCGACGATAGAGCCGTAGTTAATTCCGGGTCTATTGATCAATCAGTCTGGCACGTTCGTCTACAAGCTTACAACATACATATAACGCACGGAGCACCACACACATGTTTCACAGAAACCTGTCCGCTCCGGGCGATACGAAAACTATACTACCAACGTGAAAAAAATGACTCACCATAGAATGGGGGTTACCTTTACGTATCTATAGACGAGACGGGCGAATAATGAAATATACAACGCTGAAAAAAGCAGAATTGCCTGTACGTCATAGTCAGTTTCACGGGAAAAATAGTAATTCTCCGGATTATGATGCAGTTTTCGTATTATCCTTTCCATCATCAATAACATAGCGTAAGGTATACGTCGTCGCCTGTGTGTGTACGTATATCTAAAGGCCACCTCATCATAATCATGTTTTTATCGTTTTGTGGCATTGGCGTGTTCTTTAGGAAGGTCAAGGAGGTGTTATAATTTCCAATATTGCTCTGACTTCTAAGAAACTTTGAAGTGATTATATGTATTGAAATGATACAAATGTACACGTATTTTACTAAGTATTCATGAAATTGTTTTCTGAATATTTCTGCAACTCTATACTAATCCAATACGATTTCATGACTTTAATGGCTCTTCGTGTGGTTTTGAGAACCACAACTTCCGTTCATTCCATCAATTTAAGGGCGTTGTTTTGAGGCATACTCTAAAATTCCAGGTTTATTTTTTATATTTAAGTAATACGGCAATATAAGCAAAATTTCAAGGTTATTAAGATCTTCCTTTGTTATCTCCTTTTAGAAATCCATCTACATCGTTGAGGGTTTATATATTTAGTGTATCCGTTAATTCTAAATGAAGGAATATATTTTAATTCATACTGCTAAAGCTCTGACAGAGACGAGATTACAAGATTATATCTATGTTTGAAAAGTTTCGAAAATAATTTAAAAGATATTCACTATTTATTGATGGTTTCTACGACATTTCTTAATATCGGACTATGTGCTTATATTTTTATATAAAAGTCTAATTGAATAATATTGAGTTTAATCATTTTGTACTTATATTGAAACTTGGCAAAATTTATTTCTTAATTTTGTTTGCTGTGTATTGTTTTATATTATTGTATAACAAAAATGCTTATATGTGTGAGGCCGGACGTAAAGTTTTCACCAAAATATAAATTGAAAGGGTACTTCAGGTTTTTCACTTTTGTGTCAGTGTTATGGCATACTTTTCATTTAACAGCAGGTAAGTATGTTTATATGCTAGTTGTATATACGCAATCTTTCACTACCTTGAAAGCAACTTAGTTCAAGTGAAATATACAGGTAATTTTATTATTTCAGTTATAGACCGTGTGGTATTTAATTTCTCTTTTTAAATTTCTAACATTCCTCAAGTAATTGAGCAAGATGTTTATAAGCTGTTCACTGCATTGATTCTCTTAGGAAGCACTTGTGATGGGAGTAGTTGAAAATCTTATATCTTTTAAACTTTTGCTATAATTGTAAACGACGAAGCATTGGCTATTACAGGATGCTTTGTAGATCAGATTTTACACATTTTTATAACGCAGAAATGAAACCATCGTTACGTGAATTTGTCAAAAAAAAGGCGGAGTAATAAAAGCATTTGCATATGTTCAAAAGTGAAGCCAACATTAAACGAAAATATTTGCCACCAGTGGTACAAGAGTAGAGACAAAGCAGAAGTGAACTTTGTTTCTAATCCTAACTCATTTGAACCCTTGCTTGGCGGTTGTCGCAACTTGTGCATTTGGAAATATTTTTACCGCATGTGCAATATGCCTCCAATATAAAAGGACAGCGTAGTTTTCATGTTCTTGTGTTTAGTCTTATTTAATTAAGATTTTGCGTATTTTTTTTTTTTAACCCATTAAGGATACATTGCTGGTGGTGGACGTAAAGTAGAATTTTTCTAAAAAATCGGTGTTATGTTGGTTTCACCTTGGCATCCAGAGAATAGCGTGTGACACTGCTTTTAGTACTCCGAATATTTTGGTCTTTGTGTACTGAGCAAGGCGCAGGTGAACTCAACTCGTCACCAAATATTAATGAGTATATAGTTTTTGTTTCAACTTCATTAGAGAAGTAGCTAAGGAAATATTTACTTTGGACTCAACAAGTTGCATAAAAAGGTGGCTTACAGGGGCAAGCTTTCCTTTGGAAGAAACACATTTGAGTAAAGCATAGATGGCAACGTAAAAACCTCTCGGAGTTCACTGAAACCATGTTAATATGCCAGTTTCAATAAAAGCATTAGTATTGATGGACTGTGAAGCAAGGATTTTAAACATTTGATGATATTATCAATGTTGGTTTCGTGCTTCAGTATTTGCTAAAGATGTTGTGTTGTTGTTGGGTTAAGGAATGCACCTTACACTTCTAGACATAGATCAGTATAACCATTATCTGACGCAACTAAAATTCTGCTGATTCCAGAGGTATTCCAACCGCCGGTAAGGATTCTTAACTTTCCAAAATCGTATTGACCAGGGACGTGCCAAGCTCTTTTGGCGTCGTCGTATTGAGCCAGAAATACTTTGCTCATAACTTGTTTTCACAGCTCAAGTATTTACTTGAAGGAAAAAGAGGCTGAAAATTGCTAGGCAACTTGTTATTCTATAAACCTTGATATTAATATATTTCATTTTTATTGAACATTTTTGTGGAGTTTCAAAAAAAAAAGTGAGTTAGCAGCTGAAAGACCTTGTCCATATGGACGGGAAGCCCCTGGTGTTGACACACTGGTATAAAATCTATGGTTTTATTTTGTTCGTAATTAAAAGCCAACCGTCTCGGCTGGGGTTTGAATCCACGTCGAATCATAAGATAAGTAAGCTAACCGCTCAACCACCGAGACGGTCTTAATAAGACCGTGGCATGCGATAAATTAATTCACAATTTTTGTATCTCCTGGGAACATTCATCTGACGCCTATGTATCACCAGCGCACGTATACTATCGAAAGGCCATCTCATCATCGTAATCATCATCTTCATCTCTTCGTATAGGTAATCATAATGATCATTGTGTGGATCGCGTCTCGAACGGCAATCCTTGACCTTGACTCTACATATTTCATAAAACGCCCTCGAAAAGTATGCGAATTCCCGTCGGAATGGTATAGAAAAAACACACCGACATTCTCGGGCTATTAATAATAACATACGTTTGTCACACTCTCGCTGGCCGCCAGACAAAGACGGTGGTATAAAAACGATCGGTGGTGGATAGAGAAAAAGAGCGTATTCCGATGCAATGTCGCTCGCGGCCCGGTCCGGCCGGGTTCGACCGATGCGCGCTGGAACGCAGGGTTTTCTCTCGGATTCATGCCGTGAATTATCGCTTTGTTATTTATGCTATTTTAATTAGTTGTAATTGATTGAAAATGTGAATTTATTATTGTGAAAAATTAATGAGTCTGGAATATTTGGTTTCGTATTAGATGGCAAAAGAAATTTTTAATACATATTCATAAATTGCTTTGGAAAAATTGGCAACAGTTTATTTCAAAATTTGGGTCTTTTATAACATGAGGAACAATAAGCCATGAACGAAATCTTACATTAAGCAAGAAATGTTCTTCAATCAGAAAATTGTTATTTGCCTGAACTGAATATCTTAGGATTCAACTTGATTTCTTGATTATTGTCTGTAAGTGTTAGTATCTTCGTTTCTGAATAAAATTTAAGTTGGGCAATAGTGTGCAATAAGGGAATGTCTTCTTATATCGATATAGATTCACTCAATAATAATATACAATACTCGAGCATTGTGGCACTGGAACACTGAAACACTTCACTATCGCCTTCACTACAACACCTCACTAACACACGTACGTTCCGATTGCTACGCTATCATCTTCAGCAGTAAAATTAAGCAGTTCAGTTTTACTTTTGAGGATAATAGCTTTGCTAGTGTTGCTGAAGTGCTGTGGTAATGGTGAAAGTTGAGTGTTTCATAGATTCGCTTATTTATTATTTATACGCAATTACGCTTTGTTTAACTTATAAATTATATGACTTCCTTCGCACTATAATGATTTAAATTATCAAATTTGTATAAAAAAACGAATTCAGTAAAACCGAGATAAAGGCAGTAATAAAAGACCAACTATTTTCAAGAAATCTACTTGGCATTGTATTGTGTATTTGTAAACACTTTGTCAAAATTACACATAAACATATGAGCAGAGAACGGCAAAATTATATGGGAAGACGTCAGCCGTCAGGACCGTATGCAGAGCATATGATGTACGCGGTGATTATTTCAAGATCGAGGAATCAAATGTTCTTATAAGAAATAAAGGAGATAGAGATAATCCGTTCCCATAACAAAAAAAATCACAAATTCATTTTATGTATTTTAAATACAACTGAACATATAGAAAATAAAGTTACGTAGAAAAATCAATAAAAGCTTTTAAGAAATAACTTCACTTACATACATTGCTTATAATAAGAACTCTTACTGGTGTATGGAAGTGGCTTTTTTATATATATTACAAAATTAGCGACGCGAAAGGTAAGACATTGTTTAACCGTAGAACTTTCGGCTTTGTTCTTTGAAAAAGATTTTACACAACGATAAAAGGATTTTCGGATAAAGTAAGAGTAATATTAACCATGAATTCAAGACAGATGCGAAGCGGTGAAATAGTGGGAAATTAACCACACAAACCATCGCATTACATTATATATAACTATCTCTTTCTAGCATGTGTACGAGTCGAGTGGAAATTCTGCCGAATCTGTAAAAGTTCTAAGCCCTGTCTCGTATCTTTCTTGTTTTTAAAAGTCCTCCCGATATTTATTAAAGCTTTAAATTATTATATAATGGTTGCTGTAGGTTTTAGTCATTAACTAATATTGTTTTAAAAATAATAGGAATAGTGGTTTATCAGCACCTATTCTTTTTTCTTATTAAACATAAATTATTTAATGCAGGAAAACATGGTCTCTTAACAGAGAAAAACACTGCCATAGCACTCTATGAATATGTGGACTGGATACTGCATATGCGAGAAAACAACAATGTTGTAAGCGGTCTATTTATGGACCATAGCTTTCGACAGCATGTTTCGGTGTATCCTGTTGCGAAAGCTTTGGTAGAGAATTGAGAGCATAAAGTGTTGGCTATCTGCACAAGTGGCGTCTCTGATTCGGATACTATGAGCGTTAGTGCGAGGATACCGCAGGGGAGCATTCTTGGTTCATTGCTGTTCGTAATATTTATTAACGACATCTTTGGGAACGGTGGCTCTAAGAATCAAAAAATCTATTATTTTACGTTGAATATTTACTTGCCCTGATTGATTCTGGAGTTGAATTGCTTTCTAGTACCAAAGAATGGCTACTGGCCAATAACCTAATACTTAATTCAACAAAAACACAAACAATTCTTTTTAAAAATAATGAGATAATAGAAACTCCCCGAAATGTAACTTCGAACAATAGTAAATTTAATTTAAACAATCACTGCTAGTTTTTGGGCATTATAATTGACCTAAACTTCAAATGGAATTACCATGTAAATTACGTATGTAATACACTCAACGGCGCATGCTATGCATTTCGAATTCTAAGTCGCATTGCAAATTTTGAAACAATAAACCTTGCATATGTAGTTTTTGCTATACTATACAAGTTCTTAAAACTTAATAAAATTGATGATATCAGAATTGTGGAGTACAAAAGACCAACTTTGCTCTGCATAAACCAAAACCGTTTTCAAATTGAGGGCAAGTATTATGAACGAGAGGGTACGGCGATGTGCAATCCGCTGTCCCCTTTCATAGCCAACTTGTTCATGAGTAAATTTGAAACTAGTTTGAAAAAGGACAACGTGTATTTCCCTAGAATTTGGCTTAGGTACGTAGACGGTATTTTCGCGGTTTATGATACGAAGAAAAGTGCTATTCCGAATTTCCTCGCAACACTAAATTCAAAATTCAAAAGTATTAAATTCACAGTAGAAGAAGAAGTGAACAATTAACTCCCGTTCCTGGATAGTTTAGCAATTAGAAATAATAAAAAACTGGAAATAGACATCTATGGAAAGGAAACAAACACTGATGGATACATTATGTCCGACTTCAACCTCTGCGGACAACGCGATTAGCTTCTTAATTAATAGATTGGTGAAGTTACCCTTGAGTAAAGGTAGGTAACAAGAGCAAAAATTCATAAAAAATCTTATTTACAACAGTCCAACATAGGTTTTATGTTAGAAATTCCACGACCTTAATCCCAACAGTAACCCGTGATAAGAAATTTGTGAAACTTCCCTTCCATAGAGTATCGAAAGGTATTAGTAAAGTTTTAAGGGAGAAGAGTAGGTTTCAGTTCGCGAAACACACCTAAAACACCCGGACATGAGAGAAAGGTCGGGAATTTACAAAATTGCATGTGGTGATTGTGATAAAGCCTATATTGGTCAAATCAAATGAGCGATAGGTGCTAGATTCAATGAACACATTAGGTGTTACAGGTACGGAAAGATAGAAGCGTCAAGTGTAGCATAACACATAAATGATGCCGGACATAATATTAAATTAGAAAATCTAAAATTGATTAAAAACGTGATTTCGCCGCTTGAACTGGACGCCTATGAGACTATTTACATGAATAAGAATGCAAACCTAATCAATAAAGAGAAGGGACCTTTATACTTTTCCTGTCTTTTCGATTTATTACGGTAGAGGTCAGTGATTTATGGTTGTGCTATAACAAGAGCGTCGATGCTTTCGTGTTTCGACATATGTCCAGTATTTAGTTGAGGGGTATAGGCGGAAAGAACACAAATTTGACGGATAGAAGGGACATAACCGTTGTCTCACTCGATTTTTATTTTTATTAGGGTGGGATGGCCACATGTCTTGCATTTCGTGGTGACAAAACCTTTTCCACCTTCTCTCCTTATTTTAACTTGCTGTTTAGTCTAATGGGCAAAAGTAGGTACTTGTATATATTTTTTCTTGAAGAGTAGGAATAGAGCGGGTACGTTAGATTTAATGTATGTTCTCTCACATCAATCGGTACGCAGTTGAAGATGAAGACCCACGTGTCTTCGAAACGGCCTTTCGGAGTTAATTAATTATTTGTGTGGTGCGGAGTGTGCCGAGAATATTGTTGTTTGCCACACTACTCCACAGTCCTTGCTATCATTATTTATGGTGAAACTCATCTGAATTGGGTCGAATTTTTAATTTACAAAGGAGGGCAGTGCGCGCGATGCTGGGTCTAACCTCTAATGCATCCTTAAGATCGTTGTATTTAATTTTCACAAAAAGACACATAAAATGGAGTACGACTTTTCTTGATATAAGCCACCAAACCCAGAAAGAAAGTATATCCTACAGTTACACTAAATTACATCATAATTTATTGAGTACAACGAAACTGGAAATAAACATAGACATATTTAAAAATTTAGTGTTTTTTTCCGTCAATAGTACTTAATAATTTAGCTGTTTATATTGTATATGTGTGCTTTATATTAATGCTACTTCTATTTTCACGTGGAAAAAGTATAATTATTATTATTAATCAACTTCTTTACTGATATTAATTATTAATAAGGCAACGAGGAATGTAATTCTAAACACTCTGAATCACCTGTACGTGGTTGTATACTTGTGTAGGATTTGAGAGTGAATTTGTTTCTCTGTTCTTCTGAATGAAATACTATTTTCATTCGACTATTTGCGGTCGTGCTTATTTTTCAGCGCAATTGAAGATCGCTGTTTAAACTATGAGACGGACGGATTAAGGAAGTTTTACCAGTAGTGACTGTTTGTAAATAAAATCTAAGATTGATTGTTTATTATTTTCTTGTAACATTGGTAGCGCTGAACATTTCACCGCCGGCGCTGATGAATGATTTGCAAAAACATGGCTCAACAACTTTCATGGAAGTAATGCTGAATTTATTTTCGTAACGTTTGCAACTAAATAAAAATGCAGTAGGTCGATAGTGTATATTTACGAAGAAATTCAGATTGAAACGAAATTGACGTCTGGAGAGCTTTTTTGTTAGTCAAACAAATTGTCTATCATTAGCAAATATTTAATTCATGGTACTGTAGCGGTCGGTGCAGTTTACATAAGACTATAGTTGTTATATGTGTATTTTTTACGTTCTATGGAGAATTATACGTAGTTAGCAGGGACTGAAAATTCTTCACATATTTTATAAACTAATGTAGGCGTAATTTAATATAATTATTTATATACATATGTCTTATGTCGTTCCACGTGTAGAAGATCATGTAACTTTTGCGCTCGCTTTATTTGAACTACAATTTCATCCTTTCATCCAATATACAAACATTTCGTGAAAAACGACGAGAATTTCAAAATTACAAAAGCCTACATTAACGTTGCCTTCTCGAGCGGTGCTTTATGTCTTTCCCGCCCGAAGGACTCCAAAAATGAAAGTATTAAATTCCCTAGCCGTGCGAGTCGTGTATCGGTGGAGGCAAGTTAGACGCCTAATGAAGCCATCAGGCGGCCTGTAATCAAAATACCGGCCCTCTATATTCCTCCTAAAGCCGTGAACGAATTTCGGCTTGGACTCGTAAGTGCCAAAACACGGCAGGTTCTACTCTATTATTACAGCTACTCTCGATATAATTAACTCGAAAATGTGGGGGTTGGTTTTATCCATAATATTTTAGAATAGTCTCCGAAATGGTCGGCCGAATGGTCTCGGAACGCCATCCGATTATTATGTTTTTGTGTGCTGGAGAATTGAAATACGTAACCAATGTAAATTTACTTGTTTTCGTAATTATTGTTTGTGTATTCTAGTAGACGAAATTAGATGCATATGCAATCAATATTTATTTAAAACATACATTTTTCCTCAAACAATGTATTTTTTTATTCACTTATTCTTGCAGAAAAATTCTTAAACATGTATATTACAATTATTTGGCACATCCACATTTTTGTAATAAATTTGAACAAATTAATTTATTACTGTTATTAAATTCACTAAGAAAATCTTCAATACTTGCGTACCATTCAAGTTTTAAGCAACCATTTCGCATGGTTAAGGTACGTTAATCAAAAAAAGAGATTTCCCCAGTTCCAAAATCCATTGTTTCAATATGAAATGCATTGCTGGGACACTATTGCAAGAAATTTACAGTGTGCCCATCTAGCGCATGGGCGGAAGATAGTTCCTTCCTTGGGCAATTTAAAGCAGAATACCATTTCAAGGCAGAGTGTCGAAAACAACAATCTAAGCGTAATGCCGAAAATGATGCAAAACACTAGGCCTTATATCCAGAAGCTAAAGATATTTTAGTTAAGGGTTGTGAAGATGTTTGGTTAGCAGACAGCGCCGCTTCAAAGCATATGGCTTCTCATAGAGAGTGGTTTATATCTGTTAAACCAGCCAACGATTTGTCTGTTCAGGTAGGAGATAATTGATTTGCGCAAAGTGAAGGAATACATTGTATGTATCTAACAATAAGTTGAGGATTTATTTTTCAATTGCAGCAGTAACAAGTAAACATTTGAAAGTAATTTTTGATAACGAAAGGATTCAGGTTTGTAATAAATATTTAATTGCTACAGGAACAAAATTAACAAATGTTTGTTATAAGATGCAATTTAAAATGTATAGTGCAGAACAGATTAATGTAGGTTCATCAAATGCGATTAAACATTAAACTGTGGCATGATAGATTGAATCATATAAATTTCCAAGCATTGAAGGTTATGGCTAACAATGGATTTTTGCTAAACTTGTATTTGAACAATATACATCATTTCTTCAGTGAATCTTGTGGTAAAGTTCATCGAAATACTTTTACATCAAATTTGCAGTCACGAGCTACTAAATCAGGAAAATTCATACATACGGACGTGTGTGGTGAGATGCCAGTTACTTCTGGTCGCTGGAGAAGATTAATATTTTGTTGCCTTTAAAGATGATAGCGATGATGTATTTTCAACATTTATTGAATTTGAAAAATTTGCAGAAAGCTGGTCAGAAAACGAAGTAAAAGTTTTGAGAGGTGACAATGGAATCGAATATATAAACCAGTATCTACATAATCATTTAAAAGCAAATGCAATTATTCTTGAAACAACCAGTTCATTCACACTGGAACAGAACGGAAAGGGATAATTATGCAGCTTGTAAGTGAGTTACCCCAAGACCTGCCAATACTACTGTATACACATTTAACCGTCGACCATGCAAGAGCAACCAGTCGTATGAACCAACATGTCGTATGAAAATGGTTTGAGAAAGTGCCTTCATTTCAGCACAAATTTGGATATCAAATATTTGTTCATATTCCATAGCAACTCCGGTCGAAATTAGAAACCACATTAAGAAAGATGGTAGTGGTTGGTTACAATGATTATGGTTCAAACTGTGGCTATTTGATTTGCAAACCCGTAAGATAACAACATCTAGAAATGTTACTTTTAATGAAGATTTGGCACATGTTGAGGCGAACAATACACACGGACATGCAACTTTCGAATGGCCTATTCAGTCGAATAATGAAGAAGTGGAGGAAGAACATCCTGTTGTACAAGAAGTTACTGAAGGTTCCGAAGAAAATGATGATGGCCCAATAGACAGAAGCAAATTTAGGAATGGAGAAAACGTTCAACCATCAACCCGTTTCGGTGATGATTATGTAGCGCGTTCTGCAATCGTTGAAGAACTTTAAACGTCTCAAGAGGCCTTGTCGTGAAATGAATCATAACAGTGGCAATATGCTATGGAGACACTTTTGTTAAGCAAAAATAATATTAGCGTTGCCCGATAATCGCAGTTATTGGATGTGAATGGATATATCGAATTGCACCAAATGACACTATCGACCGTTATAAAGGTAGATCGTGTGCAGAGGAATACTCTCAGAAAGCCGGAATTCACTATACTGAAACGTTTTAACCCGGTATAGGATATGACTCGATTAGAGTTCTTTTAGCAATGGCTGTCATAAAAACATGGACATGAAACAATTTAATGTCAAGACGGCATTTCTTAACGGAACCATCCAAGAAAAAATATACATAGACCAGCCGAAAGAATTTACTCAAAATGAACTCCCTCTTGCTTGCAAATCACAGAAAAGTATTTATGATGAGTACTCTAAAACTGTGGCACTGGAACACTGAAACAGTTCACTAAAACCCTTACCACAACACTTAATTCGTACTGGACGCACGTTTCGATAGCCAAGCTATCATCATCAGCAGCAAGACTGAACTGTTCAGTTGTTGAGTTCAGTTTTGCTGCTGATGATGATAGCTTGGCTATCGAAACGTGCGTCCAGTACGAATTAAGTGCTGTGGTAAGGGTTTTAGTGAACTGTTTCAGTATTTATGATGAAACAACTACTTGAGGTTTTCGTCATAATCTTAGATGCAATAATTTTTTTCTGTGCGTCTTCTAAAGTTTATTTTTTAAACCATATACCAAGGTATTTTGAGATACTAATGAGTATCTCAATGAATCAGTTTTACCAGATGCACAAGTATGCCCCAAGCTTAGCTTAAGATATTCATACATAAGTATTTCTAATAGTATACCGACAAAAATCACAATTTAATAGATACATGATCTGATTATTTAAGCGATTTCATGAAGTTAAGACCCTGGTTATAAACAAATTGATATTCCCTTGTTAGCTTTTTAAAGCTTTGTATTGAATTGTTATCATGTTCAAGGTAAAAGCGCGATTTACGATCCGTAAAATAAGTAAAATAACCATTAGCGACCTTCCGCGAAAACCGTAAACCTGTGATTTGCAGCCGGATTTTATGTACGCGCTGGTTTTAGCGCATCTATGCCCATAGATAATCGGGAAAGTCGTCTTCCTCTTCGACGACGCGGTAGATAGTAGGTATAGTAGCGATGCACTTCGTTTCATTAAGGGTCGGCGACTAATTGAACAATGAATTAAGGAATCCCGGTCCGCCTGTCAATTATTTACAATATAATCGCCGCTAAACTGGGGTCGCACAATCGCGTGGAATTATAATTGCTTATACGGACCGCGGGTATAATATCTTCCTGGCCGCAATTTCGATAACGTAGCATTTTTAAAATACGCCAAACAGGTTTATACCGACGCGAAAATCTACTCATCAAGAGATTCGTCCGTTGGCTAAAATATTTGTGATTGTATGGAGACCACTAGTAACATTGCTGGTGAAACTGCGCAAAATGTATCCACGGCACTATTTTATAGTTGTTGAATTTATAAGATTTGCACTAATGTTGTATATAACAGCACTAGAAGGGTTCGCTTATGTAGCCTTTGTGCCTTTATGAAAAACGATAGAAAATGAAAACACACGAATAACAATAACACATGCGTTTTATTCAGTGTAGTGTCATCAAAAATATAGCTTGTGTTGGTAAACTGAAAAGTTGCCATTTCTTCATTGGCGTATTTATATAATGTGAAATTATTTATGTTATTTAGTTTATTGAGTATTTTAATTAACATACAGTGTAGTGCAATGAAAGCACTACTGACTGTATTTCAGTACTAGAAACTTTAAAATGTTATTTATTACTCTATAATAAGAAAGTATTTTAAAATAACACAGCAAATATATGAATAGATAATAATAATAGTAATAATAGTTTATTACATGCCCAACAGATATTACATCCAAAACGGACAGTAAAATAGAAAAGATAATACGTGTGAACATACAATAACAAAAGAAAATATATATAAACGAACATATATCAAAATAAATTTCGAAAATCAAAAGAAAATTAAACATTATTGAGAATAAGATTATTAATATAAATCGAGGCCAAGTTGATTAAAACTTCTTGCTGTGTGGACAAAAGGTGCTCGCCACAGTACGTTCGTCCGCGCAGTGGGAATACGTAGTAATTGGTTCGATCTTGTTTCCAGACGTGGCACGAGGATATCAACTCTGGGGAGTAAATCAGGTGAGTCGATTTGGTTGGTGATAATATTCTTCATAAATGTACCACTAATGTTTCTTCTTCTATCGGCAAGTGTAACTATGCCATGCCTTTCAATCAACTCATTGTAAGGAATTCTATGGACAGGATAACGACCATCGATCTTATAAGATAGATATTTCAAGAATTTACGCTGAATCTGTTCGAGAGCATTTATTTGAATATCATAAAACGGGTACCAAGTAACGGATGCGTATTCAAGTTTAGAGACAACGTAAGCATAGAGGCCGCTGACGTAACCGCCGAGACATGGCTGGAAAAAGTAAATTTCTCATCATATATTACACCTAAGTCTTTAATAGAAGACTGGCGAGCAATATTAGTATTGCTGATGCGATATTGAGAATCGATTACATGTATCTTTTTGTGATAGATAAGATCATCTAAGCACCAGGAATAATTTTGTCGAGATTACTTTGCAAAAGGACAACGTCATTGGGTGACTTAATGGTATGGTAAATCTTAATATCATCGGCGTAGGCTAATACGGGGCAGTTGATGGATTTGAGAAGATCATCGATGTATATATTAAAGAAGAGAGGGCCAAGGTTCGAACCCTACGGTACCCCAGAGGTTGAGTAAAAAAGTCGGGACTTAAAGCCATTAAAATAAACATAATTAATCCTGCACAGAAGATATGATCGAATTAATTCCAGAAAGTCTTTGCCGATGCCGAAAACACTCAGTTTTTCCAACAAAATACGATGGTCTATGAGGTCGAACGCACGTGAAAGGTCGGTGTAGACGACATCCAATTGGCCACCCCCATCGACAGTTTCAGCTATTGCTTGTGAAATTTGCGTAAGGTTGGTTGCAGTAGATCTGTGCGACATAAATCCATGTTGAGATGTAGAAAGCTGGGATCTCGTGTTATGGGAGATGCGCTTATAGATTAATAATTCAAAGACTTTAGCAAAAGAAGAAATTACAGCAACAGCTCTGTAGTTGTTGATGTTGGAATTATCACCCTTTTTAAAAATTGGCGAGATTCTAGCCACTTTCCACATATCAGGCAAAATAGACGTGCGTGGGGCTAGGTTGAAGATTATAGCTCAAGGAGTAGCAAAGATAGAAGCACAGTCCTCAATAAGGAAACAGGAAATGTTATCATCACCAGCTGATAATTTGTTTCTTAAACCTTTTGTACACTGAATAACTTCATCTTCAGAAACAAACTGTAAACATAATGGCGGTAAGTTAGAGGCTACGTCTGGTAGATCACAGACCAAAGACTCGGGCAAGGAAACACTAGAGAAAAATGAGGCGAAAGCATTGACTATCAGTTCCAGGTTAGTGTATTCATTAGCAATCTCGTAAACTTTTCCGGGAATTCTGGTAGTATCCTGTTTGGAATGCGTAAATTGCCAAAAGGTACGTGGATCGGTCATGAGGCTAAGTTTACTACGTTGAACGTATGAAGTGTAAGCTAGATTAATCTCCATCTTAACCAACTTGCGAAGTCTCCGAAGCTCCATTTTGTAACGATTATTTCGTGTTGTTTTCCATTTTTTGTGATAATAGGCTTTTAGTTTTAGGTTTTTCTTAATTGCAGGAGAGAACCAACGAGGAAAGTAGCTATTATGATATGAGCTCAGCAAAGAAACAGATAGATTTAAAATATCGTATAACTTGCGGTAAAAATCTTGAACGGCCAAATTAACATCCCGATGATTTTCAAGGAATAACCAATTAGTTGTAAGTAAATCAGAATAAAGCTTATAGTAATTAGCTTTGTGAAAATTGTATCTGAGGTTATTACTGGAAGGAAACGGATTGACATTGGGAGGTTTAGCATTATGAATAGTAATATCCAGAGCGGAATCGTGATTGTCCTCAATAACAAGAGGAAGAGAGTCATGCAAAATCTCCACTTCAGACTCAAGACTACACAGTACCAAGTCCAAAACTCTATTATTGCAATTAAAAGTATGGTTAAATTGACGTAAGTTTAGGGATTCCATGAAGAATAAGAATAGATTTAATTTGCAATCAAAAATGGTAGGTATAGATACGAAGTTAGGTAAGTTAGAATCACCAATAATGACGACATGCTTATTGGAAATAAAGATTTCGAGCAGGTCAAAGAGGTATTCAAAAGAGACGAAGTCCAAATCCGAGCGAATATAAACTAAAACCAAATAGTAGTAATCAGGATGACATGCAATTCTTGTAATAAGTAGATCAACTAACGGAATTGATGTCTTAAATAGCGAAGTGTCAATAATATCGAAAACAATGTCATTTGAAAAGGCCATCAAAACGCAACCCCCTATTGACCTGCCAGTATCAATAGAGTCACGATCACAACGAACAACAAAGTAAGAAGGAGAAAGAAACTCATTATTAGATATTGAAGTACAAAGCCAAGTTTCAGTAAAAAGTAGAATATCATGATGTGACGAAAAACTAGCGGTCAGCAAACTACTAGTTTCACCGCGAAGACCGCGAACATTTTGATAATATAAATGAAGGTGCGAGCATCTGCTGGGCATCTTTAGTTTAAAGTAGAGACAATTCGGGGGATACCATGTATATATTTAATCTTTAGGTAATTTTCTCCATTATTTTTGCGCTCGGCAAGCTCAGCTTTAAGACTTCTATGTAGCTTTAACTCGAATCTGAGTCTTTTAATAGTTAGGCTTTATTTAGAACTTTAAATACAGAGTCCGCAGAAGGAAGAGTGATTTTTAGGAGTCTTTTAGAATCTAACTTCGTACTATCAAACTTGCCGAGCCTGCCAGTTTTGAAACCGGAGACATAAAACAGATAGGGTGGGGTTTGAGGAGGCCACAGTAAGAGAGGCCATTCCATTGGTGGAACGGGAAGGTATGAGCATTCGCCAAGCAGCAAAAAGAAAGGGGCTGTATTTTCAAACACTCAGCAGATATGTTCGTAAATTCAAAGATAATCGTAATGTACGAATGTACCCTAATTATAGTCAGACAGCTTTTTACGCAAGAGCAGGAGAAGGAGATCTCTAACATGCTCAAAGATGTTCTATGGCCTATGTAGGGATGATACACGTCGATTGGTTTATGAATGTGCAATACAAAATAAAATAACTGTTCCCGCAAAATGGTATATAATGAGGGGAGCATCAGTGGCATGGTTGAAAGGGTCATTCCGCCTTATCTCTCAGAACTCCTGAAGCTTGCAGTCTGTTGAAAGCCACAGGTTTCAATCGGTTTAATGTTGAACAATTTTTTAAGAAACTACAAGAGGTGTTGCAACGTCACCCTTCCTTTAAGGATGGAAGTCGCATATATAACTTGGACGAAACAGCCACTAGCACAGTTCAAAAATTAGCAAAAGTATTCGCACCTAAGGGTGCCCGGCAGGTTAGCAAGGCTGCAAGTGCCGAACGTGTAACAACCATAACCACGTGTTACATTGCTGGAGCTCCTGGAGCTTCTGTGGTTGCTATCCCTCCGGCTATGGTTTTTCCGAGGGTGCATTTTAAAGAATTTATGACTAATGGCGCTCCGCCTGGGACTCTGGGATTAGCTGCTAAGGGAGGATGGATGACTACAAAATGTTTTGTCCAGGTTGTGCTTCACTTTATCAAACACACTTGCAGTTCCAAAGAAAATTCGACTCTGTCAACTATGGATAATCATTTAACTCATATTTCCATCGAAGCAATTGACATTTGCAAAGAAAATTATGCGACAGTACTGACTATACCACCACACTGCAACCTCTCGATGTAGGTATTTTAAAACCCTTACAATGCAGCTGTAGATTCATGGATGATGAGAAACCATGGACAAACATTTTCTATTTGTAACGTTGCTGCTTGTGTTGGAGTGGCGTATCCTCGAGCTATGACCCCAGTAAATATCAGAAATGCTTTCAGAGAAACAGGAATATTTCCATTTGATAAACTCGTGTTCACAGATGAAGACTTTCTATCAAGCTCAGTTACTGACAGACCACAAATTTCTGAAGCTGAAGCAAACAACAACGCACATAAACCAGACGCTTATGCTGTTCGTTCAACCTCAGCACTGAATACCGATAACACTCCAACATTCACAGACCCACAAACGTTTAAAGAGTTTTCAAATGCACCACCAAGGAAGGATGGTCAAAAAACAAAACGACGCAAGGAAAAATGCATGATCGCGACGGGCACTCCAGAAAGATTGGAACTGGTGAACAACAAGAAAAGTAGGCCTAATACAGGTCCCAAAGGAAAACAAATTAAGAAGAAATTATTTGCAAATGAAAAAGAAGAACTCTCTTCAGAAGGAAGTGACTGCGAAATTGAATTACCGGACTGGAGTGGCGATGAAGACTATGTAGCCAATGATATTGATTGCGACAATTTTAACTGTGAAAACTTGGACCGGTTGCCAGTTCCTGGTGAATATGTGTTACGTGGAGTTTAAATCAAAACAAAGTGTTTATTATGCGGGAAAAATTTTATCATGTCCATTAAAATTAGATTTTGAGATAACATTTTTCAGAAAAAATGTTAAATGTCAGGACAAATTTATAATGCCCGATGTTACAGACACTGCATTAGTGAACAAATATGATATTAAGATGATTCTATCGCCTCCTACGGCCCAAGGCACAACTAAAAGACAGCAGTGTATGTTAAAATTCGATATTAACTTTGATTCGCTGAATGTTAAGTAAATAATTTGTTCACGTCTCACTGTACCGACCCAGGCTGGTACAATGAGACAAAACATAATTTTGTAATAAAGTTTTGTATTATTTTGTTCATTGAGGAGTTTAACATTTTATTTTCTATATATATACATGCATGTACTTTGTATTAAATTTAGAATACAAAATTCTTATTTTTACTATACCATTTGATGAAGCAAATTTTTGTCTCACTGTTACTACCTCTTCCCTACATTTTGTATATGAAACGAGTTACTTGTTGAATGTATGTTTACATTTTAATTTTACATTTGAAAATTAAAAGTACAAGGGCTTGTACTTCCCAAATGTAATTTTACAAAGGAATTTTACTTCCTAAGTGTAATTTTTCTAATGAATTTTACTTCCCAAGTGAAATTTTACAAAAGAATTTTACTGTAAATTTTGTAATTCCACATAAAGCATAGCACTGCATTATAATTTTACATTTACATTATGATGTAATTTGTACCATTTCTGGATTCCGCGCTGGAACCACATCGTAAAGCTGCTATACTGCCGATGTTTGTTCTACTTTTGTGAGATATCTTCTGGGCTTTTGCTATTGCTACATGTTCACGCTGGCTTTGCAATTGCTCAGTCATAAAATAGTAGCATCAGCAAAAGGAGAAACCCTGATGCAGTTGATGAAGTTCATTCATTATCGGTAGGTAGTTTTAGATACACTCGTTGACAAACAGAAAGACCACTCAACGAGCTCACAGTCTTTCGCGTGGGTATATACGCTTATGTCGGCTTCAAATCCTCAGGTGAGCGGTCATTTTGCTTGTCGGCGAGCGTACTTGTAGCAATGCGTCAATAATACAGAAAACAAAACTATGTCATGCAGTGAACGCATTTATCAATCGCACTGCAATACTTGTCAAAATAAAACTTGAATAACATAAAATCCTTGACGGATAACATGAGTTCATAATTAAGTTTATAATAAGATAATGTACCTAAACTTTCCTTTTAAATATTAGGTAAAAGTGGTAAGTTAAAAATGAATTTAGTACTAAGGTTATTAGTTAAATTTGGAAGTTTCGAATTTTTCAGAATTTCAAAATCGAATTCTCACTGTGAAGAAATTTGAAGTCGAATTTGAATTGGAATTTCGAATTTGAAGTTCGGATTTGATATTTGAAATTCAAATATCACACAAATACTGGTTTTTAAATAAAAAAAAATTGCATTTTCTTTTATTCTACATAGGGGAAGATGGTCTAAAATGGCATACCACTTTTTAAAATCACTGTATTGTGCGCCTGAAAAAAGTATTTTCAAAAACGAATAATGTTTTAAATGGTCTATTTATACAAGTTTTAATAACTTGTAATAAAGATGTTATCAAGCTGAACACTTTTCGAAAAAAAATATTTAATAGGCGGTTGCACTATTCAATTTATCCCCACGACTATGGGTAAAATGGTATACGCCCGTAAAATATAACAAATGTCAAGAAACTTAAGTGCTATATTTCTTTTTTGTAATTACTCTAAACACATACAAAAATACTTATTTTCTAAACGAAACAGAACTTTGAAATATTAGAAACTCAACAGAAATTCTCTAATGCTAAGAACATAGGGCAAAATGGTATACACCACTGACAAACGTCGCAGATGTAAATTTTGATTTTAGGACTAACCCTTACACAATAAACGTGTGCCCACTCTTTGCACCTACAACATTTTATCCACTGTTCCCCTGCTTTAGAGTTGGAAAATGCTTCACAAAACAAACAAAATGCGTCTCGTCATTTTCTGTATTCTTAAATATTCCACCTTGCAATTCCACTCCTTCTTCATAAGTGTTTTTCTACTTTCTTTTGCTTAATTTCTGCTAAGTAAGGACTACTGGCTAGTATTGTAGGTGTTTTCTTATGTTTTCTGGTTGAGGAATTAGATGTGGATGGCATAGGACTTATTATTATCAGTGGTACAAAATCGTTATCATTTCTGCTCCCAGCTTCCAACCTACGCTCATTAATTGCATTGCATGCTTTATCAGAATAAGTTTGCACTGCTGTTGATATTGCTTGTGTAGCTTGCAGTGATTGTGTAGTTACTGAATCAGGTTCGTCTGTTGTGCTTGAAGGTGCAAATAAGTGTTCAGGAAAAATGTCGGGATTTATTGGCCACAAACCAGTGTTTCTGAAACCGCTGGCTGCGTTTTCAACAGTAGCTGCTTTTTCATATGGTATACGGAAAATCCCAGCCATTTGCAATTGGGAAATCGGTCGCCCATCATTAGATCTATTTTTTTTGGTAATTTCCTGGTTTAAATAAGTTTTTAAAAGCGCAAAAAAGGATACATCAAGCGGCTGAATTCTATGGCTACAATGAGCTGGCAGACACAGCGTTATTATGCCATTTTCTTTGGCATATTGCAGAACCGACCAGTTTTTGTGGCTGGTATGTCAATCCATTACAAGTATCACTGGCGACTCAATAGTTGCATGACTAAACTTCTTAAAGTGGTGCATCCACTTAACGAAAATCTCACCTGTCATCCAACCCGATTCTTGAGGAAACCCATTGGAACCTGCCGGTGCTCCTTCCAGTAGTTCTTATTTCTAGTTTTTCCTTGGGAATATAAATGTTGGAGGAATATAATTTCCTATAGGATTTGTACAGCAAACGACTGTTACATGAATTCCCCTTTCAGCACCAGCAACAGTGCCCACTTGCTTTTTACTCTTAGCTGCAAATATTTTTGGTGGATTTTGGACCGTTGACACTCCTGTTTCATCCACATTATAAATTCGTTATAGTGGAATTTTGTATTTGTCGATAACTTCTTGGTATACTTTAAAAACTTTTCTATAACAGGCTTATTAGAAGCCATTGCCCATGCTAACGAAGTGTTCTCTGGTTTTCGTAGAGTAATATCAAAATGACGACTTCTGAAGCCTCTAATCTAGTCCCATCCTGCTCGTTTAGTAATTTTGTTAAATCTGTGAGGTATGTTATTAGCTTCTGCCTAATCGTAAACCAATCGTCTTAAATCATCACAGGTAATTCCAAACAACCGTTGTTCTAATACTTTAATATGCTCAACCAGCAACTGTTCTTGTGCATGTGTAAATGTTGTACAGAATCTATCAGGACCTTTCGCACAATGTTTAATATTTTTATTGACATCTGTAGCTCTTCTTCTCAATGTAGTGAACGGAACATTGAACGTTTTTGAAGCTTTCAGCCATCCCATTTGCTGATTCTGGACAGCTGTAATAGCATTTTGCATTGCATTTTTGGTCCAAGCCTGCCTATTAGTTTTTCTAATATATTTACCAACCATTTCTATAAATAGTAAATAGCCGTGTATGAAAAAGAAACACAATGATTTGATTTCAATTTCTAATACTGCATGACCATAGAACGGCATACTAGTTGGATAAAATGACATAGTATATGCCGTTTTACCCCACATATCTGTATGCCGTTTTACACGAAGGAGTCATTTTGTATATAACCTAATTTCTAAATTGCAATTTCAAAATTTTAATACGAGATTTGGAGTAATTTATGCATAAATATACAGTAACTAAAACGTACCTTGTAGAATTCAAATATTATTAACCAAGTAAAAATTTAAGCGAACTTTAAGTGTTGAATAATAATCTTTACTACGAAAAAATACAACCACGTGCGTATTAGTTCTATTGTGTTAGTTATATCGTTCTTCGTTATAAAGGTTGGCGGCAGCACTGTTACTTGCCTTTTTATACGTTTACGGGATTTGTAATGTGCGCAGTTACTTCAAAATGCGTCCTATGCCATTTTAGCTTAGTATGCTGTTTTAGGCCATCTTCCCCTACATTATGTATGCCTGTATAACTATTTTGGTATACATACACATACATACATAAATGCGATTTTTTTTATCTCCGAACATAACCTTCCATCCTTTGACGCATCTTTTGTTTTAAGATGAACATCGGACTGACCAAAGTATTATGATAACGTAAAAATAAATTCAATCTTTCAAATTGGACAGTATGTCTTAATATGCTAATAGTGTACATAGGAAGAGCAAAAGAGTTGAACTATGAGAGTTTTGAAAACTTGCTTCTCTTTGCTTTCACTTTGCTCGGGAGCAATAACATTTTACATAGCTGCGTTATAACAGTTGTCGATATTTGATGGAGAGTGGTAAATATACTGATTCGCCGAGTGTAAGTAATGTGGGGCAATATCACAGTGACAATATGGCTTTCGCAATTTGTTGAGCATTTTACCTCGTCCATCTGTAATTATAATGGACAACGCACCATACCATAGTATTTTAGTCTCAAAAGCTCCAAACAGTTCTTCAACAAAAAAAGAAATTACAGATTGGTTGAATGGAAATAATGTGGTGTATGATCGAAACTTGTTGAAAAGAGAACTTTTGCTAAAAGTTGCATTGTAATTATTATTTATATATTTAACATGCTACGTTATTAATTCATTGAAAATTTTAGAAACAAACCACAGAAACAATATTTAGTGGATCCTTTAGCTGAAGAAGCTGGCCACAAAGTATTACGTTTACTTCCCTATCATTGCAATTTTAATGCGATTGAATTAATTTGGGGAATAAGTAAAAATTATTATAATCGACACATCGGCAAAAGTGGAAAATCCATACAGGCGTGTTTGGGTATGTGGTCAAATTCAATCACACACATTGAAAAAGATATACAGCAATTTCACGATCCCACGGATCGTGAAATAGGCTTTGACAGAAGAGATATTAATCCTATTATAATTGATTTGGAAGATGATACGTCAGACGATACTTCTGACAGTAATTAATAATAAAATATTATGTTTATATTTGTAATATATTATTTCCGAATTGTGTGATACTTTATTCCATTTAAATATATTTAATATATAATGCAAAAACTATTTCTATCTAATATTTATTTTTGTAGACAGTTCAAACATTATGACATTACGCCTGTTTTATTGCTGAATAAATCAGCATCTTTACAAAGGAGAACTAACTCCAATTTTCTATAGAATCAGTTAGCAGAAGTGTTTCTTGTGATTTTCTCAAAACATCACTTTATTGACAAACCCTTTCGGCATATTGTATTTCAATTCTGATACATAACCTAATTTCATCCATAAACAACTCATATGTCAATAAAGCGAATGCCGGCAACTCTGTTCACATTGAACGTCACAAATATTGATGACGTAAGTTGTTTGCTATATTACAAGGACTATATATAGCATTTTAAATTATATATAGCATTTTAAATATTGTAACTTATTCAAAGACAGAAACAGAATAAGCAATTATAAAGGTATTTTAAAAAGTTTTATAAAATTTTGAAAGAACTCTGTTTAGAATATTCACTTGTTATCAAAACAGAAGGTGAAATGACTGGAATATTTAGGAAAGGAAAAAATATATATAAACCGGCATTGAAATAAGTTATCCAAAAACTCGTAAGTAATATATTACCAAATATTTATATTAAGAAGATTAGGAGCCAGGAATCGTAATGCGTACGTACAACAGGTATTGGATGAGTTGTGTATAAATACCATTTTTCGATAGTTTACAACAAATTATTACATTTGATATAGTTACTACATTTTGTTCTTTAAATACTTTCAAATATTATACGCGTTAGCTTAAATTAAAAAATGAATTGCTCATTTCTGAGAAATAATAATTTCTAATATTTGATTATGCTTTCCTTTTCATGAGAACTAATATTTATTCGGAAAACAGTTTGGCGGTCTAGCATACTTCAGAATTCATCGAACAGCGTGTCGAAAGCATACTACCTAGAAGATTCAAAGTCGTCGTATTTTTGGATTCTATTTTACGTTTTATATAAAACCTGGTAATTGGAATAGCTGGCGATAGTCGCAATGCATTCCTCAAAGTGACCAATTAGAATTTATCATAAATTATGCCCTCTTCTAAATTTACAAATGCGCTAAATATAAACACATACGAAGGCAATGCTGTACCGATATGCGCGGGTTTAAAGATGGAATAGTTGCTAAATTTCCGTCTGATTTCCGCCATTCCGTCTCAAAGATATTTACGTTCTTATATTTAATCGTAAGTTTTTCATAGTAAGTCAATTTCTGGAAGAGTAACAATAAACACATCTGCTTTTGATGTTTGCTCCTCTTCTTTTTTATATTCGATTATACAAACAATGTAATATTTCAACTTGTCAATGGATGTAATACAAGTAAGTCTGTCCGAGAGGCAATATCGGTAATTCTGTCAGGGATCTCGTAACATTTATTGCCTTCTTGCAGCATTTAAAATGAATATTTACTACTGCCGAATACGCAGTCACTTAAATTTCGTACAATTTACAATAATATCCCTAAATTATTTATTCTTTCTTCAAAGGAATTGAAAAATTATGGGATAATTGAGGCGTTACGAATATTTCTCTTTTTTGTTAATATAGTAAACATACGTCACTAATAAAAGGAAAAGTAATAATATATGATCGCGGCTAGCTGACCAAATGAATAATTGTAGTAAAACTAAACAGGAAACATATAAAGTATCTGGAATGAGATTTTTGCGTATTTATTTTCTTACACAAACAATTTCCTCAATACGTTTTGTGTAATGAAATATATCTTTCAGAAATTACTTTAACAATATTTATTACTAGTACGAAGTTAAAAGAAAGTATACGCATATTAAGGCAATATTAGCTCGATCAAAGGAAGAGAGACCTAATTACGTTGGCGCAAGTATGAAGCAAGACTTACATACTAAACAAATCGATGCAATATATCCGTAAACAAATGGATTAATTGCAACGGCTTGTTAAGTAAAATAAAATGTATATTAGACTGCAATATATTCGTGTGGTTAACTGAAATGATTGGCATTATAAGTCAAACATGTCTGCTACCGTTACTGGCTACTTCTGCTTAACTTTAGGTAGATTTTTTTAGTTGGTGAAGGAGCATTTGGAAATAAACAAATCTATCACAATTTGTAGCAAATTTCAATATAGCATAGAAAGTGTTTGTTCTCGAATGAAATAATTAATATGACAAACCTGTTATTATGAACCTTCGGAATATACTGAGGTTTTTTATTATAAAATTTTAAATTAAATCATAATCATGATTATGCGATTTTTGATTTGCTGCATATTAAGCGTTGAGTTTGTAATTGTAATTTTGAATTATGATAATGACTAAAGCTGGCCACGAGCGGTACCGCGCAGTAGCGTAGAGTCGACCAGGCCTCGCGTTCCACTAGAGTTATTCTGCTAATAGAGATGTTTGCTGCCGCAAATAATTTCGCTCATCTTTTAAAAAAAAATTAAATAACACGTGCTCAAACACTTACGATTTTAAAAGTCCTCCGTGAAATCACAAAGTGAATAATGTCTGTTAAATATCTGCAACATTAGATATGTTTCAACTGTTGTTTCGGCAAAACTAGTACGGCATGAGGAAAAAATGCGTTTGTATGCAGAGAACGAACGTTCTACATCTAGTGACGTAATATTTATATATAAGTAATATAAGTAAAATAATCTTTCAAATAACTTAACGATTCTGTTGACGCACCTTCACAAATGTGTCTTAATGTGCCAAAATCAGAATTTTTCTCAAAAACACCTTCAAATTTTGCTAGAACAGAAACGTTTTTTGCGTCTTCAATCGCGCATAGCTGTGCGTGAACATGTTGCACTATTTGTAGAGATTCTTCTAACGGCACCGCAGGATTTTGTAATTTTTCTATTGCATCTGCTAGCCCGAAGTAATTGTCGTGAATAATTTTTAAATCCATTTTAACCTGACTATCTTGAAATTTCGACTGGCTTTTCTGGATAGCGGCAGCTTCTTTTGTATCGAATTGTAAAACCACGTTCTTAATATTGTCAAAATATTTATGATAATAAAACGCGGCCTGTAACCATGTTCCCCAACGAGTTAGAATAGGTTCTGGTGGCTCTGGTATGCGGGGGCACAGTCTGTGAAATTCACGAATACGTTTCGGTGATTTGACAAATACTGCTTTGGTATGCGCTATTAAAGCGTCTACCTCAGGATAACATTTTCTGATACTATCCGCCACAAGATCGAGAGCATGAATTTTACACGTAATGTGTAACAAATTAGCAGAATGCTTTTTAAGAGACCGGCCTACAGAAAGCATGTTTGCAGCACCATCACTCACTAACATCAAGAGTTGGTTTGTTGAAAGTTCAAACTTGTCCAATGTATTTAACACTAACTTTGAAATTACTTCGGCAATACACTGTTGTATTCGTTTGGAGACTAATAGAATTGAAGGTGCCGATTGATGAGGTTCCAATTTCCGTGCCAATACATTAAGAACAGAATGTTTCTTCCGATCTGTTGTTTCGTCGACACATAACGACAATTTTTGATCTTTCAACTCCGATTTTATTTTTTGTTCAATATGTTCGCGCGCAGATGGCACAATTCTTCGTAACGATGTTCTACTTGGTAATTTGCACTCTGAATAGTTATTCCAAAAGCAGATAAATGGTTCCTTGTCTAGTAAATTAAACGGTATATTACATGCAGTAAATGTAACGCATAAATTAAATATAAATTTTTGATTGTCTCGTGCGCAATTTCTTTTTGAGACATGCTTTTCACTATTTACGTGTCGTAGACAATGTTGTCTGGACCAACACATTAACGGGATTTTACAGATTACACATTTAATTTTAGCACCTTCATATATTAAGTCTGGAATTTCTGCAATAAATTTTCGAAGTTTGTCCGACCGCGGTCGTTTTGCTGACGAAATCATAATTTTTCTAGGACAGATAAACAATTGCGCAAATGACCGGCAGCGAAAATGTCCGTACTGCTCCGCAGGCGAAGTAATACTACTGTTCCTCTCGGTCCGAACTGATTCTACGCCGATGCGCGGTACCGCTCGTGGCCAGCGTTAATAATGACATACACAGTGTTGGCTTTGTATTGCTTTATTGTACTTCTTACATTGTTTTTCTATATATACAACCCGCCTAACTTCAAAAAATGCTATAAGTAAATAACTTCACAGTCCTGTTTTATTATTTTCTTCTTTTAAATCCTGTTTTCTTCCTTTTATGTTAATGCTCCAAATCTTTTTGCAATAAATTCCCTCCAGTCGTTTTTCTTACCTTCTATAGTTTAATTTTTCTTGGTTATTTTCTTCAAGACATTTTCTTATTTACCTTTAACAGTTTCTACTAAACATAATACTTTTAATATTGTTTTAAATTGAATTTCTAGATGATCCAAAGAATGTCTATTGTCATAAAAAAACATTTTCTCTCTGTCCACTTGTTTACTTGTTGTCACAGGAATGCCAATCAATTTCCGATGTTTTAGATGACGTTGTGAACATCGTCTACTGGATTCCATATGATGCGGGTTATGCATGAATTTTGTGTGATTTCTACAAAAAAATATTTTCAGGAAATAAATTATTTAAAATAACTTGTGACTTTGATTATCCCCCATAAAGTAATATTAAATTAAGTTTTGATATTTAATGAATAATGAAATTAAATTAATAAAAATTAGTGAATTAAGTACACTTCACCGCTATGTCCCACTACAATATATTCATACTCAAATACGTTTTTTTACTAATCACATGTGGTATTTGTATTAGTTGAGGACTAAAGTTTGAAAAATTAAGAAATTTTTCTGTAAACAAGTACTCGAACTGTGTGACTCTGAAACACTGACACACTTCACTAAAACTATTACCACAGTACTTCACTCGCTGATAGCTTGGTTAGCGAAACGTGTGTCCAGTGCGAGTGAAGTACTGTGGTGAGGGTTTTAGTGAAGTGTTTCACATTTCTCTGTAATGAAACAAAGCAGTTTTGATTTTTATGAAATGTACATAACGATTAAGGAATATAATTACAATTGAAATGAAATCACATTCGATTAGCTAAAATTCTCCTCCTCTGATCTAAATCGTGAATTCATTGGAGCCGAGCTTATTCTGGTTTACGCTACAGATAACTTGAACCAAGGGATCACAAGTTGAAAATAGAGTAAATTTGGTACTGAAATAACAGTGCTGGCGAAGTTAAGAAACTACCACCACCAAGCAGACCTTCATATATGTTATGGGAATACAGTGCCATCAGAAAATAGTACTAGTAACCCAAGTAAACTTAGTAGTGTATTTCTCTATTTGTGTTTATTTCAAATTATCTTTCAATTAAAAGAATTGAAGTAACATTGCCGTTGCTATCTTATATTTGAAAAAAAATTATAGGGTAATAAGTAACTGTTTAATGTGTATATTATACCACTAAAATTGCGTACTCTTAAAGATAACAGTACGTAAAAGGCGTATTAACAATACTTTTAAATGCGAAGGAAAAGGGCAAATTGGCAACTTAAAATGGCATTTCAACTGACTTAAGCGCGTGATTGATTTTCGCCGGTTGGCAAGATACCTACAATTTTCCTCTATACCGGAGCCATTGTGTGTCGGCGGAGTTAAGCGTGAAAACTACCAAAGATAGAGAAATGAGATTTTTTGTACGTACAGCCCCTGGCCATATTACTTGAAACACGTCATAAATCAACGCTTTTATCTTGAAACTCCCATCCTATTATAGTGATATTATTTTGCTTTGAATCCGATCGTTTATAGGGGGACTAGATTATTGTATCAATAAATAAAAATACCAGAGATATGACTTACATTTAGCGAGTTCACAGTTTAGAGAATGCATCGATATTTTTTAAAATATTTCATCATAACCGTATAGAAGCTAAGTTGTGGAGTATCGTTAAGTGTTTTGTGTTGATATATCGTTAGTGCAAAGGTAAAATTGTTATTCTATCCCTCTTTTAATAATTAATTATTTGGAATTTGAAAAAATTGAAATATTTCAGGTTTTTTGTAGAAAATGCCCCGGAAAGATTTAACAAGTCAACAAAAAGCCGCTATACAAGCTCGTCTACAATCAAACAAACATTCACAACGAGAAATTGCAAAATTACAGAAAGTATCTCCTTCTTCTGTATCGCGTTTAGCTAGAAACTTAAACGAAGGAGCTAGCACATCGACACAAAGACGGGCAAACTGCGGTCGGAAAAGAAAAACTTCGAAGAGATCTGACCGTGAAATTGTACCATCAGGCTTTGAGCAATAGATTTGCTACAATTAAAAAGATTCAAAAAAATTTACAAGAGGGAGGAATAGAGATTTCTAGCAGAACTGTCAGGCGCCGATTGCGCGAAAATTGCCTAATGGGCCGAAGACCTGTAAAAAAGCCGCGTTTAACTGAAAAAATGAAATCTGCTCGTCTTAACTTTGCAAGAGAATATCGACATTTCACAGACGGGAATTGGAAAAAGGTGAATAACTTAACAACATGAGTTTTACTGAATTAATGTTTGCATTATTTAAAAGGTTTTCTTTAGTGACGAGTGCTCGCTCTGTGTGTTAGTGCAGCGAACACAATTTGTTCGTAGACGACCTAGCGAACGTCTCACAGAGTCCGCGGTTCTTCGAACTGTAAAACACCCTCCGCAGGTAATGATTTGGGGAGTGTTTAGTGGAGACGGACCCGGCCCTTTGTATTTTGTAGAAGGTACAATGCGTCAAGAGCAGTACATAAATGTGTTAAAAAACACGTTATTACCGTATTTTAAGCCAGGACGTCGCATACCGACAGGGCATATATTTATGGAAGATAATGCTCCTTGCCATGTGGCAAAAAAGGTTAAGAAATTCTTTGAAGACAATCACATACCTCTTTTACGTTGGCCCGGAAATTCATCGGACCTCTATCCCATCGAGAACGTATGGAATCGACTAAAAAGTAAGGTATATGAAAGAGAAAACCCTACAAAAGAAATGAAGATAATAAAGGATGTATGGAAGAACGATGAAAATATAAAAGAGACAATCATATCTTGCATTGAAAGTATGCCCCGAAGAATTAAGGGTGTTATTAAAAATCATTGGTTATGGACTACATATTAATTACTTATTTAATATTTACATATGTTACATATTTTTACAATATATTTTATAAATAAAAAATATAATACATGTATAGTTTATATGTTATTATGAATAAACTACAAAATATTGAATGTTTCAAGTAATTTGGCCAGGGACTGTATACAGTATACCACAGCGTATTTTGCAAAATTATTTATAAGTATACATCGCGTTCCAAATTTCAGCAATCGCTTTAATTTTTTTCATTTTGAATGGATTGTTATATTTTTTATTATCTTGAAAATCACTAAACGGATACTCTAAAACTGTGGCACTGGAACACTGAAACAGTTCACTAAAACCCTTACCACAACACTTAATTCGTACTGGACGCACGTTTCGATAGCCAAGCTATCATCATCAGCAGCAAGACTGAACTAACAAGCTAAGTGAAAAACTAACCTTAAAAGGAAAAAAAAAAATAAAAAAAAAAATAAAAAAAAATAAAAAAAAAATTAAAAAAAAATTCTCTGAAGATGTCGTCTATAATACTATTAGGAAACATAAGAATAGATTAAGAATTAGAAATGTAAGCACATTAGAACGCATTGACGGCCGTAATAATAAGAAATATGTTAAATTACCCTTTTATCCGTGTTACACCAAGGGTCTTCAAAAAATCTTTTCTAAGATTGACCGCAAGATTGTTTTCTCTTCGAGCAATAACCTTAAAAACCCTTTAGGAAATTCCAAAGACCCAGTGGATAACATGGATAAATCAGGAATTTACAAAATTTCATGTAAAGATTGTGATCAAGTGTATATTGGGCAGACAAAAAGATCAATCAAAATTAGGTACAAAGAACATTTGGCTCATCTCAAATTCAGAAGGTTTGATAAATCTAGCGTTGCCCTACATGTTGATAATATAAAGTTAATTAAAAACGTAAGGAGTACTTCTCAATTAAATTGTTATGAAGGCATGGAAATTTACAAAAACAAAACTCACTTAATGAATTCAGATTTAGGACCACTAAATTCCAGCCTTTATCCTTTGTTACATCATGTTTAATCATTTATAGTTGTAATTTTAACCATGTGCAATGAACCGCTTCAT
The DNA here is from genome assembly GCA_029619315.2 of Dynastes maya. NCBI lineage: Eukaryota > Metazoa > Arthropoda > Insecta > Coleoptera > Scarabaeidae > Dynastes > Dynastes maya. Next base: position 56,302,700 of record JAROYE020000001.1, read on the forward strand.
TGTAATCTAGGATTTATTAACTCACGTCATTCGGCTCATTTACCTTTAGGCTATTTATAGTCCTGTGCAATGAAGCGGCTCATTAAATTTTACGATTTTAAATTTACATATTGCATAATTTTTTTTTTTCCTTTTAAGGTTAGTTTTTCACTTAGCTTGTTAGTTCAGTCTTGCTGCTGATGATGATAGCTTGGCTATCGAAACGTGCGTCCAGTACGAATTAAGTGTTGTGGTAAGGGTTTTAGTGAACTGTTTCAATCTTGAAAATCAGTTAAATTATCATTGTAGTGATGCCTGGTAATGTGCACTTTTGATAACTGCTTCTGGCTATAGTAATAATAATCATTATTATTTTATTTTGATCACGTAGCCAATTACTTGGATGTGAAACGTCATAAAATGTAAATATTTGTACATATATAAAACATATTGTAATACAATAAAAAAAACGTCAACGTTCGGCGAAGAATTCTCCCACAGTATAATACGCCTTAGATATCAAATAAGTATTTAATTTTTGTTTGAATATTTTTAAACTGTTAGTAACTTTGATTGTATCCGGAACAACTTTATATAAGCGAGTTCAATGTGCAGGGGAGACCTTCTGTAAGCTTCAAAGCTATGAGCAGCCACAATTAAATTACTTTTTGAACATAAATTACTTTTATTTCTGGTACCATGACTATGAATGTTACTAACAATATCCAACGTATTCCTGTGAACAAATACATATTGCAATAATTTGTTTATAAATAAGGATGCAAATGTAAGTAAATCATTTTCACGAAAAACTTGTTGGCTCCAGATCGAAAATAACATGTATTATACTTTTCTGAATAGTAAAAGCTCTACGCCAGTGAACCGATAATGCCCAGACAACAATATTATATTGCAGTACTGAATAGGCAAGTGAATAATACACAGATAAAAGAGGTTTTCTGTCCAAAAAGTTATTAAATTTTAACTTATATATTGTAAAATAAGCATAATTTAAACATGAGGAAACAACTTCAACATGTAAAACCTAGTCCAGAGTCCGAGAATATAGTCAATATGAATTCCTAAGAATTTAGCTCTTAAAGTGGATTCTAACACGTGATTGTTATAAATTATACTAACCTGAGACAAATTCCTATTATTTGGTTATTGTTTTCTTCGTATTAACTACTAATTTATTTTTATAACACCAAGAATGAAAATCATCAAGAGTCCTCGGTAAATTAGTTTTTAATGTATCGAGACTTTCGCCCGAGACCGCTATTGATGTATCATCTGCATATAAAAATACATTTCTATAAGTAATGTAGTCAGGAAGGTCGTTGATGAAGAGTAAGAAAAGCAATGGTCCCAATACTGAACCCTGTGGCACACCTGTTGTTTGCAAATGGATATCCGAGGTTGTATTGTTCAATTTATCACGAATTTAAGCAATTCTTAACATTCCCCTGATTCCCAAGATATAGGAGGACAAGAATGAGTAATCTACTGAATCAAATACAAGTTTTGTTAAAATTTTTTAAGACAACGTTTTAAGACCTAACCTGAAAACGGATGCAGTGGCTGGAGTTACTCTTTTGCTATCAATTTAGTGGCTAACACCTTATATGCTTCAAGCTGGAATAATGTAAAAATATATCTACAAGGTGTTAAATATGTCGTGCAACATTTATTGAAATTCAAAGGCTTTTTTTCGACTTTAAAATAGAACCCACATTTTTTTGATATCGCTTGAAATTTCCTTGAAAAATTGTCTTTAAGATGATATCAATAACGTAGCACTTATTTCCAGTATTTTCGAAAATACTGGAAATAAGTAAGTTATTCATCTATGTACGTTCTTTATTTACGTACTTTGATGGGCAGTTTTGTATTCGTTTACTATCCATTTGGACAATTTATACGTAGGCGAGTATATACCTGCTGCTTTTGGTTTCCGGTTTGTGAATTTTTAGTAAGCGGTAAATTTTTGAGGTTGTCGGATTTGGGGTTGACAGCTTAACTTAAGGCTCGCATTGATAAGTTTTTGGCAATTTTTCAAAAATTGTGTCAAAATTTTAAATTATACGTAGTAATTTTAAGTTTTGACACAATCTTCAACTGTCTACATCTAATTCTCCCCTGATGATGTTTTTTCAAAACGAAACTGGTTGCCTAATTCCTCAATAGAATTTTTGTGAGATCTAGACTATTGTTTCATTTCTACCTTTAATAAAAGAAAATCAACTGATGTATTAATTAAACATAACGGTAATAAAAATTAAGTAAAGAACAATAAGTAGGTAATTCGAGAACTGAAAAGTAAAGGTTAGAAACAGGGCTCAAGCGAATATATTGCGAAGATACCGGACGGTAAATTTACGATTTTTTGAAACTTTTGGAACAAATTTTGATATGTATGTGGTTACAATTTGGCAAACGCTTATCATGCGAAAGCAACAGTGACAGCACCTTTACCAAAGATAATCTGTGCCAACGTCTGTACTTGTGTGTAGTATTGTCAATTTCCGTTAAAAATAATATAGCTTGGTTGTTTCAGTGCACTTGTAATTAAATCCTCTTTTAAAACGAGTTAATAGTACCGGGCGTTATTACATTTAATCTTAAATTGTATAAGGTACTCACTGTTTAAAATTTGTGTATCGACGAATGTGATTTTCATGAAAAAGAAAAGCAAATATTCCACTTCAAACGGTTAAGCAAAAAAGAAGGCAATTGGAGAGAGATGAAACAATGGTAAAAATAACCCCACGCAATGGTAGATCTTTATTCGCGCGGAGACGTTGTATATCCACGTTGTCAATTTCATGCCATCATTAAATCTTTCAGAAAATCTGCATGGCGATACAGATAGTATGTACGAGATCCGCCACTATTTCACTTGGAGATGGTCTGAATTAACCTTGGCAAGAAAATAAAATACTCTCGGTCTTCTTTTTTGTCCTTTTGTTCCTCCTCTGCTTCTCCTTTTCGTTTCCTTCGGCCGGACTGACAGCAAAATGCGACTGTCTGAACCGTCAGTAGTGGCTACCAAAGAATTCGCAATCGCAGAATGCTTGTCTTGTTCCCATGCTTATAGCCTTCTATACACATGGATAGTACGTACTATGTCGATACACGAGACATTTTCTAACCAATTCCTTTGAATATCGGATCGTCCGAGGCGTACAATTTACCTTATCAGCGAGAGATCTTGTGGTTTACTTAATTAGAGAGCTTCTATTGTTGAATAAAGTTCATGAATATCTACTTGTTACGTAACATTCACAAAAGATAAATCCCTTTTTGTTGAAACTTTTCATTTTTTTTAAGCTATTCCTTTCATTAAACTTTTGTGATGTGCATCCTACAAAGTATACTCACTAAACATATATTTATTATTATATTAGTTTTATTTTCGTGTTTAAAACGTGGATAAAGGTATTGTCAATGTGATTTCTGCTCTGTTCTCTAGCGTTTTGTTCCTACGTAAATAACACTGGGGAACACTCAATCTGTTGCCAGAAATGTAACAGTCGTTTTTGGGTAACTTGGTGCTCCTGATCACAAATGTGACATTATTTTTTCTCGCTTGGTTCCAGTTTTTGAGATATGGATACGCCTCAAGTATTTATGGAGAAAAAGTAGAACAATAAACGTAGTAATTTCTAAGTTTTTGAACTAAACTTTATTTAGGAAATTCTATAAGTAAACGCAGAATATATTACATAGAAGGTATTGAAAGTTATGAAAACCGTTTTTTGAAAGAGTTTCTGCTGAATTCTTTTTATATACAATCCCTCTGTAGACTCCAACAGTAGTCGGCCATCAAGTGACAGTTCCATTTTCCTTGATATCTTTCTTCCAGTATCCGGATATTTTGGTGAAATCGTTCACCCTGTTCCTCCTGTTAGTACGCTTGTAACAATGTTGGGATGTAGACTTACTATGTGTAAGAGCGCACGTAAGAATTTGAAGTTATGATCGCCTGGAAATGATAGGAAATGATCGTCTGCACATACTGCAGTCTAACTCGTAACTAACCACATCGGTAACCGTCATGAGCTGTCGACTGCCGCTAACCCCTCCGCTTGCGGTGAATCACCCTTTCGCGTTTACCGTTGTCGCATGTATGTTTTTTCGTATAGCTAGCGAATTTGCGGACCATCCAAAATTCCTGCTTTTCATGTTTCCATGCTAAGTACTGGAAATGTTCGGTAAACATACTTGAAACAATCACCTGACTTATCCAAGGCTGTTTTATTAATCCCAGTTTGATATGGAGAGGCGGCAGTATGATGTTTTACCTATCTATTAATGCCTCATTAATGATGTTTGCTTTTCTTACAGCCACGTCTTCTCTTAGACGGCATATAGTTTGTTGCCAGTGCTTTTCTTTTGCACGGTTATCCCATAAACAGATATGGCAAGGATGTTTAGTGTATCCACTTTGCAGTCCGAGAAGAAAGTTCACCATTTTTAAATCGACACAAACAGACCATTGATGCGCTAAGTATAAGAGATCCTTAGCGGTTTTTGAATGACTGATTGGAGTAGACGCAAAATTGTTTCCATTGTGTAGTAATACATATCTGAAGCTCCTTTTAGAACTATCCAGAAAGAGTCTCCAGTCTTCTGGTCTATATTTTGGTAAGCCCATTATTGGGAGAAGTTCGGAAATATTGTTGCAACTAAGAACGGCAACGTGAACTCGCAATAACAGAATGTGGAGGAGGGCTATGCTAATGTATAGGTGAGCTATGCTAATCACACTCACACTGGCTCTTTAGGCAAAATTACAGCATCAAAACGACAGTAAAAGGGGGTGTTACTCTGGTGCAACTTGCATAAGCCAGCAAAGGTGTTTTCGATTATTTTGAAAATTGGAATCAATTTTGCTAAAACAAAAATTTAATAGAAAATCACAAGCGCAGAGTAATTCAAAACGGCTCTTAAATCCTTGGCAACAAAAAAAAAATTTTTTGTTCCCCAGTATAACCTATAAATGTTGAAATAGTTCTCATAACTAGAGATACCTATGTTGTCGCTCACGCAGCGGTGTGGTTCTGGGATGGCAAGAGCAGTCTGAAGAGAACAGACAGTCGGACTCGATCGACACTACCGCGGGGATGGATATTACATGTTACATGAAACATCCATCCTCGTATACTCAGTTTGTTTCAAAAACTCACGTTTATCATCGAAGAAATATATGTAACAAAGTATGTTTGTTGTATGAACTCCTTTTTACTGGTGCGTAAAGAGAAAAACCTGGTAGAAATGACATATCTAGGGACAATTATTGACGAAAATTTAAATTTTAAAACGCATGCAGAATATGATATGAATAAGACATCTAATACGAAGAACAACAGTTAACTCTTTATGTAGAGAATATTGAAATATGATGTTTGCATTCCTATTAAAATTATGTTAGACGTATTGAATTTAATGAGTTCAAAACAAAGAATTGCATACAAAAATCTGATATTCATTCACAATCGTTTGAAGATTAAGTGGAAAGTCTCCCATCATGTTCAATTGAAATATTACTATTACTTACTAATAAGTAGGTATGTACAAAAGAACACAATTTTTATCTACCAAGTACTGTAAAATAACAAATAAAATAAATAAAAGTCTCTCCGAAAAATGCGATAACGAGTACGTCTGGGTAGCCGTCTTCGGCTATATTCTGCTACTGTCTCCGCGACCAGACGTTCGAGCTCCGTTGGCGTTCGGTGGTGGCCCTAATAATGTACAATCTATACAATAAACTTTGCGAATTCAATGTACACACAAGCGTTGCGCTACTGAAGATACATTAAGGTAGCAAAATGCCTCGCACTCGTATTAGGTGCGTTTAAAATTATACATACATATATTATATGTTGCGAATTTAAGACAGATACAAACGTTGCGATTTATTATATACTGAAGATACATTTATACAAATGTACATAGAAATACGTGCACAAACAATTTTACATTTTTATATATAGATAAGAGGGAAACCTCACACTTTTATCTATCTCTCCTCAAAGTAGGAGAACGCAACAACTAAAGTTTCTGGACTTTTCTTTGTTGACTAACTTATGAAATTTCACTTGTATACCTAGAAGTGCGATCGATTTGTAATCAATAGACGGACATAGCTCCCATTCCTAAAAATTTGAGTACTGCGCATGTTGAAAATGGAATGTATTTTATATTAACCACCTAGACGTGCTTTATATTATTCAGATTGCGTTAGCGGGTGTGTCAGTAAAACAGGGTTTCAGGAAGGTATTGTAATAATAAAATAAATGCATGATCATAAATAGGGCAATGCCTAACGTAAAGATACGTTGAATTTAACAATAATGATACAAACAGCTAATAAAAGTCAAGATGCCCACAAAGTTCGAAACATTTGACGCATCCTCGCGGTCAAGAGATCTTCATTATGAAGATGATTGAAGAATTTAGACAGCCTAAAGTATACAACTACGTCTTCATGGAAGTCAAACATGTTATTGACAACGGCTGCGCAATTACATTCACAAGTTTTAATATAATTTGCTTTTTGAAATATAGAAACCACACAGCAAATAATTCCTATAATGTACCATAATAGCTATAATGCTCTATTCTACAGTACTTCTATTGACGCTTGTAATACTTTAAGAGTTTGTTGAATTTACCATATCATGGACATATGTTTAATTTGGATTCTGAATATTATTGTCAAAAATGAAGCTTTGCGACAAGCGTAAGGTAAGAGATATTAAAAGTTATATGTGTTAAGAGTTTTTCTAATGTATGTATGTACGTACATATGTATTCAAAGAAACTGATACTTGTAGAATAATCTTCAGGGTGTTGCCGCGTCGTTAAGTACACTCTTGACGTTTCATTGAAAGTTTCTAAAAACATATACATAAAAACTAATACCACTCTTCGGGATTGGAATCCGGGAATGACATGTAAATGCAGCGATTTTATACATCGTGGTATTTTAACTATTATTGCTTCATTGTCTAATTTTCGCCAACATAGAATTGCTGTAATGGTAGAAATGGCTAAATAGTTAAAAAACGGCAATTCCATTTAATATTACAGTTGCGAATGTAATTTCTACATATGCTTACAAAATTACACAGTCACCCACCATGATGGCCTGTTAAAAATAGCTTTGAAAATATCTTCTTGAAATTTTGGTAGAGGATATTACGGATCTTTTTTCTACAGACATTTTCAATTTCATTTCGAACCCCAATTCGTGAATTTTGCCATGGCGACCACTGAAGTGTGAGGTGCATTGTCTTGCTGGAACAAAACTTTCTTTTGCTTCAAATGCAGCCGTTTTCTCGCAATTTCTGAATACAAGTAATGTCAAGTAATGATGCGTAGTGTGCTCTTGTTATATACAATCGATTAACACAGCATGATTATCCCACAAAACAGTCACCATCACTTTCCCGACCGATGGAACACTCTTCACCTTTTTCGAAGCATGCTATATTCAAGGTTCATCAACAGTATCCAAGATTCATCGACGCCAAAACCCCTACTTATTTCGCTTAAATTGCTTCCACATGGCTTTCGACATGTCCACAGCCTCTGCTACCCCTCTAACCTTAATTTCACGGTCTAGCACCATTTGGTAAACTTTTCGGATGCTATCGGTAGTGGTTGCAGTTTTTGACCGTCCCGAATGTTCATCGTTAACTAAGCTGGTACCATGTTTAAATTCAGCTGTCCAAAATTTCGCTGTTGGCAAATAATGGCGCAGAATCCCCGTAAACAACGTCTATTTCGGCTTTAATTTATACTAACGTACTGGCTTTCAAACGCAAGAATTTAGTATCGGCTGGATATTCGTTTCGCTAACATCGACTGACACAAACAACTATTAAACAGCAGCTGAGCCTCCAACATGGTTGAAATTTTCAAAAGTATCCTTCAATGTATGCGCATTTATATACTACGAGAACATATTTGACGAGTAACGCCATCTTCATGTTGAGGCTTGAAGCTTTTCAATTATCTCAATCTCTCCTTCGGCATTAGCCGTGCAAATCAGTTTTGAGAATCTTTTGAATCACATAAATAACTATTTATTTTTACTGATAAATAAAGAATATATACAGGATATTCAAGAAATACAGTCCAAACATGGACATATTTTACCTTAAACCTTATTTTTCATAATTTTTACATATTCTAATCCAAAAAGATAAAGCATGCTTTACTTCCTATACCTAAATTCACGCGTTTCCGAATATTAATGAGTAATTTAGAGACTAATAAGAAAATTGTTTTTATTCTCATGAACTTTATTTTAGTCATCAATTTTGTGAAAAAGGAATACGCTTCATCAAAATCTCTATCTCCACCAATTGTTGCTTGTTTGGTCCATCACCTTGTAGAAATAATGAAAAATAATGATTAAGTGATTTTCGGAATAATCTGTGTAACACCTGTGATTACTTAATATAAGAATCGCAAAACTGATTTGCATAAGTGGCTAATGGCAAACAAAAGAATATTGATGTTTAAAAGCTTGAATTTTTAAAAATATTTAAAAAAAAATCGTTTCTCAAAGTTGGTGCATTCTAGACCCATCTGTAGTACACAGAATGTTCTATTCGAAATCAGAAACTCAAAATCCCATTTCGATGTAATCCCAGGCTCCATGAAATTGTAAATATTTTAAAGATAATGTAATTTCAAGAAGATATTTTAATTATTTTCAGAGATACATCTAATAGGCAATGCTTGTGAGTAGCCCTGTATATACCGGGAATTATAATGTAATTACTTTAATGTGCGTTGCGTAGATATTTTTCTAAGAAAAACAAACTAAAAGAACAGTTTAAATTCAAAATTAATTAATATTTGATTTTCAAAGTATTTTATAAATAGAGATTAATTTTTAGTATGTGACAATATTTAGCTTTAGTACTGGAGAAGAATCCAGAACATTTGTTTGATAAAATTAGTAGGAAGCTTTTTCATAGAGATATATTACTTTTGTCTTATTTTGTAATCAGAAATGCCACCCAAAGTCAACGGACCTCCGCGTTCTCCTGCCAGTCTTTCAATTATTGACTGGTAGTTGGGGCCGAACAGCTAAAACTTTTGTCCATCGTCAGATCAAGCATCTGCATCGCGACCAAATACAGACGCACAACGGTCCGATCCGGTCAGGTTCATTCCGGGGCGCGCACATGGTTAGTAATTACCTATTCAGAGAGGAGTTACGAGACAGGTCGCATGAATTGTACAATTATGCATTCGCGGAATACGAATATCAACGCTATAGTTTCAGAAAGAGACAGTCGAGTCGACATAAATATCCGAGCGGTGATTTAATGCACCCGAACCCGGTGCGTACCACTGTCATGCGTTTCCATTCCGATTCTTCTTCTTCTCTTCTTCTTATTCTTATTACTCTTTGTTGTTCGTCGTATTTGCGTATCTATAGTATACACCGCATCTTACAATATATCACGTGATATCTATGATTTTGTCTTAAGTCCACTATATTCAGTATTAACTATTTTTCTCACTGCAATATTTCAAAGCTTTTATTGTTGTTTTTCAGGCACAAGAAGAAAAGCAGTGAAACGACAAAAAAGGATTTATTTTTTTTATTGAATCAACATTTTTGTTCAGTTTAGAAAATACGGGAGAAGGGTAATTCGGGTGAATAATAAAATTGGAATACAATAAGTAACAGTGGTGGAATAGTATGTGCAGGATGTGTATATATTTGTATTAAAGCTCCTCCATAACATTTGAGCCCGAAACCTTACAAGAAAGTGCGAGGGATACCTCTTAAGTTTTTACAAAGACAATGAAAGAAAAGCAATTTGGTACAAACCGTTTTATTGTTTTTCAAAATATTCGCCATTAAGATTTAAACACTTTTGCATGCGTTCGGGTCAATTCTCGAAATATTTTTTCCATTCTGAAGATGGTATCTCCAAAACATGGTTTTTACAGGCTTCAACAGTTTCTTGAGGTGATAAAAATCGCTGTCCACGCATTTTTTATTTAACATCACAACAACAACAAAAAGTCGTTGGGCGATAAATCCGGGCAATACGGGCAATGAGACATTTATTCGATGTTGTTATCATTCAAATAATCAATTGTTTGAAGTGCTCTGTGAGATCTGGCATTATCATTATGAAGAATAATGTTGTCGATTGCTTTTCCTGATTTCATCGATGACTTCTAGCAAAATACCATTTAGCATTAACTGTTCTTCGATCCTCCAAAGCAATGCTTGCGACATGCCCAGTACAACGAAACACTTGAGTGAAAAGAGGAACGAGAAAGCAATCGTTGGGAAAGATTGGAATGCTGCATTTCTAAAGCGTCATCCATGCATAACACAACGAAAAGCGCAATCAATGAATCCAGCGAGGTCTCAAAAACTAAACCGTTTCATAGTAAAAGATTATTTCGCAAAATTAAACGTGTTACTTGAAAAATATGACTTTAAGTATGTACCCGATAAAATATTCACTATGGATAAAAAGGTTGCCGTTTGACTTTACACCATCGACAGTCAGTATTGGCATTAAAAGGAGCAAAAGGAGTCCATTTAGTGACACAAGAACATGCAGAGAATGTCACGATTGCAGCATGTGTTAATGCTCTAGGTAACGCAATACCGCCAATGATACTATTTAATGGTGTCCATCAAAAACCTACATTTTCTGAAAAGCTGTGTACTTAGATCATTCGAACACTATTGGGACGATGAGTTATTACAATACTGGAACTAAAATCCAGATCGTCGTTTAACCAAAGATAAATTTGCCACTGCTTTCACACCCGTTTGGGAAAAATGTATGACGGTTGCAAACATAACAAGTGGAGTTAGAAGAACCGGTACATACCCGTACAATCCCAGCGCTATACCAGACGAAACCTTTGCCCTATCAACGGTATCAAGAAGGATTTTCGAAGTAGATACGTCTTCTGATGAACATACATATTAGAATTACGTTTGAAAATTAGTAGGTCCTGTAATAAGCCCACGGAAGTCATTGAACCTAGTCGTGGACCATTACAAGCAACAAATAACAAACACAGAAACTATCCTTCATGAGAAAAAAGAAGAAAATACCCTACGAGAAAAATCATCCTGTTTTCGAAGCAAGACTTTTAAAGAAAGACCCCCGATTTTCCACAGAAAAAAAAGTCGACCAAAAGATGAAAGGCCTTTAATTGCAAATCACAGCATGTAACTAGCACCCAAAGTTAAATGTAAAACAGTAGCGAAGCCAAATAGAAAAGGTGACGGTGCATCATGGTATTGTTTTCTTTGTGACAATTAAATATGCGGTCCTGCTTGTCTTGTTGCTCATGAACACATGAAGACTGTGCTTTGGCTTGAGACGAAGCTCATTTGTCCACGGTGTGAAAATTTAGTAATTTCATATATGTATGTATAGGGCTTTATTTTCCGCTTTTTTTGAAAATATAGCCCAGCATTTTTTATGAATATTATTTTATCTTTTGAGTTTAATAAATACGTTATTTTGTTGACTTATGTTTAAGAGATTATGTCGGAGTTTATATTACTATAAAATTTTACCAGATTACCAAATTATTAGTTTTCAAATGAAATGGTAAATAGTTTTAGGTGAACCTTATTACCCTCTGGTACCTTAGTTATAGATAGCCATTGCAATAATGTTTCCTTCCGATATTTCGTATGTCCTCAAAATAATCACACAATACAAAGCAGTATTTATATCGATATAACGTACACAATACAATTAGTAATAAAAAAGGTATATTTATTTGCAATTTTAACCCTTTATCGTATTTTGCGTATATGATGATGGGTTAAACAAACATTAGGTTAGATTTACAGATATAAAATTGCTTTTAAGTTATAAAGCAATTCTACTTGCTTACCTTTCAAATCATTGGCAATTCAGAAAATCCCCGGTTTCACAATAATGTCTGTATTTCGGTCGGCCATGCTAAAATTACAGCAACGAAAACTGTAGAGAACTACAGACAGAATATTAGCAGAATATGACACAGAATACCTAATAAATATGTAATACTTAAAGTTTAGTAATATAGCATAGGATAAAATTAAAAAAAAATACTTTACTTCATTTCATTGACTTTAAGTGCAATACGCATTTAGCGAAGCATGACAAAACAGCAATAAATAATGACTAACGCTGGCCACGAGCGGTACCGCGCATCGGCGTAGAATCAGTTCGGATCGAGAGGAACGGTAGTATTACTTCGTCTGCGGAGCAGTATGGACATTTTCGCTGCCGGTCATTTGCGCAATTGTTTATCTGTCCTAGAAAAATTATGATTTCGTCAGCAAAACGACCGCGGTCGGACAAACTTCGAAAATTTATTGCAGAAATTCCAGACTTAATATATGAAGGTGCTAAAATTAAATGTGTAATCTGTAAAATCCCGTTAATGTGTTGACCCAGACAACATTGTCTACGACACGTAAATAGTGAAAAGCATGTCTCAAAAAGAAATTGCGCACGAGACAATGAAAAATTTATATTTAATTTATGCGTTACGTTTATCGCATGTAATATACCGTTTAATTTACTAGACAAGGAACCATTTATCTGCTCTTGGAATAACTATTCGGAGTGCAAATTACCAAGTCGAACATCGTTATGAAGAATTGTGCCATCTGCGCGCGCAAACATATTGAACAAAAAATAAAATCGGAGTTGAAAGATCAAAAATTGTGGTTATGTGTCGACGAAACAACAGATCGGAAGAAACATTCTGTTCTTAATGTAATGGCACGCAAATTGGAACCTCATCAATCGACACCTTCAATTCTATTAGTCTCCAAACGAATACAACAGTGTACTGCCGAAGTAATTTCAAAGTTAGTGTTAAATACATTGGACAAGTTTGAACTTTCAACAAACCAACTCTTGATGTTAGTGAGTGATGGTGCTGCAAACATGCTTTCTGTAGGCCGGTCTCTTAAAAAGCATTCTGCTAATTTGTTACACATTACGTGTAAAATTCATGCTCTCAATCTTGTGGCGGATAGTATCAGAAAATGTTATCCTGAGGTAGACGCTTTAATAGCGCATACCAAAGCAGTATTTGTCAAATCACCGAAACGTATTCGCGAATTTCACAGACTGTGCCCCCGTATACCAGAGCCACCAGAACCTATTCTAACTCGTTGGGGAACATGGTTGCAGACCGCGTTTTATTATCATAAATATTTTGGCAATATTAAGAACGTGGTTTTGCAATTCGATACAAAGGAAGCTGCCGCTATCCAGAAAAGCCAGTCGAAATTTCAAGATAGTCAGGTTAAAATGGATTTAAAAATCATTCACGACAATTACTTCGGGCTAGTAGATGCAATAGAAAAATTACAAAATCCTGCGGTGCCGTTAGAAGAATCTCTACAAATAGTGCAACATGTTCACGCACAGCTATGCGCGATTGAAGACGCAAAAAATGTTTCTGTTCTAGAAAAATTTGAAAGTGTTTTTGAGAAAAATTCTGATTTTGGCACATTAAGACACATTTGTGAAGGTGCGTCAACAGAATCGTTAAGTTATTTGAAAGATTATTTTACTTACGCAAATATTACGTCACTGGATGTAGAACGTTCGTTCTCTGCATATAAACGCATTTTTTCCTCATGCCGTACTAGTTTTGCCGAAACAACAGTTGAAACATATCTAATGTTGCAGATATTTAACAGACATTATTCACTTTGTGATTTCACGGAGGACTCTTAAAATAGTAAGTGTTTGAGCACGTGTTATTTAATTTTTATTTAGAAGATGAGCGAAATTATTTGCGGCAGCAAGCATCTCTATTAGCAGAATAACTCTAGTGGAACGCGAGGCCTGGTCGACTCTACGCTACTGCGCGGTACCGCTCGTGGCCAGCTTTAATAATGACGAGAAGTAGACGTAAGGAAACTAATATGAAGATGCTCGACGTGATTGGTCAATACATCTTCATGTGGCTCAAGAGATTGGTTGGACGTGCAGTCTTTCCTCGCTTACTTAAGAATGCATATTTAGGTTAAACTAAAGAACGAAATAATTTTCTGCTAAACTGCTAAATCAGTTGATTCAACTAATTTCTAAGATTGCTCTAACACCTACATTATCTGTTCAAATAGAAACATATTTTGCTCAGATCAACTCAATTAGTTTAAAATTTTGCAATGTTCGCTGAAGATACCCCAAGTATTTAATATATAACTAAAAGTCAGTTTACCCAACCACATACGATTTGTCATCCATCAGGTAATTGATTTAAAACATTCATCTTTCTCAGTGCATGTAGTATGTATTGCTGAAGTAAAATACTTCAACCTTGATATTCCCAGATGACTTTTCATGAATGGATCTTATTCTATCATATAAGTTACACCAAGGTATCGTATCGTAAATATTATTATATAATTTCTATATGCAAAATATTCGTTATGAATTATAGACTAAACTTGTCTAGAACGATCACTAAACGTTGCCCGAGCAGCATTTTCTAAAAAAAATCTTTTTTCCGAAAACAAAAAATTATTCGAATTCCCGATTGCCCTATTAATAGACGTTTTTATCATCAACACTTCAGTCGTATCAATAACGAAACGCCAATCGCGTACGATAGAAAAACCAAACGTTGCGGAACGTTCTAGCGTATACAAGTACAGACACGTGAGAAAACAATTCACGACATACGAAAAAAACAATTTCCAATCGGATCGGGAATCGGAAAAAGACCGCTGCAACGGCTACCGTGGTCACCTTGATATTTATCGGCGAACGCGTCTCAAAAACTGTCAAAATGTAGGCCACATAAACCTTTCGTTACGAGCGACGAGAGATATACATACACACATACACATATACCTAGCTACCAGAATGGGATTCGCGGACTTGAAGGAAAGTTTAGCTTCTTAAGCTGATGCTGACTAGCGAGACTGACAATGCGATGCATTCTCGATTCCGCTCACACGGTGGAACAAGTGAACGGCTACAAATATATAATCCATAAATATTTCAGTCGCTCGTAGACAGTGCTGCCACATCTATCCATCTTGACACAATTCTATCAGTCTTGAGGAATTTATATGCATTTTACGTATGTACCTACCACATTTACAATTGCCCCGTAGATACTTGTTTCCTACCAGAATTCAATGAGATTGATAAACATATAACACCAATCTCGAAATGACCAAATAGAGGTACATTCTGTATTAACCTTGTGGCTTGTACTACAACTGTAAAGTGCTTGTACGAGGGTAGATTGAAAAGTTTCCGAAATGACAATAAAAACAAAATAAATCGGATTTAAGATATATTTTATTTTTCAGTATAATCCCTTCGAAGCTCAACACACTTAGTCCAACGTTTCTCTAGCTTCTTGATTCCCTCCCGGAAGTGACTTTCTTCGAAGTTCCCAAAATAATCGTTTACAGCCTCTATCAGCTCTTCATTCGACCAAACTCTCTTTCCACCCAGAAATGTTTTAAGTTTCGGGAACAGGTGGAAGTCCGACGGAGCTAAATAAGACGAATACGGCGGATACCGAATTTCGAACTTCATACCTATCAATCTTTTCTGAGCGATTGCACTTGAATGAGCGGGCGCATTGTCGCGGTAAAACAACACTTTTTTCTTGACAATTCCCGAACATTTTTCCTAAATTGCTTCTTTCAGTTTACCCAAAAGTGTTGTGTAATATTAGCCAGAAACAGTTTTTTTCTTTTTCAAGATAATCAATTAGCAAAATTCCTTTCGCATTCTAGAAAACCGACGCTATCGCCTTTCCAGTCGAGTGAATGATCTTTGCCTTCTTGGGAAACGATTCACAGCGTTCAATCCACTGTTTTGTTTGCATTTTTGTTTCTGGTGAATCCAGGTCTCATCCATGGTCACGAATCATTTCTCAAAATCCGTTGGATTCCTTGTAAACACTTCCAAACCGGCTGAGGTTCGAGCTCGAATGCGTTTTTGCTCAGAATTGAGCAAATGCGGCACCCATCTTGCAGAAAGCTTTTTTAAACCAAATTTATTGTGTAAAATATGAACTACTTCTTCATAAGAGATGCCCACGGGTTCCTCAATTTCACGCATTTTTATTCGGCGATCTGCCAAAGCCATGTCATGGATTTTATCCACAATTTCTGGCGTGGTAGCCGCTTTCGGACGTCCGGAACGTGGTTTATCACTTGTATGCGTGCGGCCACGCTTGAATTCCCAAACCCAAAAACTCACGGTGGAAAATGAAGGTGATGAATCCCCAAGAACGGCATCTATCCCTGATTTGATTTCCGTTGCGGTTTTCCATTCTAAACAGAAAAATTTGATGACGTTCGAACTTCGTTTTTATTCATAATTGAAAACACAAAAAGGTACTTGACTTCAATGTTTGGCAAAACCAGACTGACAAATCGATTTGACATTTGCAGTCAATTGATATGAAAGAGTTGCCAACACAACGACATAAAATATTTGGAAAAAACAACCCCCTAGCAGCGATTCCGAAAACTTGTCAATGTACCCTCGTAAGCGTGTATCTGTAGATCATAGTAATCTCTTGTCCAGAGATATCTAACTCATAGTATCTTAAAGAATTTTATCATTTTATTTTTTCTTACCTTATATCTTATTTTTTTAAACCATTTTGCCAAAATGTTGCTGAAATTGTTTTCGGCAGCGTTACATTTATATACCGAGTGCATCATTAGTGTGTCGATGAACTTTAGCGTGAAAACTACTAAAGATGGAGAAATGGGATTTTCTGTACGTATACAGTATAGCAGAGCGTATTTTATAAGATTATTTACAAATATACAGAGTGTTCAAAATTTCCGTAACTGCCTTCAACTTTTTTATTTTAAATGGATTACTATACTTTTTATTAACCGTTTTGATAGCCACTTAAATTATCTTTGCAATGATGTATGGTTATGTGTACTTTCGATAATTACTTTTGGCTATATTACAAATTCCAGTTAAAATTTTGACAGTTGCAAACTCTAAAAATAATACATTATAATAGAGCTAAAGTATTTTCAAGAGAAAACAGATTTCTCAATTTATGAAAGTTTTGTAAGTAATAACCCGTATTAAACTACATATTATGATTTTGCTTTAGTATATCATCTATTTAAGAAATTTTAATTGCATAGATGTTTTGTTTCTCGATAAGTCTGTCTTACTAAAATTTATTTAACTAAACCCATAACTGTATTCTTAAATGTAGTGCTTGAGGTTGAGAGACAAATTACAAAAATTTCCTACATCGTTGTAATATCTTGACTCTGATCTCACAATATTACCATTTTAGGTTAACATCAAGCGGTGCACGTCATTGACGACGTTTATGTTATGTTTAATAATTTAATATACAAATATTACTTTACAGACAGCTGTTTTAATGGTTTATGATTATGGCAAATATTTATTGAATTGGACACATATTGGATTACAATAAGAATATATAAACTATTGTTTATATTGCCCACTTTGTTCGATAAACTTTTGCCATCCTTCAGCGAGCTTCATGATGCCTCGTTCATAGAAGAACCTGTCTTTATCGGCGAAAAATTGAACAAGGTGCTGATTTACAGCTTCATCTGAATTGAATGTCATACCACGCAAGGAGGTTTGAAGAGAACGGAACAAGTGGAAATCTGACGGCGCAAGGTCAGGCAAGTATGATGGGTGTGGCAACATCTCATTCAAGCACCAATATTTTTTCACTGGTTATCAAACTTGTGTGTGGACTCGCACTGTCGTGATGGAATACAACTCCTTTACGATTAGCGAGATCTGGAGGTTCCTGTACGATGGATTCATACAAACTAAACGCCTACAAACTAAAAGCCTACAACACATTTCTGAATTAATTGTTTGGTTTCTTGGCACACGCAGAGAAATGGTTTGTTGAATCAAGAAAATAGATTTTCTTGCAAAAATAAGTCTCTATTCAAGAAAATATTTTTATTTCCAGACAATAAATATGTATAATATAAGAAAATAGTTTTCTTGAAATTTTAAATTTTATTTGTATTAAATTATTATTTTCTTGGAGTCAAGACAGGAAATTGTTTCTTCCAAGTAAATCATTTAGTTTTAAATTAAGTAAATATTCATATTAAAGGTAGGAATAAAAAAATGGTGCAGATCCCACAAAATTCTATTGAGAAATTAGGCGACCAGTTTCGTGTTCAAAAAACACATCATCAGTCCAGCTACAAGGATATCCAATAAAAGAAAAATTACAATAATAGAAAAAACTTAAAGTTAATAATTAAAATTAGGAGCGAGTGGGCTAAAAAGCTTTTTTTATAGGTCACAGTATAATTAAATTATTTCTTTAATAAGCAATTAAATAGGGATTATTTTTATGCAGTTTAATAATTAATGAGTTAGTATTTAAGTTTATTTATCCCTTTATTATTATTATTATTATTATTATTATTTATTGTATATTTGAAGAAAACTATAGTTAAATTAGTACATGTAGTAAACAGTAATAAAAAGAAAAAATATTTCATTAAGCGGTATCTTTTGAAAATATTTATGAAACGTCGTACGTTAAAGTTTATATCATTGCATGGGTAAGTATGCCATCTATATTTCGGTTTCTATATTCGCTACTCTCTAGCAAAGAGTATACATATACGTGTATTGTCTCTAGGACGGCATGACTATTACTACTGGCACTACGTGGCGCCAGAAAATATTTCAGTTGTTGGTTTTGAAGATTAGTGGCATAAACTGGGAGAAATAACAGCAATGTGGCCAATAGTAAGAAGTTTTAATGCTTTTATTCTTCTAATATTGTTTTGCCACTAGTAACTCCATCAATACCAGGAGTTATTTATTAGTATTACCTGTCTTGGTTATTGTTTCTTGACATTTTTTTCATGTGTACTCCTACGTTATGTTCACTTTTGTTTGAACGTGATTTTGTAGATAACCTCTATTTTTAGCCTTTTTAAAATCACAAGCAAAGTGAATAATTTGCTGCATTATGTAAGTATATGTCGTTTTAAACAAGGTAAGCGCAATTAATAATGTGCATATAGATAATATGCACTTCAAGAATTCTAAGCAAAAAATGTTTTATATTAAGAAAATGAAACTATTGATTGATGAACAATACCTAAATAGATCCTGGAATTAAGAAAATTATTTACTACCTTTAAGAAAATATTGTTTTGTGTTATAATTGCTATTTACTTATACTAAGAATCGCTTTCTTTAAATTTTCTGCAAGATTCTCTTGAATCAAGTTAACAAATGTCTTAAGCAAAGAAATACAATTATTTCATTACTAGAATATACTTCTCTTAAGGGAGAAAGAAACACTAAGAAAATTATTTTTTGGTTTCTTAAAAATCCCACCACACTGAGAACATAACCTTTCTCAGATGAATGTCTACCTTCGATGTCGTTTGAGGTAGATCATCGCGCCGAGATCATCCAAACAAGATTCCTGGAAAATACTAACTTAAAGTGTCAGTTCGACATAGAATTCATCCCGAGTTCGGGGTGCCAAAACATCAACGAAGTTATATTTGTAATTGCATTAAAATATAATAATTTGTTTCTCGGTTATCTAAAAAAATCGTAATTTTTTGATCGGCTTCACCAGTTGATGGCAGAATTAATCAACGGATCTGATTTTTCTTTCTTTGTCCGACTGGTATTAAGGGATTTTTTGAACTTGTAATTCAAGTTTTACTTGTGTGTTTCTGCGATTGGTGAACAATTAAATATAGTTCTGTACTCAAGTCCTCTTACTTAAATAAAATTACGTAAAATTACGGTTGTGTGGTATAGTATATTAAAACGTGTAACGCGAATCTTGTATTAAGTTAAAAGTCAAAGCAATCATTAGTGCCATGCAAATTACAGAAGATTCTAAAATCTCATTAAATTTGTTACGTAAGTTGCAGTGACTGATGGATAAAATAACAGCATAATAATAAGTATGATTGTTTTCCATCAACTGTCGGTTAAATTGAGTAGAATTCAGAATGTAATGCTGTAATGCTAATAATGACTAACAACAATTTTTATGTTTCTTAAGAAACTTTATGATGCAACAGTACATATATTGCCTTTTCAAACACTTTTCCTCGTTAATAATTCTTCGTTGATTTAAGTGTTACTCTATTAACTTTGTATAACAGAGAAAAATATTCTTTTCAAGGTAACGTGTATTGAACAGCTGACAAAAAGACTTGAAATACAACTACCGAAGATAAAGTACAGACTTTGAAAGCGGATCCTTCTTCCATTTCATGTCGACACTGTTACAAACAACCTTAAGCTTCTTGAGCTCTTCCCATATAATCTGTCCAATAATGCGAATAAGCATGATGTTTAGGTACTCATTTAAAATTGTAATACCTCCGTTATCCTCCTTTTTCAATGCGTTTGCTCATAAGTAGTTGAAGAGCGATACAATGCCAGGTTTAGATTTGGTGCACTCTTGGTCTGTAATTCATCTGGAGAATTTTAAGGTGATTGAAGCAAACATCTGCTTAAATCCAGGTGTGTGGTGGCGCGCTTTAATGTGATACTTGTTTAATTTTTGGGATGCGCCAAAAAATCGTTTTGTATACGGCCGGCGTAGATAGGCATTCCTTTATTTGTACGCTGCGTGAAGCTTTTGCTATCCTTCTTTTCTCTGTGCATTTCTCTGTTTAATAGGCGAAGTGCTTCTATTGAAACGAAAATGGTCTGTACATTAGTGTGAACCGAGTAAAAAGTAAATCAGGCGTGGTTTTGAGTAAACATAATTAGGATTGCCAACATCTCTTAAGTTAACCATTTTCGGGTCGGTCGAAACTGTCGAAATAAGGACAGGTCTATTAGAAGAATAAATATGCTTTTTCTCTTATACCGGAGTAAAAATTCATTGACGTTGGTCTAACATACGTTTGTTGCTGTTGAGAGCCTTCTTGAGAAAGTTATACTTTTGTACGTTGTATTTGTCTGCAATTTACAGTAAAATCTAGGAGCAATATTATATATGTATGTGTACATCTTGAAGGCGTATTTGCTTCTTGTATCTTATGCACAATACAGTAGCGCATTTCTCATATTTGTGCCAAAAAAATGTCGACAATTCCGGAACGAATAGTAATACTGCAATCGGTTTTACATACTTTCTTTACGTATGGTGACGGCCCTACGGGGTACGTAAGCTTACGCTTCTAAGATACAAAATAACTGAGTGAATGTAACAATTATTTTCAAATTAACTTATAGAACAGCATTTTAACATTACTATTTTGTTTTAGTATAACAAGAGGGGAATTTTTGTTAAGGAAAGTGGCGTAAAGGGGCTTAATAGATTGCCAGACATAATAATGCAGCGTCACCAGTCACGTACTACAGAAACGTTTTTTAAGGAAGGTATAGAAGGGTAATGTTTTGTAATTTATGTTGTTTATTATCTCAGCAAACGCTTTTCTTAAATGTTAAATTGTTAGTTGGGTAATGATAGCAAGGACTGTGGGGTAGTATGGCAAACAGCAGGGTATCGGCACACTCCTCACCATACAAAATATTAATTAATTCGGAACAGCTGTTTCAAAGACTCGATGGGCCTCCATTTTCAACCGGGTTACCGAACAAATCTGAGTGAAAAACCAAAAAGTTTCTTAATTCTACGATGCTTGTTTATCCCCACTCTCGAGGAAAAGATACATGTATCTATAAATACGTAAATCTATAAAATATAATTGAACGGACTAATCGTAAGTTCAAACCAAAAATTTTATGCCTCAACAAGAAATTACGCAAAATCTGTCCCAAAAAGGACGTAAATACCGCACGTCCCGTGGGGAGGACACCACTAATCTGTAACCAATCAGCAGAGACAAAGGACTAAAACATTGTATTCGCGACTGAAAAATCCCGACGGAAGACCTCATTGCGTCAGTAGAAACGTTCATTAAGAACCCAGATGCCATAACGAAAGATTACGTAAGAAACCCGTGCAAAATTACGATTTCGAAAAACTAGGGGGCCATTAAAGGCCTCAAAAATAAAAATTGTTTTTATTTAAAAGCAGATAAAGGGAACAGAATAGACAAACCCGATTATTTCAATCCCATCAATAATTTGCTATCGTCAGGACCTTATAAAGAATTAAGAAAAAGTCCATTACCATCCATGATCAGAGAAACTAAAGATGTTTTGAAAAATTGCCCAAAACTTATCAACGTGAGCCTTAATTCAAAATTGTCAATCCCCAACCTAACAGTTTCAAAAATGTATTGTCTACCAAACATCCACAAACCAGGAAAATCCATGAGACCAATAGTTTCAGGTATAGACTCGCCTACATATAAATTGTCCAAATGGCTAATAAACGAATACTTAAAAATTTATCAATCAAAGCAGAGCTAGCCTAGAACTAGAAAATTCACTAGATTTTGTGAATAAGGTTGATAGTATTGAATTAGAAGATGGAGAAATTTTAGTACCGTTTGATGTTTGTTTACTCTTCCCAGCGTACCAATCTCAGAAACCATAGAATATTTAGTTGAGCTCTTAAAGATTAATAAAATTGACGATGTCAAAATTGCGGAATACAAGAGACTCACTTTGTTTTGCATGAACCAAAATCGTTTTCAAATAGGGGGCAAATATTATGAATAACTGGAAAGTACGGCGATGGGCAATCCGCTGTCCCCTTTTATAGCCAACTTGTTCATGAGAAAATTTGAAACGTGTTTGGGAAAGGACGCCGTACATCTCCCTAGAATTTGGATTAGGTATTTAAATGATATTTTCGCGGTTTTTGATACTAAGAAAAGAACTACTCCGGATTTCCTCGCGACTCTCAATTCAAAATTCGGAACTATTAAATTTACAGTAGAAGAAGAAGGGAACAATCAACCCCCGTTCCTAAATAGCCTAGCAATTAGAAACAATAAAAAAACTGGAAATAGACATCTATAGAAAAGAAACAAACACCGATAGATACACTATGACCGATTCGATCCACTGCGGACAACATAAAATGGCCGCTATTAGTTTCTTAATTAATAGAATGGTGAAATTTCCTTTGAACAAAAACAGCTGCAACAAGGAGCTTTAATTTATAAAAAATGTAGCTATTTGCAATAGTTACTGTTCTATAGATGTCGATCGCATCTTTAAGAAAGTCCAACATAGGCGTTATGTAAGAAATTCCACGACGTTGATCCCGGTAGAAACCCGCGACAAGAAATTTGTGAAACTTCCCTTCCACAGAATATCGAAAGGTGTTAGTAAAGTTTTTAGGGGACAAGATATGAACGTATGTTTCAGTTCACGTAATACACCCAAAAACGTTCTTGGCAATCTGAAAGATAAACCGGACATGAAAGAAAGGTTGGGAATTTATAAAATTGCATGTAATGACTGTGATAAAGCCTACATTGGACGAACAAAACGAGCGATAGGTACTAAATTCAATGAACACATTCGATGCTATAGGTACGGCCGAATAGAAGCGTCAAGTGTAGCAGGGCACATAAACGATACTGGACACAATATTAAATTAGAAAACCTGAAATTGATTAAAAGCATATCTCGCCTCGTAAATTGGACGCATTTGAGACCATCTATATAAAGAAAGAAAACAACCTTGTAAATAAATTCATTATTCCTGTCTTTGATTTATTCGGGTAAAAGTTTGAAGTGCAACAATTGACAAAAGACTCAGTCGTCGTGTCATGTACATATTGAATGGTGTGGATTTTTAAAATGTGTAGACGAAAGAATTAACGGTAAGGAACCTTATATTTAGTTTGTCTTGTTCAACTTTATGTAGGTGGGACGAATACGTTGTCAGGCAATAACAAGGGGCCTTTACGTTCCGTATATACCCCGCATGTTATAGTTAAACGACAGAAAAGTAGGTATTTGTAAATAGATATATACATATTTATAGATATATGTATCTTTTCCTCGAGAGTGGGGATAAACAAGCATGGTAGAGTTAATACATTTTTTGGTTCCTCGCTCAGATTTATTTGGTAATCCGGTTGAAAATGGAGGCCCATCAAGCCTTTGAAACAGTTCTGAATTAATTAAAATTTTGTGTGGTGAGGAGTGTGCCGATACTCTGAATTGTTTGTTAATTGGGTCCACATACAACCAAAATTAAAATATATTCCGTAGAAGAGCGGCTGGTGGCAGCACTACGTACTTTTACAATTTTAGAACAAATTCAGAATATACAGCGTGCGTCAAGCGGAATAACGTGCAAACGGTAACACATTTGGGTTTGATATTTGGTAGCGTTAAACTACCTATTATATTATAACCCACATTTTGACATAAGTGTCACTTGTTTTGTTTGCAGGATGCCACCATCTTTTTTTTTTAATAGGAACTAGGGTTTAACTTTGTATCAGGTTGCCCGTTGAAAAATAAACGCAATCGTGAAAAATACAAGTTAATCTAGACAAATAGAAATAGCGATAAATAAACTATTGAAAATGTTGCCTGTTCACTTCCTCGCATTTCAAAAGCTCCTAATGAATGATGAAGGTGTTCTGCAGGAATATTTACTGTTATTTACTGTTCTAATCCGAGCTTGTACATAAATTATGTTGTTGCCTCATTAACATACACCAAACCTTTTAAATGTCCCCAGAAGAAAAAGTGCATTCAATCTGACCTTTTTGTCAAATCCATTTCTCGAGAAACGTCTGATTCAAAGAATCACGAACTTGGCCAAACTGAAGTGGGGCACTATCTTTTTAAAATCAGATGTCAGGATGCACAAGTTGTGGATTCATTGGATTCGGTTTAATTTCTTTCATACGTGGCAGAATTTGATTTTGTAGTGGTTCTAAGTAAATAGCTGATGCTCGAGTTCCACGTATAAAGAATGGACCAACGATGTTTTCATTCAGTATGCCACACTATACATTAACCTTTTCTGAATACTGTGTACGAATCTTGACGCTTACATGTGAATTATTAGTATCCCAATATCTGTAATTATGTCTAATTACAGAATCGTTTAACATAAATGTAGTTTCATCCGAAAAAACAGTATTATTGATGAAATATTCATTAATTTCAATTTTATTGGTCATAATTTCCGCGAATTCTATCCTAAGGTCAAAATCGTCTTCTTGTAGTTTTTCCACTAACTGAGGTTTGTAAGGATGCAGTTTAGATCGCTTTAGTATTTTTCTTACTGACGTTTTTAAAATATTATGATTAGCACCAAGTTGTCTGGTACAGGTTTCAAGTTTATCGAAAACATCAAGTAAAATTTCTAGTGGAATATCTTCATCAGTTGCTGTCTTTGGTCTTCCAAAAGGTGGACGATCCTTTACGCTTTTTGTCTCTTCATATCGTTTAATTGTTCTAGATACTGGAGGTCTGTTTTGATGAATATCACTAAACATATGACAAGCTTCCGAATCACTACTATTTCGATACGTTCAGTTTCAGTTTCATTTTACTTAAACTTTAAATTTCGCAGTAATTTCAATGTTACTAGGACAATAATACGACAAAGATAAAACAGTCGCTTTACAAAATGAATTTATCATCGTCAAAAATAAAAAAACGAAAATGTTTTAGCAGTAATACCTTAAAATAGCGATCTTTATTATACAGAATTGATATTTTCTGTTATTTCTTCATTATTTTAGAACAGATGGAAACATAATATGCTTTTCTGTATTTCTGGATTTAAACCCCGGTTTCTGTAAGAAAAAAAGCGGTATCCTGCAAACACTATTTGCACAAAACTAATGAAACTTAAGTCAAAAAGTGAGTTATAGTAAAGGGTTTAACGCTACCAAATATCAAACCTAACTGTTACCGTTTGTACGCTATTCCACTTGGTGCAATACTTTCTATGCACCCTGTAAGTATATATTTTCAATAAATAGTCCAAAATACTGAAATGATCACTTAAAACTATAAAGCAATAGTGCTAACAGGATAGGATGTATAAATGTTACTTTAGTAATGGATACGAAGGCGTATCCTTTGGAAAAAAGTGAATATGTGCAATTTGCTGCTTATAAAATCTTGTTAGGTCAGTAATAAAAATGCAATAAGAATTTTTACGGACGTGGAAATATTCTATCCAGCTACCTCCAAGTCCAAGATTTTATTTTGAAATTTTGCAAGTTTAATTTACAACAAAAAGCGACATTCTAAATTTAAACTTGAAATTTAATGTGCAAACAATATCTATTATTTTAAGGAACCTTCTCTATTATATTCTTTACTTTTTCTATTCATTATGCAAAACAACGGTATCTGTCCCTTGAAGCATTTTCATGATTTCTTAAACTATTAAACTATATTGAACACGTTACGTCTGTATTTTCATTTATTTTATGGCAACTCATCCCTTTAAGCAATAATTTTCTCTTGCCAACTTCATCTGAGAACATAATTTAAAGAAGAAAGTTTAAACTAAACTTATACACATTTACTTATAATAAATTTTGAAAATAAAAACATCATGTTATTAGTTCTAAAGATTTCCAATAACAACAAAAAATATGACAATATATAAATGTGAGTGCAAAAGGAATATTAATTTCACAAATCACTCATCCTCTTTACGTAGGTACATTTCTTGTCTCACTCCTTTAAAAAAAAACACCCTTACCAAGGCAATAGATATCAAGTACGGATCTGGTTAAACGAACTAACTGGTTAAAATACCAACGATCTACTCGTACGCTTATTTCAATTGAGAAAGAAGACGAAGTATTTCAAGTCGTCGTCGGGTCTCTAAAGGTGAGCAGAGCTAATGGAAGCGCATTCAACATTGTCTCCGTTTCGTATCACAAATCAGTCGTTTTACGTTCGTTTCATTGTCTTTTCTTCTCTTCTCGTTTGCCGTGCCACCCTTCATCGTCCATCCCCACGCTGTTGTCCGCTTATCCTCTTTTTCTTATTTTCCTTTCTTTCTTTTCCTGCGCTACGGCGCTGCAGCTCGCCCATTAGGATGCCGATATGCTGATAAATTATCGGCGGGCCGGGGTTCTTCTTTCTCTCTGTATATCTACGCTCCGGCTGTTGACTGCCGCTATTACCACTGCTCTTTCTGCTACTGTTGCTGTTGCTGCTGCTGCACTTGCTGTTCTTCCTCAGCTTCCGTTGATATGTAAATGGTCGGACGTACGACGTACCTGATGTACCTGTCGCAATACATCTCGCAAATTTGTCAGCCGACCGATCCGAGATGAATGCATATTGACAACGGACGACACTCATTAGTGACTGATACTAGTTCCTATATCTCCTGGCAGATGTCTTTCGCCAATTGACGATTGCACGATTTACTCGATTCGCTTCGCCTCATCGACTATCCCGAGGAGACTTTCCCGAAAGCGACGGCTACGCACTTACATGCGTATTCGTTTTCTTCATATGTTTCTTCGAGTAGATTTCTTTGTTGAACGCACTTAAATATGTGTGTAAGATACAACCGAACAAATACAACCGAATTATATTTTGTTTGCATAATAATTGCTATTAAGGCAGCTAAAATGAGCACACGTTCAATATGGATTTGTTAATAAAGTAAAAGATGCAAATAATGGAATATGTTGGTAATATGGAATACCAAGGTTTCTCAATAATATGTATCGTTACATCTATCAAACGAGTTGTGAACTTTTAGCCTAGACCTACTGTTGAGGTTACAGTGACCCATGAACAAATTTAACAGACCGTTTAACAGAAGGGATATTCTAAACTGGGTACTCTCAAAACTTTAACAGGTAAGTGCATATGAGTGATTATTTGTTTTCGTAGCTTGTTATTACTTAAGTGTCTGCTACTACACAGGTCAACAAGATTTTTGTCTCAAGTATAAAAATGCCTATTTCCTATGTATTTTTGCACGCTGAATTCAAATTCACTTTCAAAATTACTGCATCACCCACAGTTTTTACAATAAAATGCCGATAAATATGCCGGTGATATTTAGGAAATAAAATGTTACACAATTTTGCGTAATTCTAAGTAATCTTGCGTCATTCGGAACAGGCAGAACAGGTCTGGACAAGCTGGCCGGGAGCAATATAAGATCCTTGGCCGGGAGCATAGTTGCAGTAAATTGACCGGCTAGAGAACATTGCAGCTCCACATTTGCCTTGTTCTAACCCTTGAGAAAGTGTGCTGTTGTGTTTAAGGTATTGTGTTGATACCCCAAGTACCACTGAAATGCCGAGAAATTGTAAAAATAATCCAAATTCGTTCTGCTACGTTTGCGGCGAGTTGACTTTTAAAACCCAGGAACGTTCGTTTACACCGTTAGTTAGAAAATGTTATGAACTTTATTTTGGTTGTAAAGTAGGCGACCAGGATAAAAGTTGTGCCCCGAATATTTGCTGTGCCACATGTGTTCGACTTTTCATAGTATGGGCAAAAGGTTCATGTCATATGCCTTTTGCAGTTCGTATGGTATGGAGAGAACCTAAAGACCACGTTTCGGATTGCTATTTCTGCCTGACAAATATAACTGGTATTACATCAAAATCTAAACACACTGTTGTATATCCTAATCTACCATCTGCACTGACACCAGTACTTCATAACGAGGAGTTACCTGTACCAGCACCTGCAGAAAACATTACTTTGAGTAATGATGAGTCTAGTGATGAGAAAGCACATCAATTGGATGTGGATTTGGATCCCACATTCGAATCAGGATATTCCTCAAATGAACAACATTTGCTGACTGAAGGAGACCTCGGTGACCTCGTTCTAGATTTAAACCTGTCTAAGAAGCAAGCCGAGCTTTTGCGATCCAGATTGAAGGACTGGAATCTACTTCAGAGTGACACAAAAATTTCATTTTATCGTAGACGCCATGCTAAATTAAATGATTACTTCTCCCTTGAAGATGACCTGGTGTTCTGCAATGATATTGTCTCGATTATGAGTACATTTGGCTCATTGATTCATCCAAAGCTAGCTTAAAAGTCGTTTTACTTCACAATGGAAATAAATTGCCTTCAATTCCTCTGGCTCATTCTTTTAGAAAAAATCAAATACGATGAATTTAAGTGGAATATCTGCGGCGATCTAAAGGTTGCGGGGCTATTACTCGGATTGCAACTCGGCTACACAAAGTACTGTTGTTTCCTCTGTGAGTGGGAGAGTCGATACAAGAAAAAGCATTATGTAAAGAAAGTGTGGTCGACACGAACATCATTGACTCCAGGAGTTAAGAATGTCATCAACCCCCCTTTTGTCGATCCTCAGAAAATTTATCTACCCCCTTTACATATAAAACTAGGGCTTATGAAAAATTTCGTCAAAGCAATGGACAGAAACGGTCGCGGATTCGCGGATTCGCGTATTTGAGGAAGTTCCCCAGAATTAATGATGATAAAGTAAAGGAGGATATATTTGTAGGACCCCAGATCAGGGACTTGTTTCGGGACGAATAGTTCGATATAGAGCTGAACAAAAATGAAAAATCCGTCATTTAAGAATATTTGTGTGATCTTTTTAGGCAGTCACAAATCCGAAGACTACAAGAACATTGTAAAAGACCTTTTGACTTCGTATGAAATATTGGAGTGCAATATGAGTCTAAAAATTCGTTTTTTAAAATTCACGTTTAGATTTTTTCCCGGACAATCTTGGAGCCGCCAGTGACGAACATGAGGAAAGATTTCACCAAGATATTTTGGACATCGAAAAGCGCTACCAAAGCAAGTGGAGCCCCTCTATGCTGGCAGACTATTGCTGGACACGGATGAGAGGCGTTCCTGGCGCTAAATATAGCAGAAAATCATACATTTGTACATTCTAGAAATATTTTCAGTTGTTTTATGAATAAACACATTATACACGTTGTTCTACTATTTATTGCGCTGTCACTTAGAAACCCTGCCTGATAGAATATTTTTGAAAGAAGATTTGAATTCAGCATAAAAAATGCTCCAAGGTTCACATACATATACTAATTTGCGGGACAAGAAAAAGTTTAAATTTTGTTAACCAGTGATTGACTAGTACGTGAAATGGGTTTTACAAAAATACTACTGCCACTGCCACTTATTATTTTTTAATACGTAACGAAATAGAATCTAAAATGTTTACAATGTGGGTTGTTGGGAATATGGAATACCACTATTCTACATTTGCACATTCGCTTCTTCACATGTTTTCTATGAAAGCATTTCTTTTTCTGTCTTAGAATGCCAAGAAGAAGTCAATGTCGTGTTTGTAAAAAAAAAGAAAAAAAGTACCTACAGTGAAGAAGAAATGAGTCTAGCAATTACAGCAGTCAGAGAAAAAAGAATGTGAAGACTGGTGCAAATAATTATGTTATTATTGCAATCATATTATCTATAGGTTTTATCAATAAATAAATGTTATGTTGCAAATTTCCGGTGTATTCTATATTTGCACCCCAGTTCCTCAAGTAATAATTTTGCCATCTTTTCGAGAATGTGTAGGAGCACAAGATATCTAAGTGAAGATCTTGGTCCGTAACTGTTTTGAATGTAGTCTAGCGAAATTGAACTTTGAATAACTCAATTTACAACGAAGATGTACTCATTAAACAAAATATGGTATTCCATATTTGCATCTTTTACTCTAGAGTTAAACAAGCTTTAAGTACAAAATTGATTAAGCAATTGATATCTTCTATTATTAAGTCTGCCTACAATTTGATCGAATCGCTCATTTTTTCGTCGCCAAATATATAGAAAGGAAATAAACCTGATTGAGCATTTTATGTTTTTATCCGTTCAAATGCAATTGTGTTCAGTTTTCAAATTTCTTTTAATGAGAGGAATTATACTGTGTCTAATATCCAAACCGAAGGAGGTTATCCAATTATATTCTGTTTATTATTCAAGAAACATAAATTTACAAGTTATATATCAAAAAACGTATACATTCCTTTAAATTTATTATAAATTCACATTTAAATATGAACTAGAGGAGTTACTGAAACTTACATTGTGTTTGACGACCAAATCCGAACAATATCTAGTTTTATTGTATTTATTGCGCAAGAAATAGCTACGGCTGATATATTGTTGACAAGTATCAAGACATACATATTTTCTTATATAACTTATTTTCATATATCAACTTTAAATGGGGGAATTAATGAGATTTATATGGCGTCCGATGACCATGTTGAAGAAGACGGTCTAGTTGATGGGTGAATAATAAATTCCTTCAGGTCATCTTGTAACTCATCGAGCCTCTACATATGTTCTTCAAGTAAAACAAATAAATTACAGGAAAAAGTAATAACAATAAAATAAAATTTATAGCTTTCATTGCATGATTAATATAGTTTTGCCTATTCTGCTCAGACACATTTTCATATCTTTCTTTGATAAGTTTTGGCATTTCATTAATTTTTAATGCTGAATTGTTGCGTCAAATATAGTTTCTAATTTGTGCTCCCATTGTGTTTTCCGCAACTGCAGGCGAATTATTCTCATTACGCACTGTAACGTGTCAAATTCTACTTTGTAAACATAAATTAATTTCTTACTGTCAAGAGTTGTTTTATGTTTACAATAGATGTCGCTACGTATTTTTTTTAATATACTTCTGATTTATAATTTTTATTATTGACATATTAATGTTTGGTTTAGTTACTTTTGGTAATTTCAATTATAAAGGTTGGTTATTGAACAATTTTCATCACGTCTTTCTTTCCCTTTATTTTTTTGTTTTGGTTCTTTTTTTGTAACTAAATTTATCTATGTTCATTGCAATAGAATGCAGGATATTCGTTGATTAGTAATTAACACTGCTCCTTTCTGGTGTCGACCGTGAACTAAGAAAGTACGTTTGCGAAAATCTACTGTGGCGATTAGCCTCTTCGCAAGTAGGATTTAAAAGATTTTCATAGTTACCATAATTAAGTACCGTGAGTGGTTCTAATTCATTTATTTTAATAACCATCTCCGACATTGTCGGATATATTTAATTATTTTTTTTCGACGGCATGCCAGTAGTAATCTTCGATCATCGGCTACCAAACCCTCCATACAACAGAGGTAATTAATTATTTTAATCATATTTCATTAGGTTTATACTTATAGATCGTTATTTTCCACATTTAGGGTTTTTTTGTTGGGTTGTCGTTAAGCCCATTTGCCGAAATACCACCGTTCGACCACGACAGCGCCTAGATAAGTGGACTTACCGTCTTTTCTGTTTGTTTCGGTTCACAGCCGTTTGTTTTTTTTTTTAATGTTGTCTAAATTCTAACTTGTTTGTTTTATTTAAATAATTCTCATTAACGTATGGATATACTCTAGAAATCTTTTATTACTACTTTAATCCTAATTAGAAATTTACTAAATTTTGGTAATTTACGTTTCTCGAATATTTTCAAATCCATATTTTATTGTTTTTTTGTTAACGAACATTTTACCGCGAGCTATTCTAACGGATATTATTTTCTTTTTTTTATTCATATATTTTATGTGAGTAATTTTAACGAATTGCGTTTCTACATAGTTTTAGTAATAATATTCTTTTCCCTACCCCTCCTCCACCTCGCGTGGGATTCCCGTTTTTTCGTGAGTAGTTCTTCCTAATACAAACGGGTGGCGCATACTCTTTAGTTAGTCGTGAACTCACCCCTGTTTAAGCTAGCGGGCGCAGCAAGAGAACTACGTTCAGGTAGGTCTGCAATTTCTTTTATTGTAGTTGGTTTTTCCCCTCCCCTCTATTTTATTTGTTTTGCGTTACACCACTTCCTTTTCAACTAAATACACAATTCTATTGCCACAGCCTAGTGCTTTGCTTGTTTCTGTAACTGCATTGGACATACAACGCTAAAGTATCGGCACACTCCGCACCACACACGTTATTGATTAATTAGTCCGAAACAGCTGTTTCGATGATGTGTAGATCCCCACTATCAACCGTATGAACGAATGAGTGTGCCGGCACTTTAGTGTTGCATTGGACATATTCATGGTTTTTCTAAATGTGTAAAGGTATTGAAAATCATTTGTTTTCCTCTTATGGAATACCTTTCGCTTTGGCGCCTTCTTTTTTAAATTGTAGTAATTAGTTGTACTATATTTACAATAGTTGACATTATTAAAAGTTAACAACAGTTTTTAAAATAACTGATTCAGTCAAAAATAGAAGCAATTGAAGGGAAAAACACGGAGAAATGAACATTGGAAGTAATAAGTAACAAGAGAAACGATGATCCGAAATTGACAGGCGACATAAATGTAAACAAAACAAACGTTTAATCCTAGAAATAAAGCTCCTCATTTGACTTGGTAACAGTCCTACTTCTAGAAAGGGATAGTAATATTCAAATAGATATAGGCTGATAAAAGAAGGCTACACTCCATAATACCTAATACTTCGATGTCAACATGAAACCCATTATATCCATCCTTAACACATTTATAACAACCGGAACCCAAGTCACAATGTTCGTTACTGCCGGAGCCGTGACAATGCTGAGAGTTGGTAGGATGTTGAAAATATGCTTTCCGACTCTTCTTCACATAACATGCCTCATACACGCATGTCACCTCGTAGCAGAAACCATTCGAAAGAAGTATCCGATGGTGGATAAGTTAACAGCATCTACCAAAAAAGTGTTCATCAAATCTCCCAAACACATCCGTGTATTCAAACAATTGCGTACGAAATTACTACCACCACCTCAGCCTGTAATAACGCGATGGGGAACATGGCTCTGGGCAGTATCTTACTATCAGAAATATTTTTCACAAGTGAAAAATGTCATCTTGAAACTTGTTTCAAATGATTTTGCAGAAGTTCGAAATAGTCAGCAACTTTTTTCCAATTCGATTCAACAACTTTTTTCCAATTTCAGTTCAACAACAAATAGATGAAATTTCCATGAACTATTCTAAAGTTGCACAAGCTATTGAGCAATTAGAAAACAGTCACTTATTTGCACGAGACGCATTAAATTGCATAAACAATTTACAAGCCGCTCCAGAAAACTTGACGAACATTATAGGAGTCGATGTTGCTCAAAAATTTGGTGCAAATTTAACGACAAATTCCGATTTACAAAAGGTTCGGTCTATAATTGAAAATCAAGAGTGCCCAGATGAGGAAAAGGGATATCTGACATTTTCAAATCTTATTTCACTGGATGTCGAACGATCATTTTCGAAGTATACGACAACGTATTCACAATACTCTGAATGAGTCGCGACAACGGAAGCGTTGCTGATGTTGCAATTCTACGCAGCTTACCAGGGCGGTTGCCAATTGCCACAGTGGAGATCAAGACGACAGGAAAAGGTAACAATATTATTTTTCACTAATATTGTATATTACGTACCTACTTTTATGCGGTGCGCCATTGCCGGTACTACCTTTTTAACAAACTCTATCTATTATATTACAATATAGTTTGCTTCCAATGATGTTTTGACAAATAGTGAAAAATATTATTATAAAGTTTATTTATCTTCAAGCAAATCGGTTTTATATATTCGCGTAAAATCCTTAAAGATGAAGAATCGAAATGTTTTTGCTGTGGAAATGTAAACGCTGAATTGTGTACGTGGTCCATTGTGTGCGGTGAATTTTTCGGGCATGTATAGTTAAATATAAACATTGTGTCTTACTTTGGAGTTAAATTGTGCTAAACACTTTCGTTTAAACAAGGTTGCATAGCCGAGTATCTACTAAAACCATTACAAAACGTTGCTGGCCGTAAGCGGGGTTACTTGTGCTTAGGAAAGATCATTTAACCCTAACTAATTGAGCTCTTAACTTTGCAGTTTTCTAGCACTCCTGAAAGTCTATCTGTGATTTGCGAGCGAACCATAAATATTTGAAAACCTTCTTCCATGTTCTGCAACGTTTTAATAAATACTACGCACTTTTTACAAGTAGATTCACTGAATAAAGGTCCGGGTAAGATGAGAAAGTTTTTAATTTATTCGGGCCGTCTTACCCCATGCGGTAATGCCATACACAGAATTAGATTAAGAGCTAGCTTATTTTTGTAATTTCTTTACAAATGTAGTTAAAAGTATCCAATATTTACTTTTGCACTTATTATATTTAACATCATATTCTGTGGTATAATTCCACGATGCTGTTTTGTCAATTTCTCAACTGCGAAAGATTGCATTGTAATCATTATTTTATTTTGCAATTTTTAGTTAATAGTCGTTGTAAAGAACATATTTTTGGCTAAGACCACAACGCTGTTTTTGTACTGAATATACCTCGTTTTGTAGGTTGGTAAAGTATGTCTCAACATTATTTACAAAAGGAAAAATTAGTAGGATTTGGATACATCAAACTGTGCTCCTGGTGATATTTTTCCCCAAAACTACCGAGCTCTTTTGAAGTGTCGTATTTAACCAAAGCGGACCAAAAATATTTTTTCCTCTGGATTTAACTTGAAGTTCAATACTTTGCAAAACTTATATATTTCGTAGAATATCACATTTGGCAAACTAACTGTAACTTAAAAGCATTTAAACATGAAGGTTTTGGGTTCCATATTTCTCCCAAAGAATTCTCATGTTTTTACGCGAAATAACGAGGTAATTTTATGTCACACTAAAGAAAAGTCTAGCAGCGCAATATGTTCATTCCTAGTTATTTGTTACCTTTAATACAATTTTTCTACGATTCTTACTCGCCCCATTAAGACTCGAATGGAGGAAGAGGGCAATTTAGCTATTCCCGTAACGATACCTTCGCAATCTCAAAGCCAACATCTACGTTTGAAAAATCTAAACTGTACCTTCACATGTTGATTTACCACAAACCTTACATGTACATATGTAGTGAGTTATAAAGTGAACATTAAGGATCCTATTTGGCACTGTGTGTGGTTCTTAAGAAACGCGCTTTCGAACTTAAAAGCCACATTGTGACAATTGAAATTGCATTGAAGTCGTGTTGGCATTAAGCTTTACCTTGTCTTTAGAAGTCAGTAGGGAACACTATCTATGACATCTTATTGCGTTCTAGATTCAATTGTAACTTGTTCTTAATTACAGCTTAAGAGAGGTTTCTTCATTTTAGCTGCGTTTATACGTAGAAAATTTAAATAAGTACATAAACAAAAAATTCGATGTAAGTTAAAATGTTCCTATGATTTGGTTTTTCGTTTGATTTCTGTACTCCTACTTTGTATGTCATAACAGTTGCATAATTAATTTAAATTCTGTTTGTCATAGGCAGAGAGGCTGTCCCAATCTTCTGGAATTCTAAAATTGGGGCTATTGTCTAAACAGTAAGAAGCTAAAATTCTTTGATGACATAATAGCCATCGTTAAGTATTTTCCAAATTATTTCTGTATATACAGGTAAGTAGCAAACCAGACACTTACTTTGCTATTTTAAATGGAACTCCCTGTATATCATTACGTATTTGGTTTCTCCATCTAGAAATAAATCAATGTGATATGGAGCTCATAATATATCTCTGCTTCCAACAGATTTCGAGATATTTATAATTTTGTCCTCAATCGCCTAAATTTTGATACACCAAAAGTCTAAACTGGAAATACATTTCAGCGTAAATTTTTACAACATTAAATTACATACTTGGATCTATCTAGAGGGAGTGTTCAGTATTGAATACCAAACTTTAGCAAATTCAAACACCAGAAGCGTAATTTTTCTAAATAACACCATATATTTTGTCTGTATCCACCGTATATGAAATTGATATTTCTTACGTTTTTGTATAATGATGCATATGTCTAACACTGAGTGTAAAAGAAATATTTAGTTATACGCGAGTCCTGCATTTGAATATTGCATACAAGTGGCTCCTGGGATTAGTACTGTTTGGTTACCACGACAACAGTAAACAAAACATACTGAGATTGCTGTTTTTAACTGTTGACTCAACATAGCCTAAGTAGCTACTTACAAAACGAAGCACTCAAAAAAGAATTTATATGTATAAAGTTAAAGATAACGCAGGCATTCTGGACTGCAACAATTATTGTGCTAAGAGAAGTGCAGAAAAAGTTTTACAAACGATTACGCAAATGTACTGCGATGGAAGGAAGGAATTTCGAGCGTTCACTGTAGATAGATAAATAAGTAGATAATTATCAATTATTCAATATAGTATCTTTTGTTTACTGTTATAATGGTAATCAAGCAGTAGCAACAGCAGATTATTATACAGAAACGTTAGAGATGTAATATATACGGTAAATACAGAAACAAACATACAGTGTGTCCCCAGATGAACAAGAGGAAAACAATTTTTATTCTTTTTCTTTTTATATCTGAAAAAATTTATAGCGCGGGACCGGGGACCTCCCCCCCCCCTTTTGTAATGTTTTTTTTCTTTATTTTTCACAAATAAAGTATAGTACATAGTCTAAAGGATAGCGTCAAATTATTTTCGGGAAAAATTAATAACGGGGGACCGCGTACCCCATACCCCCATTTTTTTACATTTTTATATTTTATTTTTTCACAAATAGAGTCGGTTTTATGTAGAATATGATTGTGGTCAAATTGAGACAGTTAATAATAAAGATATTAAAAGACGATAATAAAACTTTACTTGTCATTGATTGACGTACATAGATAATTGTTCTAAATAGACATATATTAATGAATTAGTTCGAAAACGTTTCTAAAAAATGCCATAAAATAATCCGATTGAGATGGATTAATTATAAGTGCTTACAGTAGATACCGATATAGTAAAACTAGTTTGTTCGTGTCACGTACACAGTTATCTGAAGCATATATAAAGTGCCCGTTTCAAATAATATGTCAGAAGTATTCTTTCGTGTAGTGTAAATTTGTAGTTTGGCATTATGGCAGCGATTAATGTAGTTAATGTGTTGAATGTTACTTGCAACGTTTCAAGTAGCCGACATCGCAATAATTCCTTTGACATCTGAAGAACTTGAGTTGCATGATGTGTTGAAGGAGATGATTGTAAGTGCCCAACAAGAAAATATGTTCTCTTTTGAATATGTCACAGGATTGGAGTTTGAACGATTAGAAGAACCACATGAAGCGCAATTTGTGGAAGATGTAGCAGAAGATGAAGAAGACAATTATAAAAATATTGAATGAGTTCCTGAAGAAGGAGGCAGTGTTGTTGACATAGATTACAAAATTAAAGCTGTTGAATACTGGAGAAGTGGCAAAAGTGAGCGACGTTCTGTCGAAGGCGTGAAACAAAAATTCAAAAAGGTCAAATCGAAAGTGTTAACAGAGGCGGCGCGTATACGGATAAACTACGGTTTATTACAGAATACGTTCATACAAAATTTGATAATAGCATAGACGATGGAAAAATAATTCATGACATGGACCTTCGAAGCTGGGCTTTAGAAGCTAAAGAAGAAATTGGACACGACACGTTTAAAACAGGACATTGGTGGATATGGCATTTCAAGAAAGTACATAATGCTGGTATGGAAAACCTACGATTGTTAAGCAATACTTTAATTAAGGAAGTCAAACCCCATATCGCTAGTATCGGCAGAAGCAACGTATACAACGCCGATGAAAGTGGATTTAATCTAGAAATGCACTCCGGCCGTACTTTGGCAGTAAAGAGTGAAAAAACCGTTGAAGCTGTTGTGCAATCTTTGCACTCAACAACACATAGTTATACAATTTTACCGGCCATTTCTGCAGATGGACGGTTACTTTCGCCATTATTTTTGGTATTAAAGGAATCTACGAATACATTTGGACCTCGAGTTGCGCAATCATTGTTTAGACCAGTAAATGTGTATATTTCTTCTTCGACGTCTGGAAAGCTCACTTCAAATCATTTCAAAACCTGGCTACCAGATGTTTTCTTACCAAATTTCGGACCGAAAGGTGTCTTCTTGATTGATTCTTGGAGTGGACATTGTGTTGCCGAACTTCAGAAATTGGTGCCACACAACAGCAAACAACAGCAATGGTACAATCTCTAGATATGTTTGGTTTTAGATTATAGAGAAATTTTATTAGAACTTTTTCTGATACAGTGATTCTTATGAACTACGACATAGATTTGCATCAGAGAAATAATATTATTAAGCTGCAATCGTTGACCAACAATCAGTTTTCTTCACCGAGATTTATCGATGTCTTCAAATACTTGTGGTATAAGAGTGGATATGTAGATGAAAGACCGGGATCCTTTAAAAATCCAGTACAGTTTTGTTTTGCTAAAGACGCGGAGTCTACGCCCTGTGTAGTGTTTGTGAAAAACCTGCTATTGTGCGTTGCTCGTGGTGCAAGCAACACCTGTGTTTTGAACACTTTTATACTGACTACCATTACTGTAATCATTACGTAGCATAATTACTATATGTATAATACTACCAGTCACAATTACAATTTCAATAATCACATTACAGTGTGTAGTGTATTGAATGTTTCATAAGCATTACACTTTCTTTTTTATTCTGCTCCACTGTTAGTTACAAACAAGTTAGTTATATGAATATTGCTCTATAGAATATGCCGAGCTGTAAATTTACACTGCACGAAAGAACGCTTCTCATACATTATTTTAAACGGCCACCTGAGGTAATTTCAATCACATTATATTATAGTATTTCTTAAAGCATGTATCGAAATAATAAATAATTTCTAAATAAATATATATTTATAACGACAATCAATGACAAGTAAAGTTTTATTATCGTCTTTTAATATCATTATTATTAACTGTTTCAATTTGACCACATACATATTCTACATAAAACCCACTTTATTTGTGAAAAAATAAAATATAAAAATGTAAAAAAAATGGGGGTATGGGGTACCCGGTCCCCCGTTATTAATTTTTCCAGAAAATAATTCGCGCCATCCTTTAGACTATGTAATATACTTTATTTGTGAAAAATAAAAAAGGGGGGGTCCCGCGTTATAAATTTTTTCCGAAAATAATTTGCCTCATACTTGGGACTATGTAATTTATTTCAAATTACAAGAAAAAGATATCTGTTATAATTTTCGAGATATTTACACAAATAAAAAAAACATAAAAATCTTTGGAGAGGGCTGTACCCCTAAATCGGCGAGATACGCTAAGTAAGAAAAAAATGGTGTTCTTATACCAAGGTACTCTTTCAGTCTGTGCAGTTTCATCGAAATCCAGAAGTGCAGGTTGCCAGTGTTCCCTTGAGTGCAAGAAAAATAGTTCGGAATCTGTTAAAAATACACATATGAAATCTATAGTGTATGGATTTATTTCTAGTAGGGAATACTAAAAGCGTAATAATGTATAGGATGTTTCATTTGATTTATAAGACCTATTATGTCATCAGAAAGTTTTAGCTTCTTACTACTTACAATTTGCAATTCCTGAAGGTTGGGACAGCTTGTATATTCACACAATTTTCTTGGCTTGCCAATGCCCGAGGGCTAAAACTGATTTATTTAAACCTTATAGTTGTAAAAGTGTTAATAAAAGTCTTGTATTACACTCGAACTATTGCATATGCAAATTATAATGATTGAATACATTTTATTGTTTAAGCATAGCATAAAGCAAGAGTTAATTCACATGAATTGTACATAATTCTTTCAACGAATTATGCGTTCAGCCAATTATAAGTACGTAGTGGAAAATTCAATAGCAAAACGTGATTCTTATAAAACCATTATAGATAATTTAAATTATTTGTAATAACTTGAGTTGGCACTCTGCACGGTGCGACATGATCGGATCCGTTTTTGTATATACGTATATACGTATACATATACGTGGTATATGGTATATGCATCTCCGATCGGCGGCCGATGTTAATATTCGCTTCGCACTGTTGGCTTACTTAGTACAATGCTGGCACGCCCTCCGAAAGTGCCAACTCTAGTAATAACCTGTTGTTTCTGTTTGAGTATGTAATTTATTTTCTTGTTTAAAGAAAAGATCGCATGAAATGTGGCACTTACAATTTAGTGGTTTCGTATTGGTTTCCTTTAGTTTTACTTATTTTGTTATACTGCACAAAGATTTGGAAATAATCTGATAACAAAACAACTAATTGCTGATTTCAAATATATACATAAGTATATACTGTATTTTCAAAAAATATTTTTTTTTTTGTAAAAACAGAAAAATAACTTGGTCATATTTTGCTTACAAAAATTAGGAGAAAATATTAACTGAGCTCTTAACTGTTGTAACTACCTGAGTCTGTTCAGTGTTTTATGGATACTTACTAGATAAAACCGTCAACGCTATACGGAGAAGAATAGCTTTGCTGTAATATAATTACTATTTATAGAATCCATGATCATTGAAGAAGCGTTAAAGTTCAACTGAACGATTTCGCTATAATTATGTGTCACGCATGTAATTTATTTTCTTCAGAACTAATTTTCGTGTAAATTATTTATAGTAACGCTAATTTTCCAAATTATATGAATGCGTCCGTACCAAGGTAATCTTAAAATAAACAAATTTTAAAGAGCAAGTGCTTCGTTGTCTTTTTCCTAAAGTAAATATTTTCTTCGATTGTTATTGTATACATTATATAAATTGTTTATATTATTTGGAAAAAATCGAACAATTGTGTTAGGTTCGATGATTGTATAAATTTCCCGCAAGCAATTATACGATTTTGTAGTAATCATACTTTTTGGATGCATCACCACCAATTTAAAATTAAAGCAAACATTGACAAATTTAGCTCTGATATGCTAAATATGGATAATCACTTACACTTACACACGAAATGATTTTTTTATTATCCTTTATAGTTGATAAATTCCAGCACTCTTTTCGGTTCATATAATTAATGGGGTTTTATAGTTTTAGTTTAGATATGTAGATACAAATACCATCTTCTAAGAAACTATGTAACAAAATAACAGCATTATGATCGGTTGATTGATTGTTATAATGAAAGTAGAATCAAATCTGAAGCAAACTTTACTTTTTGAAAATTACATTTCTAAGAAACAAATTTCATTGGAAACATGGAGACAGTTTTTCACGTTACGCTGTATTCGACTTCTATTTTTGTAATTTCCGATGTTAAATCTAATTTTATTACTTATATCTCCATCAATATTTCGGATTACTTTGTTTAAACGTACGGTCATTGTCACATATTTACAGTAAATATAATACAATGGATAACGATTTTAAAGCCTTGAGTATCAGCGCCTTTAAATCTCGTATAAGGAAAGTCCTATTTCAAACACAGTTTTCTGCCCGGTTCAGGCACAGAGAAAAAGATTTTATTCCATACTTTTCGGAAGAAGGAGAGTTAGTATTCTGCAATTATGTGTGTGGACTTTTTAATACATTTAACATTCTGTACAAAAGCACCGATTGGAGACTATTCATAGATTCGTCGAAAAGAAGCCTTAAAGTTGTCCTTCTTCACAACGGAAGTAGGTATGCGTCAATACCCTTAGGACATTCTGTACACTTAAAAGAACGTTACGAAAATTTACAATTTGATCATCAATGGATTATGTGTGGTGATCTTAAAATAATATCGATGATGAGTGGGATAGTAGAGACAGGGAAAATCATTGGAAACAGAAAGATTGGCCAAAAGCTTCATTAGAACCTGGAATAGAAAATGTGCTCGAAAAACCCCTCATAGATTCGAATAATGTTCTCCTTCTACCTCTGCATATCAAATTAGGCTTGATGAAGCAATTTGTGAAAGCCTTAACAAAAGAAGGTAAATGTTTCGAATACATCTGTGCAAATTTTCAGCCTTATCAACCGAAATAGCAAAAGAGGGTATCTTTACGGGTCCGGACATTAGAAAGCTTTTCAAAGATGGAAATTTGGAGAAAGAAATGGAAGTTGCTGAAAAAGAAGCCTGGGTCGTCTTTAAAGACGTAGTAACCAAGTTTCTGGGCAACAAGAAAGATCCGAATTTCAAATCTATCATTGAGATTATACTGCAGAAGTACCAAAATTTAGGCTGTTCCATGAGTTTGAAGGTTCATTTCCTAAATTCACATTTGAACTACTTTCCTGAGAACCTGGGTGGTGTTAGTGAACAGACGGGTGAGAGATTCCATCAAGACATCAAAGAAATGGAGAGGCGTTATCAAGGAAGATGGAATACTAAAATGATGGCGGACTATTGCTGGGTGTTGCACCGAGATGAACCAAGAAGAGCACATGCGCGGAATAGCCTGAAACAAGGCATGACTGGTCCAAAGAGACGTTAGTTTTCTTTACATACTTCATCATTAAGAGTGGTTCAAGGCATGATGAACCTCATTAAAATTAAGTATATATGTAA
Source organism: Dynastes maya (assembly GCA_029619315.2). Taxonomy (NCBI): domain Eukaryota; kingdom Metazoa; phylum Arthropoda; class Insecta; order Coleoptera; family Scarabaeidae; genus Dynastes; species Dynastes maya. The sequence continues at coordinate 56,345,910 of JAROYE020000001.1, forward strand.
TAAAATAGAAATTTAGGCTAATTTTGTGGCGGTTTTCATTAAATTTTTAGGCATCAATGACCAGCCTATAAATCTGGTGATAATGACGATTTACTGAAATCGTCATCCAATCTCAACCAATCCACGCCACAAATTTTATTGCTAAATTTGAAAGCGTTTAGAAGTAGGAATACTTTCTTTGGGATATCTGATTTTTCAATTTTTTAACTGAAACAGTTGTAATAGGTTTCTTTCATAATCTGGGAATAAATGGACTATAGTTAGGGATCTTTAATAATGTAAACATATACAGAGTGTTCCACTTAAAAAGATGATATTTACCGTGCTACCTTTTTTATAAAACACACAGTATATCGGAATATATTTTCTTAAGATGCATAATTATCCATTATATTACATCCACAATGCTGCTATCTATAACTCCCTATAATCAAAGGTACTACCTAAACTATCAATTAACAATTTAAGTCTATTTTATGTACTGTGACGAGTTTATTTCCTATTTTAAGTTATATTACGAGTTAACTCTTTTACAACTTTATATGGTCCCTTATACAGTGGATCGAGTTTGCTGTCTACTTTATTTTTTAATAATACATTAAATCTGTCGTACAGTTCTTTAATGTCCTCTAATGTACTCGCCATGTATTTTCGTCATTGTAACTTACACTTCACGTGTTCGCTTATAGACCTATGGATATGAGTTATTGTCTCCTTGTAACTTCTCTTCTAATTATCTTGTGTATAGTTACCCTAAAACGTCACAAAATGAAGTAGATAATTGCTCCAATGCACAGATCAAAAAATAGTAATGCTACATAAAGTAAGTTCCCATAAAGTCAACTTGACTTCGTTTACTACTCCATTATTTATTGTGCCGCCGCTATTTCCAGCCTGGGCTATGATGATTTCTTTCTCTTCTTTCGATTGGGCGGTTACCACGTAGAGATTTCTTTTCTTAATTTCCTTTTCTTGAGTTATGTATTCGTAATGCAATGTTAACAATAACGCCAGCTACCACACGTCGACCTTATAAATAATCCGTTAATAACTGTGATAATAACATTTTATGTCCCTAATTTGTTTTTGGTTGCACCTTTATGCACTTGATGTCATAAACTGTAGTCAGAATTTGCAGAATCGCCATTCAATTGCCTGTTCTAAAATACTTTCAGATTTGAATAGGTGTGGTACCAATTTTATTACTATTTTATTTAGATGGTTAGGTACTTACGTAAATCTAAGAACTAACTGTAATTTATAATGTCCATTGTTAAACTCCTTTTATTACCTTGTGGTTTTGTTTAATTCTACCCAGTCCGCGTCGTATTTAATGTAAAGTCCCTTTGTTGACAATGTACGTATACATTTTGGTCCTTGTCTTATCAATAGTCATTCGTCAGGAATATAATCGTTTAATAAAATTCCATTACAATGGAACAGAGATGATTTTAGCGAACAAGATGACCTGGTGAGTTCAGACTCTGACAAAGAAAGTAACTATACACTGGTATTAGTCCATCAGAAGTTGTAGATGCATTTAATAAGGCGGTGTAATATGGTTATTAACGGAAAATTTAAAAGCAAATCGCGCAGTATTTTTATAAACAGTTTGAAAATAAAAATACGCGTACGTACTTTCTGCTATATGAACAATTTGATTTTATAAACGCACAGGTACATATTTATTAGTTCACATAAACGAACGACTACTGTATGTACTTTTCTGGTGGTATAGTTTTTACTTTGCAGAAAACTTTTTGCTAAGGAAGTGGTTGACCAAACGATATGATTATTGCTTTATACAGCTTTAGTATACATTGCGCTGGGCGTCCTTTTTTCAGCGTGCATTTAGCTTATTTGTTTTCGGTGACGACATCATCCCGCGCGCGGCTTGCTGTTGTTCTTTCGCGTGCATGCATACGAACATTTCTATAGGATAGTTCGCCGAAAATCCGCGCGCCGTCGTCTGGCGGGGGTTATGGGTCGCCGGGCCGGGGGTCACGCCGGGTCGGTCCGAGAGTTGCGCATGCGATGCCCGACCAGGTGAGTGAGGCCGGTGAGCGGACGCCTCGCGATCAGCGGCTCCGCCAGTCATGGGGCTCGTTTGGGTGCAGTGAGTGCGCGGTCATGCACGCCGTGCTCGTGCCCGTCTACCTACTGCTCGTCACCCCCATCACGTCCTCCTGGTGGTAAGTACCAACCCCTCTATCTAAAATGCCCTATCGTTTCTCTCTCGCTCGTCTTTGTTTTCTACGCCTTCTCGAGAAAAGGGTCAAAACAGGAAAACAAAACAATAACAACGAGAGATGTCATTAAAAGCATGTGATTTCTGTTCGTTAAATCGTTTTAATTTCGACGAAAACAACGCAAGATTATTCCGCTGGTCGATTATTTTTCTATGTAGGTATGATTGATTCAATCTGCGAAATTAATTCTGTTAAGTGTTATTCAATGTTCAAATTGGATCGTGCATGAAACGTACCATATTCATTAGAATAATTTTTTACGTGTTACATCTCTCTCTTCCGTGATCTCTTGTGTAACATATTTAATTAAATTTCAATGTAAACATAAACAGAATGAAACACGTAACATCACTGCTTGTACTTAGTAAATTCCTAACCTGAAATTAGCAGCAAGATCGTAGGTTCTTTCATTTTTATTACTCAGAATCAATTGATTTTACAAATCAAACCATCATTAGTTTATTTATTCGTATTGAGTTTTTAACCGCCTTTATAGCTAACGTATTAAATGAGTAAAGTGTATGTATGAAATAATATAAATAACAATGGATGAAAAGACGTTTATTACATTTAGTGTTCTATTTAACGAAAACATTTAGTCAAATTACGTTTTGCCATATATGTTTATCCTCTGTAATTAAATATATAATAAATCCAGGATGGATCTGTTAAATATGTCTTCAAACCCTCTTATCTATCCATCTGCATACGTACATATATATCTACGTGACGTAAAGTATAACAAATCGATGTTCTTAGTATTAGATGTATGAACATTGCCATTGGAAAAAACTTCTATCAATGTTTATGTATATATGACATCGATAGCAAATGTTCTTCATCAAATGTCGCAAAACAAAGCCAACGTGGTATATATCCCATAGGTACCTTACACTAAATGCCTTGGGGCGTGAGGCGGAACATATGTTTTAGATCGAAAATTAACGTAAATGTATTAAAATAATAATGGTATTATGATATTACACGATAAACTTTAATGAAACCAACGCTCGTATATTCGTTTATAGGAAACCTAGGAATTTTAGAGTAATTTGAAAAAAACTTGGCGAAAACTGCATTGAAGAGGGATCTTTAAGAAATAATGCTATAACTTCATTTAATGTACGAAACAGATCACATAATTAAGCTTTCAACTTCGCGTATTCTGTTCCATCCCATTAGACAGAACTTTGGTTATACATCAGTTACCTACGCTAACCTAAAAATTACTGACAGCACATTAGAAAGATTAATTAGCATTCCGGCGTTTAAATTTAGAAAATTTTCAATAAGTTTTTCCTGAAAGTGCAAATAGTACGGATGCACCAGAAGTTTGTCTTTCTCGCTTACCTGGCGAAAAAATATGATCACATATGCTTCTATATCTTGTTTGGTCTGTGATATCCTTATGACACATCAAAATATTTACTTTTACTTCGTTGAGTTACTTAATGGTTATTGCAACACGTAATTAATTATTTTCTACCTAGATATGTTCGTATATCTTTCGTGTCACGAAAAATTAATTACTTACTCAGAAACAGCGATTTTCCGATACGGTGGCTGCTTCTCGGTATTTTATAATTTACTTTTCTTGCATAAATAAGCGGTTCTTGGTGTTTAATATTTTACACTAATATTCGTGCAGCTTCATATTTTGTATGCCAAATGATTGTAAAAACATTAGATAGACTCAAGTGCCTCTTTCCTTGAAGTATCCAAAGTAGTACAGCGGTTACAGGCATCTCCGAAGAACCTCTTGACAGATTATAGTAGATACTTTCTATTTAAATATATGAATAAATAGTTATTGTATTACTTTGATGTCTTATTTTCTCTTCAAGAACAAAACTTGTTTGAATAACGGCATTATTTACGTTTATTTATAATAAAAGCAATCATTTCAACAGTGTTACATAAAAGTAAAGAATTTTGGTCTATGCATATTTTTATATATACAATAATTTGGACGTATTCCGATAGGACTTCTAATAATTCTGATTAATTAATTTTTGGTATGGATTTATTTCCGTTAGTAAATAGATAATGCAGGAAAAGAAAAACATCCAAACCACCCTCGTCAGAAATACCAAACCACACCTACCAAAATTATGATAGCATATCTGCTAAAAAGGCATAAATTCGTAGTGCTGCATTAAATATACACATATGAATAGAAAAAAGAATCAAGTATGAATTATTTTATACATCTAACTACGAAAATACTTTTGCACCACACTAGTGCTAAAATCGAACTGATTCTGGAAATAGAAAGAAAACACAGAAAGAAACTATTGAATTGAACGGGAGGTGGTCGATCATTTACGATTAAAGTTATTTTTCAATTGCTAACTCTGCTTATTACAATGTGTATTTCATAGACAGTATTTGGTACATTTTTATAATATCTTTGGCATAATGATTCTTTAACATGAGTATAGATAAGTGTAGCAAAAGTAATTTGACTTTTGAAGAAAACAAACGGTCGTAGTGTAAACTGTGTACAACCAAATTTGAGTTAATTACCCAGATTCGGAAAATGAGAAATTAGTGATATCGGTATCCCCTCCTCGCTTTCTCGCCGTACATGCGAGAGAGCGTGGAGGGGACTGAGTGATATCCCAGCAATTTGATGCGGGAGATGCTAATCCACTTGGAGCAATGTCGGGATGTAGACCTACTGTGCGAAAAGCGCACGCAATAATTTGAAGTCAAGGTCGCCTGGAAATGAGAGTTTCGCATATTCATTTTGTTGTTGCTACGAAGCTTAGACGAAATTAATAAGAAATTCTAAAGACGAAATTAAAACAAATTCTGATGGAATGAAAAAAAAAGAAAAATAAATACTCCAGAGATTCTTACTAAGATCATCCGCACATCATGCAGTCTACCTCGTAACTAACCACATCGGTAACCGTGAGCCGCTAACTCCTCCGCTTGAGAGCGAGGAGGGGGTATATGGCTAATTTCGCATTTTCCTAATCAGTATAGTAGTTATATACTACTATACGGATCTACATTAAATGCACACCCTTACGTATAGGATGATGGATAGTTGAAAATGTCAATAAACACGTATCCGTTTTGAATATACATGATTATGCGCATGCGCTGCACTACTTTTACAATTTGCACTAATTCTTGAGGTAGCGTAGGAAGTGCAACACCAAAGTAATGTTTTCTGTACTTATGTATTTTATATATCAGCGTATTGCACATAGCAAGAACAAACGCCTTTCTCGCAAAAAAGTATGCACTAGTGCATGATACCAAACAGAGCTAACTAGTACCATGGAGTTAATAGTAGCTATAATAAAATTTACGAAATAGCAAAATAGTAAAGATTGCATACTTAAGCTTGTTGAATTGCTGAATCGCTGTCAACTCAAATCCGAAGCTTTGCTTTATACCCTGTATTGAACTAATACCCTTTACATGGATAACTAATTTAAAAATACCTTAAATACACTTTGTGTTATATTATAAGGAAATTTGAAATTAAAAAGTGATATCAATAAGTATATGAGAAACTCTTAATAATGCAAAGTTGCAACTGTCTAGACACCTTAAATTGTTACCAAATCAAAATCAGAATCTATCCATATTTTACTTCTAACGTGAGCTTCTATAACAAATATAAACATAAACTATTGTTTGAGGCTTCGAAGAGAGAAGAATTGTTCGGAAGATTTGCATCTCTATTTTATAGTTCACTATATCTTACTAATTTCAACTAGATCGGGACGTAAATTGAGACAAATGATGCTATTTAAAATAATCGCTTCGTATTGGATTGTTGGGCACCATCCAAATTTCACTCTTAATTCCTTTATTGCGCTGCAAAAATTACATATTTTACAAATTTATCACTACAACATTACAGTGAAATATGAAGGAGTTATTCCTACGGTATATTACAATCAGAAAAATTGCTGATGTCTATCCAATGATTATTGATTAAGCTTTCTCGAGCAAATTCTAAATGCCGGAGCAATAAAAATTCACGGCGTGTATACATTGACTGTACCTCTAAATATCTTTATGGAGAATATCGGGAGGTAGTATAAATAAGTTACAGCTTCCTGATTTGACAGCTATTAACATAGCTCTTCACGTACTAAGTTATTTACGTTTGAAATTACTCGACGTCAGAAGGTCCATTTTAAACAAATACCTTTGTTTTGTATAATCTATAAAACTTTTATGACTAAAGAAATTTATTTTTTTATGATTTGATGGTTATGACTCAATATGATGAAAATATTTTTTAGTATTAGTATATATGTGGAAAGCAATTTTGCTAGTCTATGTTGTTCTCTTTCGTTTCTAAGCAAATAAATTTGGGAAGAAAAAATAATCCATCATCATAATTCGTTCAATTTGCAACGTTATGGCAATGAATCAGCGGATAAGAATTTCTCACTTCCAATTTAATGATTAATAATGTTTTTTAATATGCATGATAGTTTTCTGATAAAACACATATACCATGGTGATTTGCCAAATTCATATCTTAGAACGCTAATATTATTTTAAGTAGATAACAACACAATGCTCCCGAATATTATAAATCAGTTTCAAGTTTAAAGGCCAGGGCTTTTTAAAGGCGAGACAGTTTAACAGTTACGTATTCGGTTTTCATTGTGGGTCTCTGTTCTGCAAAGTCATAGTCTCGAAATTTAAATGCAAAATGCTTTATTATGCTGTCTTAACTCAATTCAAAGATTTGGTTTCCACTAGCTCCTCCACCATTTTTTTTGCTTCGATGTTGCATATTAAAGAGTTGAAGGTTCCTAAATGTCTTTGATTCCATTAATTTATTAAACAGTAATTTGTGAAGTTCGAGGCATCTGTATGGGAAAATATTATGTAACAAATTATTTTAAACCAGGATCCTAGAAGAAAATATTGAGGGTGAATTTAATTTGATTTCAGTAAGTCACAATCAAACACATTTTAAGGGACCTATGCTGAAATTACGCTATCATATAAAGACGTTAAAATTAAATTAAGATGTGGTGCCTTTCGGATTTTGCCGTGTTTGTTGCACTTATACATTTGACGTTTCGCCGAACATATTGTCAGCCTCTTCAGAAGTTTTCTAAGAATTGCTTTTGCACTTAACTATTAAACCAAGGGATTAAAAATCAACCGGAAATATCAAAGATGTAAAGTTGCATAAGCATATATCAGAATTTTTTAAGTTATTTACGTTTTCTTTAAAGCATATGAAAAGCTAACTTATTGTTCCCAAATTTATAAATTAATCTTGGTTGCAGCATTTGTTGAAGTATAGGTTTGCCCTATAAATGATTCTATTAATGAGGCTTCGGCAGGGCTTCATGCTCTTTCGTAAAGCAACAACAAAAAGGAAAAGTATGAACATGGTACGTTATAGTCTTACCACGTTGTGAATTTCAAATGTTTAGACAACGTCCCCGTTTAGCAATCTAGTTTTTGCGTTCTTTGTAATATACTTATAGTGTTTAATCATGTTTTTGCATACTTTAAATATACCATGAAATATTGAGAATAAAAGTGGACAAAAAGCATTTGCGTTACTAATGGTCCATTATGATGATAAGTGTGTAACCTAGTTCGAAACGAACCCATTGTTAATGATATATTACTGTTTGTATTTACCGATGCAATTACTCTGCGGTCTGACGTTAAATAATTAGATACCATTAATGAGAGAGGTATTTGAAGGAAAAAAAATCGCTGTCTATGTATATGTATAAGAAGCAAAGAATTTATCGATTTAAAAGTATGTCAGATCTCAATAAAATATTACCTTTTCCGTACATGCCTAGCACAGTTACATTTTCCCAACCTGGGTATAAAGTAAAGTAAGTGAGTACGTGTGCATGTGCAACATAACTTTAGATTTTACCTTTCGATAATAGAATTTATTAGAGAACAGGCCTACTACGATGTACACTACCATCCATAAGTTTGATCACTTAATACGAATATGTGGTGTAAAATTGAATTCTATGTATTCTCTAAGTATCAAGGGCAAATTTAATAGGGTTAGAACATTTTATTTAATTTTAAAATAGTAGCGGTTGAAAAGTAATAACTCTAAATGGTTTTTATTTCTTCTATTCCCCAAATGGAAAATTATTAGCATATTAGTTTAGGGTTATCAATTTACTTATAAATGATTTTCCTTTGTTTCTGTTCAATAATTTACTATTTGGATTATAGTTATATGAGGTACTAAAACCAAATGTTGATATCTTCCGCAGCTGATATGAAGTAACTAATTTCCTGCAATACAAAGAATTCAGATTGGTTCGTTGTACAGTTAACAGCCGATATTAGTATGTATCAATTTTTGGGCTTTACTGCGCGTCAATTTAGTAATCAATGTTTCCTCCCTGTGCTGTCAAATTTCCACACAGCAAAACCCGAAAGAACTTGTGCAGAGTGAACTTATTCTACAAGAAAATTGAAGTACTGATATTTCTTCTGAATCTCTAGATTTTAAAGCAAATAATAATAATAACGTTTATTGATTCAAGGTGTCAAATAGCAATAGAATCAGTCAAAATAAAATGAAATGCAAAAAGGAAAATAAAATTGAGCTGAAGGCGTCTTTAAAGAAACAATTAAAGCAACTAAATTTATAAATCTAAGAATAGGATTTAATTATCTTAATTGGAAGTATTAAGTGGTAATATACAAACGAAAAATGAACAACAGAAGTAGGAACGACAAACATAATATGCTGAACTAAAGGAAAAATTCATCGATGGTGTAATAACATTTGCTAATTAGAAATTTCTTAACCGATTGTTTAAAATTATTGCTTTCCTTAAAATCAGATGGCAATTTGTTATAAAGTTTTCTGCCTAAATATTGGAAACCCTTAGCATAAACATCTAATTGATGCGTTGGTAAGTAGAAATTGTTGTCGTGATGAGTCTCGTATGCGTGAACATTTTTGTTTTTTGGGTATTGATCTTTATTTTTATGTATGTAGCAGAGAGCTTCCAAAATATAAAGGGATGGTAGAGTTAAGAAATTATGTGAGATAAAAACAGGTTTACATGAATCTCTCAGTTTTATGCCACTAATAGCTCTAATAATTTGCTTTTGAGCTATAAAAACACTTTTGGCTGTAGAAGAAGTTCCCCAAAGAAGAACTCCATAATGAAGCCGAGCGGAAAAGATAAGCTTTTTGATGCAAGAGATTCGTAAGGTAATCGCAGTGTTCATTCCACAACAGATTATCTTGCACTACAACCGCTAGGAACTTTGCAGAGTGTAGTTGCTGTAAAGGTTTAGCACCAACATGGATGTCACAAGTAATGTTTTGGGTACGCTGAGGAGTGTGAAATAATATAAAATTAGTTTTATTGTCATTCAAACATAATTTATTAGCACAAAACCACTGATTTATACGATCTATTGCGGCTTTACCTGCAAATTCAAATTGATTAGAATCGCTACCAGAAATAAGTATAGTGGTGTCATCCGCATACATATAAAGTAGAAAATCATTTACAAAGTTATATATGTCATTCATATGTAAATTGAAAAGCAGGGGGCCCGAAACAGATCCCTGGGGAACCCCATCGGGAACGGGCACACAGCTGGACTTGTATTTTTTGAGTCTATTGTTTGAAATGTGCGTAATGAAGACAAATTGTATACGTCCCTCCAAGTATGAGTGTATCCATTCAGCAGCATTGCCTCGTATACCGTATTCGTATAGTTTCTGTAATAATAAGGAATGTTGAACGCAATCAGAAGCTTTGCTAAGATCACACAAAATGGAAAGCGGAGTATTTCGTTTGTTAATATTTTCTAAAATAATGTCATAAAAAGCTATTAATGCGGTAGTAGTCGACCTATTTTCTCTAAAACCATGTAAATTATCATTAAATATTTTATGTTTTTTAAGAAACAAATTCAATCTATCCAGCATGCAATATTCAAAAATTTTGCTGACATTAGATATTAAGGAAATGGGTCGATAATTTGATATGTCAGTTCTAGAATTCTTCTTAAAAATTTGCACAACTGCAGATGTTTTAAAATCGCTAGGAAAAATTCCATAAGCAAAAGAAAAATTAATGAGATAAGTTAAGGGCGCAACTAATAAATGAAAAGGATCAATAAGAACTTGTACAACTACAAAATCATATTTGCAATCTTCAATTTAGAAAATGAGAACAGGTTTTCAAACTTCTCATGGTTCTTTAATTGTTTGAGAATTAAATTCGGAAGCTTTAACAAAAATTCTAAAACTTTTTAACACTCTTCCTTATAGAATTAGTATTAGCCAAGGTAAGTTATTGATTAAACTAGAGAGCAACAACATGTATTTAATAGCAGTAAGAGTAGCAGTAAGAAGTCATTGGATGTCTTTCCTCAACTAATTTTAAATTATATTAAATTATGTTAAAAATAATTTGTAGAGTTAAATCAAATCAAACAGGTTACTTTGGTGATCTAAGTATGTACTTCATATATTGCAAGATTTAGTAGGTTTTGTTATTCTTTCATCTGAACTGTTACATATTGCTGAAGCGTAATTATCTGTAGCTATTTGTAAAGTTAGATCCATTTTCCTTTTATCTGGCCTACTTTTGCATTGTCGCCATATGTATAGTTCGGAAGACAACGAACAGTTCAAAAAAGTGCAAAATAGAATATCGAATATTTTTATCAATATTATAAATAACTATAAATGCGATTTTGATAATACAAGGTTGTATTATCAAAATCGCAAACTCCATCAGTGAGAGAAGAGAAAAGTAAGACAAGTATTTGAAATGAATTGTTAAAGACTTTAGGACTTTGGGACTTTGGGTTGAAAGAAAACCAAATTTTAAAGAAACTAAATAATATGAAGTTTCATCTGAAAAATGAGAGATCTGAAACAGAAGGGAAACAATAAAATAGATAGCACTTTCTCTGTGGATAGTCTTATTTTATTTTGTAATATAGAAAATCATCGTTTTACTTGACTAAAACATCAGTAATAAATTGTAATAATTCACGCTCTCGTGTGCGAATTTCTGATCCGTCACAGGAGCTCTGATCAGTGTCATGCCCCAAAATGTGTACTTATAACGTTATACACCTCAGAATGTCTTCAGATTCATACATCATCTTGGATGTGGATATAGATCTTGGCTATAATGCATCAGCACTTGCAAACATTTCTTTGCGGACACAAGTTGATATCACCTTTATACTACAAAAATGTTTTCTATTAACGTATTCATTTCCATGGTTGCATAATCAGCACAATTTCGAATAGAAAGGTATATTTTCCAAGCTATTAGGCCAGTACAATAGGGAGACCGTCTTCGTTACTAGAAAATTTGTTCCAGTGGTTGGTTTTAGTTAGCATTTTATTCATCACATTACTGTTGGTTTTAGTAGCTTGAATAACGGTATCTTTTCCGATACTCAACTGAAGACCAGGATCCGTATATAGAATATCCGTTTGGATACTCGAAAGTTATGTTATAGCTTTAATTCTGATTTCAACACTTTCCCGTAAAGTATGGTTTGCCAACCCACTTGACCTTATGCCTCTCAAAACCGAAAACATCTTTCGCTAGTTTCATGGCATACTGAATACAATTTGCTTGGTCGGAAGTTAATTATCACATTTAGGCATACTGACTCATGTGCCTGCTCTGTATGAATCTGGTGAAGCACATGGTTTCTTTTATTGATACCAAACATAAGTACAAACTCAAGTGATGACGATAAACTCTTTAGTGGAACTTCTACTTCAAAGCAAATAAGAACTCAGTATTTTCATTTTGCCATATATACTGCGAATTTTTTGAGTACAAGTAGATACTTCATTTTATTCGTATCACCCAGTAACATGACAATTTTGAGAGCTACTGTTGATGCCATTAACAGAATAAAGTTCTTAGTACTGGGAGCAAACACACATATTTTTTCCTTGCATGTGCCTTGATGCGCGTAACTTTTGAATAACAATGTACTCTACTGCCTTTGGTGCGATTTACTCCGATGTTTCATTCCCTTTACGACTTCGTTGACATGCAAACTACGGAATTGTGTATCATGTATTCCTGATGTCTTTGAAGGATTTATTAGCAGAGGTTGTGATCCGAGCTGCACTACGCGAGAAAAATGGACAATTTCACTCCGATTAAGCGGAATCGTAAAACTTTTTAAGAGTTCTCGCGACGTAATATGTTTAATCGCTTATTGTTTTAGATCATGTAGCCATAGACGATTGGAAATTGATACTTTCTATTCAGTATTTGAGCTTTAATGCGAAAAAAATACAATCGCTTTCATTGCCTACTTTGAATATTAATTGCTGAAAGCAAACAAGAGGAAAAGATGTTCACAAGAGATAGAAGCGTGCGCTTCAGGCTACATGCGTATTTTTCTAATTTTAATAAATGAAAGTCGGCTCAATTGAACGAGGTTATATTATTGCAGATGTTGTAGTAGATAAGCGAAATTATTTGATGTTGCATGTAAATCGTTTTTTCAGCATTTTATAGATTTAAGATACATTTGATTACGTACTTTAAGAACTATTAGATAGAGATCATGTAGGTTTCTTTCTGCTACAGTAGAATAATCTAACGTTTTATCACGTACCACTTTACTGATTGTACGAAATCGAACAAGTTAATAGAATATACTGAAAGTAGGAAGAATGTAATCTAAATGACTAGAAAATATGTCCATTCGAAGCATATAGTATGAAGAAAGGTAATATGCAATATCACTTACCGCGTTCCATTTCGAAGGCAAAACTATGAAATAACCCCTGAAATAATGACCTCATGGAAATATGCTTGGATAGGTCAACTTTTGTTTCTTTCCAGAATTATAAACCGAACTATGGGACAGGCAGCATATCATTTGAAAGTTTTCTTTTCTTAGATATAACGTTCCTATTTTTTTTTTTTTTCAGTTCGTTCGTATTCAATATATGCAATAGTAAGTATTTTAGTCAAACGAATAAAACAAGTGGGCAAGAAAATTAAACAAGCGTTTACTACTTTATACGCTATTCAAAAGCCCTCCACCAAGTTGTCCTATCAAGAAACTTTACTTAAGCAACTTCAAACAAAATTCACAAGGCAATCTTTTTACAGCTTCTGTTGTAATGAATGTCAGTGCTAGACGTTTTCAGCAATTTATGAATAGTTTACTATCTAAAAATACCTAATTTCTTCAATTCCTTCTATTGAAATATTCATTGATCCATGTCTCGAATACAAATGTATGAAAATAAAAAGAATAATTTTATAGTTTGCCCTATAATCTTGAGGTTACGGAAGGCAGGTCATTATTGAAGAGTCACCCCAGACAAATAAAAAAGCACTACTTTTTCGAATAGAAAAGAGAATGTAATTTGGAATTTCTTTAGATCAAATTTGGAATGAGTTAAAACATTTAACAAAAAATATCGTGAAAGGTTTATTATTTAAATAAAGATTTCCCGAAGAATATTGTAGTTTTATTATACTTGTAGCACCATAATATAGAGATTACTATCATTTATTTTTTGCCATTTATTACTTCAATAGCTCTCCATGCTACATTTTTCATATTTTGTTTCCTTGTAACCAGAACATAATTCTCTTATGTTTGAAGAGCAAATGATTACTTTTACTTCAGCCAGTTCCTCTTACCATTGGCTTTTCTATAATTTCCATTCCATTCTTCAAGTTTGGCAAAGAGGGGTTTCTTAGGCTTCCATTAAATCCGATTTACAGAAACATTAGGTAAAACAGCAATAAATTTGTAAAAATTGTGTTTCATCCAATATTTATTTTAAGTATCATCTCAATCATCTGCGATAAATAAATACGAAAGAAAATGTAGTCACACAGTCACAAAAAACTATCATGGAATCTAAACAGATATGCCAAGTGACTACTGCTTTTGTATAGTATTCAATGTTGTCATGAATTCCCAATATTTCACTTCATTTCGCATTGCACAGCTTCTAGTAATGGACTACAAATTATGTTCAGCATTCAGGTAACGTAAAGCAATATGATTTATGTGATAATGATAGAGTTGTTCACTAGCGCCAATGGGCAGTGGCGGAGGTTCGAAACAACCCTCAGTATAAGTGCGAGTCTCAACCAGATCTGTTGTGTATACATGTACGCTGCCGTAAATACTATTTTGTAGTTTTACGTTTGTATTAAAAATGTTGCCTACGTCGCGAAAACGACCAATGTTGGACAAAGTTATAGAATTTATAGCAGAAATGCCTGACCTAAATTATGATGGCGTTAAAATTCAATGTGTAGTTTGTAATATCCCTTTAATGTGTTGGTCCAAAAGGGATTGTCTACGTCACGTAAATAGTAAACAGCATTCTTAAAAAAAAAATTGCACACGACGCTGACAAATTTAAATTTAATTTATATGTTACCTTTATTGTCGGGCATCGTTGAAGAATTGTGCCATCTGCTCGTGAACATGTTGAAAAAAGAATTAAATCGGAGTTGAAAGATGGAAAACTGTGGTTATGTGTGGACGGAACAACAGATCGTAAAAAACATTCTGTGATTAATGTAGTGGTACGTACAATGGAACCACATCAATCGTCACGTTCAATTCTATTAGCTTCCAGACGAGTACAACAATGTACTACCCAAGTAATTTCAAAGTTAGTGTTAAATACACTGGAAAAGTTTGAACTTTCAACAAATCAACTGTTGATGTTTATGAGTGATGGTGCCGCAAACATGCTTTTTGTAGGCCAGTCTCTTAAAATACATTGTGCTAACTTGTTACATATTACGTGTAAAAATGTTATCCTGAAGTAGACGCTTTAATAGCGCATACAAGAGCAGTGTTTGTCAAATCCCCAAAACGTATTCGCAAATTTCACAGACTGTGCCCCCGTATGCCTGAGCCACCAGAACCTATTCTTACACGTTGAGGAACATGGTTACAGGCCGCGTTTTATTATCATAAATATTTTGAAAATATTAAGAACGTGATTTTACAATTCGATCCAAAGGAAGCTGCGGCTATCAAGGAAAGCCAGTCGAAATTTTCAGATAGTCAGGTTAAAACGGATTTAAAAACTATTCAGAACAATTACTTTGGACTAGTGGAGGCAATAGAAAAATTACAAAATCGTTCGGTGTCGTTAGTGGAATCTCTGCAATTAGTGCAACATGTTCACGCACAGCTATGCGCGGTAGATGACGCAAAAAATGTTTGTGTTGTAGAAAGGTTTGAAAGTGTTTTAGAGAAAGATTCTGATTTTGGCACATTAAGACACATTTGTGAAGGTGCGTCAACAGAACCGTTAAGTTGTTCCAAAGATTATTTTAATTACGCAAATATAACGTCACTAGATGTAGAACGTTCGTTTTCTGCATATAAACACACTTTTTCCTCACGCCGCACTCGGTTTATCGAAATAACTGTGGAAACATATCTAATGTTGCAGATATTTAACAGACATTATTCACTTTGTGATTACACGGAAGACTCTTAAGACGGTAAGTGTTTGAGCACGTATTATATTTTATTTCTGACCATTTATTTTGTGTAAACTTTTATGCGCCCGCCACTGGCCGTTGGCGCAAATTGAGCAACTCTAATAATGAATGAATAGACACAATATAAATTTCCTAGTTAAAGAACCTTCCTTTTCCATAGATATGTCTTCAGGTAATGCCAGGTATTCGAATGTACACTTAGCAAGTCATTTTTACTTGGATTTTTATTACCATCCAATTAACTTGAAGTTATTTTTTGCAGTTTAACAAAAATTGCATTAAATTTAGAAAAGTTAAAGTCGAATTTTTGATAACACATTTATTTGAAACAAAGAAGAAAGGAAGAAATAATTCATTTGCTTTATGTCATGCGACTTATTTTTGTGTTTTTATTAATAGAAACAAATGCGAAATTAAAGGAAGTGTACAGTACAAGACAAAATGTTAGTTATATCGTCAGTTCAGTTCATAAAGAGTCATTTTGTATCATTCCATCCAAGCACAAAGAAGAAACTGTTGCTTATCTCGTTTACAATCTCGAATATTGCAGAATTCAAACTCTATAAGCGAAAGTTTACTTACGTATATGCTTTTTGTACTATACAACTTTGCACAGTAGGATCTTAGCACCGTTAGAGTTGTGAATTCTTGGTGTTTGAATAGAACTTTGCATTACGTATAAATTAATAAGATTATTTAGATTTCCGTTTGCGCAACGGTTTCCCATACGTTAATAAGGAGAAGAGTACATTGCAACTTAGATAAACGACCAGCTTTGTTAAACGACTACTCGAGGAAAATGGCCGTATCTTTGTTGAACTCGCATGGTACACATTGAAAACACAAAAATCTATGGTTCTCACATTGCAGTTGGAATTTAGTGACACAACTGATGAACAAATTTAATTAGTAGAATAAATGTCAGGGAAAGAATAAGACCAAAGAAAGTTTTCACATATTGGGTATATTTACAGGAAATATGGTAGATCATAGATAAATTACCATGAATATAATTCTTATTGTTAAGGAAAACTATAAGGAGAAAAACTACAATTAAAGCGAGAATGCGTGCTTCAAGTTATTTATTGTATTTTTGCAGCTGTACTTAATACTTTAGATCTTGTGTTACCATTTAATTTGGCTCCGCTTATTCACAATCGAGAAATACACAATCTATATTTTCATAATTTGGGCAAGCACCATCTTGGCAATCAGAAAATATGATACCAAGCGAAAACATTCCAGATTCAACATTCTTTCTGTCAGATGTTTACTTTGTTACAATAAAGAAAGATGTACAATGTTACTGATTGATTATGCACTCTTTTAAGCGACAAAAATCGACTTAGAATGCGTTTAAGTTCGAACTGCGATAACCTATAACAGCGGCGATACTCGCAAAATAGTGGAAATAAATTTATTCGGTTAAAATAAGTGTATTACTGGTTGCAGAGGTGTTTATACTTGAACAGCTCATTTTTACCGTTTATTGCAATTTCAACGTAAGCGCGCTATACCCTTTAGCTCTTATAGCACACATAACGCTTTATCCCAGTTCATATGCTGAGTTTTAGTGAGAAGCTCAGTTTTCTCTTTTACTTTAAGCTATATTATCAAAATTCAGACCACTCAACAAAGTAGTGGGCTTTGTACTGCCATTAAATTAGTTTTAGGCTATATCAAATTCTTAAAATTTAATTTCCAAAATGCTCACTAATGAAGTTCTGGTTATCTGGTTAAACGCTATGGTATTGGAGAGATATGCCATTTATTTGTTTAATCAAAAGTTTCCAATACACCTGTATCACACGCAGCTTTACATAAACTTTTGAATTTTTTTGACAAAACTGGATCAGCAATGGATTTAAAAAAGGAGCGTACGAAATATGGCGAGAATGACATTATGCGACATGATTAGCAATGAGTTCGGTGGAGGAAAATCCGAGGTTGTCTTTGAGGAAACGCGTTAAACGAGTTGAGGAAACGAGTTAAACGTTTCTAAAAGTTTGTTACGACGAATTTATAAAGGTAATGAAATCTTGCCTAAAAAACCCGCAATAACCCATACACTTGGAGATCGAGATGATGCAAAAAGGTTGGACTTTTGTTTATGGGTTGGAGAGAAGTTCGTTGAAAATAGAACCTTTCATAGAAGAATTTTCTTTACTGACGAAGCAACATTTTCAATCAACGGCCACGTTTTTTTTTAGAACACAACACATTGGGCTGCGGTGAATTCATAATTTAAAATTCGATTAAGAAGCCAACGTTGCAAGAAAGTAAATGTATGGTGCGGTATTTTCTGTAGTGGTATTATTGGTCCATATCCTCTGGAATAAAATTTAACCTAACACGTTTATTTGGATTTGATAGAAACGTTTGTATAACCTCAGTTGCATAACATTAACCCTAACGAAGAAACATTTACTGGCAACAATATGGATGTCCAACTCATTCAACTCCGATAATTTTTTTTTAAATCCTCAATTTCCTGAGAAATGGATTGGCAGAAATGGTCCAGTTGAATGGCCTGCTAGGTCGGCTGATATTACACCTACACAATAGATTTATTTCTGTGGGGAGCGTTAAAGGAAAAAGTGTATGCTCGTGATGGAGATCATAATTCAGATCAATTAAAACAAGCAATAACGGACGCGGTGGATGAGATTAACGTGTCTGCTACGATACACTAAGTTTACAATGAATCTATTAAGAATTAGAAAATGGAGGTATATATATTGAATAGTGATTGTTAGATCCGTTTTAAGTTGAGAATTGATACTTATTTACTTGTTTATTTCAAAGAGTGATTGTTGTTCAATTGAAAATAAAACTATCAGCTGCAATAATATTGAATTTACAAGTAAGTGTAGGTCTATAGTCAAATCTAAATATGTTCATATATATATCAGGGGAATTTTGGGGAAAATTTGAATTTTCTAAAATTAATCTAAATTTCTAAATTCATTGAGGATTCAGAAGTATTCCTGGACACTCTCTGAGCAATTTTCTTGTGAATTTTGAATTAAACAAATTGAAATTAACGAATTTTTGAATTAAAATTATAAACTAACCTTGAATTCGTACGATGTTTTCTCATAAACACTCTGTTTATGTTAACCTTTACAGGGATCTGCCAGCTCTAACCTCGAACCTTACCTTCTTTGAAATTATACTTTAATTTCAATATCAACACTTTCAATGAAGACCGTAGTCAAAAACACTAGTAAACTTAACGAAAGTCTAACCAGAATTGATGACTTTTCTGGCGACCCTATCTTTCTTTGTTTTAATCGCGAAGGCGATTGTTTACTTCCGCCGCTAATTTTGATGATTTAAATCCAAATAGAAATTTTATGATGCCTTTCGATGAAAGGAAGTTATTTATAAAAATAGCATAGAAGAATGCATGCGGTAACGCTACCAGCTGACAGGAATGTTGATGACTCTATGCTTCAAAGAACCGCTGACAACATAAATAGAACGAAATTTACTAACAATTTACTTAATAACGTTCGGACAAAGATTTAATTTATGAAATGATGTTTGAAATACCTTTCAATCTACCCTGCTGTCTGTTTTAAATGATTTTTACATTAATTTTGACAATTTACGAGATTAGGAGAATACACAGAAGAGTGGATTTGTCCGTGTTATCCTGCGATCGTCGTTATCTGGACTTATATTTATTATATAATGTCCGCACTTCAAGGCCAGTTGGAGTGGTGGGAAATAGTGAGTTGGAAAATTACATTTTTACCTGCAAGAGGTACTTTTCATTGCCAACGGCTGGCTAACCTAAATACCCTATTCGTTCTAGATTGACAAACGATGTTGTTGTTCTGAAAGAACATTACAATACATACCGCGTTCGTAAGTTCCGTATTAAAGTCAACCGCTGAAATATATGGACAGTGTTACAATGTTTGCCCGCTATGAAAGTATAAGGTGGAGAGCGCGCGTAGCGAATCAAGGACGCTTCAGCACAAGTGGCAACACTATTCGCGATATGCATTGGAGTTGCGCTTATAAATGAATCCTTATGTACCCTAGTATATGTATATATATACATACTATATGTTATAGTCAAATTAGTACACGTACAAATATTACATTGACCGGTATCTTTTGAAAATGTGTATCTTAAAGGTTATATCATTGTAAGTATGCCATCTATATTTCGGTTTCTATATTCGTTACCCTCTAGCAAAGAGTACGCGTATATGTACACAGCATGACTATAACTACGCACTACGTAGCGCCAGAAAATATTTCAGTTGTTGTTTTTGATGATTAGTGGCGTAAACTGAGAGATGTAAGAGCAATGTGGCCAAGAGTAAGAAGCTTTAATGCTTTTATTCTTTTAATATTGTTTTCGCCGGTAGTGATTCCATTAATACCAGGAGCTATTTATTAGCATTGTCTGTCTTGGTTATTGTTTCTAGGCATTCTTTTCATATGTACTTCTACATTAAGTTCACTTTTGTTTGAATGTTAGTCTGTAGATAACTTCTACTTTTTGCCTTTTTAAAATCACAAGCAATGTGAATAGTTTGCTGTATTATGTACGTATATGTCGTACTGTTTTAAACAAGGTAAGCGCAATTAATGATGTGCATGTAAGTAATATGCATTTAAAAAATTCTAAGTAAAAAATGCTTTATTTTAAGAAAATGAAGCTATTGATTTATGAACAATACCTAAACGCACTCTGGAATTAAGAAAATTATTTACTATCCTTAAGAAAATATTGGTTTGCGTTATAATGGCTATTCACTTATACACGGAGAAAGATGTATAGTAAATTATATTACAATTGTAGTGTATCCTACCAGAATCGACAGTTACATAGTGACAACCATCGAAGTAAGTAGAAAATACCCTATTAAACAGCTCTATAAAATGATGATAAAAAAAGTACTATCAAATTGTCGGTTAATTACCATACACTTATAGTAAAATTGTCGTTAAAAAGTATTACTACAAAATGTACTCATTACCACACGCATTATTAATTGCACTATCCTTGTTCAAAACAGTATGACATAATATCCGTGTACCTACTGCAGTAAATTATTCTCTTACTTGTAACAGAATAACGTTCAAGCAAAAGAGAACTTGATGTAAAGGTACACATCAAAAAGGCGCATAGAGATAAAGTAATCAGGATAACGCGAATAATAAATAGCCCACGTTATTGATGGAATCACTATATAATACTCTATGGCTTTTTAATCCTATACGCATTGCTCTTACTATACATCTCACAGCTTATGCCGCTAATCATCAAATGCAGCAACTGAAATACTTCCTGGCGCCACCTAGTTCGAGTAGTCATAAGTAGTGGAAACCCAAATACAGATGTCACTTACCCATACAATAACATATAACGTTTCATAAACATTTTCAAAAGATACCGGTTAATGTAATATTTTTTTCTTTTTATTACTAATTTGACTATAGCTTTTTTAAATATATAATAAATAATAATAATAATAATAATAAAGGAATAAATAAACTTAAATATTAACTCATTAGTTATTAAACTAAATAAAATAAACCCTATTTAATTACATTATTAAAGAAACAATTTAATTATACTGTAACATACAAAAAAAACCTTTTCATTAATTCATTCACTTGCTTCCAAACTTTAATTTTTTTCTTAGGTTTAGAAAATCAAAAAAATCCAAGATAAAAAGTATTTCTTCCAAGTAAATCATTCAATATTCATACTAAAGGTAGGAATGAAAGATCTCACAAAGTTAATAATTAAAAGTGGGAGCAAGTGAATGAAAAATTAATGTTTTTTTATATGTTACAGTGTAATTAAATTATTTCTTTAATAATGTAATTAAATAGGGAATATTTTTATGTAGTTTAATAACTAATGAGTTAATATTTAAGCTTATTTATCCATTTTTTATTATTATTATTTATTATATATTTAAAAATGCTCTAGTTAAATTAGTGATAAAAAGTAAAAAAAAATATATTAACCGGTATCTTTGGGAAATGTATCATAGTATGGGTAAGCGTGGCATCTATATAATGTCTGTCGCCACTAGGATGGCATGACTACATCATTAGGCGCTAGGTGATGCTGATCCAATTTTTTCATGTGTGATTCTATATTAAGTTGACTTTTGTTTGAATATTATTCTATTACAAGCATGAGAATAATTTACTGCACGGATATGTTGTACAGTTTTAAACAAGGTAAGTGCAATTAATAATGTGAATATAAAATACAATTGCTTCATTACAAGTATATACTTCTCTTAAGGCGAGAAAGAAACGCAAGTAAAATATTTTTTTAATTTAAAACAGTAATTGTATTGCGGATAATTGAAACAGTAATTGTCTTGAATTAAGGCGGACAAATAAACGTTTCTCTGCGTATATATATTTGTGGATTGAAAATATAGAACTAAACAAAGAAAAAGACTGCCAAGACTAAAGAATGAAGCTTAAAGGTTCTACTTTGTATTGACACTGGCGAAACTATATAAAGTGCTTTTAATGTTCTTCTTCCTTCTTCTTGTGAAATATATTTTGTTGGTTTATTGTGATAAGATCTTATTATCTCTGTTACACTTTTTATAACTTTTGTTAATGCAAACACTAAAGAATCGACACACTCCGCACGTCATAAATTATTTGATTAGTTCGAGACAATTGTTTCGGGAATTCGTGGATTCCCATTGTCAATGGTACGACCGAATATCGTTTTGCACAATGGGTTCACACCCATTAATAAAAGAAATATATTGAAGCGGATTATGATACGTATCCACTTATAACCGCTAATAAAAGTTATAACGATCGGAAGTGGCTAAAGAAAAGTAATTTAATAGTCATAAAACAAAATTATAAACTTATTTATTATCCTCGCTGAGAGTGTATAGTACAAATAAAAAACAAAGCAATGCAGCGCAATAAATCTGCGTTAGAAATAAATTCCACGCCATGTATCATATACACGGATAATAAATGTTTCCGCTTCTTTCAAAACTGCGAAAGAATAGTCAATAACTTTTCTTTATTTCTTTTATACGCGATAAATATTTTCAATAAGTAATACTAATTTCTTGCATCAGCCTGTACGTGTACAGGGAAGGTATATTCACGATTTAGAAAAAGAAAAATCTTTTATATTTATTACGTGTCCACTTATTAATGAGGCAATAATCATGAATGGAAAGTCAAGGTGCACACGTACGCGTCTATACAGATGCAGACGCAGGTACGATACGGTATCCCAGCTACAATACGTACCTCTAATATAAAAGTATAATTCATACGGTCAGTAATTGTAAATCTACGTGTACATGTGTTAAACGTGCAATTACTAATTGAGAAACGTTGTGAAATTATGGGATTTTTCAAGCGATTTTTCTTCGCTGGGAAAAATGGTGGTATTTATGAACGCGCATAGGTATTAGCATACCGCGAATCTAATTACTGGAGTATGAAAAGTTGTATGACTAAGGACTCGATATATACACCTGCTCGCAACATAATCGTTGAAAAAGCTGTTCTATTTAGAAAATAACTTCGCAAGGAAATGTAAATTACTAGTAATCAATAGGAATAAAGTTTATTAAATCTGATATTGTATAGCTGGAAATGATTTAAAATATCATACGAATATATAATATTAATTACTGGTTAGTACAAACATATTCTTTCTTTGTTGTTTCGTTATACTTTACAATAATTTCTTCTTGTATTTGTTATATCTTGTTCATGTTTTGTACGTATGTGTGTTACACTTTGTCCTATAATTATATAGCTGTTGGACAAATAAATCGTATCACTATTATGTTTACATACTATTGCTGAGAAAGTTTCTAGCTCAATTTTACTGTTACTTTTTCGTAAGAAAGTGGACCCTTCACCATTATGAAAAAAAGATAGAGGAAAACAAAAAAATAGAAGCTGTTATATTTATCATATCACAATCTCCTAATACGTTTGACATATACCGTATGAGCGAGCGCACTATGAATACCCGATTTTACACGAACTCAGCGCATCTAAACGTGTGTTGTGTTGAATGTCACTGTGGAATGTCATTTGCTTGACAAAATTGCGTAAACGCAAATTCATTTGTGCACCTTACTTATGTTATAAACGTCGTATTCGTTCACGTACATATGCAAGCCACAACTTCGCTCTTGCATTTCCAAAAACACTTTGCTCACGTTATAAACGGCATATTCGTTCACGTACACATGTAAGACACGACTTTGCTATCGGATTTCCCAAAAATGCCGATTATGCTGGCTGATCATAGTACGCTCGCTCTTACGGTATCCTTCAATAACTTAATCGGAAAACAGTTGAGTGTACCATCTATATTTTAATGAATTTCAATAAAGCACGACTTGAAAAGAATGGCAATCTGCAATATGGTCTTAAAAATGGAAATACTGGTATTACTAGGTAAATGCTGATGAATAATAAAACTGAGTACATCAATTTATTGCTACAAAGTGTACAATTAAATGGTGTGAAAAGATGTAACAGTTGTGGTGAGAAAGCAGTGCTCTTCGGCAATTTGTTTACGTTTTGGTTAAGGTCCATCATATGTCTTACTTTTCTACATAACTCCATAGAAAGAAGTTTAGTTGCACCAAACCAGGTGACTTGGAAACAGCAGTAAAATACCTGAAAAAAGAACAAATCCATTCAAAATGGACACTAAAAAGATAGAACGGAGCAGAAATTTGTGAAACTGTTAAAGAAAGGGAAGTGTAATTGTGATTTTGCAAAAGCTAAGTTGGGTAGCGCATCTGTGATACTGGATCACAGATTCCCAAACCTTTTTGCCCCGTAGACCACTTGTGAATTATTTTCCCTGCCTGCAGAATATTGAAGTTTTCTAAACTTATTAGACTCAAATGTGTTTCTCACCGCTAGTCACTTTAGTAAGGGTTTTGAAAAGTGGATAGTTGTAACAGAAATATCTACAATTTTTATTCAGATCTTTATTGAAGAGACACAAAATGCATGTGAATATTTGGATATTTGACGAAGCAAACCAGAACCCAGTAAAATTCTTACGTAAAACTAAACAAGTTCAAAATATATATTATAATTTGCAACTTCGAACGTAGCTGTCATTAGCGTTCAACGTCAAAATCCCTTTGGTGGCTATTAGCTCTTTTTCAGTAGCTCCAACTCCTTTTATGGTCTCCTATCGGAGCGAGAGTCCTAAGAGATTATTTTAAGTCCAGTCAACGACGAACATGGGTCAACAGATGGGTAACTTGTCTCCTGTTAATTTTCTTCACATCTTAAATTTTCAAATTTAATGGAATATTTTCCTGCAAGTGACATCATAAATTCTTCAGCATAATTTCAAAAATTAAATCGTTCATGAAGTAATCGTCTTGTTGGTCAGTAAATTTTAATATTGTACAGTTGTTGGTGGTGTTAAATGTCATAAAGTAGCATACATTAAGTCTTCCGGTTGCGTCTCTGCATGGTATGCATTGTGTTATGTATTAAAAACAGGAATATTCATTGGAAATTCGTTATCATTTCGAAAAATATAATTATCCAAATTAGCTGTGAATTCGTCAATGAGTGTTCATTTATTCCAGTACATCTTCATGTTAATTTAATAAAGTTGCCGTTTAGGTGCCATTTTTATTCTCGTTGTAGTTTCCCTATGTTATTAATTATTACTTAATATTATAAGATAAAAAGTGTCTTATTGCATGTCGCGATCACCAATGGGCTTATACAATTATATTGTATTCATTGTACAGTAATGAATGAGAAATGTTTCTAAGGAAACAGTAGTAGCGGGGATTTAAATTGTGCACTACGATCGTTTCGTACAAAGTTGTTAATTTATATGAAATATGCTCATACTTTCTGATGCCATGAATAAATCTAAGACACGTGTTTTGCACTTTTTGTATACGGTAGATGGTTAAAAGATCCAAACACGAATGATAGACTTCGGAACAATATGTGAAGTTCGACAAAACGAATGCCTCGCACAATGTATTCTTGACATTCTTATTCGAAGTTGACCGATACGGATACAGTTTTTTGAGATTTAGGTACGAAGAAAGAATGTAATTATTAATCTGGTCTTTAAAGCTAAATGTATTATCGATCACCAAACCCAAATTTCTAACCTTATCGACGACCGGAACAACAGTCCTTTAATTTTAATTGAAATTACCTCACTCAAGGCTTTACACGATTCTTTATTACCAAAAAGTAATACCTGGGACTTCGACGGGTTTAAATGCAATGAGTGCGCCTCAGAGACATCGCTTAAAGTTGCGACATCACGAGCGATATTCGCAAGAGCCGCGATCCAGTCAGAATTCTGGAACGAGCAATATAGTTGTACATCATC
Source organism: Dynastes maya (assembly GCA_029619315.2). Classification (NCBI taxonomy): domain Eukaryota; kingdom Metazoa; phylum Arthropoda; class Insecta; order Coleoptera; family Scarabaeidae; genus Dynastes; species Dynastes maya. The sequence goes on from JAROYE020000001.1 coordinate 56,372,042, forward strand.
TGCGTACAAATGTGATTTCATATAAGTCAAATTCTAAATAAAGGAAAAGGTGTATAATGAGAATAAAATTGGGCTCAAGATGGATAAAAATAGGAAGTTATACCTTCGAGGAAGTGGCGAAATTCAAATATATCGGAGTGATCATAACAAGCACAAATGATAGAAGAGAAGAAATAAGAGAAAAAAAAACAAGTCTGCTGAAGAACAAACATATCAGTAAACGCTCTAAAATTAAAATATATAAGACGCTAATACGACCTACAGCAACGTATGCAGCAGAAGTGATGTGCATGTCAAGCAAAGAAGAAGGACAACTGCGGATTTTCGAACGAAGAATAATCAGAGCCATAGTGGGACCAAAGAAGATAAAAAATGGAGAATACAGAATCGGAATGAACTATGAAATATTACAGGACCTGGAGCGAGAAGAAATTGTGAGATATATCAAATCTCAACGTATCAGGTGGTTTGGCCATATCATGAGAAGTGAAGTAAATGAAATCACTAAGAAGATTACGAAATGGAACCCAACCACCGGAAGACGTAAAGGAAGACCAAAGGGAAGATGGATAGACGAGGTGAAACACGACATTAATTTGATGGAAATAGGAAATTGGAATCAGAGTGTGAAGTGGAGGAAAGAATGGCGAGAGATAGTGAAGTTAGTTAGGACACACAATAAGTTATAGGACCGCAAAGCGAGGAATACTACAGGGGACTAATCCACCCCAAAATTCCGATTAGAAAAACTTCAATAAGAAGCGGCAATATTCCTACAGGAATGGAAAGCCACATATAAGATAAATTGGGGCCAAAAAACATAAATTGTGCATTAAAAATTTAATGAAGTTTTCGATTCAGCTTTAACAAGTTATTTCGTAGACTTAGGTCATAACACATGCAGAAAACATAAAACTATTAAAAGAAGGTAACGACAAAAACCGTAAGACCCTTAATTATAATTAATTTATATTAAAAAAATTGAAAATAAAATACTAAGTAATGATGTTTGTTCATTAAGTAATGTATTGTTAGATTTAGATAGATGTTTTTATATAGCGTATGATTTGTTTTGGTACCGATAAATGTAGGAAGGTAAGCATGTATGTATAATTTTTTTGTTATTTGAAACGTGTACCAAATTCTAAAAATCCGCTAATTTTACATATTCTGTATCTAGGAGAATAACAACTTAAGTGGCTCAGTAATTTGCAATGCCTTAAGTTCTTCCGTGTATTAGAAAATAAAGACAATTTCATTAAGTATATATTGCCGTCAGAATCTAAACTACATGTGTTAAGTTAATTTAACAAGAAGTATACACTCCCCTTCAACCGAATATTGTTATACCAAATACGAATTCCCATTATAGAGTTCCAAGGAAAATTGCAGCAATTGTAAGAATTGTAGGGTTTTAAAGTGCAATAAAATAGTTAAATTGCTGCTTCTACAATTTGCACTAATCCTTAGTTGATGGTGCACATTTCCTTAATGGGGAGCGAGGCCCTCCTTTGTTTTATTGACTGATGTCATGCTTGCAATAATAGTTCAAGTAGGGTTAGTGGGTAATACGTAATTGGTTACCTTTATAGGAATGGTACTATTAATGGTATGTAGGCGTTTTTAATCCTATCGTCCGGAAAGGTAACGTGTACGCTATTACTTACAATTGGCAATTAATTCTTATTTAGGTTCACTTACGTTTTAGGTATAACATTAAGAAAACAAATAACATTAAGAAAAAAATCTTCCATTTATTGCATTTACTTATCCATTGTGATATTATAGTCACAGTACTATTTCATTACATGTCGCCAGTTAAACGTCAAAACTTACATTGCAATAGCAGGTGAAATATAGCACGATAACCGACAATAGCTACTTGACCAAGAAATGTTGCTTTAGACTCTTTTGGAAAAAAGTATACTAGGTTAGTATGGTAAATACATGTGTCAAGGAAAACAACGCAATTGCTTTGCATTTAGTAAACTTATTTCTCGACATAGTCTCCTTGTAGCTCTATACACCTAGTCCAGCGATGTTTCAACTTTTTTAAGCCATCCAAGTAATGGAATTTGTCGAACTCTGCACAATAGGCCTCTATTTCGGCAGTGACCTCTTTATTTGACCTGAAACGCTTTAGAAAAAGAAAGAAGTCACAGAGGCCCAACTCTGGCGAATATGTTGGATCGGACACCAATTCGTACCGTAACTGGATTAGTTTTGCTGTCGCAATTGCCGGTGAGTAAGCCGAGGCATTATCATGGTGGTAGAGATTTTTTTTCTTCGCTAAGTGGGGCCTTTTTCTTTGGTTTAGAGTCGAATCGGTCCAATAAATCAGCATAGTACTATCCCGTGATTCCTTCTCCATATAATCAATTAATTTATGCCTTGCGAATGCTAAAAAATCGTCGTCATAACCTTTCCGGCTGGTGGAATCGTCTTCGCCTTCTTTGGTGCACGTTCGCGGGAAAAAATCTATTTTGCCGACCGACCTTTGGTATCTGGCGTGTAATGATGTATCCACGTTTCATCTGCAGTCACATAACGCCGAAGAAACTCACTCGTATTGCGCTCAAACACGTACTAACATTGCTTTAAAGTTATCACGCGATTCCGTTTTTGATCATCTCGCCAATAGCTCAATTTTTCGTGCACACGTTCTATTGAAATGTTTACCATATTAGCAGTTTCTCTAATCTTCACCTGGCGGTCTGCTAACACGATATCATGAACTTTATTGATCATATCGTCCGTAGTAAACTCAATGGGACGACCTGGTCGCTCCTCATCAAAGACGGATATTCAGCCACGCTTAAATTCATTAAACCAGTATCTGATGGCAGTCATCGAAGGTGATGGCACTTATACACTGAATTCAACTTCTTCTTGTTTTCTGCACACGTTTTTCCATAAAAAAAAAGAAATTGAATCACTGACCTGTATTGTTCCTTTTCCATGACTTCACAAATATATAAGCTTGCTCACTTTCGACAATTCTCAAAATAACACTACTCGATGGGTTTCTCCGAAATTTTGGCCGACGTCGACTAAGGAATGGTACTCACAGTCGGTGATGCAGATTTTGACATAAAGCACCATCTGTCTCCAAACACGGGTACTTCTCGTACCATCCTCGTATAACAAATGCAGACGGAATAAAGATATGCATATACTTGAAAGAAAGGGTGGGCAAACTATTTAAGATTTTATTAGATGATAACGTTCTCTTTAATTTCTTGTACGCAGTTCTACATATGATACGCAAATATATTACGATCATTAATCATCTTACATGTCCCACAAGCCGTAATAAACATAAATTGAGTACGAGTACCAGTAGGAAACTTGCTGGCTTCGCTGTAGGTTATCAAACATCTCAATTGACCATAATTATTTATTCAAATCGTTTACAAATTGCAAATCAATTGCGCATATATAAATATGTTTGCATAATGTGCATGTAACGGAAGCCGTAAGAAATTGAATGAGTGGCTTGAGTATATTATTTGGTGTAAATTTAATTTTCAATAATCATACCCGTATGTCCGTAATTCAGCACAAGTTTCACGCTTGTCTGTAGAGATTAGACGTTAAACTGACTTTACATATTATTAAGTTGGACATGGACGCAGTAATTTTAGATTATAGAAGTAAGATATTTGTGGATGAGTAAACTATACAGTGAATGTATAGAAAATAACTTAAAAGTCACATATCTACATATTTATAGAAGACGAAGGACTTTCCGTATTGAGTTTTTCATAATTTGTTATAATTTTCTATTGAGGTTATTAATCATTTCAGAAAGATTTTTGGTTATCAATCTTTTTAATATTCTCGCTGTCTCCTTATGTACTGTTGCAAGTTTTTGTGAGAAGGAGCAATGTTGGTGGGCTTCCCTTGAAGCTTGCTTTGTTCGATAGTACATACCTTTCTAACACTTTATTGTCATATTATTTAAAAAAAGAAAAGTTTCTTAAACATCAGAAGTCGAGGAAATCGAAATTATTATCATTTTTTGGATTATGTTGCCTACTGAATCAAGATTTTTATGTGACTTTAGTGATCTAATATTATTCATTTTGACCATAAAATCATAAAATAATCAAGGATTCTCGAGGAAGATTTTTAAATGCGTAGTGGATATATTTTTCATAATTACTATGTGAAAAATGAAAGTGTACGCTGGTTAGGACAAAAAGCTAAAAATGATTAAAACAGTTTTTGACTGAAATATCTATGAAAATTAATATTGTTTTATCTTAGTGACATTATAGAGCGTATAAAAGGATTCAAAAAATTGGAAGGCATAATTTTGGAACTAGGTCGTACAGAATTCTTGGGGTAGGAGAACAAGATGTTTTTTTGAAGATTTTGAACTTTTTTGGAAATTAAAAAGAAATCTACCTTAAATGTTAAATAAGAAGTTAATTCGAATTAATAAATAGAATGCATATCGCCAAAAGGTGCGAGATCAGTTACATGCAAAGCAAGAAGCTGCCCTAATTGTGGCACTATTACTAACCTACCTCAAAGCTAACTAACCTAACTTAATTTACATTCGAATGTAAAAATATACATGCATATGTGTCTAAGTATAAACTAGCTAATAACAATAGAATATGATGAGGATAATTTGTTGTAAAAATGTTCGGTCAAAATTGCAAAATAAGGCTGTTGATTTTTATTACATTTGCTGTGAAAAAGAACAAGAGAACTATTACTAACTTTGATAAAAACGCGTATTTTGCGTATGTCACAGTAAAGCTTGGAGATCTAGACGAATCCTGGATATTGCACGTTGTTCGTAAAACTTGCAAAGAACGCCTAAGGCACTGGATTAAAAGAAGAGGGAATGCTATATCCCTTAACATTAAAGGTCATAATATAAGAACTTTAAAACACATTCTATATCCAAATATTGATTCGGCAATAAGACCAGTACCCATGGTGAGCGTATCCCAACACCTGAGGCACCAAAAGTATTACGAATTAATGATGAGGAAGATGACAAAACCCTTAGCTAGTGCGAAGACTGATATGTTTCAACCTTCATTGTCAAATCAAAATGTACCTCAGCTGTTTTGGGAAGAAGAACTGAATGATTTAGTCAAAAATTTAGGACTTTCCAAAGATCTCTCCAAAATACTAGGCTCTAGATTAAAACAGAAACACCTATTTATTCCAGAAACCACGTTTAATTGATATCGTAGTCGTGACAATGAGTTTGTCGAATATTTTGGACCACTTGTATAATGTAAAAATGTCGCTAACCTAGTTAGTTCGCTTCGTGCTTCCGAATATAGACCCGCTGACTTTTTATAGACTCGTCAAAAAGAAGCTTTAAGGCTATTCTTTTACATTACGACAACTTTTAAGCTTCTACTCCTGTTGGCCATTCAACCCAATTGGGAGAGGATTACGAACATCTTCAAGACCTTGTGCACTGTAATTGATTTTGCTTTAATAAATTTTGAGAGAGTAGTTATGTACTTTATTCTTTTATTACAAAACATATTGTATATGGAGGCCCTCTTGAATTAAATTACACGATTGTCAGTAATCGTGTAATTTAATTTAAGAGAAAGTTATTCGCTCAAAATGTCTAATTTTAATGCTTATTCTTCAGAGTTTTTTTTCACTAAACACCAACAATTTTGCTGGTATACTTCGATTTCCTCGTAAATTGTTTTTCGATAACTAAATCTGATAAAAATCTTACTCCTAGGTTTTGAGGAAAAAGGGCGAAATGAAAGTCAGGATAACGTAGTTTTAATCATATGCTTTATATCTTCAAAGGGTCTGGTAATTTTGTTCAAAATACCTGTATAGGTATATATTGTTGTTAAATATTCAAATCGTTAAACGCAGCTGTCAATCGTGGACGTATAGTGTGTTCAGTACGGTCATGAAATTCCCTCTAGCGAATGTTAGTTATTTTTCTGAAGCCTGCTTTTTTCTCCGAGCCCCCGATCTTCGGGGTGGGGATACTAAATAATTTATTTAACTCCAGGCAACGACGATCTTGGTGAAATTCAGAGGAATTTCTAGCTCTAGTTCGTATATTAAAGGAAGTTTTAGTATTTTAGGGTTGTTGTGGGGGTTTTCTATCACAGAGTCATCTTCTTTGAGTCATCTAGTAGCGTCACTACATTCATTCTCTCATGCTACGTCTAAAAATAACTTTATTCATCGAAATTCATTACAATATTACGTTTGGATAGAAATCATTAAAATTTGCTGTGGATAGAAACAATTCCCATCGCGATTAAAATAAAGCGGAAGAGGGACGCCAATAAATTCATCACTTCTGGTCAAGCTTTCATCAAGTTAACTCGTATTTTGGCTGCGCTCTCAGATTAAAGTGTCTAATATTGAAATCAGAGAATAAATTCAAGGTAGAAGAGAAGGTTGAAGGTTAGAATAGGCAGATTTCCAGTGAATGTCACAAGGAACATAGAGTTTATAAGACATCTTCGTAAAATCAAAGTTACTTTGGATTTTCCTATTTTTAATATTCGTTAATTTACATTTATTTGACATCAAAATTCGTTTTAAATTGCCGAAAGAGTGTGAAATAATACTCCCGAATCCCATAGCAGAGTTAAAAACTTAATTCATTTACAAAATTCAAATTTTTTTTAACAATTTCTCTGAGATGAAACATTTCAAAATATTACCTCGTGATCGTCAAGATAATTAATACACACTCGCTTAAGACAAAAAGCAGTATTGCACGGTACTTCTTTAGCGTCGCTCAGCAGGTTCTAAAAATCTAGATCTCCTTATATTTCCCACATTATAGAAACATTGTTTTTTTACTTTAGCCGAGTGGATTTTCAGGCATTTCTCCTAATCCTCATAATCTGTAAAATGACAGCAATCTTAATTTTAACTAAGTTAAAATCAAGCCAGAGTCGAAATTAACTTACGGTTAATTTTCTATGCTCTATAGTAAAACCAATCTATATACAGATAGAGGATAGAAGGATTTGCCAAGCACCAGTTCATTAGATTTACCAACTTTCTACTTCAGTTGCAGAAAAATGAGTCTTGTGTTCGCTAGAATTACAAAGAAGTTTTAAGATATTGAAATTAAAAGAACACAGCTAGTTCACCTTTATTTGAGAATATTTTCAATATCCAAGTATGGAAACTTTAAATTGCTGTTACCATGGATGTAGAATTACTTGTTTAATATAATGTTTAATAAATATAATGCCGAATTGATACTTGATTACTGCAACAAGTAAAGCTGGAACTGCTTTTCCATTTCTAGGTAGCTTTTCGCAAACGCAAACAGGAAAATCAATAATATACGCCTGCTTACGATTTGGCTATGTTCAGTTTGCAAATGATCCAACGCAACAAGAGCATCCTTTCCTTGAATGTACCATTTTACTATATTATTTAATTTTGATGTAAATTAGCAAATGATAAGTAAATGTACTTTCAGGAAGCAATCCGTAATATTAATCGTCCAAATTAGCATGGGATCTCTACAGATGATTTACTTGTGTTAAGCGGAAATATACATTTACTGTCGTCGCTTACTGTGACCGTCTTTCATCAACGCTTAATGTATATACATACGCATAGTTTAGTGCATCCTTTTCCCCATTCCATTCAGTTAGAGAAAAATTTGCGAGTGGTCGTTAATGGATTTCTTTAAATATTTGAGAGTCAACTTTTGTTGTCCGTCTTTTGTTGATCTTCGTAATTCTAACTCGAACGCTAATCGTATAAACAAATTGTGCAATTACCGCCAGATTAATGGCTTTTCCTATGTTTATGTTCCCTTTTAAGAAGTATAACTCATTATAGTCGTTAATGTCATGACAATTAATGACTCTTGAATTTTGTCACACTTTGAATCTTCGAAATATGTTCATTAATTATAGTTTAATATATCCGTACTGTGCAACGCAATATTCATACATCAGCGATTAGAATGCAAGTTAACTTTGTAGTAAATTTCATTACCCTATGTATTAGTATTTAGTAAAAGAATGTTAAACTCTGAAAATCTGTAATTTCCTTGGTATTTCCAACGTAATTAAATATCTGAAAAAGTATCGTCCCAGTAAGGAATCGAATCTGACATCTTCCGCGGGCGGGCGTGCTAACCACTACACCACGGGACCTTATGTCGGGAATGTTCACTCTTTAATATCTAGTTGTTATTCATCTAAACTCTTTTTGAAATGTAAAAGTTGTTGTTCTTATACCAGGTGTCTAGGATAACATGAAGTACATGGGTATATTGGAAACCATTAGAGGGTCGGTTAAATGGGGAAAAAGTTGCGCACCTACACGGCTAAGTACTATCCGGGATTACATTTTTAAAAATCCATTCCGTTACTAAGATACAGGGTGAAAACCAAAAGTGTGCGTTTTCTAAAAACTTTAATATTTTCTTTATTATAAAAAGTACAATCATCAAATTTTCAGCGTGGGGGTAGTTAGTAGTGAGGACTTCAAAAATTCTAGGCTCACTGAGTTCTTTGCGCTTGTGCCTAATTTTTATTTTTCTTATGGGTGCCATATTGGATTTTTACATTTTTGAAATGGTCATAAAAATGCTTTTCAACCATGTATAACATCTCTATGTTCAATGAAGGAAAACTATGAAAAATGCATGCAAAATTACGATTTGACCGTAATAGGCTGTGATTTAAGGCATGTGCTTGTTCAACAACTGTAAGCGGTCGTACTTCTTAAAAGTGGTTCATAAGAACACTGATATAAATTTGACGACCTGGCATCACTAAAACAAAAATAAGAGTAATATGAAACGTACTAATACTATTTAAGCAAAATGACCGAAATCAATGACTCAGACAGCAACAAAAAAAATAAACAAAGTCTTAGAATTAAGGCTGAAGTAAGTGTTCAAACAAGCCACAATTCTCTCGTATGCATATCTACAATGTTTAACGACTCACATGATGGCCTGATTGTGTCTGGACCAATTCCATTTACACCTGCTTCAACTGCCCCCACAAAAAAATCGAGAAGGGTGAGATCCAGCGATCTAGCAAGTCACCTTACTGGTCGTCGATTTCCAATCCACTTATCAAGATATTCGTTATTTAAAAAGTTTGTCACGAGCATTGTGTGCAGGTCTTGCTGGAAAAACATATTTTGCAAAGTAGCAAGTGGGAGTTCCATAATTCATTCTGCTACATTTGTTTGCAAGAGGCTTAAATATCTAGCCGAGTTGAAGTTTTCGTTATAAAAGATAGGGACAACAATGTGGGTGCCAATAACACCTATCCATACAATAAAACCCCCATTTCACTTGCTGCTTGACTCCACGAATTAGATGTGGATTTTCATTGGACCAAAAAAAGAGTATTTTTGCAATTAAATAATCCGCAGTTGGAAATTTGGCATTTCATTATATTTTCTGATGAACCATTGACAAAATTCCATTCTTCTCATTTCGTCACCGTTTTAAAGCACTTGGCAGGGTCGCTTACGATGGGATGGTATTTGTAACGTTTTAAAATGCCACTGGTTGTTGATCAGGCAACGCCTATGGTATTTCCAATTTCGCGTAAAAAAGTACGGAGTTTCTCAATTTATTAAATTTTCACGTAATCGCTGAAATATGCTTCTACCTGGCTGAAGTTTTTCTGGGTATTTATTGAAATACATTTTTGCAGCCATCTTATTATTTGTCCGACAGAGAATAAAATACTCCAACATATCATATTTATTTCTGTTCGAAAAACGATCCATTTTAAAATCACAAATCAGACTTTCTACACCACAAAGACTGTTTGACAGCTAGAAAATTCAGAGCCGTTGCGATTGTATAATAAATGTATGGATAGGTGCCAGCCTACTACGGCCAAATCGTAATTTTGCTATTTTTCATAGTTTTCCTTCATTGAGCATAACTTCAATATTACATCAGTTTAACGCCAACATTAACTTTTTCCCCCACTCTAGACCGAAAAAATTCTTTTAAAAACAAATCTTATGAGATACATCAATACACCGTTAGAAAATCTTCGTCTTCTTGGAACAGCGGATTCACCATATTTATTTAATAACACATTTGAATGCATGGGAAACCTACCCACACTATAACTGTAATTTTATTGGTAGATAGAGTACAAAGTGCAGAAAGTTTACTGTTTAATTAAGACGATTTTATGTAAGGATATATGTGACAGGGGAGTATGGTAATTAGCACCTGTGCAATTCGTTAAAAGTGATGAGTTCCAAAGTGCAGCTATAAAATGTGTTAATCATATATATAGGTACATATCTAGTACATATCTTACACATAGTTCTCTTACTAAATCACGTCATATCACAAATATTTGGTTTCACGTACTCTCTTCAACTTTTTAATTTTTTTTCTGAATTTCTATTGCTGTAACTTTTTTGTATTGTTAGCCGATTCAGCTGTGCGATAATAATAATAATATATATTTGTTATATTTAAATGGACTACAAAAACAAAAATACAATACATGTGCAAACTCACATATAAAGCTGGAGCATTCCTTTTGGTAATCGACAGAAGGTCAAGAATTGACTTTGTTGCTCTCACCGTTACCGAGAAACAGTGGCTGCGCTAGCTTAATACTTTTGACTCAATGCAGATATCAACACGAATCAAACAGCATATTTTGTTGCTACTATAAAATCGCGAGGTATCAACCCTTAGGTAAAAAATCGTTATCGCTACCCTTGCGAATTTATTTAAATTTAGTATTAAAGCATTTTCAGGTAAATAAAGTAATGAATATTTTATCACTAGTATATTGCTGATTTGTTTTACAAAAATTGGTTTTCTTGCTCCATCCGTTTCGGAGAAACGGTACGACGCTTGTACGATCCAATTTAAGTAAAAAGTTATTTAAGATAATGATATTGTTTATTTATTAAATAAAAAATGGTTATTAAAATTCTCATTTTATTGACGTGGGGCATTTAAATGCTCCTGGCTATCTCTGTGTGTAGTAGTAGTAGAAAGTAAGCAACAAAATATGCCCTTAGTTCGCTAGCTTAACATTAAGCTAGCGCAGCCATTGTTTCTCGGAAATGATTGGAGCAAAAAAATCAATTTATCCGTAACAGATCAGCAACAAATTAGCAACAAAATATCTATCACTGTATTTTACTCTCAATGCTTTAGTATCCTATGTGGCGAAATTCGTCGAGGTAGTGTCGATTCTTGTAAGGGTTGGTACCTGGCGATTTTCGGGTGTACATTCTAAGAGCAACAAATTAGCAGCAAAGTATGCCTTTTAGTTCGTGTTGATATCTGTAGTGGGACAAAAGTTACAACAAGTGCGCCATCGCTTCTCGGCAACGGCTAGAGCAACAAAATCAATTCTTGGGTAACAAATTAGCAGCAAAGTATGCAATTGGTTTGTTGCTGAGCTTATGAAGTGGCTACGCCAGCTTAATAGACATCTTATTTTTTTTTACTTCAGAATATATTTTTAAGTCGCTATTCATTTGTTCGTATTTTAATAAAAAAAATATATTTCGTTTGCTTAGAAGAAACGTAACCCAATTTTACGTATGTTGGATATTAGTTAAATCTAAAGGAAATAATCTGATTTCTATAGTTTTAGTTATCTGAAGAGACACGAATTAAGACTATACCCTTATATAAATTTAAAAAAAAAGAATAGAAAATCTAAACGAACTTAGAGCTTTCTTCTTGGCATGTTAGAAAGCCTAGAATTAGTCGTTTTCAACAGTAGACACCTTCGCTGAAATGCACAATCACTTAGTGCGATTCAAGGGTTTCTAGAATTGTTCACAATATAACGCAACGTATTTGGGTGAAGGGAGAAATCAAAGGCTCATATACATATGCTACTAGAGATACTACTAGATAGAGTACGTATAGAACAAATGTATCAAGTGGGAATTGTATTGGTTAAATGATTAATATAAGAAAACAATGAGATACGTTGGTGGCACTGAACGAATGTTTTTCTATTTGCAAGGCTGAGGAGAAAAAAATCCAGAAGTTTGTTATTTTCCCAAAAAGTAACTAAAAGATACATGATCATATGGGAGTGTTTAGAGCGGGTTGTTCATATTTTCCATTTTAGATTTCCAGTAAGTGTAAGAATAAATGTTCAGTATCACGACAAGAACATATTAGACATTGCTTACACAGAAGTTTCTGAGTCTGCGCTTTGATGGGATTTGCGAAGTTGTTCCTATTGTTAATACGAGCCTAACACATATTTGTCAGAAGGCAATTTAGTGTCTTGAGAAACAAGGGAGTAGCTTAGAATAAACTTCTAGATTGCTATAAAGTATTCTATTTAAAAACTGCTAATGTGGTCTAAGTCAATAATAAAGCTAGCAGAATAAAAGAGTTATTTCCTAGTAAAAGTAAAAGAAAAATTTAACAAACAATTGTAGTAAATGTTCAAAGCGATCTCCTTCGGTTTCAATACAAATCCTTACTTGTCGTTTCATGTTGTTAAATGCGTTGACAGGATGTTGAGGCGTTATCGTGTCAAACATCCTGAATTGCTTCGGTAAGTTAAGAACTGCATTTTTAGGTATGGAAAAGTAAAATGATCCAAAATAGTTAGAGCAAGAGAACGGTTATCAAAATATTCATGTAAGAGGTTCATTGTTTATAGTATTTTATGAGAAATGGCACTGTCTTGCTGGAAGTATCTATCCCTTAGTTCATCATACAACTGGTTTAGAAAAGGTTGCAATAAGTTATTGAAATATCTTTCTCTCTTTACCGTTTCATGAAGAAATATCGGATAAATGATTCTTCTCCATGGAGCTGACATCCAAACACCAACATTTTCAGAATACAATGGTTTCTGTACAATGACATAAGGGTGTTCACTGAACCATATGCGCATGGTTTGTTTGTTAATGGAAGCATTAAGGTGAAGCCAAGCTTCGCGTCAGAAAAAGGACTTGTCAAGGATGTTATTATCATTCATGTGATTTTCAAACCAACTGCAGCATTGTGCTCTCACAGCGTGAGTTAACTTAAGTTCTTGCACAACACAAATTTTATATCGATACTTTTCGAGATCTTTTCTAAGGATATGTCGACAGGTACCATATGACAAATTAGTTTAATGTAAAAGCTTTCTAGTTGACTTCTTAGGTGAATGATCATACACCTCCTCATATCCGCAATAGTTGCAGCAGTCCTTTTCCACCACTACCGGGTTTGCCACTAACTGCATCAGTTTCACGAAATTTAGCAAGACAGCGATATAAATTAAGATGTGATACTGCAAAATGTGGAAACTGAAGACAAAATTCATCATTACATAATTGCATACAATAAGACCATTCCCCATTCTGTTGCTTTTGTCCATTACGAAAATAGCTTTCAATGATAAATGAGTGTTCTGTAGGAAACATAGTTTAAGATTTAGGATACGTCAATAAATGTCAAACGTAATTTGGAGTTTCAATCTTGGATTTAACTCTCAGATATAGTTATAACCAATACAAAAAATAAAAAAAACATGACGCGCTTGATTACGTTCTTTGTGATCATCTGATATTTCTCACAGCTGCTAATATCTACTTTTTGAGTGTAGTTGAAGTGAAGAAAATTACTGTTACATCATTGAGGGCAACATTAGTACTATTTGGTTTCGCAATTTTATTACGCAATAATTTTCTCCTTGATTTTAAATACAAGGAACGAATACAATCTTAATATAGTAAACAAATAAATAAACAAACGTTGAGGCTAATGAGGAAGTGTAATTATAGAGGTATATTTTAATATACACTATGTGCTATCCATTGTAAACTATGCTCCTACGGAGATTGAATAACGTAGGTTTAATAATTCAAATACAAGCATATAAACCAAACATAAAGTGTTAGAATATTAAAGTATCGTTGAGCTTAGCATTGTAAAGTTGTATTTATAAATTTTTTCACAATTAAAAAACAATAAATAACGCAAAACATTTCCATACATCCAATGAACGACTGTGCAAAGTTGCTTAATATATGTATGAATTACACATCGTTCTACCAATTAAATCAATTTACTAATTGTTATTGCTGAACTAACGACTTAACAACTTAATTTTCCGGTAATTTACTTCGCGATTCATTTCGTTTACATTGTTTGTGTAAATGAGCGATTCTGCGGTAGACGCAAAGCTCCATCGGCGTGTTATTTGCCTATGGTCTGTTGGTTTATTAATAGATACTCGTTGAATTTTACGCGGAATTAAGTAGTAGATTAATAGGCAGAATTAGATGAAATTAAAAGGCGAAGAGACCATTTTCCATTATGATAAACACCTGAATAGCATATGCGTTGCAGATTGATTTTTATATAGATCATTTTTTAACTTTGTAAAGAATATTTTTGGTCTATAACATGAGTGGAATATATTTTTATTCGCTACAAGGTTAAATTAATCCCAAGAAATGCATAACAAGTGACGTTGAGAGAACCGAAATTCTTCACCTGAAATAAGTTACATTTTATAATTTATAGAATTACTTACCCATTTGCCATATTACACTGGAAATCATAAAGAGTGAAGCTGGACACGTTATATCGAAATAAATTGGATGTTGTATGTGTTGTATCCGTAATGGCACCAGTATTCGAGAAGTTACCAGAAATTTTAACGTTGGTCTTTATGCCATCCATCGTATGCGGAACCGTTACCTAAAAACCAGATGATACAAAAAGCGTATTGGACAAGGTTCTAAGAGGAAAACGAGTTAAATACAAGACCAATTTTTAGTTCTATCCTCCTTGCGTTCGTGCATATACACAGCAAAAATCTTCAAATCGATTTCGTTTTTTTCAAATTTATTCGAATAAAATGTAACCTTTTAAGATATATATGATCTCTATTTTATAGTATTACAACTAAAAAAGTTCCCTCCTGGCTATCTCTGTATGTAGTAGTAGTAGAAAGTAAGCATCAAAATATGCCCTTAGTTCGTGTTGATATCTGCAATGGGTCAGAAGTTACAGGGAGTGGATACGCTAGCTTAACATTAAGCTAGCGGTAGCTTACTTTGTATCGAATTGTAAAACCACGTTCTTAATATTGTCAAAATATTTATGATAATAAAACGCGGCCTGCAACCATGTTCCCCAACGAGTTAGAATAGATTCTGGTGGCTCTGGTATACGGGGGCACAGTCTGTGAAATTCGCGAATACGTTTCGGTGATTTGACAAATGCTGCTTTGGTATGCGCTATTAAAGCGTCTACCTCAGGATAACATTTTCTGATACTATCCGCAACAAGACTGAGAGCATGAATTTTACACGAAATGTGTAACAAATTAGCAGAATGCTTTTTAAGAGACCGGCCTACAGAAAGCATGTTTGCAGCACCATCACTCACTGACATCAAGAGTTGGTTTGTTGAAAGTTCAAACTTGTCCAATGTATTTAACACTAACTTTGAAATTACTTCGGCAGTACACTGTTGTATTCGTTTGGAGACTAATAGAATTGAAGGTGCCGATTGATGAGGTTCCAATTTGCGTACCATTACATTAAGAACAGAATGTTTCTTCCGATCTGTTGTTTCGTCGACACATAACCACAATTTTTGATCTTTCAACTCCGATTTTATTTTTTGTTCAATATGTTCGCGCGCAGATGGCACAATTCTTCGTAACGATGTTCGACTTGGTAATTTGTATTCCGAATAGTTATTCCAAACGCAGATAAATGGTTCCCTGTCTAGTAAATTAAACGGTATATTACATGCGATAAACGTAACGCATAAATTAAATATAAATTTTTCATTGTCTCGTGCGCAATTTCTTTTTGAGACATGCTTTTCACTATTTACGTGTCGTAGACAATGTTGTCTGGACCAACACATTAACGGGATTTTACAGATTACACATTTAATTTTAGCACCTTCATATATTAAGTCTGGAATTTCTGCAATAAATTTTCGAAGTTTGTCCGACCGCGGTCGTTTTGCTGACGAAATCATAATTTTTCTAGGACAGATAAACAATTGCGCAAATGGCCGGCAGCGAAAATGTCCGTACTGCTCCGCAGACGAAGTAATACTACCGTTCCTCTCGGTCCGAACTGATTCTACGCCGATGCGCGGTACCGCTCGTGGCCAGCGTTAGTTATAACTCACAAAGAATTTGGCAAAATATAGAAACGTGATATGTAATGACAGCTTATAAATCTCAATTTGTTGTAATTATCAGAATCACTTGTAAACGTTTTTGTTAATAGCAATTTTAAATTACTTATACAGCATTCATTGTAAAACGTAGAAACAAAATGTGATGGATGAACATCTTTAGCAAGCATCGTTAGTATTGTACCACATATAGCATGTGTACTGAAGAACTAGACAAGCATGAAAGTAACTGTCAAGCAGTGATAAAAGCACTGGACTCTACACAGGTAAAGTCGAAACAAGTATGGGAATGCATGAATGTCCTCAATAGGCTGGGCAGCCGATCTAAGGTGACCCTGGTCTGGGTGCCAGGACACGAAGGTCATCGAGGGATTGTTAAGGCAGACGAATTAGCCCGAGCAGGCTCGTCAAATGCTGACAGAAACCCAAAACATTCGGTGGGCATAGCATATACGGTAGTTAAAGCAACTACTAAACAATGGAAAAATTAGAAATCTCAAGACTGGTGGAAGAATATCCCAGGTCAGAGACAGGCCAAGCAATTTTTGATTGGACACAGGCCTAAATTTACAGCAGACCTACAAAGCAGGGACAGAAAGTCTGTTAGAACCGTAGTAGCCCTACTAACAAGATACTGTATGTTCAAGAAACATGAATAACTTAGCCCTGACAGAGGAAATAGCGTGTACAGCAATAGTAGGAATACGGCTCTTAGAAGTAGGATCGAAAAGCTAGCGTAATTGATCTAATGATAGAGAAACCACAATAGATCTGAAAAGGTCGTAGTGGAATAGGCCAAGAGCCAACTCAAGAATGAATCTAATCTAACCATATAGCATTGTAGTGACTTAGGTATGTAGGTACACCTCTAATCAGGATTATGACGTATTATTTTAGAATTTAATCTTATTTTTTAAAGATTTTTTCATTGTTTAGGGTACAAATATGGATATAGAAATGTACAACAATACCTCTAATCCTAGACAACAGTAAACATGTGCTAAATGTAACCTACATAGTGATTCTATTTGCGGATAAGAATTATGTTCTACTGCAATTATTTGCGATTCAGAAGTTACCTTAGGCGCAGAAATGAATTAGAATTAATAAAATTACTGTCATATTACCAACAACATCAGATAATATCACTTATATGTGCATGAAATCATTACTAGGCAATCGATGAAAATAAATTGTATATAAACCACCATCTGATACACAGTGATGTATGGCAAAAATTAACAGCGATGACAGCTGTATATAAATTAATATCCACGTATTTATATAGATAGATATTTTAAACGATAGATAATTGTCAGTTACGAACGACGAAATTGTGTAACCAGTAGTGTCTAAGATATATAAAAGGAAATCTTACAACTTACAACCAATGTTGTATGTGCAATAAATTTTATTGCTTCTTGACAGCGAATGAGTGTTATTAAAATGGCATTACCGTTAATGCCATTATACCTGCCGAAGAAGTATAGTTTTGCAATAGCAATGAAAACAATAAACTATGAGTAAATAGGTAGATAGTTTAAAGCGGTAATGTTTCTAATTTGTGTTTATTGACACTTCATCCTTCACAGTTGTGCTGTTACATAATTAGTAAGTATATACGTGCATTTTTTTTCAAAAAGTCTAATTATACTTTTCAATCTTCCACACATAACAAATCCCCTTTGTCTCCCTTAATAGAAGGAAGCTGAGGCAGGTCAATTTTTGTTTTAAGGTGACATTTTATGACATAAAGCTAACATTTAGGATCTTATCCCTTTCTCTTCTCTAACCTCCTTTTCAGAAATTTTAAATACGATTACGGGCATTTGAGAGCTGTGGAATCGTTATTATTAGATTAATATGTATTCGGTTTTCAAATTATTTTATTATGTAATTAAAAATTGTTTCGGTGGTTGCATTGTAGCAACAGTAGCATGTAATCGTTTTCGACTCTCACCATGGGAATCTCGCTTATCACTGGCGATAGGGGGTAGGTTTAAATTTGGCAAATTTGGCAAAGTTGCTAAATTTTGTGTTTGTTATGAACTTGAAGAGGAAGTGAACCTGCGACAAATTATGTTCGAGATTAAAGAAATAAACGATGAATGCTCATTTTCTTCTTTTACATCCAGCCCCTTTATTTGGCCTTGCAGAAGAAAATTAAAGCCACATACTCGAAATTTTTGTATGACGTTTCGGTGCTCTCTGGCCATCACCAATTTTCTTTTTTCTAATTTTAACCATGTATAATATGGCAAACAATTACCGAATAAATCTGGATTTATTCGGTAATTCGATTGATAATGAGGATGCCCAGAAACTCTCGAAACAGCTGTTCCGAATGAATTAATTAATATTTTGTGTGGCGAGGAGTGTGTCGATGATGTGTGTTGTTTGCCATACTATCCCGCAGTCTACTATTATTATTGATTATGTATAATATGTTGACAAAAGTTTTAAATATTATGCTTTAATTGTCGAAGAAGACATTTTAAGATTAAATAAGGTAGTCATGAAATTTCAAACTGTCAAACAATTCAGTTGTCGTTCATTTGTAGAAAAATGTACTGGACGAAAAGAATCGAACGAAGTATAAGTATTGTATCATTTTTCTGGATCTTCATAGAAACTTGGTCGAGAATGTTATCGTTTACCAAGCCACATAATGTTTATGTGAAGAATTTGAATGAATTTATGTAATTTAATAGACCTTTTCAATGAAGAGCGTTTTTAAATATCTCGCTTATTTTTCTCAATATCTCGTGTATATTTTTAATTTAGGCATCAAGTATCCAAAATATTCCCAGTACGTATTTGAATATGCTTGAGTATTCACGATGACACAAGTTAATTTTGATCCGTGATGTCTTTATGATTTTGTGGTTAAAATAATGCAAATGAGTACTATTAGACACGTAATCACATGATTCACAAAATAATTTTTCATGTGATCATCAATAAGATTAGAAAATGATAGTAAAATTTCGACTTCCGGACAGACAAGGATGCACAAATTAACTTGGTAAATTTCGAAGAAAGAAGCTCGATATAATTGCGTTTTTCCGTTCGCTGGCAATATAATATTTAACGATCAAAACCTCGGCGATAAACAGAAGGAACTAACAAGAGAGGACTCGGCTATATAAGCCGCTGAAGCGTAGGATTCGGCGTCGAAAGAGCCTCATTCTGACAGCTATTGCCGAGCGCACATGGCCGAATAGCGCTAGTCGTGATGCTTCAACACAGCGATTCTAATAGCAGTGCTTTTAACATTACAGTATATTATTTCAATCAGTAATTTCGGCTCACAATGCAATTTTCTGTATTTAACTGAAGAAATAGTTTTCCTTTTATGTGAAATTAGAACCAATGTTTATTTTTTCAAAAAAGTATGTGTGCCTCAGTATATTTTAAAAAGTGTACGAAAATTTTCGTTAGTGAAAATTTTAAGAAAGGTATGGGGAAGTGGAGAAATATCGGCCGGCTAAGCATTTTTATAAATTAGCAATAAAACATTACAAGATTATATGCGAAATCCAGTACTTTGTTAAATAAACAAATTGTAGTATTAACACCGAAAAAAGCTTTGGCCTTTATTACTATAAAATTATGACTAAGATATTGTAGTACATTGTGCTACAATTACGTCAAATATTACTATCGCATACTTAGAATTTTTGTAGTATTCTTTTCGTAGTAAATTCTTTAACTTCGTTGTGATAAGATATTGCGCGGGCCCTGGATGGCTATAAGGTTTTTAATGCACAAGCAAAGCCATTCTAAATCGCGAAGATTTTAAAAATCAAAAACGTTTTAGAATGTAAGTTTTCATATAAATTTGATGTTAAGAAATATTGACCAGTCTATGTAGCAAAAATTGCTACAATCTTTGTGTGTATTTTTTTTTTGTAAAAGTACTACAAACTAGGCCTTAAGCCTATTTTACTATAAATTGTATCACAGACTGTCACAATGGTGTTAGATAGTATCTTTTTTCGGTGAAAAGTTGTTCAAAAATGAAAATTACACTCGTTATAAATTGGAGAATGAAACACAACTAGGGCGATGTTGGTCATTGGCTATAGTTACTCCGAATAATTATTTGCAATAGACCCAAATAAAATGGTACAGCTTGTTTTCATACATGCTATTTCGCAATCATAGTTTTCTGGCTTTATCCAGCCTGAGGTTGTAAATACGATGTCTGTTTATGCGCTGAAAATAGTACACGTAACATTCACAGCTACACTGAATATTTGTATTTCTACAGGAAAATGACTACACATGTTAAAATATTGATTGGGAAAGGTATTGGCTATGAGACTTGGTTACTGCTATCTCAAAGGCCAGGTTTTCCTCGCTTTCCCCTAGTAATGTGGCATTGAAAATGTTTACCTAAATTGAAAGTAAATTGGAGATAATGCGTAAATTACTAAGTTCTATATCATAATGGCTTTGTCCTCAATCTTATTTATATAACTCACTTTTCCAAAATAAGGGAATATGTACATCAACCTTCTAAGCAGTTCCAAGAGATAATAATTGTCTAGTTGTTCTCGAATCTTCTATGGTTATGAGCAGCACTTACACGTTTTCCTATTTACATGCAGAAAATTTATACAATAGAATATGTATATATTGAGAACGTTGAAGCTCTTCTTTACTTTAAAATAATATACAAAAAATATAAATTTACTTGCTGCTTCTAAGATCTTTGTCTTTTGTATATTTTAAAATTAGAGAATACGGCTTCATCGACATCCGTTCCCTGTGGCTTACAAAAATAATATTATTTATAACTGGCATTGAAATGGCTGGGAAATTATTCACATCTGCGTCTTAACATACATAGGAAATCTCGCCGATAGAAGGTATTTGTCTTTCGATTGTATTATTCCGAAGTTGAATCCGAATTAAAAATTACATTTGATAAAATCTAAACAATCCACGCAATGTTCTCCATGAAGATCTATTCATGAAAATAAATAGACCTCCTCTAAACAAATGATCGAGTGCACGAAGAATGTGATGCCCGGCACTGCGCGCAGAAAACTGTTATGTTCTCTCCTTTTGTAACAAACGACGCATTATGGATTCCCGAAGAACCATTCTTCTGTACAGTTAAGTGATTCGTTTCTCCGACGGACACATTATGAAACCAATAATGGAATAACAAACACTGGAGCCACGTGGATTTTCTTTTCTTTGCTGGTCAGTGTCTTTGGCACATCGGCAATTTTTTCCAATTATTCATTCTTTATTCTTTACATTTTAAACAATAGCATCGCTACCGCTATACACCATTCGTCTTTGAGGAACGCTACGCTTAAGTTCTACTTCGCGATTTATGTTATACATTTTCTTGATGCTCTCCGCTTTGTCATTAAGGTCGATAATTTATTTTGGTGTTATGTTTTGTTATGACGTCTCCGTATGTAAATAATGTCAAGCCGGGTGTGTATTGAGAAATTGTCGATCACCTCATGATAACAAACAATTCTGAATTGACTTCCTTTAGCGAATGTTTCAAATAGATCGATGTCTGTCAATTAATCAAGAGTTGTTTTCACACGAACATGCTATCTTAAGACATTAATTGATAACACACTTCGCGTTATATTTCACAATATACAATTACAAATCTTCTCAAGCGAAATGATTTTAAATAAGGGCTTTTTAAACATTTTTAACAAATTTTACCTGACTGAGATACGTAGGTATGTAGCTTGCGTAGCAAAATTTGGAATGAGCACGCTATCGATTCGGAATTATAAATTAAGCAAGATGTTTGGAAATGGTAAAGACTATTTGTATTATCAAGCTGAATTTGTAAGTAAACGCTAATGAATGTGTAAGAGTACGTATACTGTAATGTTATAAAATTGAGAACGTGTTTTCTAAATTAAAAGATAATCTTCTTACGGTCATAAATACGGCAGTATCTCCTAGATACTCTTTTGACGAAATGGAATAAAAACTTTAACCTCAAAATTTGACGTTTACAGTCTTTCTCTCTAGTAATGCGTCACGTAAGAAAAACTGCGCATTCTTTTGAATAATCTAACTTGAATTCATTTTGCACTTGAGGTAAAATTTGAACACTACTACACTTAAATTTGCTTTGAAAATTAAGTACTTAATCAAATACATCTTTTTCTAGAAGCGACTCGAATTAAACAGGTAGATTGTCGTCGCATGCCTTCTCTCCGACAGCATTTGTCAAAAATCACGGCCAATTATGATACCCGTTTCATCAAGATAATAGTTTATATTCTTACAATTAAAATTTCAATCAACTAAAAGCTCTTATTACAGCCTGTAATATATCACACGAGTTCGCGATTTAACGTATAAAGACTAACGACATGACATTAAGGAGTATCGGCAACCCGAAACTGTGGACACTCAATTTGCGAATAAATTGTAAGGACACAGTGGAATTTATTCTTTACCTGTTTCCAGAAAGAAATTACCCTAAAAACAACCTTTCTTGTCATTATGGCGGTAATGACAGTGATCTTGCTTGTTGTATTTTTTGTATTACAATGCAGATTATATTAAAGCAATAATTGGGCAATACAATATTATTTGAATTGTTTCTTTGGTTACTAAGTTTTATAGTTTATTTTGAGTAAATTTTGAGTGGCAAACCGGCGTTTTTTACATCTAACTGTTTAGTCTAGAGCACAAACATGGAAGAATCTTCATTAAATGATGGTGCTAATTAGAATAATAGTAATAATAATATATTGTAGTGAGACTAATTGGGTTGAAGTGCATGCACTTACACCTCAATTCATTAATTTTATTATTTTAATTTCAAAATTCGGTAAATATCAGAATTTAATTCAATATTTGCAGAATTCGAATTATTTTCAGTTGTTATTCGAATTCTAGCATTTTGATAATTTTTATTACTACTTCTTTATTTCTTAAAAAAAAGACTCTCTTAATATTACTTAGAGGGGATAATCAAAGTCCCGAGTTATTTTCAATAATTTACATCTTGAAGATATTGTTTGTAAAAATCACACGAAACTCATATACAATACACATTATTTGGAATCTAGTCATCAAAATTCACAATGTCACCTACAGCATCGAAAATGATCATCGTTACGCCAAACACAAAAGTATCAACTCGTTGGATTGGCAATGCTCGGACAACGAATAAACAGGTAGACTGACAGAAAATAATGTTGCTGACGATAGACACGTTATCTTAAAATAAATAATAGACAATGAGTGAGTTTGTAAATAAATCATCATCTATCTGTATAGACGATTTCGTTATTATTTCTTGCCTTAAGACTTGACCCGGATAGGATTGGTTAGTCACCAACAGATGTCAAAACGAGAAACTTCATTCTTTTCTAATAAAAGAACTGCTCATATACTCAAATCATTTTCATAATTAGTGGCACAAGTAGCGTCACCAAGCCATCGGTCTAGAATCGAGCACCGAGCTCGCAACTCTTCTCTGTAGTTTATCTTACTCCTCCAAATTTGCCGAATGCTTGGATGGGTGAACAAACGCCTGCGAGTGCAGGTATGTAATGTTTTTTTATGGTCGGCCTATGCTTCCCTGTAAATACCGAAAGCTGTTGGAGATGCGAAGACATGGATTAGTTATTGTTATTTCGTCTACTTGTTCCTACAATAATTGTTGCAATTTGTATAATCTAATCCAGTAACTGCTAAAATTTGTTATATTAGCATTTCAATAAGTACGATACATACACTTCCACAATTGTTGACAAATATGTAAGTTTATTGTAGCAAATGTGTCACTACTCTTTTTTTTACAATATTGTTTCACTAATTGCTGCATCATAGATCCTGTAACTATTTGTAGTTGCATTTGCTACAATTGTAGAAACTATTCTAATATTTTTTTCTGTGTAGTAGTTTGTGGCATGTTACATATTTCAAGTTGTTGGTTAACTGCCGTTTTCTTGGAATTACTACTTGTTTTGAAAATTGATGTCAATTAGTTGTTGAATTTGTCCAATGAAGAAGTTCCACTTTTATTTTAGCTTCGCAAATTGTCGGGAATTGGCCCTCGAATAAATAAAAGCCTTTCCTATTTCACAAATATGTATTTGGCGTAGTTGACATGCCCATTTTTCCAAAATTTTCATTTGGCATAGAGCTAATTAGTGAATTTTCTATCATTGCTTGATAGTAGATACACTTCTTTTAATTTTGGTAGAATAAATTTACATTGATTCGATTTCGATGAAGTAAGTAGAAACGGCATCAGTAGAAGATAATAGTCAGCCAAAGCCACTGAGGTTTCTTCATAACTTGGACGTTGTTGCTGATTTTGTATTTGACTGACCTGAAGACTATGCTGTATAAAAATCGCATCAGTCTATCATTACTATTTTCTTCGTTGTATACTCTTCCGTCTAATGCTGCTAGATACCATATAGGCGATAATATGATAACTCTATTGATTGGGTCGTCGTTTTGAGAAGTTTTTGCCTTCATGTTCGAGTTCCACTTCATCTGTGTTCCAGTTTCTGGAAAAGCTACAACCTCTGTGTATTTTGTAAAAAACATGCTATGTAACGAACATACGTCACAGTCATAGTAACTGGTTTAACAAAAAGAAGGTCTGGTATTTCCATAGTCAGGAAGGATTTAATTCGCAATTTTTAAGTTATTGGCATTAACAACATACTTAGTAAAGTACGATAAGTAAGTGGGAAATGTAAAAAACAATAAATATCCGAAGATGCTTTTCGTAAACCTTCTACAAATAACATACAGTAGTTGTATCCGTCTTTCAAGTACTTCCGACGCAAAGCTACATACTCCGTACATAAAACATTAAGAAGATCGACAAACAGTCGGTAAATATTTTGACGGATAACTGATAGATTGTTGATAAATCCGTCTGTATTATTGATTTTTTAATGGCGAAATAATTATAAATATTGAATTGAAATTCGCAGCTACTTAGAATGCGGATGAAGAGCAGATTTGTTTGTCCAATTTTTTATGAGACTCACACACAGACAGTTTGCAAACGAAACGGAACTTTCAACGTACACACTTGAATTGCTTCTTTTGCCTACAAGAACACGAATGTAAGCACGTTTATGTAGTGCCGAGTAGTGTGAAATTTCTTTTTGTAGAAAATGATCCCGGATCATCGCGTTGCCGTGCATATAATATTCATGGCGATGAAGGGAACACGGTTTATTGCAGCGTGGATCGTGATAAGATAGCTATTCCGCTTGAGCCGTGTGTAAATGTGGTATTACGCCGTACAATTATAATAAATCAGTGGAGGACTTTTTGACATTTCGTCGAGGAATCTGGCATTCGGAAATGTTTACATGTTACGCTCTGTGACAACGTTGTAACCGTATAATAACGTTTCTTACATTTTGTATGTAATGAAGGTATCACGGACGTCAGATTAATACGTGAAATATCCAAGTATGTCTTTCTACGATATGCATTAGACGCAAATATTTGATTGACTCTTGTGTAAGTATATGTATACAGTAGCGTGCAAATTAAAATGAACAATCGAATTTGTCTTTGTGGGTATGAAGCTTTTATTAAATAAATCTATATCAGCATTACATCATCGGGCACTATCTTCAATAGTAACTCTTTATGTAAAAGATACAATTCATTTTTGTAGATTATAAGTAATTATTATTTCTGCATCAGTATTTTCTCTTTATGACTAGCGCGTAGTTCGCGTTGTTCAGCCACCTGCAATGAAATACGTTCGTGCAATGCGACAGCGTCCCCTCTGTTTGATACCTTCTTAATTCCGGTGGATTTAATCAGGGAATATACCTCCAGCCAACGATGGCTTCGGAGAAACAACTTCGCCCCACATACTTTTCTATTTTAATTTAAGATTGTAAAGTAACTTCTCTTGCTAAACACCAAGAGAATAATTCTAGCTGGTCATAATAATAATTTCCCAAATTAAATAGCGCTATTTAATGAGAAGTCATATTCGTTGGAGAACGTGAGCATTTCAAAGTTGCAGATACGCAGCGATGACACTTCACTGTGATGCTAGACGGCAAACCCTAAGATGATATTACAGTCTGGAAACAACATAGTCTGAAATCATTTATATTATGTAATATCAGTAATGTTTATTTTTCTTCTTTGATAAAAATTGCCAATCTCCAGTTGCGAAACTAGACATATTTTTTTTGGACCAAATGAATAACAAAAATAATCGTGTTGCAAGATGGGGACATATATTATCGTGCAGTGGTTAGAAGCCATAGTTTCTCGCAAAAAAAAAAACTGTTAGGATAGATCAAGAACAATAGTTAAATATACTGCTTCATTTTGAAGGTAAATATAATATATAGTAGAAATTATGGTTAGAAAACTTATTGTAGTTCTTTAGTGTAGAAAATTCGAAAACAATAATATAAACAAGCTTCTCGGGATATTGGTGCAAGTTACTATAAAATGCCGGGGTAATATCAGAAAGAATGCAAAATGCCCTAAATACAGTAGATAACTGGTGTAAACAGAAAAGACTTACACTCAATGGCCAAAAGCCACAAATCATTGTATTCACAAAGAAACGCATAACTCAAGGTCTAAAGCCAATTATGCCAGGAGGAGTGGAGATTCCATTAGTCAAAGAAACGAAATACCTTGGTGTATGGTTCGATTGAAGACACATGGAATCCTCACATCAACAAAACCATCAACAAATTTACTATTGCCTTAGGCAGATGTAGAAGGTTGTGTGGAAAAACGTGTGAATTAAACCCCAAAATATCAGACCAACATCAGACCAATGATAACATATGGCTCGGTGGTATGATGGACAAAGACATTGCAGGTGGGTGTAATTAGGCGGCTAAGTGGCATACAATGACTAGCACGTCTGTGTGCCACAGAGACCATGAGAACCACGCCGACAGCTGCTCTGGAGGTCATCCTTAATCTAGAATCACTACATGTACATATTCAATGAGAGGCCGTGCTAACAAGCTACAGGCTAATGAATGGTCAACCTATCACGATTAGATCGCATGGTGCAGATCATCAGAAACTGTTAAAGGAACTTAAGGTGGGGCCGATAAAAAGCGGGCCCAGTGACGCCATGAGTCCCAAATACAGCTTCAATAAGAATTATAAAACGGTAATACCAGGTAGAGAAGAATGGAAAAAAGGCCCGCCTATCAATGCCGAATCTATCTGGTACACAGGCGGCTCAAAGACGGAAACTGGATTCGGAGCTGAAATTTGCGGGATTAGACCAAAAGTAAATAAGTCGCTAAGCCTAATTCAAAGGCTCTTAGAAGTGGGATCGGAATATCCAAAAGCCGAAACCTATGCAGAGGGATCACCCACAAGGCTGCTAGGTCTGGTGAAAAAGGCAAAGCTAGCGTAATTGATCTAATGATAGAGGAACCACAATAGATCTGAAAAGGTCGCAGTGGGATAGGTCAAGAACTACTACTAGTGTAGAAATTCGAAAACAATAATATAGACAAACTTCTCGGGATATGGGTGCAAGTTACTATAAAATTTAGAAAAAGTTATCAACCTTATAAGATTTTACCAGTCCAAGATAAAAGCTATTGGGTCTTTGTCAACAGATGATATGAAATTCAGATGGAAATGAAAATTTCTTTACAAACTGACTGTGAACTGGTGAATTAACTTTTACTGCGTTGAAGATCTGCTACGAGAAATATAGAATGTTTTTGGGAAAGGAAAAACCACGGTCAAAGTAGACAGATTAAAATATCTGGTAGAAAATCCATCTGTTTGGTGAGACACATTTCAAAACACTGTCATCAGCCCATTTTTTTAATTACAATTATACCACGGAAGCATATATCACAAGAATTACTCTCAGACATTGTCTTGAACATGACGATTTAGCAATGCATAATGTTAGAGAAGTTGGTGAACATTTAAATAATCGGTTTCCTGCGTGGATGTGCAATCACTGTTCGGTGGCTAGCAAGTAGTCTTGATTTAACGCCTTTAAACAGCTTCCTAGGGTGATATTTAAATGAGCATGTAAGCTTTGATGGTGATGATAATCTTTGGAAATAACTCTGTTTCATATTGCATATATAATTTAAGAAATATGTATGAACACAACAAAACGGTGGCCACTTTGAATAATTTGGTCAGTTTTTTTAGTTTAGTTTTTGCTTATGTGTTAACTTAGTTTTTTTTTTAATAAAATATGGAGTATTTTTCATTTTTTATAAACTTGGTTATCTGTTTCATATCTGTTTTTGCATGGAAGAGGCACATTTTTATACAATTAAAGTCTAATATCTCAAAAATTTTAGAAAATAAACATATATGTTTTCTACTAGTAATAATAGATTCATCTTACAGGATTCTAATGACTCATATGAACACAAACTTTCGGCTATTAACTTTTTGGTGCACCGGTTACTCAATTTTCCTTTAACGAAAGATAGATATCAAAATGAACTAAAAGAAATCATCAATATTTCTAACTTTAACGGATTCTCTGAAGATGTCGTCTATAATACTATTAGGAAACATAAGAATAGATTAAGAATTAGAAATGTAAGCACATTAGAACGCATTGACGGCCGTAATAATAAGAAATATGTTAAATTACCCTTTTATCCATGTTACACCAAGGGTCTTCAAAAAATCTTTTCTAGGATTGACCGCAAGATTGTTTTCTCTTCGAGCAATAACCTTAAAAACCTTTTAGGAAATTCCAAAGACCCAGTGGATAACATGGATAAATCAGGAATTTACAAAATTTCATGTAAAGATGGTGATCAAGTGTATATTGGGCAGACAAAAAGATCAATCAAAATTAGGTACAAAGAACATTTGGCTCATCTTAAATTCAGAAGGTTTGATAAATCTAGCGTTGCCCTACATATGCTTGAAAATAACCATAATGTTGATAATATAAAGTTAATTAAAAATGTAAGGAGTACTTCTCAATTAAATTGTTATGAAGGCATGGAAATTTACAAAAACAAAACTCACTTAATGAATTCAGATTTAGGACCACTAAATTCCAGCCTTTATCCTTTGTTACATCATGTTTAATCATTTTATAGTTGTAATTTTAACCATGTGCAATGAACCGCTTCATTGTAATCTAGGATTTAATAACTCACGTCTTTCGGCTCATTTACCTTTAGGCTATTTATAGTCCTGTGCAATGAAGCGGCTCATTAAATTTTACGATTTTAAATTTATATATTACATAATTTATTTTCCTTATAAGGTTTGTTTTTCACTTAGCTTGTTAGTTCAGTCTTGCTGCTGATGATGATAGCTTGGCTATCGAAACGTGCGTCCAGTACGAATTAAGTGTTGTGGTAAGGGTTTTAGTGAACTGTTTCATATATGTTTGTTATCAAAGAAATAGAACTTACAAAAAAAAATTATTTGTATCACTTCAACTACGCACACCATTAGATTTTTGAGTGCGTTTTTAAATACACTTGGCTACTTTTATTTGAAGCTTTTACTTGTACCTATAGTAATAAGATAAATAAAGTTAAGTTTTTTAAATATTATTCTATCTATTATGGTAATAATTTCCACATTTCTGTAACATTTTTCGTAAAACTTTTCTTGTCCCTACTTACAATTCTTAAATCGAAAATTCTTTTAAAGCAAGTTTTTCTTTAGTAAATTCGATATCAAGATTCAAAGTATTGCCTGGAAATAGTCGTTAACACTAAACAAATACAATATATGTAATTGCGATTCTAGAAGTGGTGTTGGTCATTAGACATGGTCGCGGTAAATACCATGACATTAGCTTGTTTAATTCTATTCACACGTTCAACTTAGCCGCCAATTGTGTGCCTGTTAAGAGGAAGTTTAGTGTAAGCCTAGGAGTGGGAAAGCTAAAGCATATACGTATAATGTATTGTAGGAACGTTCTCAAAAGCAAATGCAGCTCCACTCAACTTAAGAAAGAATAAAATTATCCTTAATTTAATAAGATACTCTACTACCTTACTGTGAAAGGGACTCTCATCGTTACGTGAAAAGATGATTTTAGAGCTTTCAATATGTACCCATGCAAATGTTTAACGTCTTGGTATTACCAGCGATTCAGTTATCAATTTTACTTCGAATTCGTGATTTGTTCAAACTAATTCAATCCCTTGAAAACTTAGCATTTTCTTGGTCTAAGCGGTTATTTACCTACTGTTAACCCTTAATTAGGAGCGTGGGGTTCCACGATCCCAGATACTTGATATTCGACCATATTTTATATATGCAACGCAATATATTTCTGTTAATTTTGGTATTCCTGTAACATATTGACAGTTTACCTATTCGAAGCGCTCGTTTTCAGATAGTTTTACAAAAGCAAAAGTCCATACACATTTACTCGAGCACTATGCGACCAACAGTGTGATTGATTTGCTAAGATTCTTTTTTTTTTATTTTACCATTACTTAATTAACCAAAACAATAAAACAATACAATTTAATCTCAAAAAAGTGAATCGAATTTAATTCTCATGTTATTTGCGATTATTGTAAGCCTTCTGAAGATAAAGTGAATTGTCGAAATTAACATCAGAAGAAACTCACCACCACTGTCAAGACCGCTCAAACAAAAGTTGGATCAATCTTGTACATCGAGAGAAACAGAAAATTCTGCGTCCTCCAAAACAAATGCAACTCAGAAGAGAGATACTTTCGCTCCAAAAAGAGCGATAAGAAAACTACGGAAAGTTGTAACAATTATACAAAATCCGTCTGTGACATTCACTCTAAATCGATTGTAGCGAATAATGATCTTTTATTCGTGTACTCTAGTTTTTGTTTCTTTTTGCGAGGGTGGTATAAGATGTACTCGTGTTTGGAGATAGATAGCGCTTTGTGTTAGAATTTGCATTACAGGCTGTGAGTACTATTCTTTAGACCACGTCTGTCAAAATTTCAAGCAGATTCATCGAGTAGCGTTGTTTTAAGAGCTGTTGAAAGTGACCAAGTTTATGTATGTATGGAATCACGGAAAAGGCACAATATCTATTAGTGATTCGATTTCTTTTTTTGGATTGGAAAAGGTGTCCAGAAATCAAAAAGAAGTTAGATGCAGTGTATAAAGACCGTGGACTTCCATTGACTACCATCAGGTACTGCTTTAGTGAATTCAAGCGTGGCCGAACATCCATCTCACATGAGGAGCGGCCAGGTCGCCCATTGAGGTGACTACGGACGATGTGATCAATAAAGTTCGTGATATCGTGTTGGCAGGCCGCCGGGTGAAGATTAGGGAAATTGCTAATATGGTAAACATCTTAGTTGAACTTGTGCAAAATACCCTTCACGAAAAATTGAGTATGAGTATCGGGCGGGACGGGTACTACGTCTGCTGATGATTGATCAATAGCGGAATCGCCTGATAAAGTCACGTTTGGACATGTATAAACGCAATACGAGTGAGCGTCTGCCGAGTTATATGACTGTAGATGAGGCATGGATTCAGTATACACCAGAAACCAAAGCTCAGTTGGCAAAACGGGTTTCTCCCCGCGAACGGGCAAAGACGTTTCCGTCAACTGGAAAAGTTATGGCGAGGATTTTTTGGGATTCGTAAGGCATAATTTTAATTAATTATTTGGAGAAGGAAAGGACAGCCATGGGACAGTACTATGCTGATTTATTAGACCGATTCGACGCTGAACTAAAGAGAAAACGTCTCCACCTAGCCAAGAAAGAAATCCTCTCCCATCATAACAACGTCCCGGTCCACTCATCGGAAATTGCGACAGCAAAACTAGTCCAGTTAGGGTACCAATTGGTGCCTCATCTTGAAATGACTTGACGGAAGGCGATTCACGTCAAATGAAGATGTCATTGCCGAAACAGAGGCGTATTTTGTAGAGTTCGTCAAATCCTATTATTCGATTAGCTCAAAAAATTTGGAACATCGTTGGTCTAAGTGTATAAAATGTATGTAAGGAGATTATGCCGAGAAATAAATTTACTGAATCCAAAACAATCGCGTTGTCTTCCTTAACACAGGTATTTACCATGCCATCCTCGTATGTCCATTAGAATTGTTAAGTTATGTTTGTTGTTAAGTAAAAAGGTAAGTTGCCGATGTATCAACTCATCTATCTTGTAAAAATGTTCCTAAGGGTCCAGTCTAAGTCATTTTAACATTGGAAATCGAAAATAAAAACAACTTTCTAGAAAATATGGTTGGAGGTCAAAATCACCCAATGCGCCAGATTAGACGCATCTAATGAAGGGTCAATATTTTACTTACTGTAGTCAAGAATGGCAATAACACATATAATGTTTATCACTATTGTATTGATTAGTTGAAATATACGAGGGCGTATTGAAAACTATTGCCTCCATGGCTATAACTTTATTAATAATAGATATACTGTTTACATATAAGTGTGAAATGATAGTATAAACTGTCCTCTACCCAGTGATATAACCACTTTTCCACATAATCGCCATTGACAGCAATACATTTACGCCAACGTACTACGAGTTGCGCAAATCCGTCAAGGAAAAAGTCTGAAGTCTTCGCAAGGCACCATTTCCGCACCTCCGTTATCACCTCTGCATCTGAAAAAAAACGCTTGCCCTTCCTTGTCCTTGCTTAAGCTTTGGAAAGAGGAAAAAGTCAAAAAGCGCAAGATCTGGGCTATAAGGTGGATGAGTTAAAACGTCATGAAACCCAAGCTTCTCCAGTGCTATACGCGTTCTCTGACTTGTGTGAGGCCGAGCATTGTCATGATGCAGAATTGGCAGAATTGTCTGGACGAACCCTACGCAGCCGTCGCTTCAGATTTGTTAGGGTGTTAACATATCCTTCGGAGTTGACAGTATAGCTACGTTTCAAAAATTCAATATGAACAATGCCATCGCAATCCCAGAAAACCGTAATCATAACTTTCCCGGCAGATGGAACTGCTTTGAATTTTTTCGGTTGTGGCGAACCCTTATGTCTGTACTCCATGGACTGACGTTTCATTTCAGGGTGCTATACCCTCTGCAGGAAGAAATTCGATGCTTTAACTGCACGCCCATGCCAGTAGCCATTTTTAGAATTGTTGTGCGCAAACGCGATGTTGCTGAGAATCTTCACTAGGGAGACTTATGTATCAAGGTAAATAGCAAACCACTTTTGACACTGTCTGGCCCATCATTATAAAAGTTTTGGCCATGAAGGCATTAGTTGTCAATCCGCCCTCGTATTATTGTAAAAAAGATTTTGCACTTATGTATTTCATATTCATATTTTTGATATTTGTCGCATATATTAATTTTTGTTTTTTTTTGCTATGATTTTTTTTATTACTGAAAAATCTTTGCTCTAGCGGGTATTACAGTATGACCTTGAAATTGAAACTAAACGTAATACGTGTAATATATTAGAAAATCCAAAGATAATATCTTCCTGTCGTCGACAATGCCTTTCTCCTTCTTCCACTTTGCAATATAAAAGTGAATTACGCGGTATAAAAATGAAATGAGAGCAGAGAAGGGTTCAAATAAAAGTAGCATTCATTTTCTCGATTTTTCGCTTATTGTATGTCACGTCGTGACTCAATTACGTCAATTCTCTACGTTGAAAGGGAATTTCACCCTGTGTACGCTTACAGCAAACAAAACGTTAAACCATGAAATGAGCAAAACGGGTTCCTCGTGTATACCAATCCACAAAGGCATGCTTCGGCAACATGTGCATACCTACTAGTATAGATACATATATAGCCAGAGCATACATAGGTATATTTAAAAGCGCACGGTAGTGGAAGTTTGAAGTATATGCGTAGGCTCCACTATCCGATTTAAGTCCATCAACACCCCGTTTTATTAATAACCCTTTCGACACCCTTCTCATTATACGACCTCGTTCGACACGGTTGTGTGCGATTCAATTCAGAGTTAGGCAGAAATAAACAGGGTCGTATTTCGAATTGTTCTTATTTGTCTGGATTGCGATTAGCTTTCATCCATGTTGCCTTGTTAATTTTCAATAACTGTTGGTTGATACGTAAACATGTAGACACAACATTGTAATTGTTTTTCTTTGGAGGTTCTTGTCGAGTGTGAATTGAGAAACTAAACAAATTTCATTTTATCTAACTCCTTCGTTCAATTTTATAACTTCATGGTACCTTAAAATAACTTCCACTTCCTGCTAGATTCTCCTGAAACTCTTATTTATTAACTATAACTATTTACAGATATAAGTACTTACTTTTTGAATTACATACTTTCTTCTGATTACCTACAAGTTTTATCTTATTGTCAATCCAACTAAAACAATCTCATCATATTCCATATAGGGCAAGGATTGTTCAGTTCTAAAATACAAGGGTATTCTGGTTTATGTTTAAATCGAAAATAAATTTCTCGGCTCTCATCTAACATATAGTTTCGAAGACGCACTGTGAGGACTTGTGTAGTAAATTAAACCAGCGAGTGTTTCATATCTCTTCGTGATGTAGTTGATGAGAATTTACTCTTTGGACATTGAGTCAATATTGACATGCGGCATAATATTTTGTGGAAATTCCGGGTATGTATTGCAAGTGTTTTTAATACAAAAGAGTTAAGTTCCAATTTTCGCGAATTGTGCGGATCGCTGTTTAAGATTTTATCTCTTATTTGCCTCTACGCATTGGAGTATATTTGTATGTTCGGTGCCATAAGCTAGATTTGGACATACATACCTTTCTCATATCACTACACAATTAAGAATACTTCTCTATTACCAGAAAAGTTAAATCAAAGTCTGCATAGTATTCTTCCATATACTGACAGGACGGAAACGGATACTTGCTATACTGCACTGCCAGACCGCCACATGCAGCATTTTCTTTTTATTTGGACGTGAGAGAGTCATTAAAAAAGAAGATTATTCCAACTAATGATTGACTGAATTAAAGTTTTTACGAATTTTTAAAAGATGTTAATTGTTGTATCTGTAAAGTAATTTATTTCGAATGAGGAGAGTAGAAGTCAAAGTTTATAAGTGCTATCGTTGATTCTTTTTGTTCTTTGGGGTGCGACGAATTAACTAAAAATGCACATATAAATATTGAACGTACACTCGATGGAGTCGTCTATTTCCAGATGGTATATGGGAGTTAAGACTATTTTACACGACACATAATTGTGTACACAGGCGCATGGTGCATGCGTACTTTTCATTTTTGAATTCTCTATTTATAAAAAATTAATTGTGTATGTCATTCAGATATCGCGTGTGAATGCCTATATGGCTCCCGCACGGTGTTGGTTTGAATAATATTGCCGACTTACACGATCCGTAATGTGCATAATTCTGTGTAGAAGTGTGCGTCTTGTAAAACAGCCTTTAGATTCGACATATAAGAATTTTATCATGTAGTCAATTTAAATGTGAGTTGAAGAAGATATCGAGCGATTACGTTTGTTATACAGTACAGGAATATATTAATTGTTTTTTGTGATTATTGGCGAATAGTCTTATTGCGGCGTATAACACCCATTATAGTTACTAATAAATTAAATGATACATCTCAGTATTATCTCTGTATTATGGTTTCCTTTGTGTCTCAGTTCTTGTAGAAAATTTGTTAGAAGGGTATCGGCCAACTTTCTCCCAACCAACCAGCACCATAACCACTAATGACAAAAAATTATGGGTATGTTTGGCGGACAACTTGCACTCTCGTTGCCTTATGGTATATGCCCACATACACACATTTATGTATTGTATATGCGAGGATGGTATGATAAATACCCGTGCTAAGGAAAGCAACGTAATTATTTTGTATTTGTTTGTCACTTTATTTCGGGACTTAATCTCCTTCTAATTCTATATATTTAGTCCAGGGAAGTTACACATTTTTAAGCCATCCAAATAATAGGATTT
The DNA here is from genome assembly GCA_029619315.2 of Dynastes maya. Lineage (NCBI taxonomy): Eukaryota > Metazoa > Arthropoda > Insecta > Coleoptera > Scarabaeidae > Dynastes > Dynastes maya. The sequence goes on from JAROYE020000001.1 coordinate 56,408,067, forward strand.
GATTAATCGAGATGTTTACTATGTTCTCAATGGAACGATCTGGTCGCTGTGAACTTCGTTTCTTTGAAATTCTACAATCAACTAAAACATAATTTCTCGTTTTCCTTCTAAATTTAAAATGCTTCTGTCGTATACATTGTCGCAGTATACTACCTTTTTAAGTAGACTTTTTCATTTACACATAACCAGCCATCGATATCTACCACGGGTAAGTACGCCAATGCAGTACACATGTTTATATCTAAAGGTATATCTTCATTGCTGGTATACTCTGAGGTGAGGCCAATTTTTTGAGTATTTCTGCATAAACATTGATTGCAACCAGAAATTTTGGCTTCTGAGAAATTTATAATTTTATTAATGTTGTTCTTCAATTTAGAAGTTTTGCTTTTAATGAGGAAAATAATCTATTGTAAGTCTCTTTAGTTCTATGGAGAGGTAAAGCGAACAGCACAGGAATTGTGTTCGTTTCATCTTCTGTGCTACTGATGTCAATATGAATGGTATAACTCAATTGTTTGCTACAACTCTTGAAAATGCCATCCATAAACACCGTAAAATTGTTATTAGTAAAAATGCACCTGAATTCATTGCTAGCAAGTACGAATATTCGTTCTTCCGCTACATGATTATAGCTGTCAATAAACAAAAAACTTGAACTATCTTTCATTAATAGAATTCCTTCGTGCCGATACAACATGATAGAACGAGAGGGAAAGTTGGCCGTCGAGGATATCCTTAAGTTTTTGTCATTAGGGTCAGAGTGCACATTGGTCGATTTTAGGTAGGAGAACAAGTTGGCCGTATTCGTTAGAAGCAATGAAATGCCACTTTCATAGTGTTTAGAATACTAAAGCCATTATATTTTTGTATATTTTCATATACAGTAACCATTATATAAAATACGTCAGAAAATTTCTAAATTATTGAGAGGGATGTGCAACAAATACTAGAGCTAAGTAATTTTATATTTCATTAAAATGTTTTCGAAGTGTAATGCAGAATTTATGTAACTGATGTATACAATCGGACATACCAAACACAAAAGGTTCTGAAACATGTTCCGAATTTATTTAAATATTTTGTGTGGTGCGGAGTGTGCCGGTACCTTTTGTGTTTACCATACTTCCCAACAGTTCTTGCCATTATTATTGATTAATCGGACATATTTAAGTGTTTATTTTGTTTCGAAATTCCGTTTCTTTTTAAAAGAAGTTGGTGAAAGAGTGAATTGGATTTCTTAGTAATATGACCTATAATTCTGTACAAGAAAGTTCCAAATAAGAAAAATTTTCATTTCATGTACTTTTTCATATTGAAGTGTGGTTCAAATAAGGATTGGAGTTATGGTAGCTATATGTTGTAATTAACAGCAGTTTTTATTGATCGTAAAATTAATTTTGAAACATCTAAGCTGAATAATTACTCAAGTTTTAGGCATCCTCTTGCGTTTCTGTAAGTAAAGTAGTTCTGATGTAGATTTAAACCAGGCACGTCCAGACTGAAACATTTTTTGAAAAACTTACTTTACTATAATCATATCTACGGCTCTAATAATTAATTTAGTGTAATCTACTTTTTAAGCACTTATGTTCTTGGTAAAATGGCATTATCTTACTACTTGTTAACGACAACATAAACCCAAATATCCCTTTTATTTGATTTACAGAGTTAATTATTAAATAAATTAAGATGCTGCAGTGCTAACTACTTTCTTATTGATTTCCTACCTTTACGTTTAGTTTATTGTTCTTAGCGACGCATCGTAATTGTTGAACTTGTACAAGGACCATGAACTCCTAAGCAGCCATGAAAAGTGTAACATCCATATGTTACCGAACAAGAACGCACATCAACTTTCCGTTTCTACGAACCTACTCCTGCCGTAATAGTTCCTGCGCCTTCTGTTCTGTTAACTGTGAGAAATCCGATGGCCAGACAGAAAATTACGTAAACCGGGTTTTATTTAGAAAAGCCACTCCGAACTCGTTTTGTCTATCGTTCTGTTACGCAAGAGGCACTATTGACACTGACATTGAATGTATAACAACACAATTATATTGTTCCTTATTGCTGTATTGTACAGTGCGACGATATGGGCGATAAAAACTTTTTCACAAAGAAAATTACGCAACATATTTGCAACATTTGTGGTAGGCATGGTTTACTGCAAAATAATTGCATACTGCAGAAGAGAACAAGATGCATTTATTTTTATTGCTTTGTAACGGTAATCACGTTTTAATACGATAGTTGTATAAAGGATATTGCGCCGTTAGGAAACAGTTTATACGAAATTGTCTAGTGCATTCTTGGATATAGGTAAATGTTTATAAGAGGATACGCTTCTAGGCGTTTTTAAAGTTCACCTTCCGACAGTTTGTATCTCTAAATAATTATATAACTTTTAAGTAGCGCTAGAAATTGCAAAAATAGATATTATGGGTATATCTATGTACTTTAAATATAGCCATAGCACAGATCATTAAAATATATAAGACAGGCCTCCGAACTAGAATTTTCAATATACCTGAATAATTAAGTACATATGTATATGTAGAGAAACAGAATACCTTCCGGAAATTAAAGCTGTGAACGTATTTATTTAAAAGAATTCAATTAAACATATACAACTGACAATATATAATCGGCACTCATTACAGCAATAAACCATTATACAAGTGGCGTCTGTATATAATAGAAAAATAGACGACTGCAATGTCGAACTAACATACGCAATGGGTTTTAAATATGTTTACAATGAAACGAATAGATTCATCTAATACACTTATAGTATACCTGCCTGCGTAGGATTATTAGTGATCCTACCGCTATAGAGAATAAAGCCTGTCAGCTATGTTTCGCTTGTAACCAGGCTAAGTGCGATTTGTTTTAAAAATAGGAAAATGTTCGATGAGTAAGAAAACTAATATTTCCACTGTTAAAATTAATCTTCTTTTGTAGCTTGATTTATTATTTTAAAAATGGGCGCCGTACATATTTGAAAAAAAATAGCGTGTTATTACAGCTTAAATGTAAACTGTTTTTAGTATTAGGTCAAATCTACGCTATATGGCAAGGAAGTACATCTATTTCTGGATTTGTCCGAATTATGTAGAAAAATATGTTTGGAAAATTCAATATATTCACACACATGATTATTAAACATTCTTGATTTCCCTTTGTTCCTTTCTAACTTATTCAATTTTTTTCTAACATTTTTAATAAGCTTGATTAGAATGATGAAATATTTTGGTAATACAGTTACACAAAAGGCAACGTTAGATAATAGTGGAAACAATACAACGGAAATAAGGGACATTAGAGGAGGTTGCAAACTATTTTCGTTGACCTAATATCCTTCGCAACCTTAGATTTTGATTTAGTCTCATTTCTTCGTTTCTTTTACTATTGTATCGGAAACTATAACTTATCTTGCCTTTATTAGAATTTAGTCCAAGGTAAGTACACTTACCTGTTGCCTAGGGCATGCACGTGGATTAATAACAATTTGATTTGTTAATAACCAACTAATTCCATTTTGTCAATAAGAGCAAACTTGCTTATCATACATCGATGTTCTTTAATATCACCTATAATACCATAATGTTGGTTCCAAACGTATAGAAATAATATATCTCAAGTTCCATAATTTTTCCAAAGCAAAGCTCATTTCCCTTTAATGAGTACATTTCTAGCATAATCTTCTGATTGAGCCAGACTTAGGAAGCACAATTTTCATTACGACAACCAATTGTTTGTGATTTCTCCTGCATACAGATTTTGTGTAATGGAGATGGTCAACATACCTCTTAATTGGGTTACTTTAAACTTTATACTGCTTTAAAGAATTTATTGCGCCTTCTAATTTTAATTTAATCTAATTTAGTTATCTATTCAAAATATTTACAACTGAAATTTGAGTGTAGATTTCAGTTTGTAATAGCTGGCAAAGTATAATTTCTCCTGCATGCTTTTCGATTAAGTATCTAAATATTATGTAGAAGACGTTTTATGGGCTGTACAATGTAGAAAATAATTTACAATGGGATATACTAACAAAGAACAAAGGACTAGATATGAAAAACTAATGATTAAAGCTGGCCACGAGCGGTACCGCGCAGTAGCGTAGAGTCGACCAGGCCTCGCGTTCCACTAGAGTTATTCTGCTAATAGAGATGTTTGCTGCCGCAAATAATTTCGCTCATCTTTTAAATAAAAATTAAATAACACGTGCTCAAACACTTACCATTTTAAGAGTCCTCCGTGAAATCACAAAGTGAATAATGTCTGTTAAATATCTGCAACATTAGATATGTTTCAACTGTTGTTTCGGCAAAACTAGTACGGCATGAGGAAAAAATGCGTTTATATGCAAAGAACGAACGTTCTACATCTAGTGACGTAATATTTGCGTAAGTAAAATAATCTTTCAAATAACTTAACGATTCTGTTGACGCACCTTCACAAATGCGTCTTAATGTACCAAAATCAGAATTTTTCTCAAAAACACTTTAAAATTTTTCTAGAACAGAAACATTTTTTGCGTCTTCAATCGCGCATAGCTGTGCGTGGACATGTTGCACTATTTGTAGAGATTCTTCTAACGGCACCGTAGGATTTTGTAATTTTTCTATTGCATCGGCTAGCCCGAAGTAATTGCCGTGAATGATTTTTAAATCCATTTTAACCTGACTATCTTGAAATTTCGACTGGCTTTTCTGGATAGTGGCAGCTTCCTTTGTATCGAATTGTAAAACCACGTTCTTAATATTGTCAAAATATTTATGATAATAAAACGCGGCCTGTAACCATGTTCCGCAACGAGTTAGAATAGGTTCTGGTGGCTCTGGTATACGGGGGCACAGTCTGTGAAATTCGCGAATACGTTTCGGTGATTTGACAAATACTGCTTTGGTATGCGCTATTAAAGCGTCTACCTCAGGATAACATTTTCTGATACTATCCGCCACAAGATTGAGAGCATGAATTTCACACGTTGTATTCGTTTGGAGACTAATAGAATTGAAGGTGCCGATTGATGAGGTTCCAATTTGCGTGCCATTACATTAAGAACAGAATGTTTCTTCCGATCTGTTGTTTCGTCGACACATAACCACAATTTTTGATCTTTCAACTCCGATTTTATTTTTTGTTCAATATGTTCGCGCGCAGATGGCACAATTCTTCGTAACGATGTTCGACTTGGTAATTTGCACTCCGAATAGTTATTCCAAAAGCAGATAAATGGTTCCTTGTCTAGTAAATTAAACGGTATATTACATGCGATAAACGTAACGCATAAATTAAATATAAATTTTTCATTGTCTCGTGCGCAATTTCTTTTTGAGGCATGCTTTTCACAATTTACGTGTCGTAGACAATGTTGCCTGGACCAACACATTAACGGGATTTTACAGATTACACATTTAATTTTAGCATCTTCATATATTAAGTCTGGAATTTCTACAATAAATTTTCGAAATTTGTCCGACCGCGGTCGTTTTGCTGACGAAATCATAATTTTTCTAGGACAGATAAACAATTGCGCAAATGACCGGCAGCGAAAATGTCCGTACTGCTCCGCAGACGAAGTAATACTACCGTTCCTCTCGGTCCGAACTGATTCTACGCTGATGCGCGGTACCGCTCGTGGCCAGCGTTACTAATGATACACCAGCACAAATCAGCAAAACATAAATAATTCCTTAGTACATTCCTTTAAATATGGCTAATCAATACTGCAAAGTATAAACATTTAAAAATAGTTGTACCATCCTGTGCTTTGTTCTACAACTGTTCAGGTTCTCTGAATATCATTATCAGAAAAATTACCACTTTTCAACGCAATTGGAAGCAAGTGAGCTGTAGTTTATGACAATGTTTAAAGTATTCTTTGTTCCTTTTTGAAGATTGTTAATAATTTGTTAATTATCTAATCTAGTGTTGCCAATTCTAAACAGTTAAAATTGACCGCGTTGGCTACCATTTTTTACATCAAGCTAGCATCAAACTTCGTTTACTTTATGCTGCGTTGAAAACTTGTCTTTTAGACACACATGTTTGTTATGGAACCTGTTATTCTAAATAAATAAAGGCGAGACGCATTTTCTAATAATTTATCTATTAACATATCTCTCATAATAAATGAAGTTAAATTTTATTACCTTTTTCACATACGTTTATCGAGGTAGCATTGACTTTTCGCTAGATGTGTTTCTTTCTTTACCTGTTTTAGCTTATGGCGTATTGTGTAATATTTAGATAACATTGCTTAATACACATATTATAATACTCTTAGATTCCAGAATATAGCAGCTTATTTGTTGTAAGAATAAACCCTTAATTGTTTCGATAAACATTGCATGTAAATAGAAAACGCATTCACGTCGAACAGGATAGGTAAATATTTTAATAAATTTTGGAAAGTCAATAACAGTAATGTATGTAAAAATTGCCTAAAAATAGAAACATTTGTGCTGCATTTAACGGCGAGCGTTGCCTTATTATTATGCGTGTGCGTTACAAAACTCTGTTTGTGCTGTAAATTTAGGTCTGTTATGCCTGTGAATTTGTAGCATATTTACGTTAAAATGACAACTATCGCTATCTAAACAGCCATCCTCTACGCAAACAGATTAAAGTGACACAAGGAAACGTTATGTTGATGACTGTAATTGAGCGAATCTTCATTATTGGCGATTATTGTTCGAAAAAGCCACTTAGTCTTAATTAAAGGTAGCATGCAAGAAATATATACTGCATATAGTCGAACTATTTGAATTGGACGATTATCTAATTGTCAGTTCTTCCAGTAATGAAGACGAATTTAGCAACTGAGACGCAAATGTATGTGCTAAATATGTGAGGTTAAACAGCAAATTAATACGGCCATTAATCAATGCTTTTAATAAATAACGAATTAAGTAGTTGCTACCAATTAACTGTTGTAGTTGGATTGTAACAGACAGATTCAATGGAATGCGTCTTTGATTGGATAGGTTTTAACCTATGTAATTTTCAGTTGGTTTAATAAATATGAACTCATAAGAAAATACATTCGATAAATTGTACAATGTCTTTTGCGATGAAAGAAAAGAATTTTCTTGGGGAAGGAAAACTGATTTCTTTCCTTACAAAATATAGTTTTGTTTGTGTTTACTAGGATCTACTGAGGATAAACGTTCGTACGCTGAGCAGCCTGGAAGAAGTTCTATGTACTTGAAAGTGAACTGTCCATTAATTTTTATACAAGTTAATTAAATAATTAAAAAAGCTTATATCTAATGGGTTTAAAGTTTAAAATCCTTACAGAATGGTCAACTATGCCTTAGAACTTTGTATGGATAATGATGCAGTTACAAACACTAAATTACATTGTAAGAAACATTTTTGCCAAAAAGACTGAATCGCCGGAGCCTGCGAAAGCAGAGGGCGTTAGGCTGTTACAAAATTAACTTGTGATTATACAAAAAAAGTAGCGTTTAATTATTTTCAGATTACAATGATATATGGATCACATGGTTCAATACAAGGGATATTTACAAAAAGGGCGTTTTCTGTTTCAAAATGCTTAATAGACTATGGAAACTTGAGTTCGGTGTCATTTATTATATTTTCCCAGTTTTTACTAAATATTATAGATACTATATTATTTTATTATGCAACAAATCCCTATATGTATTACATTTTGCAATAATCTAGCCATGTGTATGTTGGCGACTAAGCAACACATGTTTATGATTACTTTGACAATATATAAATAAATAGCAGGCTATAATGATCTGTCTCATTGACAGTAATTTAATTTATAATCAATCATAATTCATATGATTAAAAGTACAACATGTAAACAAAGGCAATGCTTATTAGAAAACAAGTTAAAGTATTGCTTTATAAAACAGTGGTAAACATTTCGGATATAACTAAGAAACCAGCAATCGCTTCTGTTTAACCCAATCTTAGTACCTAAAAAAGACTAATTATTTAAATTGATTTTATTTTAAATCATTTTCAAAATGCCCATTCTGTTACTCCAAACAAACAGTTGATCAGTTGATAATAAAAATTTGTTATCACATTAGAAGCGTTATTTCGAAATTCCTTTAGTTTACTACATTCCACAATAATTCTCTCTTTCAATTCATTTATACCTTGTACAGAGTATGTCTAAAATTTCGATTTTAAAATAGCTCCAATTGTAAAAATCATCGACCTAGCGACCTAGCCGGCCGCGCTATTGGGACATTTCTTCCAGCCCATCGTTCAGGGAAGGTTTCATTAAGAAAGTATCTCACTTCCACTGTATAGCATGAGGCGGAGCACCGTCATGTTGATACCAGTGATTTTGAATAGCAAGTTGCAGAATTTGAGGAACCATTAAGTTACGAAAAAGATTTAAATAAAAATTGGAATTCAAATTGCCATCTGTAAGAAATAATTAAATATTGGATGAAACTTATTCCATTGAAACATAACTAAAAATAAAATTTACCTATAATTTTGTGAATGTACTTTTTCGTTTAAGCAAAGTGTAGCCTCATCTGCAAAACAAATTTAGTGTAATAATTCTTCTTAGTAAATTTAACACTGTTTCGCAAAAATCTGTAGGATTAATTTTATCAATTTCAAACAACTATTGACGATTTTGAATCTTATAACTATTATTTTTTTAAATTTAAAAGCATTTATGACAATTGAAGAGGTGATATTAAAAATGGATGCTATCTGACCTGAAGTGTTAAAAGGATTTTCATCCGTGTAAACTAAAATACTCATTATAATTTCCTCATTTAATATTACTCTTACTCTTACGATTTAACTGATTGGCACCACATACCTTTTATTCCTTAAATTTTAAATTTATTAAATATCTGCGATTGGAATTATTTGGAATGGGTCTGGTTCGATATTTAACGGAAAATACATCTCCAACTATTTTTAAATTGTTATGGTTTTGATGCCAAAGGCACGTTTGTGTTTTTTTAACCCACGGTTTAACCCAAACAGATACTAAACTGTCAAAGTAATCACAAGCATACATTGATTAGTTACCAACATACACGCAATGCTTTGATTCAATTGCAACATAGGGATTCGACACCCGTATTTTAAAACGATTATAGGTTTCTAAAAGCAACATATTCTCCTAAGTGTTGGTATAATTTTATAAAGTTGGTAAGCACTATCAAAACAGTAAATGAATTGAATAAATACATTAATGGATCTAGCAAAACAATGGGCTGCTTTTCACATAGTATTTAACAAGCTCTCTTAATATTTACGAAATTTAGAAACAAGCTTTTACTTGATATCCCAAAGTTTATTAAGCATTTAAAAATAGGAAATATATCTTGTAAAATTTGTATTGTGCAAACTCAAATTCCTTCAGGTTTCAAGCACAGATGTAGTAAACGGATTGATTTCTTCAGCTAAATTACGGAATGATGTAACGGAAAATAAAATATTTAACTTTTTCCCTTCAGTTAAAATGCTTATTATTTTACTGATTTGCAACACACCCATCACTCCTAAACTTTGCAATAGTTTTATGAGTTGTGCTAATTGATAGGATTGCTTTACTAGAATATTTAGCAAGACAATCGTATTTATTTTCATACATATGCATTATCAAATGCATATGATTGCCTCAATGGTTTTTGTTTTAAATTAAGTTTGATATTATTAAACAATTAAAGTTACTTATTAATTAAAATACAGGATGAACAAGGAATGTTGGAAATCGTTAGGAAATATGATTATTTTTGGACGTCACTATACCAACAACATGTATACATGCATACATCTAAGGTAGCTAGACGCCTAAGTGCCCTCTAAATTTTTTCCCACATATCCTATCCCAACAGTCGTTCCGAGGAGTTCTAAATCCGTTCTTAATGAGCCTATTAACTATTCACTGCATTTGAGCATTAAAACCGGTGTTTATAAACCGGGCGTCAAGAGCATCTGGATACATTGATTTCGCGCCATATCACATCCCACCAACCAAAATAAACCGGCCATAGATCATGCGATCAGTTCACTCATTCTCTGTAGGCACCCAGTCAATTTACACCATTGCTCAAATGATCCGTAACGTTTCGGATCTTCTGGGATGAATCATAAGGTTTGTTACACTGGCGAAAATGAAATTGCCAATTTTCAGCGGTTACATGTTTGACTGTTGTTTTTTGCAAAGAAAATATTGTTTTCATAAAAGAAAGCAAAGGGAATTACAGCAATAGATATAGGTAAATATTAATCTATTTCAATGAACAAATTTTAATTACATAAACAGTTTTAGATAATTATAAAGGCTTGATATTCAATATGCTAAATTTAAAAGGAGCTGAAAGAATTTTTGGAAAATATGAATGCAGCTACTTACAACTAACAACTTTTAATGAGTAAATATACTCTGACATGTCAATTTATAATTTTGGTTTGTCATTTTTTGATTTGAACAGAAATTGCAACAAGTTTAAATAGAACACCCTATATATTTTTACGGATTTGGATAAAGATTAAATAAGCTTTTCAGTAACCCCTCTATATGCAGGTTTATTATAAATAGTTTTTGAACTATTATAACAAACGAATCAATTAAATGAAACATAAAAAAATATAACAACTTGACTATGTTGGAAAATAACTTAATTTCTTCTTAAAGCAAATGCTCAAACTGTCACCCCTATAGGTACGTAGGCTTCCGCGGTCGTCAATAGCACAATACTTGGTATCCGGGTTCGAACCGCGTCGTTGTTGTAGCTTCTGCCTATGTTTCGTCCGCAATCTTATGGAACATCTTCAGGGCTGTTACTGCACACTGACTCTGACTGGGTCAGTGTGCAGACGTCGGCAGAAGCTATGGCAATGACGCGGTTCCAACCTGGAAACCAAGAATATAGTATCGCCCACATACTTCATAACATTTCCGGAGCTGAGATATTGTTCGTGTTCATTTAATTGTTGCAATATCTCACAAACTATTTATAATATATTGTTATGTTCAATATTTACATCAGAAATCAGCTGTCTGTCTCAGACGTATAGGGTATTCAGGATAGCCACCCGATAGTAATGAAATTCCCTCTAGTGGAGAAAAAGCTAATTTCGAAAGCCACAATTTTCCCCCCAGGCCAGCTGGCCTTGGAGTGAGGACATTATATAAAATATATAAGTCCAGATAACGACGGTTTTAGTGGAACAAGACAGATTCACTCTTCTTTTTATTCTCCTAATTCCATAACTCTTCAAAATTAATGTAAAATTTTCCTAAAACAGACAACAGGGTATATTCAAGGGTATTTCAAACATTATTTCGTACAGTAAATATGTTTCGTTAAGGTATCTTCGTTTTTTGTGGTAGAATTTGTGATATTTATGTTGTTAGTGGTTTCTTGGAGCACAGAGTCCTTTAGTTGAGTCACCCAGTAGCGTCACCGCATTTATTCTCTCATGCTACGGCTAAAAATAACTTCATTTAAAAAATAAATTCCTCGTGGGATGATATTTGGGTGGATATCATCAAAATTTACCGCGGACAGAAACAATCGCCATCGCGATTAAAATAAAGAAGATGAGGAACGCCAATAATTTAATCAATTCTGGTTAGACTTTCATCGAGGTAATTAGTATTTTGAGCTGCGGTCTCAATTTGTAGTGATCGATATAGAAATTAGAAAGTAAATTTAAAATAGAATATATATTTGTCAAAAAAATGTAGCTAAAATATTATGGAACTTATTTCTTTCATCGCATAAATATCCAATATATAGAATTTGGAAGTAGATTGTTTTCAGTGTTAATGACTTTAATGCGGGAAAGGTCACTTAAAATAATTAAAGCAATGACAGTTGCTCACAAAACTAAAATTCAGAGCAAAACTTACTCAACGTTAGAAGATATTTAAGGTCGATATTGTTTCCTGATTTTTTGCCAAAACACTTATTTAAAGTATATACGTGTATGTGTATCGTAGTACTAACATTTCGATTGTTTTACTCTCGATTATTCAGAACAATTGAATTTACTAAACGTATAATCATGTTATAATGGAATTTAGAAAGGTTCGTCTTTATAATTGGGTCATAATGAACTGAGGTCAATATTATGTTATGTCATAGAGCTAAATTTTTCAAATTAAGGTAATGCATCTCATTTTGAAGAAGGATAACTTATTTTGTTTGTTGTGAAATATCTCCTGTTTATTACTAAAAACGTGATTTTTGAAAAATCACAAAATTCTTCTAAACTATCGCAATGTTTATAAGTATATTTAGTAATTTCCTTCGTTATGTATCTATGCCCTTTTGAAGCCGCGCTTTGCTTTTGTCAGGAAACATATTTTCCGGTCCTTAAGTAAAATACAATTTTGTTTCTATTTATTAACATAGACACGACATACACAAGTGATATACACAACTATTAAAGTGGAATTGTTCATAATATTTATGTGTAAGCAACTGTCAATTATCTAAACGTAAAAATATTTTATGGAGGATTCAATGAACTTAAATATATGTACAACTACCAACTGAAATAAGAGAATAGGTTAACATTAATAGTTTTAAATATCCGAAACTATACATATATTCTTCATATTTCACTATTCAAACATTATTATTCTTTCATTCCTCTTTTGTCCATTTTATATTTTTGTGAAAGGAAAGGCAACTTACGTTTATGTATGTATTAGATTTAAAAATAATATGTTTCATAATTTTGAGGCGCATTGTATTAAATAATAGTAGAATGTTCTGAAATGAAAAATGCTCGCACTCATTATTTTTATGCCAACGATCTTTTCAATTTTCATCGACGTAAAAAACTTGTTTAGGCTCAAACGGCAGAGAAAAAGTATCTCACTTTATTTTCCACGCTGACGTAAATATTGCTTCAAAAGGCGAATACAACACCATAGTCACTTTCGTCCATCCGTTCGGTTCATTTTAAAAATATTATCTTGATATCGGGAGCCGTACGATCTATCGTTTTAAATTAATTGTTTTCTTGTTTATAGATGATCTATTGCTCCAAGACAATGATGTATAAAACCTATTTATTAACCCGGCATTTAAAACAGTTCGGAACATTTCTGTTTCTTTTAATTTAGATTTTCTAAGAGTTCGTTAGCAAGTAATTTTTGTTTTGTATATATATCACGCTCGCTCAAGGTCGTTTACAATGTTTTTCTCGCGAAGCTTTGCGTGTGATACACGCTCTACGAATTTTAGGTTAAAGTCATGTGCGTATACTACAGATGTTGTTAGTTATTGGTTGACTGAATCAATCAATGCAACGTTCGTAAACTCATCTTGCATTTGACTCTGATAGTTTACTTGTAATACCTAGCTTGTCAATAGCTGTCAGTATAAAGCTTATTTTATAAGTATCGCTCCTAAATATAGCAACCAAGAAATCTATGAAAAGCCTCAGCCTGGAACATATAGATATTTCCACATAATAAAACTAAAAATAACGATCCAGTTTATTTTTGAAGGAAAGAGGAGGTAAATCGAAAAAAGAACGACAGCCGTTTCATAACAATTTTGCAAATCACCCATCTTCTCCATCTGTTTATTTGTAAAGCAATCACTATCAACGTGCAATAACAGATATCTAAACTTTATTAAAATTCGCCGAAGCAACTTGCTTATTACATTGATAGGTGTCGATTTCTCAATTAGTCCATAAACTTTTATCGTAAAAATTTATTCGCCTATATACGTTTGAGGAGAAACTAAACAGAATGCCATGCTGCGTTAATAAAGGTCATTTCGCGCAAGGTGCGTCCCAAATGAATTGGAGCACACAAATTTCATATACGTAACCAAAATAAACTTCTGTGTTATTTTTGGATGGAACTTAAGTAAGGTACGGCACATTTAAATAATTAAATAAAATTCCAGCTCTAGTGCCATCGAAAAATAAATACCCGGTGTCATAGACGGAAATTGGGTTACCGCAAAACCAAGCAGTTACAAATTTACATTGAAGTGGGTCTTTTAAATCCCCACGACATATAAAATATTAGGTTTATCATATATTTTGAGTATGTACGCATGTTGTCATAACTTGTCTCTCTCATCGCAATCTCTGTTGGGAAATTGAGTCACTATGTCACCTGACCGCTTATTATTTGCTTCTATAATCTCAGTCAGTTTGTCGAAAGTGCAATAAAATAAAATATTTAAAAACGTCAAGTTAATATACAAGAAATAAACCCCTTTGTTACAGTAATACATTTGCCTCTTCAATGGTAAGCTAAATTTTAGTACACTAATGCGAATGTAAAATGAAACATTTCTTAAATTGGAACATTTTTGGATATTCTATTGGTAAACCGTAAATTTAAAAAGATCTAATCCCTTCCAGATATGGAACATTTCAATAGGTAACCTTTATAGGTGCACTGGGATATATTAGCACACTGCAAACAAAACCGATATTGGGTTAAAATAATTATTTACTTATAGAGGAAACATATTTATAATGCATACCCAGTATACACATAACCACTAATTCTCAACGATTATTTTTATTAGAAACTAAAAAGGAGTTAGAACATTCAATACCAAATAAATACTGAATCAACTGAATCAAGTGAAGAAAGAAATAAAGCATATTGTTAGAAACATAGGAGTTTATTAAACTTACCACCTATTAACAAATTTTGTATACCAACAATAAATGAGCGTTGAATGTCTTTCTTTTATTTTTGATTTTTGATAGATAATTTCAAACTTTCTTAATGTACTATTTAATAAATATTCAATTTTTTAGTTAATTTATGATGTTATGGAGATATGGCATTAATTACTTTCCATTTGTAGTAGTATTTATTTATTAATACGCTTCTTCTCCTTTTAAATAAAAATATCCCGGGATTATTTTTCTCCAATTTAGCTGAAATTTGTTACATACTTTCTTGAAGTATCTCTAAATGTCGGCTAATATTCCACAAGCATTAAAATATATACGGGGTTCATATAAACACAAATATACACATCGGGAAAATGTTAAATTAGCTATATTTATATATGTACGGCGAGAGAGCGAGGAGGGGATTGAGTGGAATTTGATCGATTCGATGCCGGTCGCGCCGTAGTACACTTGTAACAACGTTGGCATACAGACCTACTGTATGCAAGAACGCGCACAATAATTCGACCACGTCATGGTCGCCTGGAAATGAAAGTTTCGGATATTTATCTTGTTGTTGTTACGAAGGTTAGACGAAGCTAATAATAAATTCTAAAGACGAAAATAAAAACAGATCCTGATGAAATAAAAGAAAAGAAAGCTCTTGGCGAAATACCCATTCGCGTTTACCATTGTCGCATGTACGTTTTTTCGTATAGCTAGACATTTTCTTTCCTTATGTGTATAAATATAAGAAACAAACTAAGGTAAGAATTATGTTGAATATAACATTGCGATTAACTGGCTAGTTTGTTAAATGCAATTTTTTCAGTACTTGTGTATTCGTAGGTGTAATTCCGAATTCGCACGCAGAAAAATAGATAATACCAGCTATGAGAAATATAAAACCTTTTAATATAATTTATAATACCTTTCACTATTTAGGGATACCCAGATATCCCAGAGATATAAAAGTATACTGCTAATAGCATGTATCAGGCATTACTGTAATAAAGCTTATTGGCATCGTGATAAAGTTTATTAACATCACTTCTGTTATTTGTATTATATATTTTTTGAGTGAATTTTACTATTGACCTGTAATAAACTAATTTCGCTGGAGTATCTGCGAACTACAGGCAATTACATAACTGTAACAGCACTTTTTGCATCTTTCATAGATGAACACTGCTGCATGGTGATCTCTTGAAGAGGTGGTCAAAATATGAAGCTCAAATTTGTTGCTACTGGATTCTTACATAAGTAGCTGAAGTTGAATACAGCAAAAAGTCCAAAAGTAGTAGATTTTAATTTAGCATTTACTGCGAATAATAGACATATTATATAATAAATGTGAGAAAATGGAAACGTCAATTCCTATGAAACAAATAAGAAAATAATGGTAACTGATTTGAAGTAAGCGGAGAAGGTGCTAGGTATAAGAACGAGTTTCTCATTCTCATATGATAAACAAAAATTCAATTTGTCCAGTGTTAGCAATTCTTTTATTATTTGCCTATTTAATTTTTCTTGGAAATTTCACTTATTCATCCCTAATTGCTAACAGATTTATGAGTAAGTGCCACCTAGACATATAAGTTTCTTGCAGACATTTCCCAATAGTTTAATGTACATACTTGATGCAAGAGAACTGTTGGTCCTGTCAAGCGTTGAAAGAAAGGACTGAGGATAATATTGAAAATGTAAAGCCACTATCTATCCACCATACAGGGACGCGTTTCGCCGTTTACGGCTCTTCAGTGTTTCTTTATTGAAGGTAATGGGACTTCATTACATATTTATCGTATATATAGGAAATAGTTTTTAATATGACCGCGTGAGGAATATCTACTCTGATGATAAGATTATTTGCTTTTATGGTAAGTGTGCTGGAGTAGCTGACTTTTTTGTGTAATACAAAGAGTTTATACTTGCAATTTCCAATGCAAAGAGTTTCCATTTGCATTGGAATTCCACTACAATTTTGACGCGGATCAAGGCCAAAACCCAATCTGCAATGGGCAGTGGTCGCAGCTATTCGCTTCTATTGAAATGCGTAGAAACTTTGTTCTATATCTAAAAATGATTTCTGGAGATAATTCGGGATTGGCAGCTGTCAAATATTGAAATTAATTACAGTACCAGTAGAATTGGATGAATAGCAACTGATGAAGCGAAAATAGTAGGTATACTAAAAATCATTCTTGCATTTTAAAGGCAATGATATACAGTAATGGACAAAAATTAAGCAACTAGACAAAGTGGATTATTATTCTGTGCAGAAAAAAAATTAAAGCAAATATAAATACTACACTATTACTTGTGGTAACTTATAGTCTTACAAAGAAAAACACGTATAATTGGTTTTTATTCTTTAATCCATACAATATAAATTTCACAATAAAGTAAATAATATACGATTTGTAAGTGACAAAAATTAAGCAACTTTGCAATATACATTTAATAAATAAAACATTTTAATTTTTTTAAATAAATATAAAATTTTGTGGTATAGCCTTTATTTTCAATAACAGCTGCGCACCTTCGGGGCATAGAATCAACGATTTTTAAATCAATTTGTTCCCATTCTGCCGATAATGCAGTAAGAAGTTCATTGGCATTAGAATACTTTCTATTGGACCTTAATTTCTTATTTACAATCTCCCACAAGTTCTCAATTGGATTGAGATTGGAAGATTGACTGGGACAAGGAATAACATTGATTTTTTCTTCTTTTAGGCACTCTTTAACGACTCCAGCTTAGGGTTGTTATCATGCTGAAAGGACCATCTAAGCGGCGTATTCCACTCGGCAAATGGAAGCATTACGGTTTCTAGTGTATTTTTATGTTGATATCTGTCCATAATATCATTTACGACATGTAGCGGACCCATACCATGACCAGAAAAGCACCCCCAGACCATTACACTCCCACCGCCATGCTTAACAGTTTTCTGATAATACCTTGGATTAAATCGTTCTCCAGCAGATCGCCGCACATAACAAATTCCATCACTGTTGATGATATTAATCTTTGATTCATCACTAAAGAGCACATTTTTTCACTGTTGGTCAGACCATATCGCATGATCTTCCGCAAACTTTAATCTTGCTACTCTGTGTTTTTTTTACAGCAACGGTTTCTTTGCTGGCCGCCTACACAAGAGGCCACCTTCCACTAAACGTCTGCGTATAGTACGTGTACTTATACTACTGTTTAAGGAAGTTTTTATTTCCGAGGAAGTTGCCCAACGGGCTTGTTTACATTGACGACAAATTAGTTGATCCACTCTAAAAGTTATCTTCCGTGGTCGCCCAGAACGCAATTTAGTGAATAATGTGCCCCTATCCTTATAACTTTTTATAATCGGATATAACCGACTTGTTAATTACAAAATTTTTAGAAATATCCACTTGTGAAAGACCATTTTCATAACTTTCAATAATTTTCAACTTTAAACCTGGCGAATAAACTTTTCGCGACATAATGTTTGACAAATGTGTCGTAAACGTGTCCCATCTTATCGTATACTAAACAGTAATACACTATGCAGCAAGCAACGGACAAACAAACAAGCAAAACGAATTCCCAGAAGTACAGCAAATCAGGTTGTTTAACTTTTGTCACTTAAATTTACTACATTATTCAACCAAATCGTTTTATGGCTATAAAATAAATTCTCTTTCACTAATTTTAATATACCATACTATATATCTAGATGATTTATTTTTATTTCTTAATCTTCTTCAGCGATATGGATTTCTACAATTTTCTAACACATCTGTTTATTAATTTAAATCATGTGGAGAATATGGTAACTGCGATGGTTAAATTCGGCTAACAGGTTCAACTGTTGTCTGTTGCTTCAAAGGCTATGGTACTATTGCGACTTGCTAACTATGATGAAGAACTTTTATTTGTAACATACATTGATGAGTGTATGTACAATATGTACAAATCACCCGTAAAAGTTAGGTGTTACTGCAACAGATTCTAATAATTTTAACAGAAGAACCTTTAAAAAGGACAGACTATTTTATCGACTCAAACACCATTAGAACATTTTAAGTGAATTCAGCTAAAACAAAGTGCTAATTTATTAGTTGTTCCAAAATAAATTACTTGTTAGGCATTCAATTTACTGGCGAGATGTAAAATGCTGGCTTTCCTGAAGCGAACATTGTTAAATAGTGTTTGCTAGCACCTTAACACTTTCACACAACAAAAATTAATTTTGTTTCTGTACTTTTTCAGCGCAAAACTTATTCAATGTTAAAAGATCTTTGGAAATGAATCGCCGAAGGTCAAGATTGTTTTCTGAATTTCTGCCAAAACATTTATTTAAATACGTATGTGTGTGTGTGTATGTTCCTTACTACTTAACGTTGATACATTGCTTTGCTTTCGATCATTTGGAACAATCGAAAATACTTAATCTATTGCTCTTATCTTGTAATAGAAAAAAACATTTAGAAACGTTTACATCCTGATTTGGGGCATATCCTTATATAGACAGAATTGTGTCATAATGAAGTGAGGTCAGTATTATGAATAACTAGACATATAAAGCTAAATTTCCTAAATTAAAATAATGTAAACGGATGTTATGTCTAGTTTTCTGTTCATACCTCTAATCGATTAGTTCTTGCCATATTGATTGACTCGTTAGTAAATATGGTATGTGCATTTGCTTATTTTTGTAGAACTATACACTTCACAACGAAATTGTAGACAAATTATTTCTCAGATACTTTATAAACATCAAATTATATTTTTGGTTTAGTAACAACAAATAAAACGTCAAATGATGTGATATTCTCGGACGTGAAGTGGTAAACATTCTATAGATTTTCAAATTAATCTTATCGAAATACGTATTTATTATTAATGTGCACACATAGCTGTCTTATTTGTTTAACGCTCTAATGTATGTATGTACGTTCGATTCAAGGCAGCGTACAAACACTACATCCGATATTCCCAAACTCGTAGCTTACAGCTCATTCAATGTTTTTCATTGAAGGAAGTTTAGAAAACGTATAAGAAGTACTTCTGCTACATTCATCTGTTGTTTATTCTGCAAGTACATAGGTAGATAGTCACGTGTGGTTATATATTTAAAACTTTGGTTATAGTAAGAAGTTCGAAGTATTCAATTCAACCTTCTACTTTATTTATAAACAATTTTCAGGAATATAAATACATCTAACGTGCATTGCTTACAACGCTTACAAATGTTAGAAAGTCTGAAAAACTCGTTTTGACCAAGACATTTTCTAGATGTCTTTCTACTTTGGGGTTTTTGTTCATTGGAGGTAAAACACAGCATTGTCTTTTAAAATATATTTAGGGAAAATAAAATAACATACCTAACACCAGCAAGGAATAAGGTTTTTGGGAGTATTAATTTTAATAAATACAACAATCATACTATTTATTTTATTATCATTTGAAGGTGGATAGCATTATGTCATTTCATTTCATCATCCTGAGTTTTCAACTCAAATTTATCTACATCATTTCTGTTAACTTTTTCTACAGTTGTAAAATATTGGAACCATGCAGTATTATTCCTTACTACTGGCTTCACTTCTGAATCAATGGAAATTAGTTGCAGAATAATTCAAATAGGATCTAACAGAATTTAAAACGGAAATGTGAACAATTCAATAATAAAATAATAATATGAGATTTATTCTAGAAATCAAAAATATTACACAGATAGTCTAGAATAATCTAGAACCTACATTAAGATATTGCATGTTGCTTCTCCAAAATTGTAACCAATTTAGTATATACAGGATAAGATCTAGAAAGGTTCCGAAAAATATGGAATAACGAGGTATGATCTAAATCAAAAATTATTTTGGAAAAAGGTAATAAAATAGTTATTTGAACACAGTCAGCAAACTACCAAGGAAAGGTTCAGGTAGGTTTAAATTATTTTAATTTCAAATAGACTCATTCAGAATTCAAATGAGTGATAAAAATCTTTATTTTTATTAATTGGTTTAAACTTGTTGTTTGTAACAAGATTATCTGAACACATTCATCATATTTCTAATAATGCAAATTATGATTTTGTATAAAGCAGGATGAATTGTGCCGTTGGGCTACTTGTACCACCGCATTATTTCAAATGTCTCATCTATAGGCCAAAAGCAACGATAGAAAAATCTTGGTTCTTGTGAAATTAGATGAAGGGCATTTGTTGAGTTTTGCGTAAATACTTCTCATATATCTTATTATATTATATCTTAAGTGTTTATATAATAAGTCGGTATTTATCTATATAGGTATATATATGAATTTTATAAGATTTCTGTAACAATTTTTTAAAAACGGTTACGATTTATTCAACTTCACCCGCCTATAAAATTTCTCATTAAAAAGGTAATCACAATTAGCTACAGCGAATTCAACAATGATTAAAACTATTTTGTTCTATCCTTTTCTAAATTCGCTAAAAAACATTCCAGTGTTAACATAAATTCAAGAGAAAGTTACAAGAAGAAAAAGTAAGCGCGCCTGTTTTTAGCACACACCCAAGGGTCCATTATTTATTTCTTTCCTAATAAAGATTTATTTAAATCCGTATATTTTATCGCATTTATTTATTCAACTTTTACTTCCATTTGCGTCAAATTTGAACGGAATACGTAACGACAATAAGTAAACACGGTCCATTCGTACCCGCGCCAGCACATAATCGGAGCCGACGAATCGGTCAAATGGCCAATGGCTAAAATCCGTGGGCCGTACCGGTCGCCGTGTGTCCTATTGGAGAAACTTATCGGATATCAATTTCTCGCACCTCGTTCGACGCGCACTATCGATAAGGCATCTTGTTTACTTATTGGCTATGCGGGTAAATCAACACGCCACCGCACACCACACAAATACTGTCTACTCGCCGGCTCTACCGCTCCTAACTATAGGTATGGTGTACGCGCAAAGGAGGCGACGAATGTAAACGAACGCGCGGTATAGGTATATGTATTATAGCGTAGCCGTCGTCTCACGGTCGGATCGGGCCACTCGCGGAGACCGTGACCACGAATCGGTACTGCCGATGCCTGCTGTGCACTTCTGGAAACCTGTTCGATGACGCCCGGTGACCGGCTTTCGACTCGCAATCAAACGGAGCGCTAGTAATTGCGTTCTTCGTTTTTTAAGTTTTATCGGATGAGTATCGAACGGGTATAACCTGCACGTATAAAAATGTTTAAATGGGTCAATATATTCATATGTAAACTATTTAGTAGGCACAGAAAATTTCAAAATACAAATATTGTTGAAATATCACGGTATCGTATATACTTTATAGAACAATAAAACTAGAAGTCGTTTCCAAGCTCAATTTTCATTTTTTTCAAATTATATAGAAAGATTTTGTAAGAAATAAAGATTATCACGATTATGGAAACATAGAGACGTTGTGTATCCTGACTCATGGTCTTACTTATTTTGGAAGATCGTCCATATACATACATGGGTGTTAAGATATACAACGCAATTCGTACCCGTATAACAAGTATAGTATTATTATTATTATTATTACTATTATTATTATTATTATTCAAATATTTTTGCTGTAACGGAGGCGAAGAGATTGTAGTGGAAGTGAATTTCTTAATTTTTTATGTAAATTCTTCATTGAATCGTTCCTTGCTTTTTCACTTTTTTAAAAATTATTGTTTCTCTTCTGCCAGCACAAAGTCTGCTATTCTCGTTTTCAAGAAAGAAACGTTATTTAATTAATTAATTTCTAAGAATTTATATTTGATTGCATTTCTATACTTCCTCCAAATATAATGTTGTTTGAGGTTGCAAATCCTATATATTTAAGAAATTCATATTTTTTTGTCCCAGCAAATTCAAAGATTTTTTAATGTTCCCCTTTGTTGTTTCTTAAACCTTTTTCTCAGTTGGACGTGCATTACTTCTCCAAATAGAGCATTTCTCTTAATTCTAGCCTTATCTCCAGTTTCTGTGGTTGTTCTCTGAGTGTTGAAGTTGGTGACCGCATTTTTTCTTTTACTTCTACTTTCTTTCATTGTAACCTCTTTTTATACCGATTAGCTCGTCCCTCAGCCTTCTTTAACTTTCCTTCCGAAATGTTCATTCTTATACTTAGTTGGCACCGAATTTCTTCTAATTTTTGACCCAACTGATTTTTACTTTTGGACGAACCACTTTTGGAGTTATTAGCTGATGAGAAAGATGACTGGGTGTTTCAACCACCACGTCTAACGAATGGTTGTTATACTCAGATACGTATATAATCCTCGTACGGCAACCGTAAAGCTGAGGCGACGGAAGCGGTGTACTTTCATTCAATAGGTGCTGTAACCGTTCAATTCCTTTTGCCTTTTGTTATTCAAGCAGCTTTTTAGTAGAACGTTTGCTATTAAATTTTGATTAACAATATTTTTGCAATAGAATGTCGAAAAAAAGCTGACATGAGGTTAAACACATGTAAAGACGTTTACATATATTTCAGGCAATATTTTATAAACCAGTAGTAGATATGTGAAAATTACTTCAATTTTCACTTACTACCAAAATTAGTATCTGTAAAGTTAGGGTTTAACATTACTGTTAAATCATGAAAAAAAAACGTCACTTCTAAACTGTTTTCTAAGGCCCAATTTGCTCTTAATTGGGAAGTACCACGTAGACTGTTTAAATATTTCTTTAAAAAAGATGTTATAAGTGCTTGTAATTGTTTTACTAGACAAGGAAAAGAAAATATAATGATGCTGTAGGTGAAAAAAAAGCTAAATTAAAATTATGTGGAAACCATTGTTATAGATATTGCTTACCGCACATTTAAATTAGTGACAAATATTTCAAGTTGTTAGTTATGTACAATAAGTAAACAACCTATCAAAGAAAGCATTAGTGTAAGTAGGTGGCGCTGTAAGCTTTTTGTGCCTGAGATGAATATTAGGGATATCTGTACGAAATTTGATTTTGTTCCATGAACAAAATGAATTCCTATAAAACAAGATCTTATTACACAAATTGAAACTGGAAAATAGTATACAATTTTGCATGTTAAACCATTTTAGCTTCCAGAATTTATAAGAGACTATGTTACATTTCCGAATATTAAAGATGTAGTGCATGCAGGTATTCTGCATTTATTGTAATCCAGCAATAGAGTTTTGGTCTGAACAGGGACCAAATACGGAGAGACGGTAAGAAAAGGAAAATAATACAAGACCTTCACAAAGCATGGCTTCTGTTCAAACGCCAAAAATGTCTTTACATGTATACAATAGCTTCAAATTGCTGTATGCAATACTAACAGTTTTAGCTGCATGTTGCCTATACCTAAATGAGTTGTCAATAAGAAATCCTTAACCTCTGTAGATTAAGGAACTATAGAGCCGTTAATAGAAATAATCACACTATCTTTAAGTCTATCCATATCAGTCGATCTGCCGAAGAACATAAGCATATAAGGAGTTGATTTTCAAACAGAGCTCCTCATTCTACGTATACGCTCTTGTTACGTTTTGAAAATAAGAGCCTCCAACGTGGTTTTAGAACGATTTAAAAGCTTTTAAAGTTATTATCTCTTAGTAGTTACCAGGTCTATTGGCCGAGTATCCCTGAAATTTTTCAATTTATTTCTTACATAATGAGAATGATATACCGTCTAATCTCCGTAATTTGAGTTGAATGGGACTGAAGTTATTTCGAATTGTTAAAATAATAAAAGTGACAGTTATGCACTTGTAAAAATAGTATGGAGTTTATTAGCCTAAATGGCTAAAATATAATTCAATGCTTCTTGATTTAAAAAATCATCAAGAATTGTTTATTTTGTGTTTTCTGTTGAGCTTCCATTCCCTCTTTGAATGTAATGGACAAATACATTTAAGCGCTGCTATTATTTTTATACCAGTTGGTTATGGAGAGAGAATATGGGAAACCCTTTGCGTTGCATTAATTTTTAAGTTCAAGGTGTTAGTTGAAACTATACAGAACTTCTAATTATCGATACTTGCATATAGTAGCATCGCGATGCTACAGTAAGTAGCAAGTAGTAGTAAGTACGTATTCTTTCTTCGATTTTTGTTTTCGTTCATATTAAAAAGTACAGATTTACGTTGTAATCACCATGACGAATCCGAAATAACATTATGCAAGATTTTGAATGCGTTTATACTTTTTGACTCGTGAAGTTTACAATATGAGAATGCCCGCGCGCACGTGAATATGCGCAGAAGTCCGGTTCTGGTGATGCGGTAATAATTCCCGTGTGAATCAAATTGAATTAAGTGCGCACCACGACCGCGTGACATAAAATACAACCGACGTTTAAAATACGCTGAGAGAAATGTTCTGTCTTTGGTCTACCACTCGACACCATTATATTTCAAACTTCACTCGAACGTGTGCCTGTTCTATATATCATAC
Source organism: Dynastes maya (assembly GCA_029619315.2). Classification (NCBI taxonomy): domain Eukaryota; kingdom Metazoa; phylum Arthropoda; class Insecta; order Coleoptera; family Scarabaeidae; genus Dynastes; species Dynastes maya. The sequence goes on from JAROYE020000001.1 coordinate 56,433,142, forward strand.
ATTAGCACCGTTCATCAACACGTTCTCGACGTACGCTTTACCTACGCTGGGGTACGTCCACGGAATCATTTGCGTACATAACATGCATACATTCGGTAGTACAAGCATAAGCGTAGATGTATGTATTTTCTTCTTATCGTGTACTTTCCTGTTTCGTTTTTCGGTGTACACGACAGTAGTAGACAGTAGATTGACAAATGGACAGTCATTTATCTAAATAATGCTCTATATTTAGGGAGTATTTTATGTTTTATATTATCCAGAAATATCCTGCACGTTGTACTTACATAGAAGATATTTCTGAGGATTTACGTCTCCCAAATGTGTTTGTGTTGTACTTTCTTCTTCAGCAACTCTTTAACACTTTGACTACCATGTGTATTTTCCAGTGTGTACACATTGACCTAGTCCAAGTTGCCATGTATATGAGTATCTTTTTGTATACATACCCACAAGTTTACATTTTGCCGCATGTAGATCAGAGTATCATGCTTTCCAAGTATTTCTTATGGCGAATAGGTTAGTGTGGCGTAGGAGAACAAGGAAGGGGATTTAGCTTGATGAATCATCGCAAGTTTTTTAAAATTTTGTTTGAAAAATGCATGATTTACGTTATAAACAAAGAAAAACCGATGAATTTCTGTTAATATAAAACTATAAAATGTATAACAGTACTTCAATTTTTGTTCTTCGAAATGGTATAGCGCAATAGAAATAGTGGAGAACAAAAAAAGGAACAATTAAAGAAATTGCAGACTTATCTGATCGTAGTTCTCCTACTAAATGCCCGCTAGCATGGACAGAGGGTGAGTTCACGACTAACTAAAAAAATATGCGCCACCCGTTTAGATTAGGGAGAACTACCCGTGAAAACGGGAACACGACGTGGAGGAGAGGTAGGGAAAAAAATTATTACTACAACTTCTTTAATACAAATAAAAGAGAATAGTAATCAGTAGAGACAAAAATATTAGCACTAATCTGTTAATGAACGAAATTTCGTTCGATTTAACATCGATCATACAATGAAATGCAATTCGATAAAATTATTCGCATAAAATGTACAAATTAAAAAAGAAGAAAATAATAATATTTGTTAGAATAACGTGTGGTAAACTGTTCGTGAAAAAGAAAACAAATAATGAATTGGAAAATATTCAAAACGCAAATTACCAAAAATGTAGCAAAATTCTAATAAGGATTACAGTAATAATAAAAGATTCCTGGAGTATATCCATACGTTAATGAGAATTACAAAAATAAAATAAAGTTAAAAGAAAAACAAGTTTAAAATTTAGAAAAAAAATAATGTTTGTCAACAGAAAATAAAAAAAAAAAAAGTTCACTTACCTGGGCCATTCTTAACTCGAACTTTCGTGTAATCTTGTGCTGTCGTGGTCGACCAGCGGTAAATCGGAGCTAGACTTGTCCCCGCAATCTTATATATGGACTCGCACACGCAGCAAAACCCTACCCTTCAGTAGATTTCAGTAGATGGATGGGGGATTTACTTGCCGATGATCGATGATTATTCAATGAAAGACTGGCGTATCGTCATAAAAAAACCGTAATGATTATATTAAAGAAAACTTAATAGAGAACCATTCGCAGTACTAAATACTGTAATATTTCGAAAATCTTTTAAGTCCTACATTGAGTAGAGGCATACGGCCACAAGCAGATTTTCGATAAGCGATCCTTCTCGGTCGACGGTCACCACCAGGAAAAGCGGTGTTAATTACTAATCAACAAACAACGTGCATTCTATTGCAATGAACTTAGGTAAATTTAGTTATAATAAAAAGAACCAAAACAAAAATAAAGAGAAAGAAAAACATGATGAAAGCTGTTCAATAACCAAACTTAACAGTTGAAATTACCAAAAGTAAATTAACCAAACATTAAATATGTCATTAATAGAAATTATAAATTTTGAAGCATATTGTAAGAGATAACGTAGCCACATCTATTGTAAACATAAAACAACCCTTGACAGTAAGAAATTCAACTATGTATACAAAGTAGAATTTGACACCTTACAATGTTTGGAACAAGCATGTTTGAAAGAAGCATTGGAGTTAGAGAAAGTCCTTACGCCAGGCATTTTGTGATAACTGCTTAGTTTTGTCAATTGCCTGCTTAGGTCCCTAAGTTCTTTTACTGCGTTCATAGCAAATTACGCACCGCCCTTGTTTTCCTACCTGCATGTATGTACTTATGACTTTGAATGTGTGTGCCGTCTGCTCTTTGTTCATTATCCTCTTTGCCCATTTTCGGCAAATGTAATAAGCATTGCTTCTTTTTAAAAGCAACAATGCTCATCTGGTTTCATTTCTCATTGTTTCTATTATATAAGTAATACACCCTTACAGCACATGCTCCAGTAAGCAGTTCGACTACAACTTTTTTGTATCACTTTGTTATAACTTTTTGTATTGTTAAATTCTATCATCACTGTCGGTGTTATTTTGTCTCCTTCTCGATCGGGAACCTCAAGCATCGAACCACCACGCTTAGCAGACAGTATGACAACATCACGCTTGTCCTTCCATTTGAATATAACGATGCGATTCTTTTGTCGGGCCACTATCTCCTCTTTATTCCAAATTTATGACTTATCTTTCACGTATTGGTGAAATTTGAGGCGGAAAGGCACCACGATTTCGCTTATACAAGTATTTTCTTCGGACGTATCATCGTCCTCAACTTGTCATTCCCCAGTATCAAATTGTTCATTATCAACGAAAAGCCAAAGCTTTTATAAAATATCAAATCCATTGAATGACATGACCACAATGGATATACATATTTGGCAGCCTGTGACCAGTATAAGTCACTGTTTCTTCAATAATCCGACATTTCTGGCTTCTTATCTGGACCAATCCATACCAATATTCCCAAAAAACTATACATTTCGTTGACATCAGTGTCTCTACATTTACTTAGTCGAAGATTCGCCAATGGCTTCTTCAAGGATGCCATTACTTGTTGCGCAAATGAATTTGTTTATGCGACAAACAAATTCATTAACCTTGCATTTACCAAGTCGAGTACTCTTTGTGTAAGTCCTATGTCCTCCTCAAAATTGAAACTTACACCAACCTTGGGTACAAATCCCCACGTTTCATTATCGTTTCTAAGATTCTCAATTTCCGAGCGTGGCGGCAGAGTCACAGTGCCATAGCCAACGTAGCAATCCAAGTGTTAATTTATTTTGAGTAAAGAAGGAAATGATCTCTTTCAAGATAAAAAGTTTCCATAAATTCTTAATTTGTACACCCGTAATTTGTACCAAGTTACGTATTTACCAGTAAATTTTAACTAGTTTGTTGTACAACGTTATACGACTTATAATCACGATTGAATTTTTAAAAATTAAGTAACGCTTAAATTTCACTTTTGTGATTTCAAGCAATTATACAAAATACAAGTTTACATAAGCGAAAGTGAGAAAACGTTTTCACCTAGTGCAAAAATTGTGTCAGGCTCTTGTATTATTAATATGTTAATTGTGCCAAATTAATCCGATTAATTATAAAATAGATTTGTGTGGGATTGCTCCTCCGGCCATGAATTATTTTTGCAGCAATACAATAACTGAAAACCTCGAATATAAGTAAGGATGAATGTGGATTTCGTTAGTATTTACGTGTGGTGACGGCTGAATAGGGTAAATAAACTTAAAACTTGTCATAACCTCAAGGGCTTTTATTGTGTAAATGATGTGTGTAAAAGGTTCCATGGCTGTTACCCCTCGCCGTAAAGGGTGAAGCGCACTTAGTTATTTCCCAACATACGAATGGTGACTTGGGATTGTACCGGTCTCACCAGAAAAATCTGCCAGTTGATCCTGGCTGGTCTCAAACGCACAGTACTACAGGCAGGCACGGGCTTTCTCATTATTGCATCACAAAATTTATTAAATGAGTCGAATTAAAGACTTCGAATGTAATGGGCGAGTATAGAATTGTTTCCTAAAGATATAGGGCGTAGTTATCGAAATGCAACAAAAAGTGTGGCAAGACCTCAGTGACGGCCAACTTTTTTTCTGGAAAGAAAGATAAAATTTGACGAAACTTGTTCATTTTCACTTCATAAAATTCATTACAATCTGCCCATAGAAATACAGTAATAATTTCATATTACTTTGGATTTTGCTTTAGCAAACTATGTAATTTTTGTTCCTTATAAATATGGCGCTGCAGCAATTTCATTCTCCATGTTTTTACTTTATTCTCTTTTGTAAATTTCTAAAAATGCTTCATACAAAGTGGTTTTGAAGGTTTGTACATCTTGCTAAAATTGCTGCCATATTGCTCTCTCTCTGTAACTTTATTAGAAGTTTTAACAATTTTTGACAAATATTAAAAATATTTATGAAACACTTGTACTGGTGAGCTTATTATTACAGTTATCTGTAAGAATGAATTGCAATCTTCTAACTTGCAACTTTCGTGAAGCAGGCCCCTAGAGCTTATTAACTAAAATACAAATCGAAAGGAATCTTTTATCATTAAAAACAGCAATACATCTCTTACTTCATTTTTGATTAGTCAAGGATAATATTGTATCACCGAGACATCACGAGGTTTCTTACAATTTTTCTTTGTAAAACCGTCGCATGTATCAACCGGAGGTTCGTATCGCATCGGTAATGATAAATTTGTGCCTATACTTGCTTTGTAATTCCAAATTTCGTTAAAAACAGTTCCAGACCTTGTTTAAGGATTTTTTGAAAATTTCAACTAAAATGTTCAGTATTGATTTCATATGCTTCCTAAACAATAGGCCCACCAACAAAATTGTTCAAGAATTAGTTTTTGTAGTTACTTTTAATGGAATGAATTCAAATACAATTTAAATCGAAGCATTCTCTTCGAATCTTTTTGTTTCAATATTAGAAAAAGCTTGTTGAAATTAACATTCTATTTATTATACGATACATCTGTTAGAAGGTAAAACGACCGTTTCTAAGAGTAATGACAATTTCTCCATGTTTCTTGTATCTGGGGCTGTAAATAATGACTTAATGATTATTTTAGGTTGAAATAGATTTATTTTGATATTGCTACACTAATTATATCGTTTAAATATTCGTGATATACAGGATAATATAACTGACTGAAGTTGTAGTGGGGATTCCGGAACAGCTTCTACATTTTAATGAACAAAAGAATCTTCAAGACTATTGGTTACTGTTAAGGAATATATTTACAGTCATTTAATTCTATTAAAACATTAACAAAGTCTAACTAAACCTTTTCCCTGATTTACCGCTTATAGCATGTTAGCTTTAAAATAATGCAATTTATTTATTAATTTGTATTACAATCAAATATTTTTTAAATATTTAATTTCCAATTTGTGTCCGTACGCAGTTACTACTAACTTACCACAGACCATTTCCGTTAGATGTAGTCAGCATTAAATTCCAAACTTCAGATGTAGTCACTGCTTCTATTATGAAGTACCTGCTTTCTTCAATAAGATTATTCTTGTTTTGTTCACCGACACAATTCAAGTCAAGCTCCAAACCTTCCAATAATTACAACACTCACTATTCATTATTATTGCTGTCCTTCCAAACTTTAAATTTCGCATGAAGCATTATAAGAACGAAACAAATTATTGTTACAGCGCTCACTGTACATTACCCATCATCAAACACCAACTGTCCAAAGACTATTAAATTGTACAAAGATATTGAGCATACGACATCTGTTTCCTTAGTTTTTAAGTCATAATTTTCAAGTATTAGAACACCATTTAAAAAAACACGCCTTGTATATTTTTGATAACCGAATTTCTTAACGTCGTTCATATTTCTTGCAAAAGAAGTTTATTATTTACTCTTATAATAAATAAAGACCAAGATTATGATTCTTAGAAATTCAGCTTTTAAAAATTCTGTGACTTCAATAATTTGTAGCTATAAGTTAATAGTTGAATTTAAAACTGAAAGGATATTTTCAAGAATTTGATTTTAATCTGTATATCTTGTCATTAAACCAAAGTCTAAATAAACTTCGCTCAGACCTAGTATATACAAACTTGATCTCTCTTTAAGTTATTGGCATTTCCAGGAGGTATATTTATCGCAAGTAATATTAATAGTATGCACTAATAATCTCTGGAATTCTACGAAAGCTTGTTATTGTCGATCGTAGTTACTATTAACTTTTTTGTATAGAATATTCAATTAATTTCAAACAATATGATAATGTAATGCCATTGGAAATGTTATGAAATAAGAATATATAACACAACGTGGACTATTTAGCCAAATAATGACTCGAACGACATATTCTACCGAATTGTGTTATATTCATACTAGGTAATTGTTAAGTAAACGCAATCAGCTAGATAATATTAACAATAAATAGTAAGTTTCAATAAAAATGACATTGAAGGAATTTTACCTTTAATTAGTGTCAAGTACAGGGCTGTCGGAAACCGTCTTTTCCAGGAACCGGGTGCGCTACCCGGTTCCAGGTTACCCACGCACCTGGTTCTAGAACCGAATACCCGGATACTCGAAATCAGGTGCCTGGAACCGGATACCCGAAACTGGATAGAAGCGATGCTAAAAATTTTGAGTAGCCAGATGCCCAAGTACCCAGTTAAGATTGATAATGGGACTGCAAGTTGTGTAAGAAATCTGGGTCTGTGATTGGACAGCGAATTAAGATTTGATACGCACTTTAGTAAATTGATTCAGAAATCATACGGAATACTTCGGGTTTTATATTTGCACTGCACGCCAGCGGCCAAAGTAGGGGGTGGCCAAACAGGGCGTATCGAAAAAAAAAACAAGGCTGAACTTATACTTTTGGAGGTCCTGTTCTTTAGAATTTAGAACATAAGTAATATGCGGTTAAGGTTGTGGTAATATAGTATAAGTAAATAGTTGGAAGGTAACTATAAAAATATCAATTTTGTTATTAATTTTGCTCAAACAACATCAAAAATGTATAGGACCTTTTTTATAGAGCATGAAATTTACTATAAAAAGGCTTCAAGAGCATCATTCTAAAATTAGCAGTTTGGGCATGAAAACGCGCGGAAATGAAAAATTCACTTGTCACATTTTTCTAATCGGTAGAACTCAAAAGTGTAAAAGTTACAGAATGGTATTTTCAGAGACTTTTTTATAAAAAATGTCATGCTTTATAATAGGTCTTATAATTCTCTTGATTCTTGCGCCATTATGGCAGCGTTTTTTATGGAAGGCAAGATGTCGAAAAAATTAGTACTTTCTCAAATTATTATTTAGTTTACCGACATTTGTATCACTTCTGTATTACTACAAACTTAACATTATCTACAAGTGTTTACGAGTTTTATTATTACCTTTGAATTTAAACTATAATCAGGACAGAACGAACTCTGTTCCATTAAGTTCACTGTGACCTGCCTGTCAGCGAAAAGCAAGAATAGATAATAGGAAACTTCATTTAACTTAATAATCGCGTAAAATTCGCGTTGGAAGCTATGAAGTTTTGCAATTTTGTGATGCTATTTAAAAGTCATATTAGACACAAACTTTAAAAGAAAATCCACACTTTTCATCAATATCATCCAAATACAAGTGTCATATGAAATGTGCCAGTCCATTTAATGATTGCTACCTGATTGCTCAAGTAGCGGCCGCGGCGTTTCGCATGAACACGAACAATTAAATAAAAGAGCAAGTCAAAATTTCACGTATAATGAAAACTTTTTGAAAAAATCACTTAAAACTTTTTCGGCAGGATGTCATCGATAGAATATAAACAAGAAATTGTTAATTATCTGTAACTTGGCGACTAGAATAATCAACTTGACAAAAGTAATATACTAAAATTGAGTAATACATCGGGTCCAGAAAGCTACGAGATGATCCTTCAAAGTAAGTGTTGACACCTTTAGAAATGTTATTCTCTAATTTTAGGCTTTATATTAATATTTCTGCGAGAAGTACTTACTTCTACCATATTGGATCGTGATTTTACAGTTAGAAGCAGAAAGATTCATGATCTCAGCATTCAAAATTTAACGGTTTATTTGTTATTAATTCTCTTTTTTAATCTTTTTTAAATTTTTTTAAGTATACAATAGTTTATAAAATATATGTTGATTTTGAAATTAAATAGGTAGATTGATTTGTTATTGTATTCAAAAAGACACATATGTAAAGTAAAAACTGTATAAAATAAATGATAGAAAGGGCATTTTCGCTTTTAATTTCGTGTATATAGCAGATGTCTAGATTTATATTTACTTTTGAATTTGGCGCCACTCTGATATGTTATTACTAAAAGTAGGAAAAAACTAATGGTAAAAAAAATGGTAAGTTTATCAAGAGTTATTCTTTGAACAGGAATCAAACTAACGTAAGAGAGGTAAAAGAAGCTCCATCTAACAATAATCAACAGGGGGCGGCCGACTAAAACTCTGAACGTGGGTAGCCGATCGTCTAGGGCCGACCCTTCTTATCGCCACATACTTTCTGGAAAAAATAAGCTTACTCTTACCAATCCGCTTCTCTTACCTCTTTTTAATTACTGTAATTCACTATATGACTCCCGTATTAGTAACGGCATTAAGGTGAGGATCCAGTGTGTTTAAAATTCGTGTCTGCCCTTATGCTATGGTATTCCTAAATTCGAGCATATTACATATGAACTGTGGGAGTGTAAATGGCTTAACATGATGAATCGCCATAAGCTTCATCCCGCTGTTTAATTTTACAAAATCATAGCTACAAAACACCACATTCACAATATTAATATTCGCCATAAAAATGTTAAATACGAGGGATGATCGGAAAATAAGGTTCCCAAAGCTCTACAGCAGCAATAAGACGTGTTAGGTGAAATCCGACAACATTGGCGTGTGCAGCAGCTCTCCTACTCTATATACGTACCACTCCCGTATTGGCTAAGCAGCCGTCCGAGATAGAATTTCCGATCGCCGCTACCACCAGGTGCGAAATTCGCGCTGTGATTCGTTTTTTAAACGCGAAAGGGGTTTCACCTATAGACATTCATCGTCAATTAACCGAAGTTTATGGTGGTGAGGTCGGACGGAAATTCACGCCGAAGAGCGGAGCGGAAGATCATCAGTTTCAGAGAAAATCGTTGAAAAGGTCGAGAGCATACTGCTTGAAGATCGGAGGGTCACCATTCGTCAACTCGCTCTTCGGATTGCTGAGATTTCCAACACCACAATTGAAAAGATTCTTGAAAGGACTGGCGGCAGAATTTTACGACATGGGGATACAGAAGTTGAAGCACCGTCTGCAAAAATGCTTGGATAGAAATGGCGATTATGTCGAAAAATAGCTTAAGTTTTTACCTTTAAAACGATGTGTAATGTTAAGGAAATAAAGAATTCTGTCTATTTTTAAAAAATATGGGAACCTTATTTTACGATCATCCCTCGTATAATGTTAAATAACTGTACCACTCCACAAAACTGCTACAGACGAAAAAAGTTTCACGCACCGTATTGCCTCATTTTGAAACAACCTTCCAATAAACCCACCTAGTAAAAGAACTTTGTAAACAATGCCTATACCAGCGTGGACAGTGTGAAAATTAGCTTTCTTCTTTTCCTTATTTCATTAAACTTTTAGTTGATATAGGAATTGCTAACCTCAATGTAAATTTAAATAATTACTGTACAAGATACGAGTTGTACATGTTTCTAAGTATATGTATACGGTCGGATTGAAAAGCAGAGTTGTCCGAATCCGTACCATTTAACCATAAAAGTTGATGTACTGTTTCTTTTTCCCTTGTATGTGCAATTATGGTTAGTAAATCCATTTACTATTATTATTATATTATAAATAGTGTCCCTAGTGTAATACTAACGAAGTATACCTCATGTTAAACTATTTAAGATTAGTAGATCTGTTAAATTACTGCTATAAATTTCATACTTCACGTTCATTATACATTACGACAGACTAGAATAGATGCGCTGATTACTGGCTACAAATCTTCAAACCGTGACGTTGACATAGAAAACTTAACGAACGAGTTACGTGAAAAATTCTGCATACGTATCTCTACGGAAACTTTGTATTCCTATTTCTCTCTTTCACGAACGTCTACAAGTATCGTTTATTCCTCTATCAATACTTAAAATATATACATAAATTGAATTAGTACAAGTATCACAAATACACGGTGAATATTTTCGAAAAATATTTCAATACTGGCGAGAATACGGTGGGTAAACATTGACTAATTCAAGAATTTCATAGGTATAAAAGTCCACATTGTTACCTGTTATGCGCATGCTATTGCTCAATACATAACCGTCTTATTTAATGAGCAAACAATAACATGTGCTCTAAGTAAATATCAAAAAGTAAGGCGAACGGCAGCCAAGAATTAGGTATGCTTGATACACGTTACTTAAATTAGGAGTTAAACCGTGGTAGGTACCATATGAATAGTGTACGAATACGAGTACTCTGGTACAGAACAAATATTTGAACGTAATTAAAAATTTTGATTTATTGTTTTACCTGAAATGGGCAGAGTAATATGTGCATTTTGATATTATGCTAATGTCAATGACTTACTAGAACAAGTATACGTAACTTAAAAAGTAGGCAAAATAATACACCTTTGCCAAATTTTGTTTTAAGTAAGTTAGATGCTAACTCATAGTTTTTTACTTGTCTAGGGAAAGAAAAAAGTAGCAAGATGCAAACGTTTACCTTCATTAACCATTAATTGTTTACTTGATTTGTAAAATCGAAACTGCCCCACACTGTAGTAAAGCAGAGATAACACAAGTAGATAAGAAAAGTGATTTTAATAAGCCTTATCAATGCTTTAATAAGCTTCATTACAATTACGTTACCTTTTAATATATTTTTATACATCTTATTAAAAAATCTCGCTGTTCCTAGATGCAATAAATTACACTAAAATGTCTTCTATTTCTCATAGCTGGAATTATCTATTTTTTTGAGTGTATGTTTCAAATTATACGTAAGTTACAACGTCTATTACACGAAGTGCTATGTAGTGGATGAAAGTAATTATTCATGTTGGAGACTGCAAAATATGTTTATTGGAATGCTTTCATATTTTCTAGTGCATTGCACATGATAGTGAAATATGATTTTAGAACGAATTAAGGTAGACTAATCCAACTTACTGCAACAAATTAATCTGATGGCATTGAAGAGTTGACAAAAGGGAAAGTAGAAGTGAATGCAATTTAGATCAATTGAATGCAATTTTCCTACTAAGAATCTTTTAATCTATAATTGATGAAAACGAACAATTCATCACTAAGAATTTGGAAGACATACTCTAACTTATATTAAGAATTTATTTATTATAGTTTTAGTAAAAATTGCTTCAAAATATGTGGACAGAAAAAACAAATCGGAGCTTGCGGATGTAATTCTAACAAAGATAAGAAAATTAGATAATATATCAGTTTCTGGTTGTATATTGTGGACACCAAAAACTATATTTATTTTCCTTTGTTTCCAGGGCTGCAGGTAGTAACGTGGCCCTCGATCCGAATCAAATCTGTAAAAAGACTCGCAAACTACGCGGGAAAATGGCCGAAATTTGTAAAAACGAAACTAAATTGCTCCAGCAGATCTCACATGGGGTGCAGCTTGGACAACGAGAATGTCAATACCAGTTTAGGTATAGGAAGTGGAATTGTACTACGGCGAGAAGAAGTATGAAAAAAGTTTTATTAAGAGGTAAGAAAACTGTATTTCTACACAGATGTTTATTTTATTTGCTGCCCAATCCATTGACTGAACAGTTTTTAGAGATAAACTTTGTATTGTTAGTGATTCATTTGATAGATTCATTTGAAAAGAGAAAATTTAAGTTGACTTTTAGAATTATCATATTTGTCTTTTTCCTTTGCTTTTAAAATTGCTAACGAATTTTAATAGGTAATTACTTTTTTAATCACAAATAAAATAACTTAAATAAAACTGACAATATTGCCAGATTTTCAAGGAAAGTCTTATTTCGAAACAGTTTCGTAATCTTTACGTTTGACAAGCATTCTGATGTTGTTCCCGTATATTTTTGTTTGTTTGATAATACAAAAACAAAAAATTATTCCAACTTAATGATTTTAGTACTCTACAGTGAACTTGAAAATATTCATCTGGACCAGATTCAGACCAATTTCTTCACATTTAAACGACGTTATCAGTTCAATTGGCCGATCGGTGCTCATCATGTTCAAGGGGTTCTTGCCCCAAACGGAAGCATTTTGCCCACTTTTTTACAGAGGAATATGAAGGAAATAAATCAGCATAAACGCCGTCTAAACGTTGTTTAATGTGATTAATGCCTTTCTTTTGTTAAAAACTAAATGACCACGCGGTACTCGATTTTCGTTAACTGAGACATTTTCATGCACTAGTCATGTTGTCTGGCTGGCTACTAAAAACTACTACTCTTCGAGCCGTAATATATATATATAGTGTAGGCCTCGCACATGTGCAACTATGATGCAACGGGGTTTGAAGACGCTCGAACGTGTATAAGGCTGCTAGGCCGCGAATTTATGGCACCTACCTCGTACACTTGAAATTGCCTGTTATGTGCATAAAAATAGAACTGCATTAACTTTAGAAGATAAGAGCGAACATGGGTACACTTTCAGACGAAATATCATATGCGTGAATCAACATCACTTTGCAATTACAGCTAGAAGTCTCGGTCACCTAGGAATACAAACCTATAGTCTTCTTCCTGACAACCGTAAAGATCTAAATTTAAAATTGTTTAAAACTAAAACCAAAAATCTTTTACAAGAACAGTACTCGTATAACCTAAATGAGTTCTTTGCATCCAATTTTTATTATTAAATATTATTTAAGCTACTTTATTATTATTTCTGTATTACTCATTGGTGACGTTTCCCGCGATTGGCTTTCTTTCTGAGATGGAAATAAATGAATATTGTTGTTATTATTACTGATTACAAGAGAGTGTTATTGGGAATTGTACCACGTTTTCCTTTTTCTCCTCAGCACAAAGCGAATAATTTTTTCTTCTCGATACGCAATCTTCTTGCCACAGTCAGGCATTTTTTCCACTGTCTTGGGAACATATTTCTGTAAAATGTGTAAGGGCATTGATAAACGTTTACTTTTCTCCCATGTAGTAGCTTTTACCTTTACCCCTTGTGATAGTAATTAATTATTCTTGGGGTATTTGCACTATTCAAAGAGTGACTCATTTAAAAATAGACACAAATTAAGGAAAATACACAGAAAAGTAAACACTAGAGATAATAGTACGGTAAAAAATGAGCTGATACATAAACGTAACCATAACAAGCGAATTATCCTGAGAAGAAAGCCTGCCAAATGACTTGGCAATGCTCCTAGAAACGGACAGTTATATACAAATGGATGTACACCAATAAATAATATGCTCAATAAAACCCATCACTTCAATCCCTGAATGAATCAGACTACAGCTATAATATATAGCGAAGTGTGCGTGTCAATCTTCTTGCAATAACCAGAAATATTTATTCCTAACTTAAATGTGGGAAACAATCTAGGTTTGGATGTCGATTGTTAAGATGTTACTACGCGCCAAATCGATATGAATTGATTACCATTTAATTGCAGTATTCTTGCATTTTTGTTTATCAAAAAATTGCTGATGGTCTTTTTTATAACCATTGGATCTTGAAATTTGATAAAATTTTCAATAACTGATACCTACCAATGTTAAATTAACCGCTTTATATTGCAATCTCGGCTCGACGCAATAGTATCACGTAACATTCTATTCTGCGTCCTTACGGGCTTCTCGCACTGGTGACGACGAAGGCGTAAAGAGGGAGGAAGGCCAAACGTCCGCGACCTGAACGCACAACCAGATAAAGATGAATTCGAGAGATTGATAAGCAAAAAAAGCACCCGAATTCCGAACGCGGAGGCTGGTGTTTTCGGATTTGGAAATGGTCCGATACAGGTATGTGACTGCCGTCCATAAATCTACCAAGTCCATTGTCCCCGTCGTCGTTGTTCCGTTTCAGTTTGGTGGAAGGCTATTGCTTCTGCCTCTCCCTATATTTCTACTTGCTACCGCTGCCGATCGGCCGTTAGCGACGACAACACATCTTTCGAACCTTGTAACGCGTCGTTGTCTTACCGAGAATCGCTCAGAGTGATCCCAGATAATGAAGATTATTGGTCTTTAAGGGGTCTCCTTACACGACTTCTCGTTGTTTTACGAGAGACTTTCTACTAACGGTAGCACAAACGAGAAGTGCAAAAGATTCGGGAAATAACAAAACAATTTAACACACTTAAGGAGTGGTTAGTTCTAATATACGAATACAAAAACCATTATCATTAATAATAGCATACTTACTTAATGATTTTGCGGAGATTTAAATATTTCTTAATTATTATTTAATGAGGAATGGGTTCTTCAGCAACCGTTTTGGATTAGGCATATCGACATTTTGAATCGTTTTATATTAGATGTAGATAAGATGGTATATGATTACTTGAAATAGAGTTGTTGGACATGTTAACTGCCTTTGCATAGAACTAAAAAAGTGAAACTGCACTCAAAAAAAATTGATATTACCAGATCTGAGAAATAAGACTTTTTAATATAATTAATACCTTTTATTTTTCTAATACTTTTTATTACTTTAGGAACAGCCAGATTTTTTAATAGAAGGTATTTTAAAATTGAGCGGGCAGGTTCTGCGCAACAGCACAACAATATAAGGCCTTGGCCAATAAAACCGAGCACTGGCAGATTTTCTCAAATATATAGAAAGTACTGGTTGCTTCAATATAAGCGAAAAGATAATAAATCATTATTGTGCGAATTATTCTAAAGTGGCATGCATAAATAATTCCAAAAATCAAAATCGGTTATGTAAACGTATTGCTTCAATGTTTAATAGTAGGTACTCGCATATAGGGACTAGCAAAGGGTAAGTGTTTTTCTATAAATATTTACAATTATTATGGCAAAAAAGCGACAAATATAACTAAGAAGATACTAATTGTGATATTGAGTTCTATAGGAATCTCTCAAACTAAAATTGCTCAAAAGTTAGTGCTGAGAATTTGTGACACTTTACTAAAACTCAACAAAGAGGTCACAAACCCTCTCCAAGAGCACTAGCTAAAGCCAAAATAAAAGAAATGTGGAAAAATACTCCATTGACGCTTTACGAAAAATTGGCGGCTACAATGTCTAAACGTATGTAAGCAGTCATTAAAACCTGAGGAGGTTCTATATGATATTAATCTACATGTTTTAAGTTTCGAGTGGTGCATATAATCTAACAAAAGTGATTATGAGCGTGTTAATGTATATTTTCTAATAACATTTAAGTTAAAATATTACCCAGTATTCATTGTGTCATGGTACTACAAAAAAGTGGTTTTATAAATATAGAGTAGATAGCAAGTATTACAAATATTAAAACTATAAAATTTAACGATAATGAGGTAAGTGTAAAATGTTTTTTTTCTTTGTTTATTTTTTGCTAATTTTATATCGTATTTAACTTGTTCTATTTTTGATATAAACATGTGCAAATGAATTATTTCCGAATATTTTAATATTTTGAAGAAATAATTCAAATTTCATGTAAGTTACACACTCGGTGAAAATATCTGTCCTCCGCGTAAAACTAGGAAACAGAAAAGTCGCTGGAGGCCAGATCTGGTGAATAGGGTTGATGGTCTATCAATTCGAATTCAAATTCGTGAATTTTTGTGAGACGGTGCATTGCGGTTTTCCTCTGTTCAAGTCGATTAATACAACTCCCTGACTATCCCAAGAAACAATCGCCGTCACTTTCCCGATCAATGGAACAGTCTACGCCTTTTTGGAAGCCAATTCACCCTTTCCATTCCACTGTTTCGACTGTGCCTTGGCTTCAAAAGTGTACTAGTGTATCCAAGTTTCATCGGCAGTTATTAGTCGATGCAAAACCCCAACCTATTTTGCTTAAACTCTTTCAACAAGGCATTGGAAATGTTAATTGGACGGCGTTTTTGGTCTTGAGTGAGCAAGCGCGGTACCCAACGCGCGGTTAGCTTCTTCATGCCGAAATCTTCAGTCAATATATGGCATACATGTTCTTTCGAGATGCCCACAGCCTCTGCTATCTCTGGAAACTTAATTCTAGAGTCGTAGTACCATTTGGCGAACTTTTCCGATGTTATCGATAATGGTTGGAGTATTTGGTCGTTTCGGACGTTCATCGTCAACCAAGCTGATACGATCACGTTTAAATCCAGCTGTCCAAAATTTCACTGTGGTAAATGACGTTGCAGAGCGTGAACAACATCCATCTCGGCTTTAATTTACGTAGGCGTATTGCCTTTCAAATGCAAGAATTTAATGATTCCACCAGGCCAACAGTAACAAAAATAACAATCCTGTATACCAGAACTAATGACCTTTCCAAAAACATATTTCAATATCCATTTAAATTTGACAATTATACAATTTTTTTCACCTTTACTCAATATAAACTTTTGGCCAAATTTTAGTAGCACTGGTAGTTAGCTCAAAGGCAAAATACCTTCTTTATAACTTATGTTATGTAAAAACATTGAAAATAGATTGGTTCGTGTGTGTTCATGAAGTCAAAATCATCGAAGTTACTATCACTAATTTTATTCTAACTTTCTAATGATAAAGTATATACATATATTAATGGATTACAGTTACGTCTTACCCCTAGGAGAGTTCAGAGTAGGATCTGAGTGAATATTGAAATGCAGCTTCATCCCTAAGTACATAGATACATACATAACACCAAATGTGTCCATATGGCGTATAGCTAAAATAGAGAAAGTAGAACAATACGAGTTATATGCGATTTCTTAAGTCCCAAGAACATGGTCAAATAACTTCTAAGAAAAGGGACGAAACTCAAACGGGTGTTTAACACTTATTATGTAGGTACCAATTTATGCGGATCTTTCAATCAATAAACTTTGAATTTATTGGCGGAAAATAGTACGTATTGAAAACAAAACGCAATAGTTTGATAAAGAAACATTATGGATACAATAACAAGATATTGGTACAAATGTAGGCACAATACCTACTTATCTATGGTAGCCACACCTGCAATAGAAGATGTTTTTTTAATATTCTAATTTGGTTTACCTAAAGTTAACAAAATCACCCATATTGTACGAGGATGCTAATTTAATTAGGCTCAAGGCTGAAGTATATTTTTGCGTCGAATTCAAAACTAATGCGTAAGATATCTAACACTGTAACCATTTTTTTCTTCAAAGTTATGTATACAATCATTACAATCTTCAATACCTTATACATCCAAGAATTGGGATATACAGATAATAATTATTAAATTAGCGAATTACGTTATTACACGTATAATATAACTAGAATTAGCCTAATTCTGGACGAATTGCAACTTGTAGCTTTCAATCAATAAATTCCCTTGATATTCATACCGTGCACGTCCATTACACATCTTACAGGTGTCAATTTAATTCAAGATCGAATACCTCGTGGAAATATAAAACCGTGTAGTCGTGATTGCGGAGCGTTTAGAATTCTACTGAATACGAAGAAAACTATTATTAAATCCGAAGAATGCGAGACGGATGCATGGAATAATAATACGCTTTATTGCGCAGCAGAAACTACAATAATCTCGATTCTAGGTCAGTAATTATAAACGCAATAACGCTACTACCACAAAAGATGACAGATGCACATGGGGAAGTCGTAATAATCAAAACAGTCTAATGAAATTCCGTACGGAATTCCAATGGGAAAAAGTACTGCATCGATTTGTTTTATTTCTTCCCTTACGGTACAGACTGTACATAGCTTAAAGTGAATATTTAATGATAATTTATCGATGTACTAAACCTTACGGTACAACGCAAATCAGCACAACGCACGCAGTTTACAAAAATAGATGTAAACTAATCTAATAACGAATAAAAAGGAAACTATGTGCGTGAAAGTAACAATGCGACATATATATATATATATATATGTAGATATTGACAAAAACATAATTAACAGAATCATTGGCGCGCAGGAGATATTATAAAAAAACGCCCGTAAAAGCTTTATATTTTCTAATCTAAATTTTAATAGAGCCTGGAATAGAACTAAATATTTTGATGCCCACATATACCAGAGATTTCTCATACATCGACAATTTATGTACTGGAACGCACAAACTACTCTTGTTCCTAGCATCGTATACATCCAAAATTAACGTTTCTTGTTAATAAGTTTAATCCCTAAAAATGTAATATGTTGGAACTGGTGGATTATGTGTGAATTTATTTCATTAAGTCACATTCATTGTATTTTAAAAATACGGATGGAAGCAGTTTCGTCGTTTTTAACATACAACAAAAACTTCCGGTAGTTTCTGTGTGTGCAAAACTAAATGTTGCCCAGTCCCTTCACATACTGGTGTCAGCATACATTACTGAGCACGAATGTGTTAGTATGTCATTTATCTAAACAGTAAATAGTAAGGGGCCTAGCATGAACCCCAAAGCACATCCCTGTCAATGAGTAAGGCATCCGACCGCCGTCTCGGAATCTCCACTACATGTGACCTATCGGTTAAATGTGACGTAAGCCACTTTACTTTTTGCTCAAAATATTAAAATATTCAATGAAGGATGTCAACTTTTCACAAATATCTTCCATTATCCTTTATAATACCGACAACGCTGAGATAAGTCTATAATTCTTTGTAATTTTAATCATCTCTCTTGTGCAGCAATTAAGGGCATTCTCTACCAGGTTGTGGTATAGGGAACTACATGTAACCTTGCGCCACCCTAGGTGAAAAATGGACCGAACGATTTTAATTTTTTTTTTCAAAATACAATCTGTGAACCTTTATCTACGATTGGACCGGCTATTTTCAGAAGATTATTGAAATTAGGCCGAAAAAATTAATTTAAAGAGTGCATTCGGGAAGAAACTCCATCTGTGAATGTTTTGCGTATCAAGGCTGTGAGTGGCTACACTAGAAATTGCACATTATGTTTTACAATGCTATTACTAGTCAAGTCTACACAAAATGACTTAGGCCACCTCAATTACACTCTACTTAACTATACGAGGTGTGATCAAATAATATGGTGAATGAATTTTTCAGCAGCAACTGCTGATGGTACATTCATTTGAACTAATAAGTTCGATAACCTGATCCTTTAAAATAGTCAGTGTCAAGTTTGAACAGATTGTGACCGTGCCTGTCGGGCATCATGGATTTCGAGCAACGCGTTGACATTAAGTTTTGTTTTAAGTTGCAAAAAAGTGCCAAAGAAGTTCATAAAATGTCAAAGTCAGCGTATGGCGATAATGTGGTGAATTTGAAGACTGTTTACAAGTGGTATGAGCGATTTAAAAGTGGAAATGAGTCGGTTGAAGACGAGCAACGGTCGGGACGTCCTTCGTATAAAATTAAAGTCCACTGCCTATATTTAGTTTTCGCGCATAAAGTGAATATTTTGTTTTTTTGAACGTCTTATGTTTTTGCTACTTTAAGTTGGACACGCAGTTTTCTAATGCATATTCGATAACTACTGAATTGTCCAATTATTAGAGTTGTAATTCTTGTCGGCGGCACAGGATCGGAACCGTTGTAGTAAGTAAATGCAAATATACCATTAAATAAGGTTGCAAATCATGAATCTAGCTGGTTTGTAGAAAATTTTTACAAAAGAAATATACCTTTTGAAAGTACATTAAAATCAGTTTCTCTACATTATCGTTGATGAAGTAACTGCTGGCGGTGGTCAGTATATTGTATATTTATTAGTTGGTGTTTTAAATCAAAATATTTTACCAAAATCATTTTCGATTTGTACAAAACAGTTGGAGAAAATGAATAGTTGAGATTGTTCACGTTAATGAAAACTTAATGATGTTCCTTGCTCCGAATATACTGCTAATTGACAAAATTCTGTTTTTGATCGCTGACGCAGCAGCATACATGATCAAGGCAGGGATAAATTTAATTTTGTTTACAAAAATCTTATTCACATAACTTGCTTAGCGCATATAATAAATAGAGTGGCAGAGGAAATTAGATAGATTCCATTAGTTAACTCTTTAATTACGAACCTCAAAAATATTGATCAAAGCACCCCTCCGCGCCCAAATGAGTAAAGAAAATTTGCCGAAGATGTCCCTTCCTTCTGAACCGGTAAATAGTAAATGGTTAAATGCAGCCATATTCTACGCCAATAACTATTCTCATAAAAAATATTGCATTAGACTTTATAGATTCGGCTGTATTAATAAGAAAATCCAAGATTTCATTCGAAAAACGAGAGATTATAGAGCAATTGACGTATAGTCAAGCTCGTTTGAAGTTTCTTAAGTAGTTCAATTAAAAAATTAGAGACTGCTTAAATGCATTTATTAGAGTTGATTTCTATTTACATTCTGAAAATTTATTTAAAATTGTCCCAGCTAAAACTAATGAAACTATATTAGATAGATTTAATAGTGTAGAATAGAAAATGATGGATTTCAGACAAATCCGATCAATAATACTTTATATTTAAGTACCGACTATATTGCTGCGTTAGAATATGCAGCAATGACATTAGTTGATGTTGAAAGAACATTTTCAATTTATAAAAATATATATTGTTATGTTAAATATTTACATCGGAAAGCCCAGCTCACTCTAAAACGTATAGGGTATTCAGCCATCCGATAGATGTGAAATTCCCACTGGCGGATAAAAGCTATTTTTCGGAAGCCACAATTTCCCCCCCACGCTGACTGGCCTTGGAGTGGAGGTACAAAATAATTCATATAACTCCAGCCAATGACGATTTTGGTGAATCGGAGATGAAACTACCCTTATTTTTATGCTCCTCATTTCGAAAATCCTTAAATTTAAGGTAAAATTCTCCTAAAACAGACAATAGGGTAAATTCAAAGGTATTTCTAGCATTAATTCATATATTAAATATGTTTTGTTAAGGTATCTTCATTTACGTCGGGAAGTTTTAGTATTTTAGGATTGTCGTGAGGGTTTTGCTATTACAGAGTCGTCTAGTTTGAGTCATCTAGTAGCGTCACTACATTCATTCTCTCATGCTACTTCTAACAATAACTTTATTCATCGAAATTCATCACAATATTACATTTGAATAGAAATGATTAAAATTTGCTGTGGATAGAAACAATCGTCATCGCGATTAAAATAAAAGAGAAAAGGGACGCCAATAAATTCATCAATTCTGGTTAAGCTTTCATCGAGTTAACTAGTATTTTGGCTGCATTCCCAGTTCAAAGTGTCCGATATTGAAATTAGAGAATAAATTCAAGGAAGAAGAGAAGGTTGGAGGTTAGAATAGGCAGATTTCCTGTGAATGCCATACGGAACATAGAGTTTGTATGACATCATAAAATCAAGGTTAGTTTACATTTTTCAATTTTTACATTGGCTAATTTCGATTTATTGATATCAAAATTCATTAAAACTGCGGAAAGAGTATGAAACAATACTCTCGAATCCCACAAAAGAATTAAAGATTTAATTAACCTACAAAATGCCAATTTTTTTAACAATTTCCCTGAGATAAAATATTTCAAATATATATAGAAGTACAAATTGTACGTGAAAAGCACATTTTCGGCATAATTTTTGAACAAACACGTTATATTTATAGGTATATGTGTAACATTTCTAGGCATAAATATCCAAACTCTAGTTATTAAGTTATTAAAGGTTAGATGTTGTGGCAAATGATGAAATGATATCGTACTTTTATTTGTTTAATATTACGGTAACAATAAATATTTTTTAAGTAATTTTCTCTTTCAAGATAAAAATGTACAATAAGAAGAGGAGACGAGTCAATTGCCTGTTATAAAATTGAGGCTGAAAATAAATTTCCATAATTATCTTTTACTACATATACAAATACGCATCGGTCCTCTACAAACACTAAAATCACAGATTTATGTACTGCATTTTCGATTTTAGGATCGGTTATCTCTATAATCTTTACGGATACATTTCGCATAAATACCGACGTAAAAACAAACAATTATTGAACACAATAACCCTTTACCATCCACAAAACGCATCTTATCTAAAGTGGCAATATTCAAAATCGAAGAAATTCGAAAGCGCACAGTGACGAGGTGCTTCAAAGCAGCCTGGGATCAGGGAGCGCTACCTGTTCGTTCTCTTATCTTTCGGCCGCATCTGTTCTCACAGCCGCCTATTAATTTACACCTCTAATTTTATGACCCCCTGTATTGGGTGGTTCGAAATATACAATAAGTCACTTTTAGATGTTTGTCGCCATCTCGCGTGTGTATTTACTATTAATAAAGTTAATGCACCGAGAGTGGAGAAGAGGCATTAAAAGCAAATAATGTCCTTAAAGGTTGCCGTAATTTTATTGTCTTCCACAAACAGAAGAGCTACGGGCTATATTTAGTCGCGGGTGCTTGTGTGTGAGTTTAGAATTTATGTGTCAATTAATGTTCGGGTTAATATGTTGGATTACAACTTATCTTGATGTAAGGCGGCATAAAAATGTAACAGCAACGTTATAATGATTTTAAGTGGGCAGGTAATCCATGCAATGTTAATAAGCAAGTATCCGTAGCATTCTTTATATTCTTGTGGATACATTTCTTTATATTTGAATATGTTTTTCCTCCTTGCTGTTTAAGTAAAAGCTATCGCATATTGGTTTTTACGGAAGTGTAATTGGCAAAACCGGGATATAACTAAAAGAAAATAGCCAAAAATAAGTAAGTGAATATAACTCAAATGAATCAACAACTCAGTGAATACACAGGGTAGGAATGAAGCCACACCGAAGTTAACTGTTCTTGAGTATATTACCTTATAAAAGATTATTATATTAATCATTCAAGAGAGCGAATGTTGTTTTTAAGAAACAAGTAATTACGCGATAGACAAAAATTTTGCTTTTCAGAAAGTTCTTGAGAAAATGATTATACGGTATGTCCTACTTAATACAATTACCAGAGATGCTCAATTTGTCGCTCACGCAGTGGCGTGGTCCTAGGATGGTTGGTGCAGCCTGAACAAACAGTCGTTTCACACTACCACGCGTTATGTTACATAAAACGTCCAGACACGTATATTCAGTTTATTTTAAAAACTCAATTTGTCAAATCAAAGTAATATATGTAACAAGGTATGTTTCTTCTGAGAAACCCTTTCTATTTGTGCACAAAGAAAAAAAAATAGAAGGAGTGAAATGTTTAGGAACAATTATTGTTAAACAAAAAATTGCATATAAAGGTGTATTCATTTACAATAATCTGAAGGTTAAATGGAAAGTATTCAATTAAAGAATTAGATTTAGTGGATGATGTACATAAGCACTTGAATTTGCTTCGAAAATAAAACACTTAGTCACCTCTTCACTCAATATTCATAGCAAGGACGGTGGGGTAGTATGGCAAACACAATATTCACAGCACACTCCGCACCACACAAATTATTAATTAACTCGGGAAAGCCCTTTTCGAAGACACGTGGGTCATCATCACCAGCCCAGCACCGATTGATCGGTACTGGGCTGATGATGATGAATTAATTAATAATTTGTGTGATGCGGAGTGTGCCGCGAATATTGTGTTTACCTCTTCACTCGACGGCGATTTGAATTAAACAGGCAGATAACCGTAGCGTCTCTTCACTCCTTTGTTCCTTATAGGATTTGTCAAAAATCACAGCCAATTACGATATACATTTCGAATATACATACAATATATCATATTTCTTCAATTAATTTCAATCAACTAAAATTTCTTTTCTTTAAAATTATTATATTATAGACTATAGTATGCCATGTAAATTTTCGATCTATTTTCCAAGAATACGGCACTAGCGAGTATCGCCGACCGTTGAATATGGACATTTACTACCGAACTTTTTATCGAGTGATATTTAATTTGCGAAATTGTTGTAAAAACATACACATTTATTCTATATATATATATATGTTTGTAACAAAATGTTACATTAAAAACGAACATTTCCGGCGTGAAGAAAGTGGAACCGAGATGAGTAATATTGTCGTTCCCCCGGGATTATCGTTCTTTGAAGATAATTCTACCTAATAAAAGGGAAAAAACTGGGAGAGGGGAACCCGAGGCTATAAAAATCACTGAAGAATTGAAAATAGATCAGAAACACCCGGCGCAAATGACATTGATCTTCAACGTTATAGTTTTAACATTATATTTTTCATATATTTTTTTAGCAAAATTTTTTAGAGAGGGGTACAACAGTTGTAGATACAGTCTATAAGTGGAAAGTTTAAATTCAGAATCCTAAAGTAGTACTACTCTCTATCTCATGAATTGAATTTAAGATTGTAAGTACTATTAATGTTGTTCCATAGCAAGTTAGTATTGTATTTTAAAATTGCGCACCTATTTAACTATTCCTTGATACACTTTACAAGACCATTTTTACTATTGTATGGCACCTAGTGTCGCTAAGGATATTATATTATCATTTCAGTAACATGAAGACGTGGTTCTATCCATAATATTCTAGAAGTTTTGATTCCTTACTACAACATGTATCAAAGCAATTTCGGACATTTCTGTAGGGACATATGCAGTCATTGTCTAATTGTTTAAGGATGGACGATAAATATAATATCCATACAGTTTACGTTTGGAATTCAGACATAAACCAATAGTTTATTTAATTTAAGCCTAAGCCAAACGTGTTCGACTACATATTTCTGTCAGTTTCAGCAAGTTCTAAACGTTAATGTAGGTATATGTGTTATACTTGAAATATAAATTCATCAAATATTGACACACATGTGTATCTTTCACTGATATACATATTTATCTTACACATACAGTTAGATGATATTTATGTGTACGCATAACTGTTTTATTTCTCTAATTACAGTGTTTTCAAAGCTTCTTCAAGAAGCATATACATCCACACATACATCAATTCAATTAAATGCATTCTATTAAATTACATATTCTCATAGAAAAGATGCGGACCAAAATCTTAATTAAATTACATGTTACAACGGGGGCATTATACTTACTACGTTTCCCATCCATTAGAGGCTAAATATTTTATATCGCTTACATCGGCGCTAATTACAACCTACGTATTAACTTAATAATTATTTAAATTTTTATAGCTTTCATAAACAGGAATGATCACGCAAACAGGAAAAAAGAAAGCATTCCTTAAGGTTTAAATTTAATTAATTTGGAGAGAAGATGGGCCTGTGAGGTGCTAAACAGAACAAAAAGATGTTAATTAATATATTAGCCTGTAAATAAAATGTTCATGAGAACTTCGACTGTAACATTTTGGGCACCGTTAAATGTAATTATAGTCGTTTAAAAATAGGTAAAGTCATAATTAATATATAAATATTTGAATATTAGTTCGAAGGTCTAACAATAGGATCAAATTGGCATTAATAGCTCGAATACGATAGCTAATGTCGAATGTACACGAAATGCAAATAAGGTATTTTAATAAATTTTGCATATCGTTAAGGTACTAAATAAGAAGCTAATAATAATGTTTGTAGGTAGCGACATCTTTATCTGGTTGTGATCATCAATCAACGTCAATTCAATAAGTTAATGTAATAGACCTAAAAATAGCATTATTAGATTTCAGGAAACATCTTCCTATTATATAACATCTTTACGTGTATGTACACGTTTAAAATGTTGAATGAAGCAATGCTTGTATTGATTGACGAGAACTGCGAGCTAGTTTACATTGCATATTATGTTGTGAGGCAATACCAGTTGCACTAATTTGAACAGACGTTTCAAGCACGGAATGGATCTCTAGAAGACATGTGCGGTGTAACATTTACGTTCATGTTCATATTCATTTAGTATAACGTCGCAGATAATTCTTCACTTAATATACAAAGTGTTGAATACGCTGACAATATTAAAGAACTCCGTAGGCTATAATAATTGGAATTGGTACATAATTAGAACAAAATATATCTGTTACTGTGACTTACTGTAACGAATTATGTTAAACTTTATATATTTTGAAGGTTACAGATTAACACAAATGATTTTAAGTGCTAAACTACAGAGAATGAATTAAGTAGAAATTAGAACAAGGTCCACTAATATTAAAATCGTTTCCTTATGAATATCTTCTGTTGTTTAGATATTTAGATTATTTGAAATTACTTATTAGTTTCTTTTTATTTAAACGCTGCATTTTGGATATCAATATGGCATTATATTTATTAATAAGAAAAATAGTGTTTATTTAATAACAGCTATTGTGGACAATTATACGCAAAATACAATATAAACACATGTCTAATACATGTGTGTGTGTTAAATTTTTCCAGTGATTATTTATAAGTGGCCAATACCTATCGAAATGATGAATAAGTTAAAATTAAACAGAAAAGGAAACTTTGAGCAACCGATAATTTTGACAGTTGTCGGTACATTGCTTAAAAGGCATGCTTCACCAGTAAAAAGTCATTTGTTTAATATTACATAGAAATCTGTCCGTCTTATTTTATCTTCTTGAAAAAGTAGGTGGTGATTAGAAAACTTATAAAATTTGTTGAAGCGTAAAAGCCATCACCTATCCATCATACACATCCACTTCTTATAAAATTTGTATTTGTACATTTTCAAAATTTAAATACTGACGATATGGGAGTATTAAAACGTTATGCTATCCTACTTAATAGTGGGTAAATTTTAATTCATCCGTTAGTATGCGGCTAGTCTTTAATTTCTTTGTATCTAATCTATAATGCAACTCTCGGAATTAATTTTTCTAATAATTGCTGGAATAGTGCCAATAGAAAGATGTGATAACTTATTGTAACCTTTTCTAAACCAGTTGCATGATGATGAATTCGACAGTTTATAAAACACTACAGACAATGAACCTCACACAGGAATATTTTGTTAATCGTGTAGTAGATTTTCCTTCACGTTCTCCTGATCTAAGTATTTTAGATTATTTACTACAATATAGCGATGGGAAAAATCGTTATTTTTAAATAACGGTTGCAAAATAACAGGTTTAGCGTTATTTCGTAGTCTACAGTTCTAAACGATAACGCATCGTGATTCCACATAACACATATGCAATTGCTGATCTTGCAGCACGCTAAAATTTAAATTCAGAAGTTTTTTGTAATCTAAATATTTTATTGCGTTTTTTTGCAGATAAATTATAAACTGGTTAATAGATTAAAATAAATTAAGTGATAAACTGTTCACTGTTGTACTACCAGATTCACTGCAATCATTGTTACAGCAGCGTTTAATTTCCACCAATTTGACTGATCCTACTGTTATTTTTCTTATGTTTAATCTTAGTTAATCTTCGAAATGCGAGAATATCTATGTGCTTAAATGCTATATAATAAATATAACGGTTTTATTTTTAGTTTTTACAAGTACATTTTTTATATAACATCGGTCTTTTATTTTACAATTGATAATTCCAATACATACAATTATTTAGAAAATATGTCCATAATAAACGTCCGACTCGATGTCGACTACCGCCGTAATAACCGTTCAGGAGGATATTTATGTAGGTACGTGATCTGATAAGTTATTTTTCAGCGGGAGTTGTAACTATTATCTGTAATAAACAGCGGCTTCGATCAGACAGTCGTAGCGCTACGCAGTTGAGTACGCCGCACCGGCAGTCGATGATATGTTCACAACAGTCCGAAAGCAACCGTGCTATACCTGTTATTTTCCCAGCGAGATAACAGTTGTAACCGTTATTGGTTCCATAACGGTTACAAAATAACAGATAGCTAAATAACGAGCCATCGCTACCACAATACAAGAACTTACCGAAGCAATTAAAAACATTTGTGATACGATAACGCCTCATTACTCATCAGATAGACTTTTTTGTATTTGACTATTTGTTGCTGATGGTTCCTATTAGTAAGAGTAAACGACTCTGGCAGATAGGTCTATTGATATCCACTTGTAATCAATGTCACATACTGTTATTTCTTAAAAACATCTGCTTAATGTCAAGTATTTTTCCTTGTTTCTTTCTTAAGTATGGAGAAGTTAAAAGATTTAGATACATACATGTATTTGTAATACAGGAATATAACACGTAGACCTAAGTAAACTCATACTTCTTCCGGGATTCTGTTTATAAGTTTTGCGAAGTGTGAAAGCGCAACTAAATAAAACGCAATAGCATTTGATCTTGAACGCAATAGGGACGATATTTTCGGAAATCCTAAGAATAATCTGGAAGCTTGTAATCTTTGTCTTTCGTTTAACTTTGAACGTGTTTCTAATTAATAGCCCCAGCAATGCGATTTGTATCCGATCTGACCTTGTAATATAAAACTGTGAAAGATATGTTCGCATATATTACATATGTAGATTTTCAATCAATTTCAATTAAGTACCCATCATGTAACAGCAGAAATTTCCATTTGTTATTTATTTATACGTTTGAGCGGCATATATAAATATCAGCAATATTTTCCATATGTTATTCATTACGCTTCGCATCTTCTAAACGATATTTTAAATATACACGCGTTGCACAACGAGTTCATTTGTTTAACATACCGTAGCGGAAAATATTAATTTATTCAGCCACGGCGAACGATCTGACGGTTGGACTTATCAAGATTTCCTAGGCAGTTTACGGTCGGATGCAAATTAGTACTACAAAAATTCGCTTCAACTCGCTTCGTTCTACGTTCTCGTCCAGATGTTTATTAGTACAAATATGCCCTCCTCGGAAGGCAAACAGATCTAAATGAGTGATCTAACCGGATTTATTAGCGGCATCAGTCTTAATACATCGAACGCAGGGTACTGGCCATCAGTCGAACTGAGAAGAGGAGCTTGGATTCTCCGATCTGATGGCGTGTCTCAATCAGATTTCTTTCTCCGGTTAACGAAAGATACCTCCAGGTATGGATAATTGTCGTCGACCGTCACCTCCATCAGATAAGGATCGACGTGTTGAATATACGCGTCCTGTATTTACGTATTAGGATGGAAGCACGTTATGTATTGTTTGCACTCGACGATATACTTATTCGAACTATCGCAAATGAAACGTCAAACAAGGCACCACTAAGAAAGAAGAAATGAAACGAGAAGAGACGATAGAACAAAGGGACAAGAGGATGATCGTTCGTTAGGCAGTTAACGTTTGAAAGACGTGTACACTTACTTACAGTTTAGGACACTATAGTTAGGCAGTTAAAGCTGATGAGTATTGTCTGGTGAGTATTGTGATATTTCGTTTCAAAAATGTATTATTTACACAGGAAACTACAATATGAAAAATGTATGTGGTATGTTCTACGCCGATTAAGAACTCCCACTGTTTACGATTCATTGGAACATTACTGCAGTGATCGAGGAAGCAATGAAGGTTCCAGACACGATTTTTCTAGAACGTCAATTACTGAATATTATGAGATTCCCTTAAGATAGATACCTTAATTATTTTGCTTCACTTTAAAAGAAGACATGTTATATAGGATACTTTTGAATTGCTACTAAAGCCCCAGGTAGTCATATTTTCCTATGGTACATTGTATATAAAACTACTAGCGATAAATATTCTTTTAAGTCCTTTGACCCCTGCTAAATTGTCATTCAGTCACACTAAACATTTGTACAGCATGCACTAATAACAAAAGAAGAAAACACAGAAGGACAAAAAAACAACACAGAGAAATACGCTACATGGCCGCGTAATGGAAAAAGGTAAAAATTCCATCAACAAACGATAACAAATATTGGATGATCTTGTATTTTTTATTGTCCTGTATTAAAGGGATACTTATACATATTTCCTAGATAATGAAATAATTTAGAGAAATCCTGAAGGAACGATAACTGTTTAAATTGGAACAACCAGAATAAGAAATGTTTCAATAAAGCCATTTATCAACACGTGTGTCTATTATAACCCAGGGCATAATTCAAAGCTTCGATAAATAAGGTAAGGTCTAATAATAGCAAGAAACATGTAGCCGTTCAATTAAAGTGGTTGAAATGGGTTTTGCCATTATGATTTTCAGTTTTTGTTTTTGTAACTGGCAGTGAAGTGGAAGTTAATGATATTGATACTGTACAGTGGCTTTGCATTCGGCGTGTTTAATTTATTTTATTTATCTAAAGTTATTTTCTGTTATCTATTATGTTGCTTCCTTATACCTCAAGAAATATCAACTTTTGATGAGCGAATTGAAAAGAGGAAATAGATGAAAACTACAGAAGCTTGCATCAAATGTACTGAAATTAATTTTCTAATTTATTTTTAACAGATTACAATAAATTTATAATAAATAAAATAACCTTTTTTGTCGTTAAATTGTCTTCCAAGTAAAAGCTAAGCCCAGGAGAAGAATTTTGCTGTAGGAATTGTTATTCAGGAAGGCTAGAAGAATGCTTAAACCTGAACCTTATATGCAATAAATTGTTCCTTAATTGGTTACCCTTTCTTTATTTAATTTCGTTCATTCCCCTCATCGGTTTCGTATAATTCGTTAAAAAATCAATCATTAAAAAATATTACTATATTTCTAGAGATTATTAAAGTAACTGAATGCATAAAAACCGGATTAGTTATAAAATATGATGATTACTTAGTTTCTTCAAAAACTCTTATTGCTTTTAAATTAAATATCACATAGGGGTGCACACTTAAAACTAACAAAACATTCCAAATTGCAGAAAGCAACAGTGTTTCATGTATAGAGCAACGCAAACTGCGCTGAAAGCCAGTGGCTGACGCATAAAAGTTTACACAAAATAAACACGGCCGGGACAATTCGGTATAAGCGTCAGTATAACTGCGACTCGAAAGCCGATCTGTTGTGTATGCATCTACGCTGTCGTATACTGTATCGTAGTTCTACGTTTGTTTTGAAAATGTTTCCTACGTCGCGAAAACGACCAAAGTTGGACACAATAAGAGAATTTATTGCAGAAATGCCTGATTTAAAGTGTGATGGCGCCAAAATTCAATGTGTAGTGTGTAAAATAGATTTAATGTGTTGGTCGAAAAGTGATTGTCTACGGCACGTAAATAGTGCAGGGCATATTTCAAAAAAAAATTCCACACGAGATTATGACAAATTTAAATTTAAATGTAATTTATGTGTTTATTGCATGTAATTTACCATTTCGTTTACTAAGGAAGAAAGCATATGTCTCGTTTTAGAATGAATATTCGGACTTTAAGTTACCAAGTGAGAGAACATTACAGAGAGTTGTGCCGTGAGCATGTCGAGAAAGGAATTAAATCGGCGTTGCAAGATAAAAAACTGTGGTTATGTGTGTACGAAACAACAGATCGTAAAAAACATTCTGTGGTTAATGTAATGGTACGCACAATGGAACCACATCGACCGTCACCCTCAATTTTACTAGCTTCCAGACGAATACAACAATGCACTACCGAAGTAATTTCAATGTTGCTGTTAAATATTTTGGAAAAGTTTGAACTTTCAACAAATCAACTGTTGATGTTTATGAGTGATGGTATCGCAAACATGCTTGTTGTAGGTCGATATCTTAAAAAACATTGTGCCAACTTGTTGCATATTACATGTAAAATTCATACTCTCAGTCTCGTAGCAGATAGTATCAGAAAATGTTATCCCGAGGTAGACGCTCTAATAGCACATACAAAAGCTGTGTTTGTAAAATCCCCAAAACGTATTCGGGAATTTCATAGACTATGCCCCAGTATTCCTGAACCACCACAACCTATTCTTACTCGTTGGGGAACATGGTTAGAGGCTGCATTTTATTATCTTAAATATTTTGAGAATATAAAGAACGTGATTTTAGAATTCGACCCAAAGGAAGCTGCGGCTGTCATGGTAAGCCGCTTGAAATTTCAGAATAGTCAAGTTAAAACAGATTTGGAAATTATTCAGAACAATTACGTGGGACTAGCGGATGCGATAGAAAAACTACAAATTTCTTCGGTGTCGTTAGTGGAATCTTTGCAAATAGTGCAACAGGTTCACGCACAGCTATGCGCGATAGAAGACGCAAGAAATGTTTGTGTTTTAGAAAGGTTTGAAAGTGTTTTAGATAAAGACTCTGATTTTGGCACATTAAGACAAATTTGTGAAGGTGCGTCAACAGAACCATTAAGTTATTTGAAAGATTATTTTACTTACGCAAATATAACGTCACTAGATGTAGAACGTTCGTTTTCGGCATACAAAAACACTTTTTCTTCACGCCGCACTCACATTGCCGAAACAACTTTGGAAACATATCTAATTTTACAAATATTAAATAGACATTATCCACTTTGTGATTTCACGGAGGACTCTTAAAACGGTAAGTGTTTGAGCACGTATCACATTTAATTTATTTTGTGTAAACTTTTATGCGTCCGCCACTGGCTTTCAGCGCAGTTGCGTTGCTCTAGTTATAACTTGGGGACAATTTTAGCAAAATTATTAAGCCTTTATTAATTATTTTTTCGTATGGTTTTTATCTACGTGGTAAAGTTACAGCAAAAAATCCAATGATGCTAAATAATTATAACATTACATCCTGTTAATACGTCTATGTACACAGTAAAAAAATTGAGTGTTAATATTAACAATGAAACATGGTATGTATACCGCGTTAGTAACTCCCGTAGTAAAGTGAACTGCTAAAACATACGGACACTGTTGCTCGCTATGAAAGTTTGGGGGGGGGGGGGGATATATCTGAATCAATAAGAATCTAACCCCTGTCAGAAGACCATCGCGCTAGACTCTAGCCATGCATTATACCCCAGGTTTATTTCTTTAAATTGATCATTCTCGATCGTTTCTCCCTGGTTGTCTTTAATTTGCTTTGTTTGTGTCTCGAAATTACACAGTAGGATACTTTTCTTTTTAATTATGTTCCTATGAACTAAAAAGTCGTTAAATGGTACTACGGTAGAGGTAGTACTGCAAATGACTGCTTATTTGAACATTTATTATAATAATAGGTTCAACTGAATTTTTACACATACAAATACGATTCATTTTGACATAAAATTCCATTAATTAGAAACCATGTTTTCGTTTTGGAATTTGCATTTAAAAGTTTGTGTATTTATTATGACTTACTATCATTTAAACATTTAATATATTGGATATTTGGAAACGAACAAATGTAATTTAGTTATTTTATTATGTGAGGTTCTATTTATTTTTGGAATTCATAATTTTTCCTTTTAAATTAAGGACGTTTTCTTTGCTTCGTATACGACAGTATTACATTTAAGTATTTATTTGAAAATAATCTACAATTACAGTCTATCAATAGGATAAAAATCAAGTAAGATGTATTACGTCTTTCCTTAAACCTGTGTCAAGCTGATACCTCGAGCACGTATGCTAGGTGACTGACTTGCGAGTGTGTGCGGTTATTTAGGGACACTGTGGAGTGGAAAGGGCGTTTCTAGCACAGGCGACACTGTTATTCACTATACGTATGGGACTCGCACTTACAATTGAATCATTACCAACCCTAGTAGATTCAGACTCACGAGTAAAGTTTTATCGAGCATTTTCGAATGGAAAGAATTGTAAAAAGAATTTCTCGTGGATGTCACATCTTCCCATAAAGTCAGTATAAATTTTTAATACTCAAATTGGCAAGTGCATGTTATTCTAGTGGTAGTTGTATATGTACCGTTTTTAGCTAGGGCATTAGGGTACAGTGAGATTCTTTCGCTATATTTGGCACTTTGATCATGGATCACTTCTTTCACTGTTGCGATTAAGAGATCACGCTGTATCACTGTGTTTGGTACGTAACGTGAGGCGTCAACAATGATTCGCATCACTTTATTCTGGAATCTCTGGATTATTTCTATGTTGGAAGTGGTTGCCGTACCCAAGTGCTCCACACCGCAGATCTAAAGGGGCTTGATTATTTATTTATATAATAGAATTTTATTTCTTAAGGATAGCTCTGAGTTTTTGACTATGAGCCAATACATTTTGCTGAATTGTAATCCCAACTGTTTACGTTTGGTCATTATATGTTTCCTCCATGTTAATCTTCTGTCCAAGGGTATCCCGAGATATTTAACGTCTTCGGCTTCTGGTATTACACTGTTATTAATTTGGACCAGTGGGCAAGTTTCTTTGCGCAGAGTGAAAGTTACATGTACAGACTTTGTCTCGTTGGCTTTTATACGCCACCTTGCCAGCCATTTCTCGCAGTTGTTTATACTATGTTGTAAGATCATAGACGCTGCCCTCGGATCGGTGTGCGAGGAGAGGACTGCAGTGTCGTCAGCGAAGGTTGCTGTCGTGTTTGTTCTAGTTGTTGACAAGTCGTTGGTATACAATAGATATAGTATCGGCCCCAGGACACTGCCTTGCGGTACACCTAATTTTATGGAATATAGATCAGAGTATGAGCTATTTTGTTTAACCAGGAAGTGTCTGTTACTAAGATAGGATTTTAGGAGATGATAGAATAGGTATGGCAAATTTTTCTTTATTTTACAAAGAAGTCCAGTATGCCAAACACTATCGAAAGCTTAGCTCACGCCAATGAATACCGCGCAGCAGTATTTTTTGAGTTTAGGTCATTGTTGATTGTGTTGACGATTCTGTGGACCTGTTCTATAGTCCTATGCATGCTTCTAAATCCAAACTGGTGTTGCGGTATTATATTTCTTCTATCACCCTTATTTTTCCCTGGCTTCACAATCATTATGATCTGCGCAATCTTCCAGTTATTGAGAAAATATCCTCCCTTAATTTTATTATTAAATATATAAGTTAATATTCTGAAGGCTTTATCAGGTAATTCTTGAAGAACTTTCCCTGATATTAGATCAAACTTAGGTACCTTTTTAATGTTGATTTGCTTCATTATCATGTTCTTGACTTCATTGATTTTAATTCTAATGTTGGATAGTTCCAGCTCATAAGAGACTTCTAGATGCTTCATAATTTCTTTATCTTCGATGTTGTTAACGTTGGGCTCAATTGGTTGCAACACTTTCTGCAGATGATTTGCAAATAATCTCGCTTTTTCTTCATCGTTTCGTAACCAGACTTCTGTAGTTCTTATTGGTAAGTTTGTCTGTACTGTTCTCTTTGGTTTTTTGTTACTTTCCATAGAGTATACTCGGTTGCATCTGTTGTGGTTAATGTCTTCATGTTGAGGTTTGAAACTTTTCAGATTACCCTCGTAGTCTGCGCTGCTGTTTTTATATATTTAGTGTTAACATGATATTTTAGGATGTAGACATTGTAGGTGCTTTCAGGTGGAGAAATAGTAGTAAATTTAGCTCCTTATTCAGTACTTTTATTGATTAAAAGTAAAGAACTAAACAACTACATTCTATCCATGAACTATACTACGAATATGTCGTTTTACATATGCTAAACTTTGTTATCCGCATATGTATATCATAAAGTCGTCCTATCTATTATTCCGTAAAATGTACTTTCTTTTTTTTTGTAATGTAGTCGACCTCTTAGATCAACACTCAAACAACGCAGTATTAAAACTGATAAGAATGACTTTAACAGCTGTGCCACAGAGCAAACGTTGGCCGATGAACACGAGAACAGTATGAAAAATGTGTAACAAGATTAAGACATTATTTAAGGCAGCAATTTGCACCTTAGCAGTTACAAAATTAACACTGATTAAATAAAATATTATTGACTCAGAGTAAATTTCTTGTTCAATCTACAGTCATTCACGAAAGTCATCGTACACTTATCGAAAAAGCGTTTTCTTGCTAAATAAATATTTTTCTTGGTAGAAAAACATATTTATTGGATAAGGTATGAAAAATTATTAAGAATTCTTAAAAAAAAAATCGTATTTCAAAATTGAGTTCATTCAAATGTATTTTACTCTTGCTATCGCCCTTGGAGTATTAAAAAATATTTATCTTGCATGAAATCATTTTTACCACTCTTTGATTTTTGATCATGTAGCTTTTATAAAATGTAGAACGATATAAAAGAGCTATATTTTATATTTATGTATCTATCAGTCTTTCAATTAGCAATTATTCAAGGAGTTACATTTTTTTAGTTCAGTAGTGAACCGTAAATATAAATATTATTAATATTCACACGATCCATAATCATTTTCCCTCATTCGGATCTGATAAGATAGATTCCCGAATAACATGTGAGATTTTCACAGCAGATATGAAAGAAATTGTAGTAATTTACTTAGGTCTCAATTAAATTGTGTTGATGGATAATTATTTTATATCAGAATAAAAATTTACCCATTTACGTATGTAGCTACTACACTTTAATTACTCTTTTAATCGCTTAACATTATAACAAGCACATGAATAGGTATATAAATAAAGGTTATTAAGCCTGTGACCTTAGATTATCAGACGATTAACATGACAAGAAAATTAACAGGGATTATTAAAGCAAACCTACGCCGTAATAAATTAAATTTACGTGTAAGGTTACTGTCTGGAATTGTGTCGACCGTAATATATTTCCCATATATCATTTGCAAATGTTCCGAAAACGTGTTTTCATTCATGCTGTTTATCACTCGGAAACTATTAATTTTAACGCTTGCGCACATGACGTTCTATAAGTATCAAACGAAATGTTGTAAATTATGATTTGAGGCTTCCTTACGTTATGGTAGACAGATTTATCTGATGTGTGGATAAGTTTAGATGTCATAAAACATGATTCATTTCGTATGATTCTATCCAGTTTCATTTACGAAATGAGAGGTTACCTTTATTTGTAAAAGATATTCCTGTATATGTGTGTAACGTTTCTTATAGCTATTTCTCTAACCAGCGGCAACTACTTGGCTTGAACAGTTATTGTTAGTAGGCAGGTTACTATCGGTAACGAGTTTGTAATAAACTCGGCAAGTACGAGGGTGACTCTGTTTCCAGTGAGATGTAAAAAAGTACAAATTTAACAATATTTTATTATAAATGTTCAAAGTAGTCCCCCTTAACCTCAATACACTTATTCAATCGTGTTTCCCACAAATCAAAAGCTGCTCGCCACTCATTTTTCGGAATACTGCCAAAATACTCCTGAATTGTGGTATCAATCTCATTTTCTGAAGAAAATTTGCGGCCCCGAAGATGTTTTTTTTTAAATTAAAGAATAACCAGAAGTCACACATCGCCAAATCTGGTGAATAAGGCGGATGTTCAATCACGCGAATATTTTTTTCCCTCAAATAATCGACAGTAGCGCGCGCCTAATGCGAAGAGGCATTGTCGTGATGCAACAAAAGGCCCCTCACATTAAGTCCTTCGAAAACTTC
Source organism: Dynastes maya (assembly GCA_029619315.2). Lineage (NCBI taxonomy): Eukaryota > Metazoa > Arthropoda > Insecta > Coleoptera > Scarabaeidae > Dynastes > Dynastes maya. The sequence continues at coordinate 56,470,479 of JAROYE020000001.1, forward strand.
AGGCAAACATTTATTAATGTACCAGCTTGCAGTGACTGCGCGCTGTTCTTCTAACTTAATGGCTTTGACCAAACCGGTGCCTCTGAAGAAAACAGCGTACATAACTTTTTTCATGGAGCGTTGCTTTTTTGGTGTTGTCGGTGTTGGGTCGTCTTCATGGATCCACACACGGGATTCCTGTCGAGTTGGAGAGTCCTAAAATGGTATATAGGTTTCATCACCTGTCACAATTTTGGAAACAATCCGATGACCGCCATTTTCCAATATGTTAAGAGTTTCCTGCTGACTCTTACACGTTCTGACTTCTGGAATTCCGTTAAGTGGTGTGGCACCCAACGACAGACAACTTTCTTCATCCGCAGTTCCTCATGTAAAATTTTTGAAACTGCTGCGGATCCAATCCCTGATGTCATCTGGATCGTACTGTATGTGCAGTGTGGGTCTTCGGTAATCATGCTCTGGACACGAGCAACATTTTCTGCAGTGACAGCTGTTTTTGGTTTTGTGTCACGTTGTTCGTCAATCAAGAAGCGCCGATCTCGTTTAAATTCGGCAAACCACCGATAAATGGTTGCCCTTGAAGGCTTTTCTTCGCCAAATGCTAAAGTTAGGCGTTCCATGCAGTGCTTTTCGTCTAAACTGCATTTAAAATCGTAGTAGATTAATGCACGAAAATTCTCTCTACTCAATTCCATCGCGTCTACACAATTTTCTTCTTTCTACGCAGTTGATTGTCATTTAATGACATTGCACGACTGAGTCACTGGACCTACAAGCTTACTTGTCCTAATATCGTTTTATCCAAATAGGCATCCATTTCAACATATCTCACTAGAAACAGAGTCACCCTCGTATATCTAAATATTCTTATAAAATGAATGGTGTGAATTAAAAACTATTAATAATATAATTTAGCTACTTATAATACTTGTAAAGTTAGTCGGCCAATGTTAATATGCATATCAATTATGTATAATCATGCACTTTTTGCAGTCGTCCAAGATTCAACCATAAACACTATTGCAATTACCCCAGTTTGCTTGAAATGTTCAGAAACAGAAAAGTTTGAAGGAGGACTATAGTTAATTCCAGAGTGTCGAACAAAATGAGCAAAAGCTATCCTTATTGTGGAGTATAATTGACAGATTGTAGGGTGTAAGATAAGAAAATGCGAAAATCATGTATGCCGGACAAAACTTTATATATTTCAGTTTTATGTAATGGTGTGTAACATTGGCACATATGATTAAATTAAACGTGGCAAAGCAAATGCTCTAGCCAAAAAGAATTTTTGAAGTAGAGTAAACACAGGAGAGTTGGACCAGTAGAACAGACGGGTTTTAATAAAACGTTTAAAGATATTGGTAGTGAGTTGTTATATATGTGATTAGATGTTTCAAAGAAACTGAGTATGAACTTGTGATAGGCTTGGCTTGTCAAAGTTTTGTCTTAAAACCATCTAAAATTTGATTCGACATATGGGGAGAAATAAGGAAAAACACTCAACAAATGAAACAACTACATTATTACTATGTTATCAATAGAGGTTGCGATATCCCTTCTCCAAAGAAAGATGCATCGCCAATGATCTCAATCGATATATCAATTGAAGACGTATTATATTCTACGTTATGGTTTACATTTATTTCGGTGTTGATACTGGCGGGCAGGAACAAATTAGGTAATTTATATACTAATCTGAACACGACTCATGAAAAAATCGAGTTACGATGATTATCATAGAGCAACTTGCTCTCGCAAGTTGAGGATTCACCGTATTCACAATGCAACTACAAGAGGATGTTAGACATCAAACCAATTGCAGTCAACTAGTTGCTAACATATTTCCAATACTACAATGAAACATAGAATAAAAACCAGCAACCTAAAGAACTGTGATAGACTGGATCTAAGTCAAATGCTGGTTGTAAATGTCGAAAAAACTTCCCCATCACAGTAAGAATTAACCCAAATGGAATCTAACTATGCAGCGAATTTGCCAAGCCAAACGTTGAATAGAAACTAGAGGAACGATAAAATCCACTGGAAACAAGTCTGGAATTTAACTTGTTTAGAATAAATAGAACACCATAAAAAGCAACTTCAAATGGATATGACTGAATTTATTGTCTATGGTGCGAAAAATGGTTGCTGTCAAACCTAGGGAATCAACATCACTGAGCGGAAAAAAATAATCTCCCGGTCAATCAATATTTTCATTCTTTAAATGCTACTTCGTGATTACGTTCCTGAGATTCTTTTCACATTGCGGTTAAACTATTTTTATAGTTATTAACTATTTTTGAAAACTGAACTTTGTAGAATAAAGAATTTATTTTAGATTTGTCAAAAAGCGATCCAAAGGCCCTCCTTTTACCCCTATCTTTGTTGAAACCGTTGACAAGAATTACTTACAAAAAGCGGAATTATGTCTGCTGTTGACTTTTTTGCATTGAGGGCAGTGTTATAGTTATGTAGTGACTAGTAGCACAATAATCTTCGCATCACACTTAATCTAGTGTAAACTGCGGTTCGCTCCATGATGTGCATTGACTACACCTCCAGAACAGTCTGTTTTTCAAACGATATCAATATTCAATTTCTTGTACTACAGAAATTTTGACTCCTGTTTCGTTTGTTTCAGATACCAGAGAAACGGGTTTCGTTAACGCCATCACTGCTGCTGGTGTGACCTACGCTGTGACGAAAGCTTGCACCATGGGAAACCTGGTGGATTGTTCCTGTGATAAGGCAGCCAAACGCTATAAGAAGAACGGTAAGAAGAACAAATTGAAAGGGATGAACTTGCCGCAGGGCGAGTGGCACTGGGGTGGCTGCAGTGATAACATAAACTACGGACTAAGGAAGTCGAAGGACTTCATGGACACGCGATATAGGAGAAAAAGTGACATGAAGACTCTAGTTAAATTGCACAACTATAATGCCGGAAGATTGGTAAGTTTGATAAGTAGATTATTTTATACCATATATAGTTCATTATTCATGTATTTTTTGTTTGTTGGTTGTAAAATGAAAGAAATAGCTTCGGTAACAGGTTCATACCGGATGATTAGTATTTCGAATCTTTCGTGCATAAATAAATAAAATAAATTATGTGCTCTTAATAGTTTCGTCGTTCCTACATGTTTCAGATCAACACAAAATTTTCCGAAACATATTTCAAAAATTTAAATTGCAAAACAACTAAAATAATCCGTGAACTATTACAACCTTTACTTTTAGAAGGCAAGAGAAGTGCTTATAACCGGTAATGCGTAATTAGAAATTTTGAATATTTGGACCTTATTTGTTGTGAAGCTCGCATTATCAGGAATAATCTATAGCATGTGTCACATAGATATCGAAGTATAAGGTATTCTAGAGTACAGATCTCTTTTATTACGTGGATTTGCGTATAACTATCCTTTTTGAGAATTCGTGGTGGATATGTTCCTATGGTGATACATCTGTTTCACGAAAGAAAACCTCCGCATGCAGTATACATCTTATGGAAATTCGATTATATGAAATCAATTTAAATAATACCAAAAAGATAAAGAGGAAAAAATAATTAAAAAAAAAATGTGTTAAAATTTTGTAATTACTGTACTCCCTGAAAATTTGTGGAAACTTACTTAATCCTTGGGCCTTGTACCTTTCGGTGTTGGCTGGTGGGAGTTGAGTCCCATTGGTTTCCTCCATATTTCTCTCCAGTTTATCTTATTCTGAGCTAATCCTGGAATGCCTTCCCACTTTACCCTTCTCCTCTCTGCTGCCCCTCTTCCCTCCTCTTTCCACGTTCTTCGTGGTCTTCCTCTCCTTGATATATTGATTCCTATCCTTGATGTTGTCATATTGAATGCAAATCAGATTATTAAAGTAAATACATTATTATCATATATAGTGTTTACATATTTAAATATAATTATTGCGACTCCCTGAGGTAGCACAGGATGGAAACATCTTATCATGTTATTCACAATCTCTTTACAGTCATCAGCTTTGTGATTTCCTGGAAAGTTTGTACATACTGACTTGAAGACGTTGCATGCGTCTTTTTCAGTATCACAAGCTGGGAAAATCTGTATATAAAGATTCTCTCTTTAATCTTAGTCGCAGAGTTTGGGAAGCTTTATCCTCAAGTATGCTGAAGCTTCTTCTTCTCTCTCTAGTGCTTTTACAAATATCTTCATTAATCCCATTTTAATATGCAGAGGTAGGAGATGTATATCTTCAGGATTTACTCACGGCTTATGTGACACATTCATGTTACCTAGAATGTAGGTGTGTCGCTTGGGGAACTCTACAAACATTTCTTTCTTGTTATGACTGTCCTACTCGCACAGAAAGCAGCAGTACCTTGTGTAACCTTATTGCATACCACAAGTTCTATTGCTTTTAAATCTGCACACAATTCCACTTATACTTATCATAGTCCGAATAATTAAGCAAATCTCGCACAGTTTAATAGCTCTCTTTCTTGTGAACTGAGTATCAATTAGAATGAAGGGATACTTACAATTAGAATGAAGGGATACTTATTAACTATTATGAAGGAGGCTGAGTTTCAAGGCATCAACAAAGAGCTCCTCTGGGTGTCAACAAGATGCATTGCTCCAAACAAACCATTGGTATAGCAACAGTACACAAACTCGTTGGAGAAAGAGAGAAAGATTTCAAACTCAGTCTGACGCCCCCCAAAAGTTTTTTTAACACTTGGAAGCGAGCAGATTTAATTCTTGCAATCGCGAAGCCAGCAACTTAGATTGTGTCTAAATGATTCAAGTTCCTACAAAAGTCGTTAAGTTCTTGCTGCGTTATGTGATGAGGTGATATTGATTGTGCTGGCAAATACTCCGGATCAACGCGTGTTGTATAAGACAGAATTGAGAACTTTATATCTGACGCTAGATGGACAGAGATCAGAAACATTGAGTATATAGGAATTTTCCCTTTTGCAAGCTAATTGAAACTTATTTCTGTAACAAATAATGACATTGATATCCTGAAGAAACGATATATGATGGAGGAAAATTAAAATCATATCCCAATTATCATATATTTTCATGCAGAGGGCAAAAAGTGTGTTGTACAGTGTAATTAATGAAAAAGTATTCTTTATTTATTATTTTGTGGTCGTTTATTTAAGAATTGAGGTATTATAAAATGTATTGCAGTTTTTTACTAAAAATATAATCCTTTAACATATAGGGTAAGTCCGGGGTAGTTGGCTACAGTTTTTTTGAAGATGCGTAAAAACAAAAATAAAGGCATTTCAATACTTATTTTTTTTTATAATCAGACTTTGAACATTAAACTTTAAGATAGTTAACAGTCTCACAGCAAATTTAAGAGATCAACCTTAAAACCATATATATTTTTTAAATCACGATTGTTCATCTCTCCCGAGCACCTTGAGTAAGATGGCCATAAGAATAGGGCAGAGATGGCCACTGGTTCTTTCTTCCTTCTTTCTTCTGCTGGCCGCATTTTCTCCTCCTCTTTGGTTTTATTTTTGGTTCATAATTTTTTTTTTCGACCACATTTAGAGCACATGTCGTCAAATTCGGTACAATTTTCATGTACCCAAAACTTACACAAATTACATTGCAGTCAATCTCCCATGAGACGGGTTAGATAATAATTTTCTCCGCATCCTACACAGTTATCCTCTTCTTTGATCTCATATTCGTCTGATAAATCGCACAGTACTGGTTCTTCCCTATCTTCACTACCCTCAGGTATCCTTCTTATTGCTTTTTTCTTTTGCTTGCAGTATGTTTCTTCGTTTCTTTTTGTTTATTTTCTTTTTTTATTTTATTAGCGATCTTTTTTTCGCCTTTTTTTCTTTTTTCATCTTCTTTACTTTTTTTTACCTTAATGTGTTCTTCAGATGTTAATAATGTGCTCGTATAAATAAAGCTCGTTTACGAACCTCAATAAGTTTTTGTGGAATTGGAGATATTTCCTTTCTTTCTTTATTTAGGAGTACTTGGCGTTAATTCTGGAACCTTAGACGCAGCGGTGGATGAGATCTTGCTTCGTTTTCTTGGTACTATCTCTGGGCTATAATTTGAAACTCTGTTTGGCTCTCTAGAACAATCTGGGACAGATGCGTCTTCAATGCTTTCCACCCTTTCCACCCCAGCTATGCTCGCAACTTCATTTCAGCCATCAGATGCTAGATCAGAGGACTCTTGACTAAAGGCATAGTCTGGCACTGCCTCTGGATTAAAAGGATGCACTCCTGTTGCTCTAAATCCTGCGATTGTATTTTCTGCTGAACCTGCCTTCCCCCAAGCCTTATTAAGTAAAGATCCAAAAGAAAGTCTTGTGATACGACGACTTGAGTGAGTCTTTAGTGATTCAAATACCGAACGATCTAAGGGTTGGAGGTAATGAAACGTGTGACTCGGCACTGATAGTAAAATAGTATCATTTTCATTTGCGTACTCCAACATTTCTACAGAATTGCAATGAGTCGGGTGCCTGCCTATCAAAAGAAGGACTTTTCCAGGTGGTTTCCTTGGGACAAAATGTTTTTCCAACCATTCTAGAAAAATAGCTGAAGTTATGCACGCTGTTTTATCAGACATAAACATTTTTGATCCGGGTGGCATTCCATCTTCATATTCTTCTTTTTTATTTTTGCCCTTCATGATACATGCAGGTGGTAAAAATGTACTTTCAGCATTGCAGCAGACTATCACGATTATAGTTTCTCCCTTTTTAGTTGATGTTACCGTGGAAACCGCTTTAGATCCTTTCTTAGCAAGTACATGTCCTGAGCGATTGCTTAATTGCAGGCCTGTCTCATCCATGTTGAAGATACAGTTGGATTCTAGCATTTCATTTTCTTGCATTAACACTTCTTCAAGTAGTTTAAAATATGAATCTACTTCAGACCTATTCATGGCATTCGATCTAGCTAAAGAGACACCCTCTGATTTTCTCAATGAAATATCCGGGTTTCTGCTTAGGAACATTTGCAACCAGTCGTAACCTGCTTTTTCATTGTCTTTATTAAATCTGTGTTTTAATTTTAACTGCTCTGCAAAATCGTAAGCAATTCTTCTGATGTCGTCAATTGTTAATGGAAAACCTATAGCTTGCATAGATTTTATATGACACGCTATTTTTTTTTCATTTTGTTCTTTTTGTCATGATTTTTTTTGTATCGCCTCTCTAAGGTTTTTCGTGGTATTCCATATGCCTTTGCGGCGACATATACTGACATGCCATCATTTTTACTGATAGCTGTTTTTAAAGATTGTTCACACCAATTCCTTCTAAGACTAACAGGTTAGGTATCTAAAAAAAATAATAATATTTCGATTGGTCATCTATCCCATACGGCCAACCCCTCGGAATTACCCTAGTAATATCCACTTTTGTAACAAATATAGCCCGAATCAAACAAGTACCAACATAACAATATGAAAATAATATTTAAGAAATGAATAGCACTTGCACACACAGATAATCATATTTTTCACTGACTCGAGGAATTGATTTGATTTTCTGGTGATGACGAATGTATTACATTCTTCAGTGTCATCTTGCAAATTATCCACTATCCACATATCATTTTCAATACTTTTCACATTTGTTGTAGCACCAGGAACAAAATCGTTATCGTTACCAGCACGAAGTAATGCAAAACGATGCCCAAGATCAGTCTTTGTATGAAAGCTTGTTGACTGTTTTGAATATTGTCTGTCCATTTTTCATTTACTACGTGCCTTGTATTCACCCATAATTTAGCTAAATATATTATAATTCGACCTGAAATAATATAAAGGTACAAGTAAATTAACAATTTGCACACGTATAATAAGTATGCAAATCAAAAGCATAAAACGTCAAAAAGTAAACTGTACCTTCATCTCTAAATTTCTCGATATCTTGTAAGTATTTTGTTATTTTGTGCCTTCATCAGATACTATCATCTCGTTCGACGAGTATACTTTTCCATACTATATTTCCAAATTCAAAACCCATATCATGCAGTAATCTGTGTAAAGTTGATCGTATAAAGTCAGGGAGATCATCACCATTGACAGCAACAAGAGTTGTATTTAAAGCAGGCGGTATATTCTGTATAAAACGAGGAAGCACTTTATATCGAATAAGTGCTTGCATGTTCCCATCATACACACAGAAAAGTACTTTCTTAAAACAAGAATACCTTTCTTGGGTCAAGTAAACGGCGTATTGGTATATGAGCAAGAAAACATTCACTTTAATCAAATATCACTTGTTGAATATCAAATAAAACATTTTCTTTGCAAGTATTTAACTACTTAAGTCAAATATACAAGTTTTTTAGTTCTAGAAAAAAATTTCTTGATCCAAATATTTCATTTAAAGTTATTTTATAAAATGAAAGCAAAACATATTCGAGTGAAGAAAGGCAATTTCTTAGAATCAGAAATTGTTTCCTTGATAAGAGTAATTAGAAAAAATGTTTGCTTAAGGCAAGTATTATATTTCTTATTTCAAAGAAAATATATGCTTGATAATATCATTTGAAATACTTCGGGTAAGAAACTAATGTCTATATTAATTAAGCACCTCAATAATAATTAAACTTTAGGGGCATAATTCTAATGGCGTAGTTGTCATAACAATTGATAAAGTTTATGAAACTAATAAAGCAATTGTTTTGACAAACCCATTGAAGTATCTGTTAATAACCAATTATTTCAGGGGTGCTCACTTAATACAACAAACACTTGCATATTTGACATTATAAAGGACGCTCTTTATCATTATTTTATTATCACATTTATCATTATTTTCTTACCACATTTATCGGATTATAAGTTGATATAAATATAGGCAAGAAAAAACAAAGAGCATTTGAGCATCCTACATTTAATTATAAAAATGTTACATATATTTAAGAAAGGAAAATAGCCAATTTAAACTTGCCTAATATCTATTAAATATTTTGGCAAAACAACATATACTACACGAGTGGACAGCACATGCTCCACTGTAGGATACTTTGAATATACGAGGGTAAGTCAAATATTATCTACACTTTCGCCATAACAAGCTTCGAAGGCTTTCGTAGTGGCGGCCGCTTGCGCATGCGTTGAGTTGGCACCTCTGTGGTCATGTGTGCGGAATTTAATCACGATCGCGTCATTTGTCTGGTAGCTACAACAGGATAAGCATGTCAACTTCGCTATTAGTATACACCAAAGAGGAACAACGAGCAGTGATCCGATTTTTGCGGTCAAAGGGTGTGAAAGGTGCTGAAATTCACCGGAGACTTTTGTCACAATACGGTAATAGTGCTTTATGTCGTAAAAGCGTTTTTTTTGTGGATCGAAATGTTTCAAAGTGGCCGCACGAACGTAACACAAAAAGAGGGGGCTGGACGGCCATCAACCTCGACCACCGACGACAACATTCAATAAGTTCGAGAGATGGTTACAGCAAATAGGCGAGTTACCATAGGCGAGGTTGCATCTTCCTTAAACATCAGTCACGGTTCTGCCTATCAAATTGTCCACGATGAACTCAAATTTCGTAAAGTGTGTGCGCGATGGGTACCACGAATGCTTACCGCAGAAAACAAAACCAAACGTTTGGACATCTGCCAACGCTTACTGGATCGCTTGAACGCGGAAGGCAACGCATTTTTAAGCAGAATAGTGACTGATGTTTAAAGAAGATGCAACCTCACCTATGGTAACTCGCTTATTTGCTGTAACCATCTCTCAAGCTTGCTGAATGTTGTCGTCGGTAGTCGAGGTTGACGGCCGTCCAGCTCCCTCTTTTTGTGTTACGCTCGTGCGGCCACTTTGAAACATTTCGATCCAGAAAAAAACGCTTTTACGAGATAAAGCACTGTTCCCGTATTGTGACAAAAGTCTCCTGTGAATTTCAGCACCTTTCACACCCTCTGATCACAAAAATCGGATCACTGCTCCTTGTTCCTCTTTGGTGCAAACTAATAGCGGAGCTGACATGCTTATGCTGTTGTAGCTAGCAGACAAATGACGCGATCGTGATTAAATTCCGCACACTCAACGCATGCGCAAGCGGCCGCCACTACGATAACCTTCAAAGTTTGTTATGGCGAAAGTGTAGATAATATTTGAATTACCCTCGTACATTGGAAAATGATATTGAAAGAAGTAGTGCTTACTATTTAACGATGTAATTGTAAATATGTTTACATTTAATATCCACCAATCTATTTCCCTTGTTATTATCTAAATAATTACTAACGTTATAAAATTGATTATACTACTTCTCAATGGAGATATTTTTAATAAAGTTTCTAAATCCAATTTAGGGAAGTTATCCAAATTATCCGCGTTGGACAGCCATACAAACTTTTGACTTTCGTTTTCATGAGAGTTCTAAAAGAAGTGCATGAAATTAATAATGCAATTGAAATAATATCGGCAGATGTATATTTGTGTACCTATTAATAAATCAGAAAAGGGTGATACTTGAGGATAGCTACTAAACTCAACCTAACTCAAAAATAGAAAAATTCCTTACGTGTATGTATATTCTCACTAATTTAAAGTATCTACCTTCCTTTATGGTGTCCTCTACAGAAACCCTACTATACCATACAAAATGACCTTTATAGCGCAATCTCGCGTAAAAATTTTCATTCATCATGTTGATATGTCACTGTTCATACATACAAATGTATAAGTAGGCGTACCTGCTAATCTGTTAATGACAGTTGTCAAAATTCTGCGCCACCACACGAGCCACTTCACACCCTGACACTAGGCGTCTAAAAAAAAATTGTCTTGTATACATAACCGTATCAACAATAACCAATAACAAACATTTTAACCCCTACCAACAGTTGAAACTGCTAGGCTGGAAAACAATTAAACCTGATATTTGCTTTAAGATAATTTTTACTTGAAATCAGAAAGATGCATGCAGTATATTTCTTTTTATTCAGATAAATATTTTCTTCCTGGAAATAAATCAAGCTAAGAAAATATAATTTCTTGGATCAAGGAAACACTTTTCTGTGTGTATGTATGCAATCGGTCATTTACATGTATGCAATCCATTTTCTTGTGTTTCTTGGGCTTGATAATAATTTTTGTTGTTTCTGTTTTACATTATATATTATATGCTCAACCCTAAAGCTTTACGTACTTCATGACACCACTCACATTCATAGATTTATTAAAATAATTAAACACAATGACACTCACATGCTTTTCCTTACGATTCAATTTTTCTCCCTTACGCCATTTTCTGTCTGCAGGCTCCATTAATACAGCGAAAACTATAATAAGATGCATATGTTAACACATTTATAAGAACTATGGAAAATATCCATAGTTAGCCGTAAACGCGAGAAAGAGATAAAAGTATTGTGAACAGAACAAGTTATAAAACTATAAACAATTTAACTGAAAATAATGATAATAATGAGGACTCTTGACAGTCGACAGTATGGATACTTGCCAACATAGATATAAGTGCAACATCGCAACCGGAAATAAAGATAGCGTTATTGATGGGCTTCTAAGGATAGAAAGAGACACATTGTTGCTATTAAATCTTATACTGCATATGGAGGTTGAGATGCTCTATAGGGCTGTCTCCGTACTGCGATCGCAAGGTCGTATTGCAAGACAATAATCACTGTAGCATTCCTTGTCTTTATATGTTAGCGAGTAATTTATATCTATTAAGATTTATCCTACCAAAAATTAAATATTAGCACTACTTCTGAACTGTTTGAATTTGATACTAAAAGTACTGAAATTTAGATGCTACATGTAATTTATGTTTGATATGCCTACATTTTGCTACATTTTGTATGTAATTCCTTAATTTACTGCAAACATAAGTCGTGAACACTACCATATATTCTTTTCCTTTGTTTCAGGCTATAAAGAATCACATGAAAACAGAGTGCAGATGTCACGGTCTTTCGGGTTCCTGTACGCAGCAAACGTGTTGGCGAAAAATGCCAACATTTCGAGAGATAGGCAACCGCCTCAAAGAACATTTCGATGGGGCTTCGAAGGTGATAGCCGGAAACGATGGTCGCAGCTTCATACCAGACGGCGAAACATTGAAACCTCCGGGCAAAGAAGACATAGTCTACTCAGAGAAGACCTTCGATTATTGCTCGCCCAACGTAACGATCGGATCGTTCGGAACCCTAGGGAGGACTTGCAACGAAACCTCGAAGGGCGAAGAAGGTTGCGAAATTCTATGCTGCGGCCGTGGCTACAATACGACGAAGGTCATCGAGGAAGTCAGATGCAATTGTCAATTCATTTTCTGTTGTGATGTGGTGTGCGAGACGTGTAAATACGAACGGAACATAAATACGTGCTTGTGATGAATGAAATAGTAAAAAAGAAAAAAAAAAGTAATAATAATAATAGCAATGAAAGAGAAGAAATTTAACGGACTGTACAGTGAGAATGTTTCGTGGGAGAGGAGCAATTTCGTGTACTATAGAGACTTGTATATAGTTGTTAACAGGTATATATGTGAATGTTCAGAGTATCTATATATACATATAAAACTCGTAACTGGTCTATTTATAATTGGATATAAATTTGTCGAAGTGATTATTTGTATACTAATAAAATGTTGTATATTTAAATGAGTTTAATGCAATGAATTTTCATTTTTATTACCCAGGGTATATATCTCCCTTCTGCCGCGCTGTTTTTAACGGGCATGCTTTCTTCAAATGCTGATTGATAATAACGTTTAACGCTCTAAGTAAATTCCCCACTATTAAATATTTACTACGTTCGAACGGAGTTACTCGATTTACAGCGAGAGAAATGTGCGTATTATAGGTTATTAGGCTCCGAAATTTGTATGATCAGATTTATAGTTAATAATTTCAAATAGAAATTACACATAACACGAATGTTTTCGCTTCTTTAAATCAGCATTTTTTTTCTTTTTCTTACGCACTTTAACTCACTTTAATGGATCTTAGCACACCTGTGTAACAACAACCCTAACTTATTGTTAGGTCTGGTTTAATTATTTTTTAACGACGCAGTAAAGGCTTTTCTGGAGTGCGCGGCCTGGGTTATAAAATTCTTTTTTTTTGTTAATACGCAGTCTTTAATAAAATAATTGGTTATTTTTTTAAATCCTTGAGCACTCGCACGCAAAGCAATTACTTACATATTTATTTCTGAAGTGCTACGTACAGAGCCCGAATATAAAATAAATATACGAGGTTCATATTTTACGGCGTCATAAAATTTTAACCGTTTTGTAGGAAAAAGAACGAGGGCAAATAAACACTATGATGAAATAATATTATTTTAATTAGTAGTACTCGATCCCCATGCGTGTCTAATATTAGTCTAGGCATCAACAAAGTTTAAAGCCTAAATAACAAACTTAATAAGCAAACATGTTTGGTATTCGGTTACTAATATAGTATAATTACTTATGGGATAATAAAGTTGGCTATTAATTTTTTACTGTGGAAAAATAGCGCTGGGTTGACTCACATGTTTCTTGAAAAATGAAGCGCACTCCATTAAAAATATCGATAGGGTCGAAGTATCTGTATTTATATATTCCGTTCCGTTAGTGTAAGTGTCAAATGCCATTTAACTCGTAGAGATGTTATTGAAGTTGATATTTGGTCCCTACCTATGAATTTTAAATGGTGAATTGATAACTCAAATTTGCAAAATATCTATTACTAATGCGTTACCTATAAAGAGAAACAATAACTAGGTAACTAAATCTTGTCATTGGATTTAGCACTGAATACTTCGAAAAGGTATAGGTGATAGGTTGGTCCCAAGAGATTCTCATTCACCGATATAAAAAAGAACTCAGATAAGGTTTAACATATGCAGAGGTAAGTTTCCAAACTGTCACCAATTATGAACAGTATAAAATGTTTTCTTAAAAAGTGAATTGCAGTAATCCTGAAAAGCTGAGTGAATTTAAATGCAAGGTTTTATAGCTTTCATTCATATACTAAATGTTCGCCAAATGTTACATTGCTCCCCTATTTAGCCTTATGTTTTTGCATCGATATAAAATGCTAATGTTACCTTTAAGATCTCCTATGAGATCTTTATCCATAGATAATAAGTTATATTTTCAAGAAAAGTATGATATGGCTCGCTGTCTGGGCGCGAATTAATAAGTTAGGTTGAGATGCACCGCGTTAGTAAGTTTCGTAGTAAAGTGAACCGCTAAAATATATGGACACTGTTGCAACGATTGCTTGCTATGAAAGTAAAAAGGGCGTGGAGCCACGCGACGGAAATGAATCAGAATCAATAACAATCCAACCCCTGTCAGAGGACCATCGCGCTAGACTCGAGTCATGCATTATACCCCTAGTTTATTTCTTTAATTGATCATCCTTGCCTTTCTCGATCTTTTCTCCTTGGTTATTTTCGATTTGCTTTGTTTGTGTCTCGAAATTATATTGTGCAATGGTTTTCCTTTTAATTATGTTCTTATAAACTAAGAGGTCTTGAAATGGTACCACATTAGAGGCGGCACTGCAAGTGACTGCTTATTTCAATATCTATTATATTATTATTCTCTTGGTTTCCGGGTTGTAACCGCGTCAATGAAGCGGAAATGTTATGCGTCGATGAAGAAGGAAAGTTATGCGTTAATGAAGTGGAAATGTTATGCGGCGATGAAACGGGAATGTTATGCGTTGATGAAGCGGAACTGTTATGCATCGATGAAGTGGAAATGTTATGCGTCGATGAAGCGGAAATTTTATGCATCAAAGAAACGGAATTCCTATGCATCGATGAAGCCTGGCGGTCGCTAGGAGGTTTAACCAGTTGGGATTTTCACGTGTGAAGTAAGGGGTAGCCATCTTCGCGATTTAAATTGTTGGGATGTTTGAAAATCTCTATTGATTCACGGATTTTTCTACTATAATAGTGAGGATTGCGAGATAAGATGCGGGTAGAGTTAAATTGGATTTGGTGGCCAGTTTCCAGTCTATGCTCGGCCAGTGCGGACCCGGCTACACGCAATAACCGCGTACAACGCTCGTGCTCAGTAACACGAGTGCTGACTGATCGCTTTGTTTCACCGATGTACACACTACCGCACGAACATGGAATATGGTAGACACCAGGGGTTTCCAGATGATTGCGGTCTTTGATGGGAAAGTAGTTTGAGAATTTGAAGTTGGGCTTGAAGATGGTTTTTATGTCGTTCCTGAAGAGAATCTTACTGATGCGATCGGTGACACCATGAATGTAGGGTAGACATGCTTGCTTACGGAAATTAGGGTTAGATGAGGGGAGTTGCAGTGGAGGAGAGTTGGTGCAGCGATTAATGGTAGTTTGAATATCTTTCCTGGAATAGTTATTGCGGATCAAAGTTTCGGTAATGTGGTTCAGTTCTTGAGGAAGCGAAATGGGTTCATTATTGGATTCATCTATTATATTAATAGGTTCAACTGAATTTTTACACATGCAAATACGATTTATTTTGACATAAAATTCCATTAATTAGATTCAGAAAACATGTTTTCGTTTTGGAATTTGCATTTAAAAGTTTATGTATTTTTTATGCACTTACTGTCATTTGAATATTTAATATATTGGATATGAACAAATCATAATCTAGTTATTTTATTATGAGAGGTTCTGTTTATTTTTGGAATTTATCATTTTTCCTTTTAAATTAAGGACGTTTTCTTTGTTTCGTATACGACAATACTACATTTAGGCATTTATTTGGAAATAATCAACGATTAAAGTCCATCAATAGGATAAAAATCAAGTAAGATGTAAAATCTGTGTCGAGCTGATATCTCGATCACGTATGCTAGGTGACTTGTGAGTGTTTGCGGTTGTCTATGGACACTGAGGAGTGAAAAGGGCGTTCCTAGCACAGGCGGCAATGTTATTCACTATACGTATGGGACTAGCACTTATAAATAAATCCTTACCTACCCTAGTAGTTTAAGTACACGTATATTCTTATTATTGTTGCGGGCTTCAGTCGTTGTAGGTAACAGTGCCCTTAGCCCCTTATAATTCCAGATCTTTTTGTGACGCGTAATATATTTATGCCAGATTGTAGTTAACTAAACGGATACTTTATTAGCAAATTAATATAATATTGTTTTAAAACATACATATTAGTTTAATGCACTGATCAAAACTATAAGGAAAATTGATAATATTTAATACATATACACCTTGTGTTTTGTAGTATTGGCAACCAGACCTCAACAAAATTTTTTATTGGTCACAATTTGTCAGAATTACTATTTCTTCTTCTAGCTTCAGCATCATCAAAACAAAGACACTGGGAAATTACGGTGAACCTGTTTCTGCTCATTGTTTTGTGGAAGATAGAACGTCCATCTCATCTCAGTATTCCATAAGTAAGTCCGTCATTATATGCTTTATAAACTCCTGCTACAATCGATAACCCAATAAAGTTGTCATAAATCTCCATGCCTTAGATGACCTTCCGCATTAATTCATTGAATGACACAGTTTATAGCATTGTGTCTAAAGAAAAAACGGAAACTGCTACTGATCGTGTCTGCATTTCGATTTGTGTATCTTGTGGATCCTCCTTTTGAATGCATAATATTCCGTTGAAGTTGCTTTTGTAGTTTGAAATACCATTTTTCTAATTTATTTTTTGATTTATAAAATAAGTAATTATTTTTCAGTTAATTTTTGGAAACGAAACAATTACTTATATGTAATAGTATTTAACGTTACTAGCATGGTAAAAGGGTTTTTACTGGCGGAGCCAGTAAAACCCGTTACCTTGCGTGTATTGAATATTTTATCTTTTCCTTACTTGTAAATAACTATTTTTTAATTTTTTTTTAAGTCAGGTTTTTATTTGACATTTCTAAATTTAACTTTGGCTGTCTTTTCAAATTATAATAGTATAAAATATATGATCACAGGTGTAAAATTTTACTGACTAGCCAGTAAAATTTTTATAGGCTAGCCAGTTAAGAGACATTTTCAAGGTGAATACAATGACTTGATAAATTGATGTTTACAGGTGAGGAACAAATAAAAGTTCTTTTGTTGATTGTCGTTTTCACCTGACTTTGTGTATTGGAAATAGTTTCGGAATCATATTCTGATTCTATTTCAGTGAAAATCCGTTCATCACTACCCTCGTCATCACCAGCACTTAATTTAACACACCTAACGATAACAATAGATTGCTGGATCTGATGCTTTCAAATACCACAAGCAATATGAATACTAAGCCCGATTCCGATCTATTTGTTCTTCAGGATTTGTTGGCACTTCTAAACCTGTTTTGTTACCGTATAATAGTAGTCCCAGATATAATTGTAGAAAAGCAAATGTTTACCGACTGTACCCAGCTTTCTTGAACGTGGACTGGTTACCGTTGAGTGGCATTGAAACGAGTATTTGACAGTGGATCGATTTTATAAAATTATATCTACTACTTTTCATGCATTCATGTCAAAACTGTGCATTGGGTCTAAGTCACATTATCCACCTTGGTTTAAAAAGAATATTAAAGATGGATTAGCGATGAAAATGCACTACCAGAAAATGGAGGTCTACTGGCTCGAGTATATTTAAGGAAGAGCTTCAACGATTAAGAAGGCTCTTGAACTATGGAATAAACACTTCCAAGTGTTACTTCTGATAATGTGACCACATCTATTAGGAGACTTAAGAATAAATCGACGGCTGGTGATGATGCCATTCCCTTCTTTCTGGTTAAATACTACGCGTGTGTGTTCGATGAACCATTGGTATTGATCTTTAATTTGTACTTAAAACTTTCTAAGTTTCCTAAACGTTGGAAGATAGCATGCGTATGCCCTATTAAAAAAAAAAAAACGCTCCAGCTGGTGTGAAGAACTATTGACCAGTGTCTATCTTGTGTAACTTTTCCAAGGTCTTTGAGCAGATACTTTATCAAAATATGCTCCCGAAAATAAACTCATACATAACTCCGCTGTGGGTGTGACTTCATTCCCGGACTCTCTACCGTAACCAATCTCGCCTGTCTGTTCATCAATCAGTTGCTGGTTTCTCTTCCACTATCATTATGTCCGTGTATCCCTGTAATGAAGCGCACAGTCGGTTGATCGAAATTGTCAAGAGGAATATTTTTAAAATAACTGTCGTTCAAGATTGACGGAATCTACCCAAAGCGGAGTGTTAATTATATGTCGCTATTGAGACGTAATGCGGTGAAACACCTAAGTGCGCGTCGAGTTCAAATCGAGAACAAATTAGACTGTTCTTGTCTATTGGAGCATTTGCGGTTTTTCCCTGCTATTTTTAGCATTATTTTAGTTGTCCTTGGTGAAGTTGGGTTCCTTTACCAATATGACGTCTTGGTGTTCCTTGATTTTACTCTCATCTTTTAATCTAATTTTAGGCGCCTCTTCTGTGGATCACAACAGGACTCTGATTCAGTGACAGGCTCTTATGTGCTTGGTTATTATAAGATGCGCTTCAAGACGCACATTCTGAACCGGCATTAAAATTTCTATGTTCAAAGCATTGCAAATATTGAACGCTTTCGCCAGCACACATTAGGTATTAAAAAAATTACGCTCTGCCATGCTAGCAAATTACTGCTGAGCAATAAGAAGAGGAACTTATTATAGATATGCTTCAGTTATAAGAGGCCAAACAATATATTTGTTACCGTTACTTTGATAAATGGGGGTAGTATGCACAATAACTGGGTATTATACATAACACCAAGCGCTTCTGATTAATGTGATAAATATTCTATATTTTAAAGAATTAATCACATTAACGTGTTATTATGAATAATATCCAGCACCCCCTGGTTAGTGTGATAAATGTAACACTTATGCAGGTTTGAACCTGGCTGTGTGCAAGTTTCAACCTGTCTTAGTTGCACGTGGCATCTGATTGCTTGCTTTCATGACAGTCGAGGTTAAGTGTTCATTGAGTGCAGATGCCTTGTGTTATCTTTATGTGGATACCAGTCGTTTTAACACAATGGAGGCTCGTTTTGATGAAAGTTTATTGAATGCTTTTAAGAATAAGGAGGAAAATAGTGGGATGATGAGTAAAGAAGCCTACCAGAACTTAATTGAGAAAATGCGAGCGTCAGACTCTAAAACCAGTGGGAAAAAACCTGAGGATTATCAACGATTGAAGCGGTACGACATTGTGAAGTTGGGAGATAGTGAAAAATTAATATGCCCGGTGAGTAACGAGTTATCATCACTCCGTTATTATGTGCATACAGAACAGATCTTCAACATAATTCACAAGACACACTTGGCGATTGGACATGGAGAAAGAATAATAATTTTGACGCACCTGCAGAACAAATACAAAAACATCATTCAAGAACAGGTAAAAATGTACTTAACATTATGTGAAACCTGTGAAAAGAAATCAAAGGTGTCCCACGATTTTTAAGGATATTAACTCAAGATGTCAGGTTGATTTAATTGACATGCAGAGTCAGCCTAACTAGGCCTACAAATTCATTCTCATTTACCAGGATCATGTTACGAAATTTGTACAGTTGCGGCCCTTCAAAATTAAAAGAGGAGAGGAAGTTGCACATAACCTGCTTGATATTTTCACAATTTTGGGCGCTCCTAGCATACTGCAAAGTGATAATTGCCGTGAATTCTGCAATCACATCATTCAAGAAGTATGCGAAATGTGGAGTGAATTGAAGATACTTCATGAAAAGCCGAGACATAGCCAGTCGCAAGGCTCTGTGCGCAAATCAGGACATTGAAAACATGCTGACGACTTGGACGGAAGCAAACCAAACTCCACACTGGTCTGAGGATCTTAGATTTGTTCAATTCATGAAGAATACAGCCCATCATGAAGGCATAAATTGCAGCCCATATGAAGTCATGTTTGGGGTTCCAGCAAAAGTCGGTCTTACAACATAATCACTTTCTAGTGATGTCATCAGAAACCTGGAATCTGAAGAAATTTGGAAACCTTAATCGACTCTTCTTCAGGTGCTTCAGTAAGAGATGAAGATGGACAAACAGAGAATGGTGGCGAAGAAGATGGGGAAGTAATAGAGAATGGTGAAAAGGAAGATGGACAGACAGGGGAAGGAGATAGTGCTGTAGATGAAATTTCGGGGGAAAATATGATTTCAGATAAAATCAACATTATTAAAAAGAAGAGGGAAAATGCCATAAGTACATTGCAGTGCCAGGCAAAAAAGATGAGGCTAATGTCTGAATCGAAGTTTTCAAGAGGCAAGATTGGAGATACTGTAAAAATACGGGTTCCTGATGTCGACAGGGGTAGGAGTGACTTCAGGAACATTCTTGGGGTCATTCTGCAGATGGATGCTGATGGCAAGATGTATGAGATTGGCACTAAGGAAGGCCGATTGGCTCAAAAGTACTCTAGGAGCCAGTTTGCCATTTGTAAGGAGAATGTAATTGTGGCTCCTCGTGAGTGTGGCAGGAAATCTTCAATCATAGGTGGTCAAGGTTTCAAGAGATGTAACTGCAAAGGGAAATGTCTTTCAGGAAAATGTAGCTGCAAGAAGCATGGGTTACTCTACGTTTCGAAATGCCATAGCAGTTTGCCATGCTTTAATAAGTAGAAGGTTGTTTGTTTACAAATGGTAAGAATACATTTTTTCATTGAATAAAACATTGTCTTTTTATTTCAAAAGCACTCTTAAAAATCCCGTACTTCCTAAATATTGTAATTTATCACTTCAGCCAAGAGGGTTTGGGTTGTATGTAAAATAACAGGTTAAAATAATAAATTGCATATACATTACTACATTAACCACCTTAATTGGTTATTATGTATAATACCCGGTTATTATGCATACTACGACATTTATCAAAGTAACGGTAACATACCCATTCATTGTTTTTATTGCTTGTGTAATAAACTTTGACCAAACTTGAATTAACTAGATCAAAAGTGGGTTTCAAAATGTTTGATTATATTAATTGGTGTACTTTAACTTTACTAGTTAGTATTATAATTGTATAAAAGAAGATAAAGTTTGGTTATTCTCTAAGGCAAATAAAGTAGAAATCCATCTACAGTGGGCAGCGAACTATATAAATCGATCAAATGCAATATCAATCGGAAGGGGTGAAAACCAAACTCAACCATGAAGAACATTAATCTCGGATTACAAATCAAATTTTGAAAATTATTAAACCTTTATTGTAAATTAGTTAATGATAAGGGACCGCATTTCCTTGTATATCGGGCACACTGTACCATGTTTAGATTTGCCGACATTGACCCAAACATGCCCGATATAAATCGTTTACCTCGATCCGAGCCAAGTAAGAGGCATTGCGCCATTTCATCAAGCTCGCTTGCTTTGCTCCTTATTCACTGGGCGCTAGGAGGAAATATTCCACGGTAAGTGTAAAAATACAATTAACGTAAATAAACCCTGACTATCTACGTAATCGTAATAATCAATTTATGTCTGCTTTATGTTGTTGAATTGAAATAGTCACACGTCCGTCAAAGGGGCTTAAATATAGAGTGCGAACGATGCTTTATTTTGGTTAAAAAGCGTTCAAGGATTCGAGAGTGAAAATTGCAATGTATAAGTAGGTAACTTATGTTTAAGCTTGGCTTATGCCTCATGCGGTA
Source organism: Dynastes maya (assembly GCA_029619315.2). Lineage (NCBI taxonomy): Eukaryota > Metazoa > Arthropoda > Insecta > Coleoptera > Scarabaeidae > Dynastes > Dynastes maya. The sequence goes on from JAROYE020000001.1 coordinate 56,492,099, forward strand.
TGCGGCTGATACGTATTTTGCCTAACTTGTTGTAAAGCAATGTTTGTTTAGTCGCATCTGTCTATAGGTTCTTGATACATTCGATCGAAATGTAAATTGTGCTAGTTCGGTTGCTCCTCAATCTGGTTAGTAGTTTTTAGAGAATCGGCAGAAAAGGCGCTGGAAAACGTAGGTACATAAAAATAGAAACATACAGGTGTTGTATGTAAATTCGCGTGGGTTGTATTCGCATACAAAACGTATATCCGCTTTCTAAAGATGTTGTTTACTAGAAAAATAAAAGTTTGGAATACAGAATATTTGCTTAGAGCCTCACGGATTCTCAAAATAGATCGCTTTCCTGACTAAGCTACTTCTAGCATTACTAAAGCTATCTAAGTTCAACTTAGCTAAAATGTCTTGATCTGCAGTGTATCTTTAATGAAATTCCTTTCAATATTCAAGACTATATTGATACTGATTAAAATATATAAATCGTAAAAAAATAACCTACTTCTATCCAAGGATACAATTTTTCATGCAAAACGTGATACAGCTGGGCTCTGAACCTTGAACAAGGAAAGGTAGGAAGACCAAAATTCTATAATAATTCGTAATGAGTTTACATACCTTTCCGATTATAGCGCTGTTTCTGTTGCCTTCAAATTTGTTTACTATTATTTTGTGGTTTCTCTTTTTCTATTGCTCTTTTGGCAGACCTCTAAAATAGTAATAAATAGAATAAATAATAAAATAATTTGTACTGAACACTGACTTAAAGTCCTTTGTACCGTTTGCAACATTTAGCTTCAGATACGTTCTTTTACAGCAGTGGTTCTTAACCTGAAAATTTGAAAAAAAAATAGCCCGCGTCAGTAGCTAGTAGTCATAAAAGATTAACAATGGTGCACCATGAGAATTAACTTTGTCTACCTGTCCCGGACTAAGAGGATGGTCATAAGCTACTGCTCTAAAGCATGCAGCGGTAGTCAGCCAGTATATTTAAGTTCCGTTTTTCCCACCTTTTCAAAAACCTCCATGTAGAAGACTCGAGTTTACTTAAACTATTTTGAAATTAAATATCGTTCATCCATGATAGATGGCAAAGGTCACAATGTCATATATATAATTCATCATTCATGCTGTGCTGAAGTTGGTCGTTAATACTGTGGTGACGTTGGTCTGTTACAAAGAACGCAGGCATAGACGTTTCTGTAAGATATAAAAGACAGTAAGTATAAATAGATACTAGTTGAAAAACCCAAACCTCAAGGGTTTGGGAAGGAACGGTTTTCGAGTACACACATAGGAATACCAACTGCAGTTTACCCACCCCAGCAAATTTTCTAGATCTATATTCATAAGGATACCAATTGCAATTTACCCACCCCAGCAAATTTTCTAGGTATATACTCATAGAGATACCAGCTACAGTTTACCCACTCCAGCAATCTTTCTAGGTATTGTTCAACGTTGTATGTACGACAACAGACTCGGTTGTCACTTCTGAACGACTAAATGTCAGGTTAGCCACTCGTTGGTAACTAAATATCCCTCTTGCGGAGAAAAATGGAAATTTCCTCGTTGCCATTTCCCCCCAGACAACTGGCCTTGGGGCGTTGATGTAAAATCTTAAATACAAGTTGATAAGGTAACGACGAGTGTGGGGTAGCATGGACAAACCTACTCGTCATTTAATTTTCCTATTCACGTAATTCGTCCAAATTCATGTAGAAATCGTCTAAAATAAGCAACAGCATAAATTGAAAGGTAATTTAAATAATATTTCATCAATTAAATCTTTATCTGAAAAGGTTTAAGTAAATTGTTGGAGAATCTTTACGTTTAAAGCTTGTCAGTAACATATTTTATCATAGAATCTTCGAAATACAACCTCCTAGTTGAGTCACTGCATTCATTCTCGTATGCTATTTGCAGAAATAATCTCATTTGACCGAAATTTATCGTAAAAGTTTCTATTTGGGTTAAATTATCAAAATTGGCTGTGGAATAAAACAATCGTCGGTCTTTCGCGATTTAAAATAAAAGAAAGATGAGCGACGCCATAATTTTTCATCAATCTTTATTCAGCCTTGGTTGAATCAAAGTGTTTCTTAACTCCGATCCCCATTTAATGTGCTCGATTGTGAAATCAAAGTCTTTATTTGAAGAGAAAAGGGTTAAATTTCCAGAACAGGCAGTTTCCTGTAGAGGTTATATAAACAGAGAGTTTATATAACAGTGGCATCATTCAAATTTCGAGGTGAGTTACATGTATAATTTAAAAATTCGTTAATTTCGTTTTATTAATTTGGAAATTCGTTATAAAATTGCCGAAAGTGTATCCAGGGATACCCCCGAACCCACTAAGAATCGTTAATTTAGTTTGAAATTAGAAAATTTAACAATTTTCCCAAAAGCCCCTGAGAAAGATATTTCACTATATACTTATAGAGATACCAGCTGCAGTTTACCCACCCCCGCAAATTTTCTAGGTCTGTACTCGTAGGAATACCAGCTGCAAACTGTTTTGAAACGAAATATCGTTCTTCGATGATAGATGGGAAAGGTCATAATGTCATATATATGATTCGTCATTCATACTGTGCTGAAGTTGGTCATTAATATTGTGGTGAAGTTGGTCTGTTACAAAGAATGTAAGTATAGACGTTTCTGTAAGATATAAAAGACAGTAAGTATAAATAGATATAATTAGCTTTATGTATTGGTCAACACTATTACTATTTACAAATCACATTAGTTAACACCTGTTGAGTTACAACCACTAACGTCATGTCTAATGAACTCCATCTACAACATAGTTTACATGCTAAAATACACATGTAACCTTTTTTATTACTTTTCTATTATTAATGTTTGAGGTTCTATACTATCACAGACTTCAAAATACATCTTGAATTCCTCCTTGAATTTCTTGCTTTCTAGTGTGTTCCCTTCATTTCTATTTTGTTGTCTAGTTGATCTACGTCTCTCTGAGTCATTGTAATCTCTTTTACTCCTTTATTGCAAATATACTGCATAATTACAAGCTGTCCTAGATTAGATTAAATTCATTCTTGAGGTGGTTCTTGACCTATCCCACTGCGACCTTTTCGGATCTATTGTGGTTCCTCTATCATTAGATCAATTACGCTAGCTTTGCCTTTTTCACCAGACTTAGCAGCGTTGTGACTGATCCCACTGCGTAGGTTTCGACTTTTGGATATTCCGATCTCACTTCTAAGAACCGCCATGCTGCTACTGCTATATAATCGCACGACACGTAGACGGCAGTCTCTTCTTCTTCCTGGCAGAATTTACACGCTGTTTCCTCTGTCAGGCCTAAGTTGTTCATATGTTTCTTGAACATACAGTGTCCTGTTAACAGGCCTACTATTGTTCTAACAGACTTTCTGTCCCTTTTTAGTAAGTCTGCTGTAAATTTAGGCCTGTCTCCAATTAAAGATTGCTTGGCCTGTCTCTGACCTGGGATATCCTTCCATCAGTCTGGAGATTTCTCATTTTTCCATTGTTTAGGTAGTTGCTTATATGCTATGTCCACCGAATGTTTTGGGTTTCTGTCAGCATTTGGCGAGCCTGCTCGGCACTTCCATTTTTGTCGTCTCTCGCAAATCTCTTGTTTTTGGCTTAGTACGAGGTATCTTAGTTTCAAGAGATGAATGAACAGGAATTTGCAATTTCCTCTTCTTGATAGGACAAGGAGTTTGTCGGGTCACACCGAGTGCTTCGCTTACTCATTGCAACAATACACACTTTGCAAATATAATTCTGAGTGTCTCTGAGTATCTCGTATACAGCACTCAAAGGTAATAAAGGCCCCAGTTTTTCTTTTTCCCTCTCAAAATATGCCAGAACATTAACCACAAGCTCCTGTGCCTTGGGATTCAACCGCTTTCCAGGCATTCTCTGTGATAATAATGAAACCACCAACCTCTGTTCGATGCATTGCCTTTCTTCAAAATAACTTACTGAAGACTTTGCTGTCGCACTCTGTGTTTTAAAAAGAACAATTTTTTCTTGTAAAATACAGAATGAAAGTAAAAAAAAACGGGCGAGAAATAATTAATAATAAACTAAATACAAAAAATATGTTAACCTACATTTGACAACTGACAGCAGACATTAAAAGATAAACAGTGCACTAACAATTTGAACAAAGTAGTAGTATAAATGACTATCCTTGTCTGTCACTCTCATGAAATCAAACCAGGTAGATCTTTGTCTGTGAGACAAGCGCAAATCTTGCTTCCTTTTTCAGCAGGAGTACTTGAGAAAGGTAGTCAAATTAATAGATTGTCTTTACTGATACGACAAAATAGTGACGTAGGTAAAAACTTAAAATAGACAAAATGAACCTGTAAATAACCCTATACCTCTACATTGATATTATTCCCCGTTAATACGCATTTAAAAACTAGTGAAAATTGTGCCATTGAATCAAATTACCACTTAACCTTCAATCTCTGAAGGGTACCGAAAATATTTGTATTCCCGAAAATTTACTAGATTAAAATTATTATCTAACTTTTCACTGGATCCATGAAATTATAATAAATATTTTTAAGTGAGCATAAAAGCATTTAACAAAAGATATAAGTCTGTAATAAAAATTTCCTTACGGATATGAAATAGCTCGTAAACTCGCGATCAAATTGCCTTGTATATTTACCTACCGATTTGATAATGGAAGATCGTATTTCGTGCGTATTTAACAGCATTTTTTTAAATATGTTCGCTCCGTCCGAATTCTATGTATATTGTTTCAGTGGGATTATGTAGACTACATTGTTGGCTGATTTACAACTTAATACATGTTCCAGATTTTCTGCAGACACTTGAAGGTACATAAGTAGTAGAAATCTCATGAAATATGGATTACAGACGCGCGCACTGTGGCAGAATTTATAAACAGATCTTTCTTATAAAATCTGAGTCATATACATATATGTATGTACGTCTACACACGTCTATAATGCACATTGATCGTAGGTCTGTCCAGCAAATAAGATTGATAAAGTTAAACAGTACCAACGATGCTGCGGCAGGTTTTATTTACATAAATATTTTGCGGTGGAATTTGGAATGTGCGAGGTTCGGCAGGTATTATGCAAAATAATTCCCATTCCAAAGATGCGCATATCTTTGAAATCTACTAAAAGGTACGGAATCGAATGAATTGGAAAATAACATCCCAATCTAATCAAATCAAAAAAAATTCTGCGGCACTTACTGCGTATTGAAGAGCTGAAAGTTTTCTCTGCAATCATCAACAAAAATGCTACTCTTAGTGTTTACGTCGAATACCTATGTTATAGTTATGTTCAAATTAGAAAGTAAGTACTTACTTAAGTAAACCTGTCATTATTTCTATATAAATATATAAAGAAACTTTACCGTTAATGATGTTACTGATAGTAATAATAGGACAATGGGAATTGGTTTATTAAAAATTAAAATAGTTTTTGTTACGTTAGGTATTTAAAGTGTTTGCTACTCATCGCTAATAGAAGCTTTAAAAAACCGTGTTTTCTTGGTTTCTCCGACGTAATTAAATTTAATTAGTGAAATAAAATTTTCATTTTGATTTCGGTAGGATTTGAATCTACGACGCCTGTTTGTCAGATAGGCGCGCTGCCAACTACACCATAGAATCTATAGGAACTGATCTCTTTAAATGCCTACGGATACAATGCAATATCTCGACAGATACATCCTTAAGTGCCAAGTATACACTAATTAATTATCTATTATTATATTTTTATTGCTACTTGTACTAATTCTTTCTGACAACAGCCCTATGGTTTAGAAGTTTATTCTTCAGCGTAATAAGCAGTTTGCCTGTTTTCTTTGTTGTATTAGTTATTGCCACTATAATTTAAATTTCTTCTGTTAAACTAATTTAAACCTACTAGTACTGGTTAGTTCCAAGTTAACGATAATAAAAGGGTCGTATTTATTGTTTCAGTGGATCGAATAGGCAAGATCTAAGTAAATTGTTCTTGGAACATGAAACTACAACAAATATTATTAATACATGTCAAAAATTTTATTAAAAATATCTTAGGCTAATAATAATAAATTAAAATGTACTTGATTAGATTACATTAATGTGGGACATTTCTAAGTTTACGATAATAAAATAACTACAAAAAAATAAATTTTAAAAATATCGTAATAAAATTAATATTTCGTATTTCCTGCTTTACTTGTGAGAACAGCACGAAGACGTTGTGGGATGCTATTGACTAAATTGTCCAAAATATTTTGTGGTATTAATTACCACTGCTGTTGAAGTTCGTTCAAGAATGTTTCCCGATTTCTTCTCGATGTTTTTGGAATTTTGTCATCAAGGATGACCCAAAGATGTTCTATTGGGTTGAGATCGGGTGACTGGGGCGGCCAGTCCAAGAACTCAATGTTTGACTCTCGCAAATACTGCATAGCAACCTTGCTTTTATGCTTAGGGTCGTTATCCTGCATGAAGAGAAATTCTTCTAGACTCATTTTTTCAGTGGATTGTAGTAGATTATTTTCTAGAATCTCTCAGTCATTCTTCCTTCAACGACAGCTAAATTTCCAACACCCGACTTCGAGAAACAGCCCCACAGCATAACATTCCCTCCACCGTGTTTAACTGTGCACTGAAGAAACCGGTCCTGTAAGCCTTCTGATTTGCGACGCCACACTCTTTGTTGCTTCTTTGGGTTCAGAATCTCAAATTTAGTTTCGTCGCTCCAAACGACTTTGTCCCAGAAGTTAGTTGGTTTGTTGATAAATTCTCTAGCAAATGAGAATCGCCGAGCTTTATTTTTGTTACTGATAAATGGTTTCTTCCAACACTTTTTGTTTACCAAATTAGCTTCCTTTAGTCGTCGCCTAATTGTTCTGGGTGATATCGTTAAATTAAGTGCATCTCTAATCTCATGTGCTGTTACTGTAGGATTTTTCCTAGCTTCTCTCACAATACGTGCATCCTCTCGGACGGATGTTTTTTTGGATTTTGCTCTGCGAGGCAAATCTGCGAAGGTTCTGTGTTGTCGATATTTATCGCAAATTTTTTTAGCCCCTGGCTTTGTAATTTTACATTTTTTTGATATCTCCCCGTAGCTTAATCCGCTTTCACGATCCGTTACTATCATTTCTCTAATTTGAACGCCCCTACGCTGATAATTTAACATCTAATAAACAAAAATGAAATGAAAACAAATGTTCTTTAAATGTGCTTTCCTTACCTTTGTTGAAAAAAATTCACCTACAAATATTCTGAATTCTAGATGCGTAAAGTGAGATCGTTAACTTGGAACTGGCAACGAAACAAAACAACTGCTTTACTATGGGTTTTTTTTTATTGAAAAAGCATCTTCTGTCGATGAAATATTTATGCTCGCATAGAAAGGGGAATACCCCAAGTTCTTATCGCTACATTGAGTTTTCCATCACAGTTGGAAAGTTTTAACATTTTTTACCAACTGTGATAATTTTATAGAATTTATGCATCATTAACTTGGAAATGACCGGTACTGTATCTCCTATATTTAAATAGCCTTACCTGTTCCAATCAGTTTCCGTTTGTCCTTATGTCGCTAGAATGTATTTGCATTTCGGATTGTTTGGAGGAAATAGATATGTATATCTAAATTTAGGCGATTGAGGACAAAATTACAAATATTTCGAAATCTGTTAGAAATAGACATATGCTACTCTCAAACATGATAAAGGAAATAAATAAATAAAAAATTAATGCTTAGAAAGTGTTTTTAAATATTTAAAGTAGTTCTCTTTCGTAAAATTTGAATCACTCGGGTTGATAGAGTCAAAGGCTTTTTTATATAGTGTAGATGCATGATCTATGCAGTAGTGCTTAGGTCTAAATCCAGCGTCATTGTTTCGTAACCTTTTATCTGTCCTACCCTTTATCCGATCCTATATTATACGATCCATGATTTTGCTAATGTTGCTCAGAGTTGTTATTGTTCTCCAATTTTCACAGTGTGATCTATCTCCTTTTTTCAGAAGGATTATTACTCTGGCAAACAACACAGAGTATCGGCTCACTCCTCACCACACAAAATATTAATTAATTCAGAACAGCTATTTCAAAGGCTCGTTGGTCCTTCATTCTCAACCGACGCTACCAACTGATTAAATTTAGAGGACCCTCTGGCTTAAATTCTGACTGATAACATGAATATGACGAAATTCACTAACGATTTACTTAATAATGTTCGGACAAAGATTTAATTTATGAAATGATGTTTGAAATACCTCTAAATTTACCCTGTTGTGTGTTTTAGATGACTTTTACATTAATTTTGACGAATTACAAATGGAGAAATTGTCCAGAAGATGGAATTTTATCTACGTTACCCTATGATCCTCGTTATCCGGACTCAAATTAAATTCATAGTACCCCCGCTCCAAAGCCAGTTGGCGTGGGTGGAAATGGTGACTTGGAAAATTACATTTTTACCCGCAAGAGGGACATTTCATTACAAACGGGTGGCTAACCTGAATACCCTAATCGTTCTAGATCGACAGCCGATGTTGTTGTTGTAAATATTGAACGTTACAGTACATATATCTCTAAATGTGTAGGTATGTATCTGTATATATCTATTTATGGATTATTACTCTTCCTGTTTTCCATGCATCTGCTATTTTTTTTCTTCCCATAGTTTCCATATTAAGCATGTGATGATCCCTGTGTTCATTTCTGAGGATGCTTTTATTAATTCATTTTGTAAGCCATCTATTCCTGTCGCTTTGTTATTCTTAAACTTTTTAAATGCATTTTGTACTTCTTCATAGCTGGGTTCAACTGTAGCCTTTTATATTTCTTCTTTTTCTATGTTTTCTCCTATTTCCCTCCCTTTGGTGTTTTGATTTTCACCTTTTTAAGAATCTGTTTGTTATTGGTTAGTACTTTGCCTTTTTTGTTTTTTATGCGTTTTGCATGAATTGTTTTCTCTCCTGTAATCTTTTTTATTGTTTTGTACAAGGTTCTCATGTAATTTCTTCTGTATATTTCTTTTTATACCTTCTGACACCTTTCTTGATTTGTTTATCTATTTGCTTATATTGCTCCCCTAGTTTTACTTTTTCTTTCTTCCGTGATTCATTTAAAAATTTTAGTTTTGTGATTTCCAAGTTTCTTTGGACAACCAATCTTTGATAATTGTTTGTTTCATTCTTATTGTTTTTATTGCGGTTTCCTTGATCATTGTTTCGTATATCTTCCATAAATTATCTGCGTTGAATTGTTTCAGGTCGCCTAGAATTTCCCTTGGCACTGATAATTCTTATGTATATTTATTTTCTACTTCAATACATTCCGTTATCCACCGAACGTTGAAATATATATTTCTTCATTGTGATTTTAGACTACCCCAGTTTTACTATTATCATTACTCTAACTATTGTGTGATCTGATCCTATATCAACACCTCTCATTGCTCTTACATCTAGCAACCATTTATTAAACCTCCTGTCCATTGCGATATGATCTATTTGATTAAAATATTTGTTCCTTGAAGATGTGTACGTTGTTTTGTGTATACAGTTGTGCGGGAACAGACTTTCGCCTTATTATTGCATCAATATCTCTCATTATTGTCTTTATATACCTTTTGTGCTGCTTATTTATATCATCCTAAGTTTTTTTTTAGTTATTCATAGAATTCTTCGGTCTAATTAAACAACAATTTTTATAATTAAATACACCCGACTACCTAAATCTCGATTTTACAATATAGATATAAATTTTAGTTTGTAAGGCCTGAATTTATTTGTTTTCAAAATTGTTCTGGTCGTTCTATTGGATACTGCATTCAATTCAGCGATCTCTCGAAGAAGGAGTCGTGAATTTTCGACAACGGTTTGTATTTCCTAAGACTGACGCTGTTCAAGGTTAACCTAAGAATTATAACATAAGGAACGTTAAACTTATTCTCACCATAACCCAAAATAAATTTCAAACTAACCACGTAATACAAAAAGAATTAGGTTAGTAGTTATAACGAACTGTCAAACTTGAAAATAATTAATTTAATTGAAACAATCCGCGGCCATCTCATATTCTGTCAACTAATTGATTTGAACATGTAAACTAAATAGGCAGCTCATTTAAGCAACTGTAAAATAACACTTATAATCCTTTTGTAAAGGTAATTCATTTACATGGTGGAATTACAGCATTTAGAAGTCGTTTAAATAGATGTTTGTCTTAAAAAACATCTTGCAAATACTACTAAAAAATATTACTTTTCGGTAAATAAAAAGAAAACTTAAAAAAATAATCAACAATTTAAATTATCTTTTGCAATTATAACTCTTTAAAGTTTTCATATAAAAAAAAATTTAAGTTTTGGTACGTGAAATTTTGAAAACATTTAAAAAAATGGAGAATTCAAAATTTGCGGAAGTTAATGAAAAAAAACGTTTTCCTAGCCTTCAGATACTTTCCGAGAAATAGCATTGTTTAGATTTTGGCAATGTCTAAAAGCCAAATTTTTTCAAAAAACCAAAAATCACTTGGTATGTTTGATAGGGGCTAAATAGGTTTTCAGATAAGTAAAAATTAAGTAATTTTTTTTTTATCTAACAACAAAAATGTTTCCCATTTGATGGCTTTATGGCGGTCATCGCATAATTTCTGTTGTTGTAATATATTACTTTTATTATTTAGTTTTTATCTTAATGAACTCTTTTCTTTATTTTCTTCTTTTTCCCATTAATTCTACCAAATGCCTTTTTCATTAAATTAAACGTTAATTTTCTTTCTTTTGCTGGAGTGTTTTTCACTTATTTAATAATAGGTTTTTATTTTTTAAGATCCCCATGTCATCTATTTTTACTGGTTTTAGAAAAGCATGTCCTTGAATAAAGTAGTATATAGCAAGCAAATTTTACTGTAGGTTTATCATGCTTTTATAAAACGCCAACTAAATTGACAAACGATTAATCTTATAAGTATTTACGATTGATAAACATTATCTTAAATGTTATTATGATAGATTGTGTTGAACAATCCTTAAATAACAATCTTGAAATATTGTTCCGTATTCGGTAAGTATGATATAGGTATTCGTGTTATCCCCATCTTGATTTTATTATGGATTTTACGAAATTGAATTTTTAATCTAAACGAAAGTATGCACATTTAAGCTAAGAGATATGTACGTTTATTTTAAGACCTAAAAGCGCACCACATTTACCAAACGCATAAAACAACATTTTTTTAGTATTAAGGTCTGCATCGAATCCGTTCACCTCCACTTAATTACAAACTTTAATGCCCGAAGAGGAACGAACAAAACGAAACGTACGGAGGAGGAGAAGAAGGAGGGCGAACACACACATACACCTTACCGGTATATACGCGAGGAGCGCTGATATGAACGGACACAAGAAAAAAACATAGAAAAAGAACGACGCGAACATCTTCATTTCTCTGGGGGCCACCGAAATAATGCATAAATATATGCGGCAATGGGGGTCATATCTTCAGCATGTTATAGTTAACAGTTGACAAACGGAGTGATAATTATGAAATGAGTTGTCAGAGCGAGTAATCGCAGTATAATGCGGATGATAAGGTTTGCACCGGACACAGACCACACAGATTGGCTCCTGGGGGGGCACTTAAGCCATCTTCATGGGTTCGGGATATAAATTTGCCGTGGACATGCCCTGATCACGCAACCTGAATGGACCGATTGATTAAAAGTTCTAAATTTTGAGTCATGATTATATTTAGATTGAACTCCGAGAGAGTTTGTGAGCCCGTTCGTTCGTGGACCGGTCGATGGTACAGTCTCTTTCTCATCGTTCCGATACAATCGATTAATGCTGCGCTCCTACTTTATACGTCTTTATTTAACGCGCATACCCACACACATGTTGTTAATTCAGATGGCTTTTCCACTATTTTTCGTAGCGTAACTAATAAAATTTCAAATACTTGAATTGTCGTATATGTACACTATCGCTCAGAAGTATTTGGGCATCTCAAATTTCACTGCAAATCACTAAATATTTAAATGGAAATATTAAAATGTGTATTTGGTATTTGAGTATAGACAAATATACAACTTTAACAATTAAAATTATTTATTTGACCAAAATTTTGGACTTCTTTATGTGACCTCCTTTACTTTTAATGATTGCATCGTATAATCGGGGCATTCTTGCAATTAATTTTAATAATGTTTCCGGAGTTATTCGAGCCCATGCTGTCCGTAGTTTGTTCCACATATCATCTGCTGAAGTTGTCCCAGTTTGTCTTACTTCCCGATCGAGTTCTTCCCATAATAACTCGATGGGATTCAAGTCCGGGTTTTGGGGTGGCCATTTCATGATTGTTAGTGTCCCTTCCTTTTCCGACTCTTCCAAACATTGCTTGCATAATTTTGAAGTGTGTTGTGGGCCATTGTCTTTTTGGAATACAAAATTCTGACCCAATATTCTTATAGCAGGGGATATTGCAATTTCCTAAGATGCGTTTGTATTGCTCTTTTCGCATTATGCTTTTAATTTTTACGAGATCATCTGTGGATGTACCAGCAAACCAACCCCAAATCATTACCGAGCCATCGCCGTGTTTGATGGTAGAGACTGTGCTTTGTTCTAGTCCACGTTCACCCACAGATCTTCTTACAAACACCCGTCTTCGCGAATCCAAAATCTCGAATTTGAATTCGTCGGTCCACGATACCTTGCTCCAACCTTCTACTGTCCAATTTCGTTGTTCACGTGCCCATTGTAACCTCTTCTTCTTATTAATTTGGCAAAGAAAGGCTTTCGCATCGCAATTCGTCCATAAAGGCCGGCTTTTTGCAGACGGCGTTTAACCGTGGACACGCTAATTGGCTTAGAAGTACAGTATTGATTTCTGCGGCGATTTCTAGAGCTGATTTTCTTCAATTTAGCTTGCTGGACACCATGATTGCAATATCTTGAGTTTATGTCACCCTTGGTCTACCACTTCTTACCTTATTTAGAAAACTGCCACTTTCACTGTATTTTTTGATGTTATAACAGTGGTTGGATTTAAATGTGATTTCATAACAATTTGACGATTGCTTATGCCTAAGTTATGTCGTGCTAACAGAGCACGCGTTTCAACATTAATTTTGTTCCTTTTCGGCATGTTTTAAAATGTTAAACGAAGTTACAAACACTATTCATTTAGAGATGTTGTCGCTACTAACATGGAACGATAACTGGCCGTAATTTAAAAATATTACTTTAAATGGCATAGTAAAATTACCAACTGTTACATTTTTCCTGGAATTTCAAGAAATACGCTCTTTGTTGTCTCTACTACCTGCGCTTTTATGACGGTATTACCTCTCATGCAGATAAAAGAAGTAAACAGACCGATATTTTTTAATGAATTTAAGAGAATCTTACTGATTATTAGCATACTATTCAACAATGCTGGAATGTATTTCCTAAATTCATTCCTTATATAAAAAAATCTAAAACCCAAGGGTGCCCAAATGCTTATGAGCGGTAGTATACGTATATATCCATAGTTAAATACAAAAGTCTTATATATCGTAGAGTTTAGTAATTTTTGCAGAAATAATTTTCAGATATCACGCAATTAGGCACATATTATCTCCTCAATTCTCAGTGCAATAGTAACAATTTTATTACTAAAATAGCCTCTATGTGCATGCATCGTAAAAAACTCGTCTTGTAATTTTCGTGTAGTTTATGGATAAAATATGTTATGTCAAAGCAGAAGTTCAAAAACATGGTTTTTGCTAATTCATTTTAATATGGTCTCAAAAGCGCGAATTATTTACAAGAAATGGTCTGCTTAACCGGTACAATTCTCACTACTGGAGTAATTCGTATCCCAACGTATTTAGAACACAAAACTTCCAGGAGAGCTGGCAATTCCACGTTTCATCAGTGCTGGGTTGTTTCCTAATAGTCATGACTAACTTGGATATCTTCTCATTGATAGATAACTTTTTTTTAAAGAAAAGTGTGTTAGAATACGCATTTTCCTAAATATCTTTTTTTGCAAGAGAAATTTGATAAGAAAGGAAAAAATAGATGGTTGTATTTAATAAAATTAAGTTTTGACACTTTTTCCATCTGATAGTTTAATCGCTATTATCGGACACGCTATATAATGTTTCCGAAAAATTTATACGGTTTATAATCCTACCCTATACAGTTCTGCAAAATTCCAATTTTCCAAGTTATACACACAGATATAAAAGTTCACATGCACCCGTCTATCTGTCAATAATTTTCAAGAAATGCAAATATTGCAAATATGGTTAGAAATGGCAACGTAGTTGTGTTAGCAAATAAACGCTTGAATTAGGAATTAAAAAATGTAATAATATGTAGGCTGTTCCACTTAAAAACAGCAATGTTGACAACTACTTCCGATATAATCGAATGTGTCAGATTATTAAAAATATTTTAGTTCAATAGTACATGTCGGCATTAGTGTACTGCTAAGTTGTCAGAATTTTCCAATGTATACTCTTTCATATACCGAACGATGCAGTTTCTCGTGAGACACTTGTAGTGTAGAATAATGTAGAGCAGCGGTCGCCAACATTTTGCAATTCACGGACCAGTAATTCAAACCTTGAAATCTCGCGACCCACTGAATACAACTCTCCCCCTATACATACAGTGTGTCCCCGGATTAACGCATGGATAGGTAGCCGATGTCCTTGCTAGAACGGGAGCTGAGCAGACTCCGCAGGTCTATCTCATCTCAGGGCATTTTCGTTGCTCAACCGAAACTCTGTCAGAAAGCCTGTAGAACAAAAAGTCTGTCAGGGTTCTAACTGCTATCCATATCCGATATGCTTGATTAAGGCAGTAAACAGTGGCGCTTATATTTTACCACTGCCCTGTAGTCTGCAGAATCGGATTTCCTCCGTTTGATGGGGATTTCCAAAAGACCTCGTTGAGTGAATTCGCCAGAGAGATAGGTCTTCTCGACTAACTTTGGAATTACATAATTGAAGGTATAATCTTTTGGCCTGAACAAAGGTGAAGATATGGTATTTGAATCATCATTTTCCCTTTTGCTCGAGATATTCCCTTTATCCAGGTTGAAAGAACAATGGATAAATATCCTTTCGCATACGCAGAGCATTTTTCCCGACGTACGGGGATGCACTCGTAGTTGGTTGCGGCAGTTGCAACATGATGATATTAGAACCGCAATGGACTATTTTCAAATGATTGGAACAGTGCATTTGTATTCTAAATCGAAAATACGCGTTTGATCTACGTGTAGACATTAAAATTCTTTTTCTCATGGACCACCTATGGTCCGTGGCTCACCAGTTGGCGACCGCTGGTGTAGAAGCACAAGCACTTCTTAGTGCAAGTAGTGTAAGATGTAAGTAAATTTTAGAACAATTTTAGTGTAAGAAAAATTCACTTTGTAATGTTAAGTGACGGCACAGTACATACTGGAACACGATAAAGTTGCTAATTTTACAACACTTACAATTTAGTACACTATGTTTGAATGGAAACGTTTTCAAGTAAAAAATATTCGGAGGCAAGTGCTGCACAACATAAAATTAAACTCAAACATACAGGATGTTCAGTTTCCGTTGTGCACGATATAAATATAACAGCCTGTACATTATTATGTTTTTGAATGCCTCTGAATAATTCATGTCAACTTTCATCAACATTTCTTATTTCTGTCTATGTTAGATTTCAAGATATATATGTATACCGTAAGAGAGAGCGTACTATGATCACCCGGTTTTACACGAACTCGGCGCATCTAAACGTGTGCTGTATTAAATGTCAATGTGAAATGTCATTTACTTGAAAAAGTTGCGTAAACGCAAATTCATTTGGGCACCTTGGTCATGTTATAAACGGCGTATTCGTTCACGTACACGTGGAGGCCACGACTTCGCTCTCGCATTTCCGAAAACACCTTGCTCACGTTATAAATTGCGTATTCGTTTACGTACACGTGTAAAACACGACTTCGCTTGCCCATTTCCGAAAAATGCCCATTATACTGGCTGATCATAGGACGATCGCTCTTACGGTATATTGTTATGTTCAATATTTACATCGGAAATCAGCTATCAGTCTTAGACGTTTCGGGTGTTCAGTATAGCCACCCGATAGTAGCGAAAAGCTATTCTTCGAAAGCCACAATTCCCCCCCCCCTCCAGGCCGACTGTCCTTGGAGTGTGGACGTAAAATAAATAATATAAGTCCAGATAACGACGATCTTAGTGGAACAAAGACAAAATCACTCTTTTTTTTATTCTCCTAACTTCGCAAATCTTCAAAATTAATATAAAATTCTCCTACAACAAACAACAAGGTAAATTTAAAGGTATTTATAGCAGGGTGTCGTAAATTAAATATCTGTCGTAAAGTTACTAAGTAAATCCTCAGTTAATTTGTCATATTTATGTTGTCAGTTGTATTTTAGAGCATAGAGTCGTTTAGTTTGAGTCATCTAATAGCGTTGCCACATTCATTCTCTCATGCTACTTCTAAAAATAACTTTATTTATCAAAAATTCCTCGTTAGATTATATTTGGGTAGATATCAAAATTTGCTGTGGAAAGAAACAGTCGCCATCGCGATTAAAATAAAGCAGAATAGGAACGCCAATAAATTAATCAGTTCTGGTTAGACTTTCTTCGAGTTAACTAGTATTTTGACTGTGGTCCCAATTTAAAGTGTTCGATAAAGAAATTAGAAAGTAAATTCAAGGTAGAAGAAAAGGTTGGAGATTAGAAGGGCAGATTTTCAGTAAATGTCATAAGGAACATAGTGTTTATATGGCATCTTCTTAAAATCAAGGTTAGTTTCTTTTTTTCAATTTTAACATTCGTTAGCTTCAATTTATTGACATTAAAATTCATCAATAATTGCCGAAAGAGTGTCAAAGAATACCCCCGAATCCGACAAATGAGTTAAAAATTTAATCAACCTACAAAATTCCAATTTCTCCAATTTTCCTTGAGGTAAAACATTTCTAAATATATAATCAATAATTCTTTTAACGATTGGTGTAGAGTTGAGTTTTCAAGATAATTAACATAATTGGCGAATTTTTCGAAATGTCGCTGTTTTTTTAACGGTCCATATCTTAAACGCCTTACACATTAGAAGGGTGATTCAAGTTTTGCTCGAATGAGTATTTCTTGAAATTTTCGGCAATACATCCAAAATATTTTCATATTAACCAACGTCTACAAGATGGCCACTGAAATCGTAGCCATGTTTGATTCATATTATTTCAATTCTCTTAAATGGAACACCTATTTTCAAAGATTCTAAAAGAGAAATCGTTCTAGAATTTTTTATAAACATTCTCCTGTACCCAAAATTTGTCGTATAATAAATTAGATATGAAGCCATGCAGATAAGTTTCTTGCTAAAATGTATAGAGTGCTGTGGCGAAATTGTATTTTTGTTTTTCTAAAGATATCCAGTAAAAGCAATCTGTAATATTTTATTTTATGCATGCAATTTAAACATTGATTCGAAATGAGCACCATTTTCCTTCTTGGAAACTGTAATAATAATAATAATTTGTAAGTAATAACAATTGTGATAAATTTCTTTTATTAGCCTAACTACCTAGCTGCCACCACGAGCCACATACCTGCTTAATCAATTATTAGTTACTTTGAAAGTCTTTTCATTATAATTCTATTTAGCTAAATTGCAAAGGTATAGGGAAATATTTGTAGAAAAAACTTTAGAACGGTTTCTCTATTAGATTCTGGAAAAATATATAGCCTGGCATGAATCAAACATGACAATGATTTCGTTGGCCATCTTATAGTCGCTAGTTGATGTAAAAGTCTTTCGATGAATTGCCGAAACTCCAAGTAGTACTTAATCGAATAAAATTTGAATCACCCAATCAGCCGTTAAACAGCAGAATTTTTCAAAAACCCCAAATTATTTCAAAAATTAAAATAGGTAGGTGTAGGGAATATTGAAGAAAGTGGGGCATGTTCCATTAAAAAAACTAGTACCGTCTGCTGCGGAAACTGAGGGTACTGAAACCATGTATATTTGAATATAATTTCATGTTGTGCAGAACTTGTCTCCGAATAGTTTATATTTAAAATTTTTTTTCTAAACTGTATAATGTATGTATATCTACATTTAACATCAACTTTGACGCGTGCTCAATTAATTCTGTTTTGTAACTATGAGGGATGATCGTAAAATAAGGTTCCCAAAGACCTACAGCAGCAATAAGACGTGTTAGGCGAAATCCGACAACATTGGCGTGTGCAGCAGCTCTCCCACTCTATATGCGTACCACTCCCGTCTTGCTGCGCCGCTCAGTGTTGGCTAAGCAGCCGTCCGAGATGGAACTTCCGATCGCCGCTACCGCCACGTGCGAAATTCGCGCTGTGATACATTTTTTAAACGCGGAAGGGGTTTCACCTATAGACATTTATCGTCAATTAACCGAAGTTTATGGAGAAAAGTGTATAACTGTTCAACACGTCCGCAAATGGTGTAGAGAATTCACTGGAGGTCGGACGGAAATTCACGATGAAGAGCGGAGCGGAAAACCATCAGTTTCAGAGGAAATCGTTGAAAAGGTCGAGAGCATACTGCTTGAAGATCGGAGGATCACCACTCGTCAACTAGCTCTTCGGATTCCTGAGATTTTCAACACCACAATTGAAAAGATTCTTGAAAGGACTGGCGGCAGAATTTTACGACATGGGGATACAGAAGTTGGAGCACCGTCTGCAAAAATGCTTGGATAGAAATGGCGATTATGTCGAAAAATAGCTTAAGTTTGTACCTTTAAAACGATGTGTAATGTTAAGGAAATAAAGAATGCTGTCTTTTTTTTTAAATATGGGAACCTTATTTTACGATCATCCCTCGTAATATCCTTCCATGGTACATATCTTTAAGAATATTTATCTATACTGTATTAAGTTTGTTCATAGAAACATCACACACCAGTCAGAGCGTATCCGATTGTTGAAGAAAATCATAAACCGTTTGAAAACAACCGTCGGTTGGTTCTGATGGGTTTATGTTTTTTTTCTGTAGGTAGATTAACCTATTCAACTTACAATACTAATACCACCAGTATTGGTATTGTAATGCTGTTTTATTATTTTTAAATTCAACATTGCAGCTGGGTTCTAATTAGCTACTATTGCTCTTTTGCTGTCTTTTTAGTAATTTTAAAGGGATGTAGACCTTTTGCATTTCGCAAAATGCTAATATACAACAAGTATATTAGCATTTTGTATAGGAAATCGTTGAAAAGTTCAAGAGCGCACTGCTTGAAGGTCGGAGGGTCACCATTCGTCAACTCGCTCTTCAGATTCCTGAGATTTCTAACACCACAATTGAAAAGATTTTGACTGGCGGCAGAATTCTACGACATAGGGATGCAAAAGTTGGAGCACCGTCTGCAAAAATGCTTGGGTAGAAATGGCGATTATGTCGAAAAATAGCATAAGTTTTTACCTTTAAAACGATGTGCAATGTTAAAGAAATAAAGAAGGCCGTCTATTTTTAAAAATCCCTCATCGTCCCTCGTACTAAGAGCATTCCTATAATTTCTTCCTTAAAGGCAAGCTCAGTAGGTATACCATTGTTAGACAATATTGGTTGGTAGATTCTGCATGACAAATTTTTGATATTTATAAATAAAACCGTAGACCTATTTTCCTTACTACCATAGCGCATTTAATACACTCTATTATACCTTCCCAAAGAATCTAGCATTTTTTAAATTACATAGATAAGTAGCGCATAAGGATTATAATTTATGACGATGATTTAGCATGGTATTTTACTGTCACCAAAGATGTAACGTCCCAAAATATTAGTACGCTAGGATAGTGTCGTTTGATACTAGTAAAAGTTCTTGGGTTTAGAGAGTGAATTCATTTCTATATTAAACGGGTACTTTAAAACTGTGGCACTGGGACACTGAAACAGTTCACTAAAACCCTTACCACAACACTTAATTCGTACTGGACGTACGTTTCGATAGCCAAGCTATCATCATCAGCAGCAAGACTGAACTTGCTGCTTGACAGTCTTGCTGCTGATGATGATAGCTTGGCTATCGAAACGTGCGTCCAGAACGAATTAAGTGTTGTGCTAAGGATTTTAGTGAACTGTTTCATTTCTATATTAACGACGGAAATAACACAATGGAGGTGGTGAGCTCTGTAAAATATTCTGGGTAATATATTGTATAATATCATCATTGAACTATTAGAGAACTCAAACTTGCTACTATTATTAATTTAATTTGTTTTTGCAATATAATGGGTCTTTGAATTATTATCAATATAAAAGAGGTAGAAGGGTAAAAGACATGGATTACTTAGCAACTGGATTATTATTACTCGAATTATTATCAATTATTGCATCATTTTATTATATTATTTATTATTATATATAATTATAATACCAATTACTATTGCCCTAAGTCAGAAAGGTGTTATTAAATGACCACAGTGACATCAGCCAAAAAAAAAATTCAACAGATTTAATAAACATTCATCATTATAATAAGCGCTTAATTACAACTTGTGCTCCACATTAGACGTTAATTACAAACCTTACCAGTATATAATTAGACTTCTTTAATTGCTAACACTTTATGCTGCTTCGCCAGCATCTTAAAAAGTAATGTAAAATATCGATTTCCAAGGAACGCTTCTTCCAGGAAACGAGATGAAAAATCGAATGGAATAATTGCGGACCCGTTCTCATTCATTGCACTTTCGTGTACAGACTTATTCAATAAACGCCGGGATACAGTCAAACGTATTTATGCCAATTCATTTTACATAGCAATAATATTAATTTGTACGATGCGAAATGACATCATTAGGACCCCCATCAAGGGCAATTAAAGGAAAAGAATGTATGGCATGTTGCGTATGTGTGAGTATATGTATGTGCACGGTACGTGTGTATATCTCCGTGTGGCTAGCTAGTAAAATAAGTTATTAAAGAACAAGCCACTTGATTGCGTGCTGGAGACAATTTCGATCCAACGGTCACGATATCTTCTTCAGTATTAATATCTAGGCATTATTTATCCATCGTAAGCGATACATGGACGAAAAAGGGACCACGCACATAAAAGAAAAGAGAAGAATGTAGATACCACAGAGGAGAATATACGAGGACACGTCGATAACTTTTTTAATATGACACACCGTTAAGGCTTCATCTCTATTGGCGACTTTAATATAGATCTAGCCAAGAAAGAAGCACTTACGGAATCTTTTCTTGATATATTACGGTCCTATAATCTACATCCATCAATAATCACGAGAGTTACCGATCGATCACAGACTCTGATAGATAATATTTTTACAAGTTATTCAAGTGATGTTATTATTTCTGCATTGTCTGATCATTATGCAGAAAGGATTTCCTTTGAGATTCAGAACGCAACAATAAGTGAAGCTAGAAAAATCCAGATAAAAAAATTTCCAGATCACAAACTACAAACAATTAAACATGAGTTTGAAACAGTGAATTGGACATCGGTTATGGGTAATTCCGAAGTAAACGAGTGCTATAACAATTTTATGGAAATACTCACTACAATAGTTGACAAGCACATAAATAAAAAAATTGTTGCGATCTCAAATAAGCCGGAGAAAAAGTGGTTAACTGATAGAATCAAAAATATGTGTGCCATCAAAAGGCAATTATACGAAGAACTACAAAAGAATAAAATAGATAGAAATACATACAATATCTTTTGTGAACACTTGAAGCAGGAAATCGAGCAGTCACGCAGGTCTTCATACATGGAACACATAAATAACTCTACTAATAAGTGTAAGGCAACGTGGGATGTTGTTAAACAGATTCGAGGATCTGCAAGGGAACAGCCGTTCGACTTGCGAGATCTCGGCGCTAATGACAGCAACAGCAGGCAGATCCTAAACAGTATTAATAACAACTTTATAGATCTAGGCGAATACAGTAAACAAGACGACGAAATAGTTAAATACATACCCAAGTCTTTAGCGTTGTATTTGACGGACCACCATGAGGTGACGAGCGTTATTGGTAGCCTCAATAATACTAAGGTGACAGGCGAAGATGGAGTCCCAGTTTCCTTACTCAAGAGTTGTGCCGAGCATCTTGCACCTCCTCTGGCTCACATCATAAATACAGCATTCCAAACTGGTAAGTTTCCTGAAAGGTTAAAATACTCTGTTGTTAGACCTATTCACAAGAAGGGAGATAGGGATGACATTGGAAATTATAGACCTATTGCACTGGTGTCTAACATCTCCAAAGTTATAGAAAAAGTTTTATATGACAGAATGACTAAATTTATGATCAAACACGACCTCCTGCATCCAAATCAAAACGGATTCATAAAGAAACGATCTACCATGAGAGCGGCTTTTCAACTGCTGGAGGAACTATTGATTGGAGTGGCCAACAAGGAAATTACCACCTGCGCGTTTATGGATTTATCGAAAGCGTTTGACTGCGTGCATCATCAAGTTCTTTTACACAAATTGGAAGTAATGGGTGTCAGAAGTGTGTCTTTGGAATTGTTTCAGTCCTACTTAACAAATCGGAAACAAGCGGTAGTAACTTACGATACATCTGGTACAGAAATATCATATTCTTGGAAAGCTATCCGGTTTGGTGTACCCCAAGGTTCTATTCTTGGACCACTCTTGTTTTTGCTGTATATCAACGACTTACCGAAAGTCATTGACGGCTTGGCAATTCTTCATGCTGATGATACTTCATGCATCCTTCGAGAGAAAACATGTGAAAAAATAAAAAGGTCTCTAGAACAAAATCTTAGTTGCATACAGAAATGGTGCGAAAGTAACAACTTGATGCTAAACGCAAGTAAAACAAATATTCTACCTTTTAAAACAGCGCCAGAAGAACTAGTAATCCAGTGTGGTGGAGAATTAGTTTCTTGTGTGGACCATGCTCGCTTTCTTGGTGTAGTGCTTGACAACGCTCTATCTTGGAGGGACCATATTCGGGATCTCGCTGCAAAGTTGGGTAGTTTCTGCTACAGTCTGCGAGTGATTTCGCGAAGTGTAAGTGTCGATACCGCATTAAATGTTTATCACGCATGTGTCGAATCCCGGCTACAATACGGAATAATGTTCTGGGGAAATGCAGCAGATTTCAACAGGATTTTCGTATTACAAAAAGCTTGCATAAGAGCCGTCGTCTTCCAACTAAAACCTAGGGACTCATGCAAATCGGTATTCAGAGAAAACAACAAACTTACCTTATCGTCAATGTATGTATTAACATCATCAAGCAGCACTATAATGACATTTTTAAGAAATATGAAATAGACCACGAACGCAGCACTAGGTGCAAAGTTAATAATCAATTACTGCCGCCTCAAACACATTTGACTAAGGTTCAGAAACAAGCTGTATGGCAATGCATTAAGATATACAATCACTTACCGCAGGAACTAAAGCAAATGCCATCAGTACAGTTTAAAACAACTTTAAAAAAATACCTTTCTAGTCACACATTTTACACTATCAAAGATTTTTTTAACGCACCGTGTATAGTATAATTTTCTTTTATTTATATATATATACATGTATGTGTTTGTTTGTACTATTTGTTTCATGTTTATTGTTTATTTTTTATATTTACAATTTTTTGACGTATTCTATGCTATTGCATTATGGAATAAACGGATTTATTATTATTATTATTATTATTATTGATAGCATCCTTTGTGAAGAACAAACCATCAAAGCAGGCACTACTATTGTTTTGAGTGATTTCTATATACTGTAATGGAGTATTGGGTGAAGTAGGTACACCCACAGTGTTATTTTACATAACTATAATTTAACTTTTCAATTTGTATTAAATTTCGACATTATATTTATAGAATCTAAATAACCCAGTATTGTGTGTGAATTCCGTTACTTTAATGATGTATATTAATTTTTTATTCTTAAAATATAATAATAATAATAGTAATAATAATAGTAATAATAATAATAATAATTGTCATAATAATAATAAGAAAAATATATTTTAATCCTTTTAATCCGAGGATCAGGATACGTCGATTTTTTTGTATCAAATAAAATACTAGACCTAGACAATACACGTTAGCTATTAGCTACAACACATTAAAACCTCATTTAAGGTATAAAAGCAGTTGCCGATGCGAAAGCTCTTCAACTTTTGCTTAAATGTTAATTTGTTAGCGCCTTTTATATCACTCGGGAATGTGTTGTGGATAACGATACAACTCTACATGGGCAACTTTTCGAAATGTGCACTTTTATGTGGAAGCGTTCTAAGGTCGTGTCTGTGTGGTGGACAGTATCCTTGTTGAACCAGTTCAGATTTTCTCTTGTGAAACATCGCGCACTTATAACAATAATGGTTGCCAAAATTAAAATGCATTCTGTCTTAAAAGTTAATCGACATGATTGGCTTTCTTTACTCTGTAAACACGCGGTTCATTTCTTTCGTTTTGCTCTACACTAGAACCCAATAAGCCAGATGGGGATACGCTAGTTTATAATATGTCTAGAGAAGTTAAAATCAATTTACAGCAAATAATCAAAGTCAAAACTTACTTTCAAGAATTCACCTTCACAATTTTCAGCTCAACCTTAATAACAATTTTTTCCAAAAAAACACAAAAAACCATTCTACACATCATCTATATTGGAATCAAGTTATCAAAATTCACGTTATTTGTATCAAGACATACAATCGTCAAAAGGTTAAATATTTAAACCTCTAAGTCCTTGGATTGGTATTCCTATGGAGACGGATAAATAAACAGACAGGAAGAATATTTTTTACAGAAAGATAAGTATTAAAAGTATATAAGCTACAAAACAACATTAAAACAACTTGAAAACATTTTCAAAATAAAGAAATCATAAAAATGAACCAAAGTACATTCAAAGACGGATCGAAGAGGATATTATATACACAAAGAGGGACCTAAGACGATATTAGACAACGCAAGAGATACTGACCACAAGATTTTAACTGTGAGTAAATTTGTAATAATTTGTAGTTAAATTCTTGAAAATAAAAAGGACTTTTAATTTTGTTAAATCCGTACTTTTATTTCAGTTTGAATCATCTCAATACATATGTATGTTACGCTAACAAGAATACATCCATAACCAGGGAACGGTAAAATTGTATGGAATGATGTCAGTCGCAACAGAGCCGTGTGCAGAGTATGTGATTTAGGCGGTAATCATTGCAAGATCGAGGAATCAGTGAATGGGATGCAGTCGTAGTACTCGCATCGAGCTTTCTCCTCAAATGATTCTACAGATATTTACTATATCTATTCTTTATTTCGTTATTAGTTTTTTAAGGTATTTGTTTTCCAAATTAAATACTTAACAGCGACGATACTTTATATCGAAAGACGAAATATAAAATTGAGACGCGTTCAATACATTAAACGACACACTCAATAAATTCCGGGTGATATTAGAAATAAACAGATTAAGTTGGTGTAGTGTTCAGTAGAAATTCCGATTTAAATACAATAAACCAATTGTCTGCACGAGAAATACAAAATTCAAATACAGCGGTACGGAATTAATTTCGTAATCCGAAATTTAGTAACTGGAATCAGATGTTCTTATAAAGAAATAAAAGAAATAGAGATAATCCGTTCCCATAACCAAAAAATAATCAGAAATTCATTTTATGTATTTAAATACAATTGAACATATAGAAAATAAAGTAAGGTAGAAACATCAATAAAAACTCTTTAAGTTTGAAATTAAAAAGTAATAACTTCACTTACATACGCTATTTTTAATAAGGACCCTTTCTGGCGTACGGAAGACAGTGAGTGTGATGTGGCTTTTTCATATATATTACAAAATTAGCGACGCGACAGATAAGAAATTGTTTGACCGTAGAACTTTCGGCTTTGTCCTTTGAAAAAGATTTTACACAAAGATAGGATAGGATAAGGATTTTCGTCGGATAAAGTAAGAATGATATTAACTATGAATTCAAGTCAGCTGCGAGGGGGTGGAATAATGGGAAATTAACCACACAAACCATCGCATTACATTGTATGTAATTATCGCCTTCTAGCATGTACACGAGTCGCGCGAAAATTCTGCCGAATCTGTAAAAGTTCTAAGCTGCGTTTCGTATCAGGGAGTACCTTTCGGTTTTCGAAACAAAAATTCATCCAAACTTTCTTCCCGAAAATTCCGTAATAAGACACTATCGAGGTACCACTGCAAATGTATAAAATATCTCTCTTATATTCCATTTTACTTTTGCTCCGCTTACCAGTTGTGAAGTTGAAAGAACGTTTTCGATGCTGGAAAACGTACTAACTTAAAAAAGAAAATGTTTTACTGTAGAAAATATAGGAAAGTCTCTTGTGGTAGTCGCTAATTCATTTCTCTTATTTTCCACTTGACTTTTTTCAATTTATAATTAATATATGAATTTCGTTTAAATACCTTTATAAAAACTTAGCGCCTGAAATATGCAACATACACTTAATGCGTCTCTGTATCATGTTTACGATACGCGGCTCCGACTCATACCCCTTACGATTTGGCCGTTCACTACCCATAACACAAATGAAGGAAATGGACACTGTGTCTAAAGTTATCTATCTACCCCCACTATTGCTAACATTATGATTACTGGAACTACAAAGCTATGTTTCCGAATTGTCGAAAACAAAAAAATTGCGGAACGTTCCGTTTTCACACTTATAAACATATTATTCTGCACATGTTTTTTCCTTTTTTAAAGGAAAATTTATTTAACTGTGAACGAAAAATACTTAATATGCAAGTAATGAGATCTGAATGTAAATATGCCAACGAAGCTCCAGCAGGATTTAAACGTGGCACTAACAAATTTCCACTAGACACATGATCTTTATATTGATAAACTAAGTTTACTTTGCCCAACAAGTGTTTAAAAACAAATGTCTTCCTACTTGATACATTTCTGATCATATATCACGAATGGATTCACGGAATTCGACCGTATTTTGAGCAAGATGGAGCACTCTCTTATTAAAATTTTGAAATATTTAAAACAAAATCTTTATCAGATAAATATTGGACATACATATATACCCCAAATGTTGAATGCTCGTTGACGAAACACTTTTATTATTTATTCCTTTTATTCGACCATGTAATAGCTCTAAAATTATATAATAGTTAACTCGATTGTCCAAACGTAATATTTACATACAAATTTCTGCAAAATTTGAGGAAAGATATAAAATAATTTTTGAATTTATCATGCACAACTTTACAGCCATATACTTAAGCCATGGAACACTTTATACACACCATGCACTCACTAAAAGCCTTCTGAAGCTATGACAAGCTTCATAGCTTACATACCCTCTTGGGCTTCGTGGCACGACATGGGGAATTCCCTTAAGAGAGTGTATTAGCTGTAAGAAGAAGGCCAACAGTGCCAAGAAGGCCCAACAGGCATTTGTATGTTGATCGGAGCAACCGTTTATCATCATCAGCAGTTGAATCTAATTAGATCCAGAAAAGCTTAGATATTTTTTTGGTCAATCAAATCTTTAAAGAAAGTTTCTGATGCACCCTCGTATAAAACTCTATCCGCATTTACCGCTGGAAAAAACCTACACACTTTACAAAACAAGTTGTAAATAACTATTTAATTAACAACAAAGTAAGTATTTGTCGTTGTAATTAATGCCTCTGGACCGCTTTAAACACACGTATACGTGTATACGTGTATTTTACACGGCATCTTACACATACACACACATCGATGGTATGCAAAGTAACCTCGTGAGCCAGTGTGAAGAGGAGAGAAGAGATATATATGGGTATGCACCTACCATATGCATGCATGTGGTGTAGTACCTATAGGTACGATCGAGGGGATTGTGAAAGCGAGTGGAATAAATCCGTTGGAAAATATGCATTAAGTATCGATCGACATTGCCCAATAACAACACGATAACGTTTCGAGAATGAAGATTAAAGAGTTGTTTCGACGCTAATCGAAATAAATTCTCGGATGGAACGAGATCATTGCGAATACGTTTTTGCATTGCATGCTAAAAATAGAACCTATAAATTCTATCGGAAAAATCTAAGTTAGGCCTATCGAAAGAGAAATGTTGACATGAAGGCAGCGCGAAGGAGAAATTGTAATTGATAATGTTGTTTTGGTATTATACGCATGCGAGTTAGACGAAATATATTGGTCTAGTTTCTAAACGATGTCGCTAGGTTTCTTAACGTAATATTATGACCCTAATTATCATTAAGCAATAATCACGACTGCTTTAGAAATGCTAGCCAATAGTTGTTTAGTTTTCAGCTTTCTCATACCTCGCCTGAAATATGGCTATTACTCAAAACTTTACAACATTACATTTGTCCCTTTGTAAAACATCTATTTTACTGTATAATCAATAATAATATCAAAGAGTGTGAGGTTGTATGGCAAACAGTCGGGTTTCGATGCACTCCACACGATACAAAATATTTAATAGATTCGGAACATGTGTTTCAGAAATTCGGGAATTTCCATGATCAGGACGTAATTAGAATTTCCCGAATTTCTGAAACATATGTTCCGAATTCATTAAATATTTCGTGTGGTGCGGAGTGTGCCAATACCTCTCGCGTTTGCTTTACTGAGTACTGTTGGGTGGGGCATTCTATTCGATCGTAAATATTTCCTTAAATGAGTGTTACCTAAGTTGCAAGATACTCTCAAAACATTAAAAACTGTAACATTTTTCTAAAAACTGTGGGGTTACTTTGAACGACCGTAGAGTAAGTGAAAACTTAAGTCTTTCTCACAAGAACCGAACAGTATCTTTCAGAAGCGAAAATTCCGAAAATGGACAACAACGTATTAGATTTTTTTTTTGCTAATTGATTAAGTAGTAGTGGCAGTTCCGTTGGATTATAGTTAAGGCAATTAATCTTATCACTTGCCTTAACTATTAGCAAAATCTTTTATGATGTCTCCAATAGACTAAAAGCAGCACTTGTTAAAGAAAGATCTGAAATGTTCCAGAGAAACTGATGGAATTCGAAATTGTTTTACATGTCTATTCTTCATTAGTAATAATAATAATGATGATAATAATGTTGATAATAATGATGATAATAATGATAATAATAATAATAACAATAATAATAATAGTAATAATAATAATAATAATATTTAATTTTTTACAGGAGGAACATGTGCAGAAAATGTTATAATAATAAATATTCTATATTTACTTTGGGAATATCAGCTGTCAACCTAGAACGTATAGGGTGTTCAGGATAGCCACCCGATAGTAATGAAAAGTTCCTCTAGCGGAGAAATAGCTCATTTCGACAATTTTCCCCAGGCCGGCTGGCCTTGGAGTCCGGAAGTTTGCTGTGGAATGAAACAAACGCTATCGCGATTAGAAAAAAGGGTAGAGGGCCGCTAGAAATTTCATCAATTCTGATTCAACTTTAGTCGAATCAACTAGTGTTTTGACTGTCGTCTCAGTTTAAGGTGGTCGTAATTGAAATATAGAGTATAACTTCAAAGAAGAAAGGGTTCGAGGTTAGAGCAGGCAGATTCTTGTAAATGTCATAGGAAACAGAGTGTTTATGTGACAGCTTCATAAAAATCAAGGTTAGTTTGTATTTTTCATTCCAAAATTTGTTGATTTCCGTTAATTTACTTCAAAATTTCGAAAACTTCGAAATTTCGCATACAGTTCACAACAGGATCACAACGGTTTGAGAGCGATGAAGAGCTACAGGACAGTGTTACAGCATAACTTAATTCACAGGCGGTAGAGTTCTATGAAGAGGGCATTAAAAAGCTGGTTCATTTCTATGAAAAAATCTCAATCTTAATGGCAACTATGTAGAAAAATAGCTGAAAGTAGTAGCTTTAAGTTGTATATAATAAAAACCTCTTCATGTGTTGGTGTTTTTTTTTAATAACCAAACTGAGACTTACGTTACGAATCGCCCTCATATTCGCAAAACAACTTGTCTGTTTTTAACTTACTGCTTTAACGATATTTTTGGCATTATCCTGAACAATAGGGACTGCTTTTGTATTGCGTTGGCATTACCTCATGTAATGAACTTTTTCAGTTCTTGAAACCGATTTCTAAAATAGCTTTCTAAACCGGTTTTGAAATCCGTTTCTTGCACAAACCGGTTCGGTTTTTTCTCAAACCGGTTGTAGTTGATTTCGATTAACCGGTTCTAAAAAGCTGTTTTTCCAGCGTTAGTCCATTGTGAGAACCAACACATGAAATTCAAGAAGTCTTAACCGGTTCTAAAAAGCAGTTTTTCCAGCATTAGTCCATAGTGAGAACTAACACATGAGATTCAAGAAGTCATGCGCTTATTATTACTGTGCTTTTTTTGTTTTCTTCTCAATGACTCATTTGTCAATATTATTATTGACACTCTTTTCTTTGTCTGGCATCGCACTGTGATATCTTTTAGGTTACTCCTATATAAGACTGTTTATAAACTGTTTTTTAACATCTTGAAATGTTGAATAGAAACCAAGCCTATTTAGATCTTCTTTTCTGAGAACTTCAAAATTTTTGATACTAATGGTAGTTATCAAAGTACTTGTTTTGTCTAGATGGATATGAAAAATTAATATTGAAAATAAAATAAAAAGAGTTCAATATAAAAATGGTATATGTATAAGTAGTCTCCTATGTTCTTTGGGTGAACACAGTAGAAGCTGTCTGAAGTACCTTCTACTAGGGATACGAAAAAAACTCGCAACCGGATTCCCAGATATCGACTAATAGTTCTCTAATTAGACGACAGGTAAAAGATTCCAATAACTCTAATCTACTAATTCGACAATAATCCGAGCAAAACATATATTGCATTCCTATCGTAGATATTCATGAGAGAGCAATTTACTGCTAATTGGCTCGCTGGCTAATTGATACTACATTGTTCGATTTTAAAAGTTCATTAATTTTAATTATTATCACACTTAAATGAATTTCAATTATGGAAACGAAACGTTGTACGTTTTAAGTCCATCTTCCTCCAACGAATATTGTAACCAGTTATGTCTGTGTGATAAGTACCATCGTGGATAATGTAAAGTCCCAAAAAATAATTCTATTACTAATTATAAGTTAGTAACTTCGTAAATTAGACCACAATAACTAAATATCCCCATAATACAAAACGTGAACCAAAATTTTTTATTGTTTTACTTAATGATAACATCCAAATTACAATACTTTGCGTTTGGGGTACATGTTGGAACACAATAGCTAAAACCTTCACGTAGTTATTTAATTTGTTTATATAAGGATACACATAATCTGTGTATTAAAGCTCAAAATATTTCCTTTCGCGACAACTAGTTTTAATCATAATGTCCACGATGATACCAAGCGACCGTTGATATAAATTACTGCGTTATCGGCGTTTGTAGAATTTTTCAATTTGCGGCCAATTAGACGGATCAACTGGTGGATTTTTACCCTTCTATTGGATGGCGATCAGAATATATGCCTTTATTTATGTCCTCCGATTTGCGTTGGCCGGATAATATACGAAAACAGAAATAAATTACGTATAATCTCGCTTACTTAATTTAATTAATTTTTCGATATCGTTCGTTTCTGAAATGAAAACATTTATTACTTTGATATAAATAATCGAAGAAACGCGTATAAATATTAATTTGGTCAATTTAGAAAAGGCTTAAGTTGAAAATGGAGTAATTAGATAAGCGAGATGGTCACGCTGCGTTTCTTTTTCAAAAATAGCATATTATTTTTTGTTCTGCGTTTACTATATGCTTCTGAACAACTTACACAGACACAAATGCACTTATGTATATCAGAATATTTGTTACAATGCTATTGAACATAAGATATTTGAAAAATGTAATGAGTAGAGAGCGGAATTATATGCATTGGAAATCGACAAAATATGCGCATATATATGCAGAAAAATTCTTCGAAATATGCACAATTTTTGTTAAATATGCAGTTTTATGCACATATGCTTCTGATACCGATTAACTTCTTGTTAAATGTTATAAAACAAGAATAATCACAACGAAGCATTTTACAAACGTTTATTGTTCTTACATTATTCCCACTTACATTTTAAAATCACGATTATATAAACACATAAGTATGTACCTAAAATTTGCTAAAATACACACTTAGACACTACATATTTTTATTATTAAAACAATTTACAATTAAATGCTTTTCTAAATTTTCTAATGAAAAATTATGTC
This sequence comes from Dynastes maya, assembly GCA_029619315.2. NCBI lineage: Eukaryota > Metazoa > Arthropoda > Insecta > Coleoptera > Scarabaeidae > Dynastes > Dynastes maya. Next base: position 56,524,397 of record JAROYE020000001.1, read on the forward strand.
GCCTATCTGTGAGAATGCATTTACATATATATCGAAAAACTTCTTTCAACATCAACGGAAGTTATTGGTGCGTACTTTAATGCATTCATAATCTCAGGACTTAATTCTATACATGTTTCTGTTTCATCCATTTTTAATTCACCAGCTAAAATCAAACTGATTTTTGCAAAACTTTTGTATCCTACATTTTTATTAATTATTTCTTTAAACTTTTGACTTATTGAGTTTCCTATTCTACCCGGAATATTTGAGACACTATTATCTAAATAAATATTCTAAATCATTGATTAATTTAACTGATTCAGTTAGTGGCAGCGATTCTTTTTCAAGTTTTGTTATTGTCAAAGAAACAAATTCATAATTGGCTTTAATAAATATCAATTCATTAGGCAAAGAAGGGTTTTTCAAAATTTCTTGACATTTTGCAATAGAGTTGTTCAGTAGAGAATTCTGAAATAATGTTTTTGATCTCTAGATAATGGTTTGCATAAAATATTGCGGCATTTAAGTACCCCATCGGGTAATGACGTCGTTTCATCAACGGTAAAATATACATACTCGTTTTTAACAATTTCCCTAATGCTATTGATCGTTTCAGAATAAATATCGGTTACGTAACATTTTCTGAGCAAACTTTCATCCGGAATACTCTTTTGGCAGTACTTTTCTAAAAATTGCCGAAAACACGGATTTTGCAACTTTTTGAGCGGTATATTGGCAGTAACCAGCGCTTTGCACAAATCTGCGTTAAATATTTGTTGCTCACTTTGTTTTGAGGTTCCGGCAAAAGATTGTGTCAAAGGCACTTGGCTAAGTTTTGAAACTTGAAGTTTCCGACAGTTTCTTTTATGCATTTCAGTTGCAACATGTTGGGTGACTTGAAATTTGCGTTCACATGGCACCTGTAAAGAAAAAAAATATCACCAAAAACTTACAAGAAAATCGTGTATGGCTGTACAATTCTAAATACTAGTGTAGTATACACAAAACAAAACTTACCGTTTTCCCACATGCTTTGCAGAAAACTCTTTCATCCGATAGAATAAGTTCAGGAACATTTTTGATCCACGAAACAATTAAACTTGTATTCACTTTTAGAATTTTTCACTACTGCACCAATCTACTTCAACGTCTGGTTATACAATGAATAAGAAACATTTTGGTAAATACTTAGATTTCCTATGAATGAGACAGTTGCCGGTATGGGGCTTGTTGAAAATTATATGATAATTTTATCTAGTGAATTTGCGACAGCCCACCACCTGAAGGATGGCGGCTTCTTTGCGAAGTAGGCTCTTTGTCGCTGGGGAGGTCCAACGACAGAAGAGCCGACTTCGCATCTAATATACACGTGACCGATAAAATGTTCGTTGGTAAAAGTTTTGTTGTATTACAGGAAAACACTAATAAAATTCAAAGAAAAAAATTATTTTTGTTCTAAATTTGCTAAAAAATGCACGAATATGCTCTAGTGTGCAAAAATATGCAATAATCGCTGAAATATGAAAAAATTACTAAAATATGTGAAATATGCAATAATTAATCTACGTCAATCAATTCGAAAGGTTGTTATTCGCATATATTCTGAAGCATTTGCTTGTCATATAAAAAATATGGGATATGCAAATTGCATAGATTCCGCTCTCTAGTAATGAGCTTTCGTAGAATATCCACATGCCATTCTTGGTCAAGTCAGCAGTTGTGAAAAAAATGCAAAAGAGTAAGTCAAAGGAATGACGAAACTTGGAGAAATGGACTTCGGTAATCTAGTCTCTACATATTTATTCATTTTACTCGTAACACTTTCCTTTCCCATACTTTAACACTGTTTTGTTCTGATCCGCTCAGAGTCCACACCTCACTTGCATATGTCACTATTGGGCGTATCACTGTCTATAAATTCTCACCTTTGTTTTTCTCGAGATATTCTTACTTCTTGGTAGTTTACCTAGTGTATGAATGCATTTATTTCCTGCCATTAATCTTGTCTCTATCTCGGTCCTTATCTCTGGTTTACGTGTAAATACAGTTCATAGGTACGTGAATCCATTTACTTCTTCAAAATTATATATCTTTCCTCTTTCCGTGTGTATGTTTAGGAGTTGCGCTTTTCTGAGTTCCTTATCTGTCCATGACATAAACTTTGTTTCTGTCTCATTTATCTGTAGTCGCACTTTTCTTGCTTCATGTTCTAGTCTCCTTACTATTTCTTTTATTCTCGTTTACTTCGGGCTGTGGCTACTGAATCGTCAGCATAGACCAGGCATTGGTGTTTCCTTTGGTATAGTAGTCCCATTCTATTATTTTTTGCATCTCTTATTATTTTTTCTAAGATGAAGTTAAATAGAATTGATAACAATTGGTCGCCCTGTCCTCTAACCTAGAATTTTTCCGATGTCTTATTTTTTATTCGCACTCTATTCTGGGTTCTTTTCACTAAATTTCAAAAAATCGAAATTGAAAACAGCACAGGACTTAATTAATATAGCAAACAATGAAAGAAAAAAATTTTAGTATAAATCGGTTTATTGTTTTTTCCACTCTAAAGGTATTCACAAAACATGGTTTCTGAACGCTCCAACAGCTTTTTGAGGTAATGAAAATCGCTGTCCACGAATTTTTATTGATATTTGGGAACAATAAGTCATTAGGCGATAAATCAGATAAATACGGACAATGGGACATTAACTCCATTAATTCCAGTAGTTCTTCTTCTTCAAATAATCAATTGTTTGACGTGCTATGTGAAAGGTGGCATTGTCATGATGAAAGGTGATGCGACGTTGTCTATTATTTTTCCTGTTTTCATCGATGACTTCTGGCAAACAAATTGTTGTACACCATTCAGTATTAACCATTCTTCGATCCCCCAAAGCAATGGTTGCGACATGTCCAGTACAACGAAAGAAATAAGCAATCAGTTTTTTTGGAAGTGCTTCATGAGCAAACAACTTTTGTTAGATTCGATTCATCTGGGAGCACCTAAACAGTTGATTGTTGCTTAGTTTCCGGCTCGTACGAATATATCCAAGTTTCGTCACCTGTTACGATGTTGTATATAGACATCGAAGTGTCCCTGTCGAATTTTTTTAGCATTCCCATACACCAATTGGCATGAGCCCTTTTTGTGCTTGGTTCAAAATCTGCGGAATCCATCGGGGACAGATCCTTTTCACATCTAAATGTTCATGTAAAATCGAATGTAATGGTCATTGCAATCGTCAAATTTTCCACTGGTGTTTTAAAAATTTCCAAAATTGTTGTAGTAGTAGTAATAGTGTTTATTTGCTATGTTGAGACAAAGCGTATACAACTAATACTTATTAACCTATTATTGAATATTCTAGTAAGGGGAAAAATACAAAAGGAGTAATACGAGGGTAGTGTCTTAAGTTTTTGCAAACGACCAGTAGATGGCGCTATTGAAATTTAACATTACTATTTTCGTAAAATTTCACATTTGTTATTCTTGAAACAGTAACAGCACAGAAATCGAGTTGTTTATTTAATTTAAAAAAAATAAATTTTGTGAAAAAATGGAAATTTCACGTGAAGGTTTTCGTTCAACTTTTGCAGAATTGGTTTGCAGAATTCCGTCAGTGATAAATTTTGTGATGGTCGATCAAAATCGATTGTTGTCCCAAAAAACATCGATGCTGTAAGTACCATGATTGAAGAAGATTGGTACGTTACTTTCCGTGAGATAGAGGCATTCTCAGCTATATTGAAGACTGCGGTACATTCGATTTTGCATAAGCATTTAGGTGTGAAAGAGACCTGTTTCCAATGGAATAATGAAAACTAATTGTACTAAAAATTAAATTACACGCTAAAATTTGTTGTTTCTATAATTAGGCAATTGATCGTCAGAATAAGGCATGTCTTCTAGTAATTACCTCTTCAGCGCACTTCTGAATTTGCCAAAATCTAAGATTGTGTTGTTCGTGTATGGTAACTTGTTACAAATTCTTCGTCCAAGATTAGAACTTTAGTTCGTTATGTTAACTGTTGAGGATAGTAAACAAAAAGTATGCGAGATTCTAGTTTCGAATAGTGGAATATTGAATTAGTCGTAAACAAGTGTTTTACTTATGTGTGGAAGAAAAAAATCGTATATTTAGTACGCATTAAGAACCTAATTTCCAAGAGAAGAAACAAAATACCCTGGTGGAAGGATCTAGATGCAATTCACAACAAAATTGCGAGTTGTAGCTGAGATTATATTTATGCGTAGTAGAGAGAGATTAAAAGAGCTGATTGCATTTGCATTTTTAAATGGTGAAACGTAGGTTTTTGTATGAATTTCTTTAGGTAGGTTGCCTGAATAAATCTTTCAGCTACGTGCATCTTGTAAGGTAACAACAAGAAATGTTATAGGACTGGAGTCCGCCGAGGTTATTCAATCGAAACTAATTTTTAGCTGTTCTATTTGTCGTTGGCTTTGGTTATATTTGATTTCAATTTATTTAATTAAACTAATTTATCAAAAAAATTGAGACTCCTCTTATACGCTGTTAATATCTTGGTGACCATTTGCTATATCGATACGTCATCGGCATATACAGTTTAATGGACTTACTTAAGATCACCTAAACAGACTAATCTCTAAATCAATAGAAAATAAAGAGATACCAATCCCTTCCTAGATATTGAGGGGGCGTTTAACAACGCTGCCACAAATTCCCTGGTAGAAGCAATTAAAGAAAAGAGAGTCCCTTCGCGACTTTGTCAATGGATGGGCCGCCCTGGAGGAACGCATAATAGTGGCCTCTCTGGGGGAGGCAAATATCAAAGTAAGTGTAGGAGGGGGAAGCTCCGGGGGAGGCGTATTGTCACCCCTTTTATGAGCGTCTCTCGTAGACGACCTAACAATAAAGCTGACCAAAGACGGCCTCTACTGTCTAGGATATTCTGATGATCTAGCAATAGTAGTACGAGGCAAATTTGCTAAGGTAATAGTAGAAAAAGTGCAAAATGCCCTAAATACAATAGATATAATTGATGTAAACAGGAAAGGCTTACAGTCAATAGTCAAAAAACACAAATTATGGTTTAAAGCCAATTATGCTAGGAGGAGTGGAAATTCCATTCGTCAAAGAAACAAAATACCTGGGAGTATGACTCAATCAAAGACTTACATGGAACCCTCACATCAGTAAAACCATCAACAAATCAGTTACTGCCCCAGGCAGATGTAGAAGGTTGTGTGGAAAAACGTGAAGCCCGAACCCAAAAATGACGCTGTGGCTATATATGAGGGTCATCAAACCAATGATGTGATATGGTTCGGTGGTATGGCGGACAAAGACATTGCAGATGAAGGCAATACGGCGGCTAACCTAGAACCAGTACACATACATATTCAAGGGAAAGCAAGGCTAACGAGCTACAGACTAATAAATAGTCAACCTCTCATAATTAGACCGCAATGCAGCTTCGACAAAAACTATAAAACGGTAATACCAGAAGAAAGGAAAAAAGGCCCGCCCATTAAAGCTGAATTTATTTGGTACACAGACAGCTCCAAGTCAGAGACTGGTATCGGCGCCGAAATTTACGGGATTACACCAAGGATAGTTAAGTCACTAAGCCTAACTCAAAAGGCCACAACATTCCAAGCCGAACAAGTTAATTACCGATCTATTGCTATCTATTCAGGCAGTCAAGCAGTACTAAAAGCAGTGGACTACACAGAGGCGAACTCTGGTGAGGGCTGCATGAATACTCTTAATAGGCTGGGTAGCCGTACTAAGGTGACCTTTGAAGCGGTACCAGGACACGAGGGCTATCGAGGGGATGTCAAGGCGGACGAACTAGCCCGAGTAGACTCATCAGCTGCTGACAAAAACCCAAGACACTCTGTAGGCACAGCATATACGATAGTTAGTGCAACTACTAAACAATGGAACGAGAAGAAATCTCAAGACTGGTGGAAGAATATTCCCGGTCAGCAATTCCTAAATAGATACAGGCTTAAGTTTACGGCAGACCTACCAGGCAGAGACGGAAAGATTTAGAAGTATTTTTTTTTGCATCTGTTGGAAATCTGAAATGTATAATAACGTATAATTTGTAAAGTTATGTTTAACTAAGTGTTCCCGTGTCGTGTCGTGTTGTTTTAAGATTTCTTCGTATAGTTCTCTATTCAGGAAAAACATATGCGGCAACCTGGTGTAATACCGTATTCATCAGAAGCAATCGCTTGCGGTTGGCAACAATTTTGATGAAGGATCGTTTAGGTTGCCAGCGTGATGCGATCATATTAAGCTAGCGGTTGCCATATTTGCAAATTTTTGTTACTATCTTACATACTACGCATTTCAACATAACAACCATATTGCATGGTACAATGTTTTAATATTAACGTATGTGTTGAGCGCAGTACAGTACGCAAAGAACATCAGGATGCATAATTTTATCGCTACTTTTTATGCGCCCTATATTCAGTAATAATTTAAGCTTCAGAAAATGAACATGATGCTTTGAGCCAAAAAACAAGACATTATTTTTTTGCGAGTTAAGAACTAAATTATACTTAAAAGATAGATTATTAGCTTGGTGCAAATTTTCATTAATAGCCGCCGTTGCTCGCCGGTAGCCATATGAGAAGAGGATTGAAATTTTATTACAACTTTTTTTTAACTTCGGGAAGAAGTGCTTCTTCAACGGTAAATTAAAATTAAATAGATTAGCACACCAACTACCTATGTAATTTTTTTTAATAGTAATACACATTTCGTCAGATTCGGCATAACATCCATCCGCACATTGCTTTACCGTTTCTTTGCTAACTTTTTTGGTGTTGTGGCTATATATGGCGTTGCATGTTAAAGTACCATTAGATTTTACGAACAATTAATAAATTACTGTTTTCTTAATGGAAAGCCTCATCTACGCCAATGATCAAATAATGTGTGGCCATTGAAGTTCAGATTTCTTCTTTTGCACGTTACACTGCTTCTCAGCACTAAAAGCAAGAAAGCGGACAAAATGCTAAATATGAACTTTAAAAAGTGATTTTTGAAAAATTTCATTTCAATTTCATCGAGTTTCTGTCTGCTCTACATTTCTGCCAACCTTCATCAGAACTGCAAGGATGTATACCTTTTACGATGTTTCTTTATGAGTAAAACAAATAACATGTTGTGACACATAAACGATTATTTATAGGCATAGTAACAGTTACTAATTGATGCACCTTTGTCGTTATAGATCATTAATGGATTCGTGATGATCATTACTCAATGAACCTCAAAAAAGAACAGAAGTATATTTTCGGACGAACCACAGGGAATGCGTCTCGCGTACGTAGATACACTAAATAACAACAAAGACAACACCAACAACCGCACCGACAGGAACAAAAAATCATCAAAGAAAGAATGAAAGGAAGAAAGAAACACGAAATGGAAAACGTAAACTGAACAGAGATCCTTAATGCAGGTATCCGTTAGGGTGTATACGATCGCATAGCATAAGAAAGAGCAGATTATCTGTATCCGTGTAACATCTTAAATCTTTGCCGATATTTAACTAGCGTTGAAGATGAGTTGCGGCCGCAAGGAAACCCGAGAACCCTAATAGCCATTAATAATACGCCGCCAACGCGATACCGTGCTAGACCTCTTAATAACCGATCTGTCTTGTAGCCTTGCCCATGAACTAGAACTTGTTGCATAGCACAACGCGATTTATAACATAACACTAACATACATTCCCTCTCTTTGTCGACCGTGTACTATAACAAGGCATATGTGTGTGCCTTTTATCTGTGGTACGATCACTGAATATCGAGAGTGAAATAATTGTTTCATAATTCGATTAAGTACAGCTAAAGAACCAAAGCATGGAATGTAGCCTGTATGACTGGCAATATAAATGACCATTAAAGTAATAAGGTCTTCTTTATTTTTGCTTGATAATAATTCATGACTCATCGGAATAACTTCTATATAAAAAGGTTTTCGTTAAGAATAAGAGATTATTAGGATTATCTACATGTTGTAGAAGCATTTTCTTCAGTTTAAAATGCATATCTAGTATTATTATACACATATATAAAAGGATACAACTTGTTCGATTTATGATCTGCATATTACCAAGATAAAAGATTTAAAGCAGTTATAGAAGCGTAACGTGAACCTAAATAACTAGAAAAGCAGCCCATGCTAGTAATTAAGGCTCTAATCATTCTTTGCCAAGTTCATTGCTTCGTAATATGTAGACAGGCATAAGGAGATCAGTGCTTATGCTCTTTTGGATTTGTCCAAGCCCTTCGAGAGTGTGCATCATCAAAACGTTCTGCAAATCCTGGAAAAAATGGCAGTTAAGGGCGTGGCTTTAGAGCTATTAAATTTTCACCTCACGAATTGGCAGAAATCAGTAATGGCTCATAACCATTCACTGAGAGGTACCACAGGTTTCTACACTGGGACCGCTCCTGTTTCTATTATATATCAATGACTTGCCAGAGGTCTTTGACGGTTTGGCTATTTTATACGCAGATGACACCTCATGCATTGTACCGGAACACACCTTGGAACAATCCAGACATCAGGTACGTTTCTAACTGAACATTTGGATGGGTGTTTTGAGCAACAGGTAACTAGGTTCAGTTGTTTTAGAAAACCGGCGCTGTGCACCTAAACTTTCTGCAGAACATCAAGCCAACAAATGTGGTTTCAGCACGATGGTGCTCTAGCGCATCTTTTATTGATATTAGAGAGTATTTACACCGAACTTTTTGGCAAAAATTAGTAGGAAGAGGCACACCTGTGTCATTGTCTGCAAGATGCCTGATTTAAACCCTCTTGATTTCTTTCTTTGGAAATATTTGAAACCTTTAGTGTATGCTCCGCATGTAAATGACCTGGGGGACCTGAAACAAGAAGTGGTTCAAGGATATTACCGAATCCAAGCCAACACAAAAATTTTCGTAAGAGTTCGAAGATCCTTGCTGCGGAGATGTTGGCTGCCGTGTAATGGAGGGAGGGCACTTTAAACATCTTATTTGTTTTTTTACTTTTGTTAATCGTTAGAAAAATTGCATTGTTTGTTCGTTTGTACATATTATAAACGCAAAATGTTTCGTATCGTCCATTTATGGACCCGCGTTCATTAAGACTTTTCTGCATATTTTATGTCATACAATCCTCCCTCTAGGATTGTAACGCTTTTGAGTTTTCGCAAAATTCTGTGTTAGTAGTAAAATCAACCATTTTCTCGTTATAGCGATTTTTGAAACTGAACCATTGTCAGTGTGTATTTCCACGTGGTTTGAGAAAATTAACTCTTTACTTTCAAAGAATATTTCACTTTCACTTTCTTACTATCATACTAAAGATCAAATTAGCAAGTTGTTATATTATTGAAAAAATAATAGTTAAGCTATAACTGAGAATGCGTTACAATTAGATATCCAATCTTCTGATTTTGAAATAGATGATATTACAAAGTAGAATTTGGGTCGTCATCGCGATATTAAAGAAATGTGTAAGTTCCTAACAACCGCCATACTTCTTGGTGCTTTTGTATTTTGTCTGTGTGCCAAGGCAGGATCAAGTGAATCTTTGGAACAATTTATTAAGTATAATGACATTTAATAATAATTGTCTCCACAACACAGCTGCGACTATCGTTTCTCGGAAGTAATAATAAGTAATGTAGTTATCAAAGGAAGAACTGATAGTAAGGTTGTTGTAAGGAAGTTGAGGTAATGTAATACGGCTTGTTTACTTGGTAGCACAAAGAAGGGAAGAAGGCCTAAGTCAGTAGCTTTTAGACGACTGTTAGAAAACTTCACAGGTGGAGGTAGTGTTTGTTAGTGTAAATCCAACAAAAACCTATTTCAACTGAAGAAAATTGGTTCTTATGGCGGTAACTGCAAATCTTCAAGTTACAGCAACAACGATAACAATTTTCAATCCAGATTTATTTCATGATTATTGTTCCAACGACTTACTTGATTCATGGTAAACTGACAAAATAAATATTGATAGTAGTTCGGTTCCAAAAAGTCTTCAAATCTAAGTCTCAAAATAGTTGATTTTAGACTTCTAACATGTTAGTAATTTTTCGTCTAGAATTTTGCCAAAAATTCTGAACGAAAGTAATATCCAATATTATACAGTATGTCCTATTTTAGAATACGACTTCTTAACGAAAATCACACATCTCGCTACCAATTTGGAAGCACATAAATGTGTGTGTATTAGGTTCTTTATACCTAATCTAGGTATCAAAAATTATGTCTGTACAATGCGAGAAATAACAGCCGCTGTAAGTGCCGACTTTTTCACAAACAAACTAGCAACTTTGAAGCCTTCAATTTTAGGAAATAGTACCTTGTTACTTTTTGCCTTCTTACATGGCGATATTTCAAAAAATTCAATAATACTTATACAACAATTTATATCAAAAGACACAACTTTGGGTGGTTACGATTTATGAGACATCCTGCAGTTTTAAAGCACGCCCTCAGTCGGACCTTACAACAGAAAAAAAAACGTTTTAAAAAGTTTCTGTTCACAATGACGCAATTTTCGGAGCCCATGAAGATGACCCAGCCTGTATTTGTGGAAGTAGCGGTAGGAAAATCAGTAAGTTATATATGTAAGGCCCTCAAATTTAGGTGATTTCGAGCGCCCGAATTTAGTATTACAGTGAAGATCCAGAGAAGAGATTATTAAGTTGTAGAAAACGTATTTATAAAACAAAAGTAATATACATACATAGCTGTTTTCTAGAAAGCAGAATAAGGAATGTTAAGGATAAATGGACCTCAATCGCTTTTATTGCTTATTTATTTGCACTGCTTTGTATGTTTTGAAATGTAAGCTAAAGGTAGGTACTGCTACACAATTCCAATAGATTCGTGAGGTTTACTTTCGTGCATTTGGTTGATCACAATGATTTTACAACTATCTAGATGTTGGAACATAAACAAGAACTTATCGATCAAAAAACGACAGGTATACCAGAAACACCGGCTCGGATAGAAGCTATCAGAGTTAAGAACTAATCGAATGAGGATCGGGTCACTTAAGCGGGCGGTAACGGATCAACTGCGGAACATACACAACTCGCGCACGAACACAAACCCATTAGAAGGCGCACCGAGAGGGCCACGTCGATGATAAATGATAGCCGCCGATGACAACCAATACATCTGCAAGTCAGCGTTCGACTCCAGGTGGTTGATACGGAATCAAGCCATCAATGATATCTGTATAATAACATAATAAAGAAGGTGCACTCGGAGCACGGCACGGGGGCAGGTCCAAGAGACCTCGGTTGGGCTTGGGTGGTCCGCGATAGCCCCGGGCCGACCGTGTGACCCATCATTAGGCTCTTGCAAAAGGCGTTCTAATTGCCCGTCCGAACACCCGACCACTCTATCTCTCACACCTTCTTCTTCTTGTCTCCTTGGCCTTTGCGCTGCTACGGTGCGGTGCGTCTCTCGTACGGCTAGTGTATAATATACGCCTTTTGCGTTGTATCCCCTTCTCCCCCTTATCCCTTGCCCGGTCTTTTACCGCCCCTTTGACGGGCAGGAATGCGAAATGAAATGCCCGAGCTTGAAGAAGAGAAAATTAAGACGGTTACCTTGCGTTTTGGGCACGAATCGAATCATTTTTGCTTAAAATAATGGTTTGGTACGTGTATATATAACATTGGCATAAATATTTCCTACTGGGGCCTAATGTGTGAATACAATAGTAAGATTGATGTGTATTTTATGCAGCGTTATAGAAGATTTTTCCATTGTATCACACTTTGTGATCGTAGATGTAGAATAGTCTTGGATAGAACTTCATAAGCAATGGGAATGCAAAAACCATGTGCATGGTGCATCCCTAACCACTAAAGGATCTAGGGCAATTAAAAGGCTGATAGGCTGGCCAAAAAAGGAGCGAATATGCCTTTCAAACCCTTGCTTTCTGTGGTCTACGAATAGCAAATTAGGAAATGAGGGTAAAATCAAAGGCAAAACACCAAAACCAAATCAGGTGAAGGCATTTATAACTAGCCTGCTAAAGACGACACCGATGGTGCTATCATTCACCAAATAGCGAACAGCTGAAGATGAACTCTCTTGCCAATGTGGAGAAGATCTGCAAACAAATAACGACATCAACACGTCGGTAGGTTATTTCTAACACCTTCTGAATTAAAGAAGATCCTAGATTAGCACTAAGATTCATTAAAAGCCTCCAGAACTAATCTAAAACATCCAGGGCACTGCAACCATAGGTCTATAAATCGTCTCACAATTGACATGAACGTGAACACAAGCGTGTACGTAAACGGAAACACACGTCAAAAAAGATAGATAGCTCAATTCCCGTTCATTCCCGCACAATTAACGCGACCATGAAGTTGCTTAACCTTGACGTTCGAGTACACGTCTTGACATAATACATACGATCTTTAACAATTACTGTCAAATCTTTACTCATTTGTTGTTGGCAAGCTACGACAAGTAAGTATAAAAAGAAAACACTATTATTATTTTTTAATAATATTATGTTACTATGTTATAGAATATTTAATATGATAGAAAGGCATTTAGCATATTTGTGTTAAACGTAATTTGCTTGTCAAAATTAAGTTAACGGAAATTCAACTGTGCACCTTGTTGACGTCAATTGTAAGTGTGGATGAGCAAGGAGTGGCGGCTCTTGGAATTCAACAGGAAAACTACTTTGGCTCCTCTCGTAGATATACCGCAAACTAACCTATTTCTGATCTAATGCGACTCTGTGTGAGGAATACATAGTAAAGGTGGTTGAAAGAAATACTTATTGTGAGAAAGTGGACTTTTCTTTCAACCACCTTTACTAACCTATATCTCTTTCACAATTGGTTTGTAACTAGAGTTTCAAAGTTTGTCACATGTTTGTAATGTTTGTAACCATAGTAACTGTGAAAATGTTATTCGCCAAGTTCATGCCGCGTTGCTGTTTGGACGTTTGCTGTATTATGGTCTGTATTTTTCAGTTACTGCTTATGGTATTTGTAAATTATGTTACTTAAAAATATTTATTTGTAGTATTATCGTCATAGACCTCAATTTAATGAGCTAACAAGTTTTTTAGCCTTCTACCGAAATTCACAATGTAATATTTTTGTTTTAACGTGGACAATGTATTTTCTCTATTGAAAAACGCACTACTTGTAAGGGCACCCTTACAATCTATAAGTACTGTCATATCTAGTCTTGAATCTTGCTAATAAATGTATATGCAAATGAAAACTTGTGTTTTATGCCCTAATATTTGTATTAAGTACAGAATTTGACAAAAATTGAAGAAAACTTAAAATAGGTAGGCCGCGTATTCTGTTGGTAGTTTCCGGTATGTCTACGAGAGGCGCCAAAATACGGGACCACGTTCATGGCCAGAGTTGCTTTTCTATTATGTTATTCTATGTATAAAGTTATTCTATGGTGAGTAAGTGTGAGAGAGGGGTAGTCTTCGACAGTCTCGGAATCCAATGGAAAAACTATTTTTGGCTCTCTCGTATACATACCGGAATTAACCTATATTTATCTTTATCACAATTAGTATGTAACTAGGGTTTTGAAGTTTGTATAATATTTGGATGTTTGTAACCATAGTAACTGTGGTTGAAAATATCAATTTCATACCGTGTTCCTGTTCAATTTTGTGCGTTTGTCTGTAGCAGTGATTCCCCAGAGGTTCACGGGAGACTCGACGGGGGTCTACATTGGCGTGAAAAAAAATGGGGGTTCACAAGTTGTAAGTGGGGGTCCACGAAAATTTGTCTAGTTTCGATAGTAAAGAACAAAAATGTTGGCTTAGGTTTACCTATCAATGTAGGCAGATAATACACTACTCAAAAAAAAGGGAGCAAAAAAAAATTTATGAAGCAAAATATTAGTCGGCGCGAATTCTCCCAGTTTCCAAACTTGTCACAGGCAGAATGTCTTGATGAGGATATTCAGACATACGTTCAACATTTAAATGCCGTGCATGATGACTTCAAAAATAGATTTGAAGATATTCTGACGATGGAAATACCACCATGGATCATAAATCCATTTGATGAAACGGAAGTGGCGAATGTGGTATTACAAGAGGAGCTACTCGAGCTTAGCACCAATGAGGAGCTGAAGGTGAAATTTAAAAAAGGCTATCAAACATTTTGGCTGCAGGCAGAAATACCCGAAAAATATCCTGGGCTGTGGGAAATTGCGAGAAAACTTTTGATAGCGTTTCCCTCGTCATACCTTGTCGAAAAAAGTTTTAGTGTCGTTACAAACCTATTAACAAAAAAAGGAGCAGATTGAACAACACAGAACGGGGAGATTTGCGGTTATTCCTCACAAAACTGAAGCATAATATTGATAATTTGCTGTCCATCCATCAAGTACATCCCTCCCATTAAAATTATTTTTTTTAATTGTTGATTTGCATTGTTGGAGTTACGTTACGTTATTCATGTTTAATTTTAATTATATTAAGTCTGTAATCATATTATTTTAATAAATAGAACACAAGAAAATATACTCCGAATTTAGGGTTGGAACTCAGTCGCGACGCAAATTTCCATCGCTAGATCTAATTTTCACATTTTTTTACGAGTTTTGGGAATATGGTAGAAATGTAGCAGAAGGGGGTCCACCGAAACCAGTAAAATTTTGAAAGTGGTCTACGAGAAAAAAAAAGTTTGGGAACCTCTGGTCTGTAGTTTTCAATGAATTATAATGGATTTGTTCACTCGTTTTAGCACTGTTGTTTGAAGTTTTCCTTTAAAAATCAATGCTGACTGTACTGACAAATTTAACGATTACAAGTATTACAACACAGCAATAGGTACGTTTATTATTTATGGAATTTGTAAATTATGTTATTTAGAAATATGCTTATTTGCAGTCCTATCTTCGGATACTTCAATTTAATGGGTCAGTAAGTTCTTTAACCCTCTACAGAAATTCGCAATACAATTAATTTTTCTTTGGTGTGGATAATGTATTTCCTCTAATGGAAAACGCACTACATTGGATACCCATACACCATATACACCATATGAGTACTGTCATGTGTAGTCTGAGTCCCGCAAGTGAAAACTTGTATTTTTTGCTTTCATCTTTGTATTAAATACAGAATTTGCCTATAAGAGGCGCCAAAATACGGGTTCACTTCCAGAGTTGTCTTTCTGTTATTCTATGGTCTATAGGCATGAATGCCGTGACCCGCCTCGATAATAATAATAAGACTCCATCCTTCTCAAACTTGAGTATAAGTATTAAATTATATAAAAGGAATGAGGATATCACCCAAATTCTAGTATCTTCGGAGTTATTCTATTTTCAGGCGAACTCAATAAATAACTTGAAATTCATGTTCTTACAAGTCAAGTATTTATGAAAAACTATGCGCCTTAGATTTTGGGAGATTCTATTACAAGCAACAAGATTCTTATAAAATATTTCCCAACTGATAGAGAATTGGATCACCAGGACTGGATTACGTGAGCCTCCGAAACGGCTGTTCCGAATTAAGTAATAATTTGTGTGGTGCGGAGTGTGCCGAGAATATTGTTGTTTGCCATATTACCCCACAGTCCTTGCTATCATTATTTAGGACAAATTATATTTAAGAATTTACAGTACACTAAAACAATTCAATGTATGTGGGTGAGTATTTGCTTCTAAGAAATACCATGGCCATTACAGTTGTTTATACAGTAAGGTTTTAAAGTACCCACCCTATACTAACTTTTGAACGACAGAAACTAGCATTAAGGTTTTTGTCACGAGGTTTAAAACGCACCAGCGATAGGGGCGACCTCATCCGATCGCCAACAGACCATTCAACAGAGCTTTCTTTTTGCTGCAAATATCAGAGCGGATTACTTAATTTCGTTTGTTGAGGTATGTTCCTTTTACAAATATGATTTAGATACAAAATGAAATTATTTGGCTCTTCGTTTCCATTCAAATACTACCTAGACACTAAATAATAGCGATTTCCGCATTACAATTCCACTCAATTACCATAACCATAATAATACAATATATCAAGCACTATATTTTACTGATCTGAGCAATGAATATACTCCTTGGCTACGTAAGTCAATCATTACTGCCCTGAATGAAGTCACGTACGGGTTATGCACCCTTTACATACGATGTAATGGAATTTTACGTCTCTAGGGACGTAAAATAATAATACATTAATATAGCAATAGATCTCAATGCACAACAGAAATTGACAACTTTAACAGTTATGCAAGTATGTGTCAAATGTCAAATAATTTCGTAAAATGCTGATTTTTTCAAAATTTTGGTATGTAGAAACAATATTGTATGCTTTTTGGGTCGTAAACGCTTTTGCAGTCTCGGATGTATTACAAACCGAGGCGAAGGCAAACCACATCCTCGACCACAAAACTGCACTTACGTCCCTTGTGGCATAAATAACTATTTGTTTTATGTTGAACTGTCATGTGAATGTAAAATTATTGTTATGTCAAAAATACAAGACGCCATACATTTTACGTTAAATTAGTTTTTAATGTCAACAATGACAACACAGATACACTTCTGCCAACGTCAAATAATTAAGTAATATATGTATTGGAAAATCTCTTTATCCCTTTAGGTTTACAAAAATTTACATCGGGACCGTTTTCGCCTTAGGCATCATCAGCCGAAGTCTATAAAGTCTTGTTTGGACATTTATCGATGTTAAAAAAAATATACAAAAAATTTTACTTACAGTCTAAGAGTTAGTTGCTATGTAAAAATATACTATTATTGTAATAGCGGTAAAACCTTTAGGGATATTAAGATACAAAGATTATTACTTTAATAATCCCAACAATGTGGTCTTACCGCTATTACAATGATATATTTTTACATAGCAACTAACTCTTAGACTGTAAGTAAATTTTTTTCTTTTAACATCGATATATTTCCAAACAAAACTTTGTAGATTTCGGCTGATGATGCCTAAGGCGAAACCGGTCCCGATGTAAATTTTTGTAAACCTAAAGGAATAAAGAGATTTTCCAACGCATATATTGCAATTTTTCCTTTAAACATGGACAAATACTTATTCTACAAATAAGGAAGTGTTTGACTATTTCGACCAGGTAATGTCACAAAAGGGCTGACCAAAATCGCGGGTGTTTCACGTACATACGTTTAAAATGATAGATTTCTTTCAATTTTCGTGATGGAAATATAATGTTAATATCAGTTTATTCTTAATTTTTAATGTACTTTCTTATTACCATGAATTTGAAAAACGTGCGAGGTCTCTATTAATAGCTTATGGTGGGTTTGGTTAAATTTTTCAAATGATTTTACAATAACCTTACAAATGGTCTATAATCTTTAAGTAATTTTAGTATTCGACATATTTGACAGGTCAGCAATTGTTATCTAGCAACAAGCTTTTTGGCTGAACTAAGCTTCACAGGTGATAATTTGACGCTTTTCCGTAGCCAACATTGCATAGCAATAAATTACTAAAACATATGTTGCTGTGTATCGTAATATTTCTTAAGCTAAAGGATAACATATGTGATACCTAGAGTAAGATAATCGTTCGTCGCGCCATAGGCGTGCGGTTTCTACAATATTTATAATACCGAAAAAGAAGTAGTAAAGCGAATAATAATAAAAAAACTAATCAAGAATTGTAATATCTGTAAGGCTGTGAAACACTCAACCTCTTAAGCAACGTAATCAAGCAGGCTGGCGGATTGCATTGGAATTACTGAACATGAGAAGTAGAAGCACCATCATCAATATTATAACCCAGTTGATAAGAATCGTAAAAAATTGATAGCATTAGATATGTTTCAATAGTTGTCTCGTGGAACCGTGTTTGCAGAGGTGAAAAAATGTGTTTATATTTGGAGAAAGATCGTTTGACATCTACCGATGTAATACATGTATGATTAAAATAACCTTTCAACTCAATTAATGGATTAGTCGAAGTACTATTACAAATTTGTTGTAATGTGATAAAATTGGAATCTTTCTCTAACACACTCTCCAACTTTTTTAAAACGCGAATATTGTTTACGTCATCTACAGTGCGTAGCATAGTATGTACTTCGTCCACTATTTGCAGTGACTTCACTAACGACAACGCTCTATTTTGTAATTGTTCCAGTGCGTCATGTAAGCATTTATAGTAGCTGTGAATACTTTGTAAATCTGTTTCAACAGAAGTATCTTGAAATTTTGACTGGTTCTCCTTAATAGCTGCAACTTCAGCAGTATTGAATTGTAGAATAACAGCTTTTACTTTTCTGAAATGTTCAGCATAATAAAAAGCTGCCTGCAACCAGGTTCCCCAACGTGTAAGAATCGGCTGTGGTGGTTCACGAATACCGGGCACTGTGCGTGAAATGTTCGAAGACGTTTTGAAGATTTGAGAAACACTTTTTCTGTACTTGATATTAATGCATCTACCTCGGGATAATATTGTCTAATAGTTTGTGCCACAAGATGTAAAGCATGCACTTTACAAGTTACATGTAAACAGTCGCAACCGTGTTCAAGAAGAGAACGGCCTACCGCACGCATTGTTGCTGCACCATCGCTCATAAACATCAACACTTGACGTGTTGAGACTTGAAAGTTTTTTAACGCAGTAAGTATCATAGTCGTAATTACTGCACTAGTACACCCTTGTAATCTTTTGCTAGCTAGTAACAGTGGAAATGTCGGTTTATGTTGATCCAGTACACGAACTATAACATGTATAATAGAATTTTCTTTACAATCTGTTGTCTCGTCAACACACAACCAAAGCAACCGATTTTTTAATGTAGATATGATTTTATTTTCCACCTCTTTGCGTATAAATAAAACATGCTTGCGTGCTGTTGCCGCAGTTGACAACTTCAACTCCAGGTTGTATTTGTTCCAAAAGTTCTTAAATGATTTCTTATCCAGTATGTTAAGTGACAAATTACGTGCTATCATGTTATCATCATCATTCTATCATTTCTATTTGACGCGCCGTTTTTCCTATTTCTGTGTTTTGCACTATTTACATGCTTCCTACAGTCGTTCTTTTGCCAGCACATCAAAGTTTTCTCGCACACTTTACAAACTATCTTAGCACCGTCGTAAAACAAATCTGGAAACTCACAGGTGAAGTTTTTTACTTTATCAGCAAAGGGTCGTTGTTTAGCCTTGCACACACTAATCATTTTTAATTAAAAATTTTCTTGAATAACTAGCATTCCGCTCGCCTAATTCAATTCACACGCGCACGCCGCGCTAGTGATGATTATTGTATACGAATCTGAACAGCTTTGCCACCCGGCAGATGTTTACGCATCGCATCAGACAGGCGCGCGCCGAGTTCCGTTGGCTGCTCCAGCTGTTACGGCTTTGCTGGGACGACACGATTATCTTACGTTAGTGATATCGTTGGATTTGTCTCTCGATTACCTCTACGAAAACGTAAAAATATACAGGCTGTTCTCTGTAAAAGAAAAAGTTAACGTCACCTCTCGTGACACCGGAAATGTAACTGAAGTATCGATAACGCCAAAAGTTAGTTTTAATGGTAAAAATAATCTATTTTTTCTAAAAAGACTAGCTTCTGTTCAAAAGTTAGTATCGCCTTTACTGCATATACGCAATTAGAAAGAAAAGATTAAGGCTGTCTAGAAATATTTGTTTTCAGTAATGTGTATGATATGTTCAGTGTAATTCAAAAGCAATTTCAACTTTTCTAGTAAAACGGTATTACATTCGTTTTAAAGAAAAAAATAATTTTAAAATTTTTTCATCAAATTATTTAACTATTTTATATATCTTGATCTGAAGAGCTCAATGTCACCAGAAATATTATTGTACCCTAATTGGCGGGAAGTAAATGTGATTTGCGGCTTATCTACATTTGTTGCCTTTGACCATGAGATGTAATGGAATTTTAGATCCTCAGCGACGTAGGTAATAATGCAATAATGTAGCACTTATAACAATAGCGGATTGATGTATTGCAAACATTCTTGTCCGCAAAGCAGTTTGTAGGTGGACAAAAAACTTTAGTTGAGGTTTAAGTTTCACAAATGTACCTGTTCTGGCACAACGTTGACCTTGCCAATTAAAATAGACTGTTATAACTTTCTTTTGGTGCATCAAGAATTTTCCATTGGAAATGTCATGCAATATCTATCGCTGACGTCTATCGCTTTCTCTTTAAATAAGTCCTAAATACTTCCCAAGATACTACTTCCTGTTTCAATAATAAAGTCAATAACATTATGGTAACTATAAGGTACAAAGTAATAGTGTCCCAAATTGTACTGTATCTGTCCATGGTCGTAAAGCTAGGACTACTAAATGAGGTAATCAATTAATTGAATAGACATTACAAACTGATCTTTATAGTGTGCAGAGCTGTGTTAATGCATATCTCTATTATCACCGTTTGAGTTTGTTTTTTTTTTAATATTCAGCAATGGTTCTAGATACTTTCTTTTATGGATTTCTTTTGATTGTTAGATATGACCTTGCTATTGGGATGATATGACTAGATTGAAAAGTAACTAGTTTGATAACACAAACCGAAACTAACTGATGAAGACGTCGTTATAACCAGCCATCCAAGCGGTATATACATATGTATAGGTGGATAGGTATATAGGTGCTTCTAAAAGATAAATGAAGCAACTTTCTTACATTTTCCAAGAAATTAAATAATGTTGTAAAGTAATTTAATGTCGACTAACTTACACACCGATAATAATCCCATCGAAATTCGTCGCATTTCTCATATTTTAATTATCTCGGGAGAGACAAGAAGGCTGCTGTTCCTCATAACTCTCTCATTATCAAGATAATTTCGATTATGCCCGAGCTTCCTTTTTTTGCTTCTCGATTCGGTCGCAAATTCCGACCGCTTTGGAATGTGGACCCCGAATGGATCCTCACAAAACACAAATTTGTTTGGCCGTGTGAACTGTGTTACATGTTGATAACTGGAGGACAGTCTCAAGCGTTTCCGAGGGCGACTATTGGGACGTTACCAACCGTACGAATGGAAAAAACCAGCGGTGGCCGTCAACGCAGGCAACTCGGAGACGTAAAAATCCGAAAAGCCAATAGATAACCGTTGGGTTCCGATGACAAGAAGAGGAGAGAATCGAAGAGTTATGGTGGATGGGTGGCGAAGTAATTAAAATAGAAAAATTCGATCGGGATTCCTGTGGTGTGTATTTTCGTTTCGATCTTTGGGAAATTTATTTACAGGAGTGACGTGTCTTGTTCACTATCCGAACGATTTGGTAGTGACAAGCCTTTTCGTAGTTCTAGTTTAGAGTTTAGGAAATTTCTCAAATAGTAGCATAGTAATTAACAAAATAAGGTCATGAGAAAAAGAACTTTTCAGGTTTCGGTGTACTTTTGTGGCCGGCATTAATAGTGAGCCCATTCAAACAATAGAGGGCGTTGCATACAACTTACTTGGTTGAATATATGGAAGAATTTATATAGGGATGTATAACAAATAATTTTAAGAGAGTAGGTCTAGCGGAAGAAATCTAACTTTTGTATTGATACCCCTTTTAAAGTCTCGTTAATATTTGAAAATGTAAAGCTACTATCTATCTACCATATGCAGACGCCTTTCTCCTGCTAAGAAATATCTAACTAAGATACTCGTCTTATCACCTATACTCATCTGAGCAAAGCTTTTGATCGCATTGATCACTCTATATTACTTCAAAAATTAGACGCAATTGGTTTTTCCACATCTCCCATAATTCTATTATCATCGTACCTTACACAAAGGAAACATTATGTTGCTCATCAGGGTTATGAGTCACAACGTTTCTATCCCACTTCTGGTATCCCTCAAGGAACAAACTTGGGGCCCCTCCTATACTCCATTTACATCAACGATGATACGCTTGGCTGTCATAAATTGCTCTTTGCAGATGATTTAAAACTATATGCCGTTATTAACCCCGTTAAGTTTAGTCATATTTAAGTTTAGTAAATCTCATACATTAATATGGTTTACCTTTGCATGAATTGTATATTATTTTTGTCCTGTAATTAGATGTTAAGTCTGTTGGGCAAATAAATAAATTATTATTATTATTATACTCTCTCCAGGTTTTGTTGCAATAATTGCTGCAAACGCTTCAACAGAACTGAACGAATCATATTGTTCCAAATTCTGATGCGGTAGGTCTCGACTACTGGTAATCTTTTTAATAGTAGTTATAGACTGTATTTTCTATCAGTTAAATCTATTAAAGAACATACCTTTTTCTTCTTTGTGGATATTCTTACACCTTCTAGAGCAGAGGTTCCCAGCGTTTTTCTTGCATCACCCTTTTACAAGAATGATTTTCTTCATCGACCCCCTTACATTTTTCTCTGTAATACACAGCATACGACATAATCATAATACAAATAATTGCACATAAATAATAATTGAACTAAGAATATGAGCAAAAATTTAGAAGAAAATGGATTATTAGATTTATGTTTTATTAGTTTTTATTCTATTTTTTTATTTTTAATTTTACAAATATAACTTTTCAAAACCAAAATCACAAATTATAACTGCACTGAGGTTGACGTACTGATACATTTTTTGGTCTAAAATTGGTTAAATCACTTTGTTCAAAAATATTCAACCTGTTTATTGTTTCATGTGGTAAGTTATTGACTTGATTAAAGCTTGCTTCCACTCACTACTGTTCACGTGCTTATTCATCCTGTAGTGTTATGTTCCATACTAATCAATAGAGTTGCTCAATTTGCGCCAACAGCCAGTGGTGGGCGCATAAAAGTTTACACAAAATAAATGGTCAGAAATAAAATATAATACGTGCTCAAACACTTACCGTCGTAAGAGACTTCCGTGAAATCACAAAGTGAATAATGTCTGTTAAATATCTGCAACATTAGATATGTTTCCACAGTTGTTTCGACAAATCGAGTGCGGGGTGAGGAAAAAGTGTGTTTATATGCAGAAAACGAACGTTCTACATCTATTGACGCACCTTCACAAATTTACCTTAATGTGCCAAAATCAGAATTTTTCTCTAAAACACTTTTTTACATTTGTTGAGTCTTCTACCGCGCATAGCTGTGCTTGAACATGTTGCACTATTTGCAGAGATTCCACTAACGACACCGAAGGATTTTGTAATTTTTCTATTGCCTCCAATAGTCCGAAGTAATTGTTCTGAATAGGTTTTAAATCCGTTTTAACCTGACTATCTTGAAATTTCGACTGGCTTTCCTTGATAGCCGCAGCTTCCTTTGGATCGAATTGTAAAACCACGTTCTTAATATTCTCAAAATATTTATGATAATAAAACGCGGCCTGTAACCATGTTCCCCAACGTGTAAGAATAGGTTCTGGTGGCTTAGGCATACGGGGGCACAGAACGTTTTTTTACGATCTGTTGTTTCGTCCACACATAACCACAGTTTTTTATCTTTCAACTCCGATTTAATTCCTTTTTCAACATATTCACGAGCAGATGGCACAATTCTTTGTAACGATGCCCGACTTGGTAATTTGCAGTCCGAATATTTATTCCAAAAGAAAACATATGCTTCCTTGTCTAGTAAATTAAACGGTAGATTACATGCAATAAAGGTAACACATAAATTAAATTTAAATTTGTCATAGTGTCGTGTGCAATCTTTTTTTTAAGAATGCTGTTTACTATTTAGGTGACGTAGACAATTCTTTTTGGACCAATACATTAAAGGGATATTACAAACTACACATTGAATTTTAACGCTATCATAATTTAGGTCATTTCTGTTATAAATTCTGTAACTTTGTCCAACATTCATCGTTTTTGCGACGTAGGCAACATTTTTTAAACAAACGTAGAACTACGAAATAGTATTTACGGCAGCGTACATGTATACACAACAGATCTGGTTGAGACTCGCAGTTGTTCTGAGGGTTGTATCGAACCTCCGCCACTGCCCGTTGGCGCTAGTGAGCAACTCTACTGATCAATCGCCGGTGCATATTCGGCTATCGACCCCTAATCATCATTGATCCGCTCTAAAATTTTATCGACCTCCTAGGGTTAATACCGACCCCGTTGGAAACCCCTGTTCTCTATTCATAAAGGGTTACCGGTTTTGGTCAAGGTAAAACCTATTTTTGGTCAAGGTATATCCTATAATCTAATTCAAATGTTATATCAAATCGTTAATACCGTTTATCCAAAACTGCTTTTAATTTGTTTAGTTTGTAGAGCTTCTATATTATAAGCGGATGTATTTCTTTGTAGCAACATACTAGCACTTTCTAAGAAAAATTATCAAGCAGGATTATAATTACAATAATTTCTTAAACAAACGGAATTACTGCTTCATTCAAAATGATGGCTACTTCATTTGTATTGAACTTCTTTATCTCTATGCAATTTATTACCTGCTCGTCTCGACTAAAAAATTTAATATAAAGGAATTTTCTATGTCAATTATTGATAAATTGATGTCACCCTTATTAATATTAATGTTTGTCTGCAAGAAACCAACAATTCTGTGCAGGACGTCATCATATATGAGATATATGATGACGGCTATTATTTGTTAGCACAAAATCTTATTTCTAGGAGGTATTTATATGCAAATTAAACACTATAATTCACATTACAGCAATAATCTTCTCATATTTGTCTCCATTTAAATAAAAAGTAGCCGAACAAGCTAACAAGGAATAAACAACTAATAAAGAAATAAAACTATTGATTGTGGTGTTTTCATGTAAATTTCGGATATTATAAATAAGATAATTTCTGTTACGTTCAGATAAGCTATAGTATAAATAATTAAGCAATGAACGCACATCATCAATGACGTTTATATGACGTTTTATTGCAATTATAAGAACATAAACTTACTAAAAATTACGGTGCCTGATTTGTAACACGAAAATCTATAATTTTCGAAAATAAACGGTATTAGTGACGTCGTACATTGAAAATTTGTAGTTTCTTTCTAATATTGATATATTTTGCACTAGAGAAACTCATATATTATAAAGGAAAATATATATGAATAGGGAATGTTATTTTTACCATGGTGGTCATCCTGGGTTAACAAACATCGATGTTGCCGGCTTCAATTGGCCGTAAACTGTAATGTAATCCTAACGTGATCAGCTGATCACTGTTTACTTATTTTACTTGCAGTGTTATTAATCGATTTTGTTGTAGAGTTTTGTTAGTTCTTTTTAGAATTATAATTTAAATTGTTTCACTTCCTTCAGATACTTTAAAAATATCTGTCCTTTCTTACTAATAGTATTTTATGTACAATTTTGCACTTAATGCTCATGGTATTCTAACCTAATATTAATCCACTTAACGCAAACAACAGCTGTCATAAACAATGCGACAAGACAACATCTAAACATCTGACGTCATTCGTTGTTGATGACGTGCATTCATTGCTTAATTATTTATAGTATACAAGAAGTATTGATATTAAAATGCAGAGCAGTAATACCTTTTCTATCATTTAATTTAATGTTAGATTAGAAAATTGTGAAAAATTTTGGCAATTTAAGATTATGTATAAAACATTCCTTGAAATACAAAGCAACACAAATTCTAACCAACAAATGTATGTATATTCGATATCGATACAACCAAGTAAATGAAAGTACATTCAAAAAGATTTCATCTGCAGTAGAATGGCCAAATTATTTTAGGCTTTTTGTGACATACAGTTACAAATATACTAAAATTTTAATCACTAAAAAGGAGTCCGCAAAGTCAAGGGCTCTGGGTAAGACGGTCTTAAACTACACAAACTACGCGAGATGCTAAACAAAGCAGAAGAATTTATAGAAGTAGCAAAAATAGTGGTTTAGAGCAAGTTATGTGCTCTTATTGAGATAGGATGGAGTAAAAACTGGGCAAGGGAACATGCAACGCTCTTACGGTTCATTACTTATAAATTTATCAAGTTGTCCGTGAAGTGAGTGAAACAAAAACGCGCTCAATTCGCTAGATGGCGATCCCAAATAAATAAATAATAAATAACGGCGCTTGCTCGTAATTATTCGTGGAAAAAAAGCGCTCGCAACGACATCTCGAATGGTAATCAAATCACAACGAGGTCCCATGGCAAAAAGAGGGTGAATATTAGCGAAACAAATACAAGTCGCTTTTTGCAGTTTTAAATTTTGCGCTCGGACGGATCCAAGTTGCCACGGTGGAGATGGTGGGACGCGAGAGGCGTCGACGTGTCCTGGCCTGCTTTGATTGACAGGCGAGACTCGATATGTATGACATGAGATTCCCTGACCATATCGAGTGGACAGGTTCATCTCAATTCAGATCACGACGGTTTCTCTCAAAATCCAAACATTCATACAGTTTATGTTACACATATTCAACGTGCGTCCTATTATATGGAAAAAAAGCGTGGTAGCGGCGAGGGAGGGGTAAAGTGGAACGGGATGCATGCACACAAGATGTGACGGAGATATGAACACGAAATTTTTCATGAGTTTTGTGATGCTCGTCACGAAATATTATGTCAGGCTTCCTCATCAAATTTTTACCAATCATCGTTTTAAAGGAGTCCACCAGTCGTATAACAATACGTAGATAATTGATTTGATTAAGATACGAGGAATTGAGTTTAAGCACTCGAGGAACGTAACGAAAAAACCTTCAAGGCCATCTACAGGACGATATTTTCACCTTACCCAATACGTTCTGTGGTATTTTTTAAAAAACCTCTAATTGAATGGGGAAATTGGCTTAAACAGGCTGTATGTAATGTGCTTTTTGTGACACCTCTTATTACATACTACTACATATAGGAAGAATGTACAGGTTGTTCAAAGATATCAAAATCCCCTTATAGCACTAGAGCCTTAAAATGAAAAACAAAAGTGATACGATGGAATCTATATTGGACAATTGAAACTGTAGTAACTTTATTACTAGAGCAGCTGTTGGCATAGTCGAAACATGAAAAATATGTACCTTACTCCGCCCAATAAATGGTGTAATAAATAAAAATAAATAAATAAATTGGGCATCGTATTTCAGCGTTTAGTTAAATAACTCGCTTTTTTTATTAAACACCCAGTATATTTTTTCACAAATCGATAGAGAGTGACATTTCAAAGAATTGACAGACAAAAGAGATTTGATTGATTTTAACCCTTAAGTGGTCGCTAAGGCGTAAAAAGTACGCCACGCGCGGTTGGTCCTTTGTTAATTTCGAACCCTAAGAGCTTTGTATGCCCGCGCCTATGTAACCTCCCACCAAACTGTCTTTGATACACTGAGCAAGCCACGACACTTTCAGTCATCGCTGCGCTTTGTACGGAGAAGTTTATTTTGTGCTTGCAGATTTTGGTGTACAAAATACGCCAAGCGACCATGTAAGCACCTAAAGTTTTGTTTATTTGACTTCTGTTATATTTGTATTTTTGGCTAGTTTGAGCCTCTTTTTGGTGTTTTAGGGATTGTGTACCAATAAAAAATCCCAAAGCGCATACAGAAGCCGAACTGAAAGCTTGTTTGGAAAAGGTAACTGAGGAAGTGGAAAATGACTATATAGGCGGTGTCGATGAAGATTGTTCCAACGAAAACCTCTATAACAATAATCCTGAAAAACAAACCGAACACGGAGAACCCACCTTCACATGCCGTGATGAAAATCTGTTATGGTACAAACATCCGTTGAAAAGCAAATTTGCGAAATATGACTCAAAAAATATCGTCAAAATATTTCCTTGGCCTCTGATAAGCAAGGAACAGATCCCAGATGAATTAGGTGCATTCATGTATTTTTTCACAGAAAATATGATCGAAAATGTTTTGAATCATACAAATGCGTTTATCAGAGTTATCCAAGAGCACTACACTAGGCAACGAGATGCCAAAGAAGCAAGTAAAGAAGAGATAATGGGTCTGTTTGGCTTACTATATTTAATTGGTCCAAAAAAACAAGGTCATACAGACTTTAGGGAACTCTGGTCAACAGACCGTACTGGATCAACGATTTTTTCGGCTTGTATGGGATATAAACGATTTATCTTTCTTCTTAGTGCTTTGAGATTTGACAATAAAGAAGATCGTCTACAAACAAAACAATTTGATCAATTGGCCTCAATTAGAGATATTTTGGATGAGTTTGTCAACAACTGTCCAGGAGAATATATTACAATTGATGAGATGCTGGTTCCCTTCGTGATAGATGTAGCTTTATACAGGATATGCCTAACAAACCAGGCAAATATGGTATAAAGATATACTGTTTATGCGATTTTAAAGTGTTTTATGTTTCAAATTTAGAAGTATATTGTGGAAAACAACCTGAGGGGAGATACGCAGTTTCAAATTCTCCAACAGATGTGGTCCTCAGGTTGGTAAAGCTTTTAGAGAATAAAAATAGAAACTTGACCACGGATAACTGGTATACAAGCTACATCTTGGCCCAGAAACTTCTCGAGAAGAAAATAACATTAGTTGGTACTCTAAAAAAGAATAAAAAAGAAATTTCGTCAGACTTGCTCCCAAACAAAAATAGGCCCATACATTCGTCTATGTTCGCCTTCTCTGACAAAACAACTTTGGTATCTTACACTCCGAATAAGAACAAATCAGTGATTGTATTTTCCACTGTGCACACTAATGATTTCGTCGATCCTGAATCTAAAAAACCAGACATAGTCCTCTTTTATAACTCCACTAAAGGAGGGGTCGATACAGTCGACCAAATATGCGGGAATTATTCTGTGCAAAAACGTTCCAGACGATGGCCCTTAGTAATATTTTACCAGTTGCTAAATATTGCTGGTCTAAATTCAAACATCACATTCAATGCAACTTGCCTTACTGATGGCTGTGAAAACCGTAGGGAATTCCTGAAGAATTTGGCAATGCTTCTTATGAAACCGCATCTAACAACTAGGGCCAATATAAGAAACTTATCCTTAGATGTCAAACAATTTCTTCGCAGATACAAGCCAGATGTAGAACAACCAGAAGAGCATATGGACAAAACTAAAGGCAGATGTGTCGAGTGTGGAAGAAAAATAATAGAATCACGACAATAAAATGCCAGACTTGTAATCAACTAGCCTGTAAAGAACATGTAATCACAATACATACTTGCCTGAATTGTCATCAGTCTAAGGACGAGGAAGAAGATACTTCTTAATTTTTTTTTTATTTAAGAAATGTAATGTATTAGTTCATAGAACGCTTTTTTATTTTGTTCAGTTATTCTTGTTAAATATTTTGTTTTGATTATCAACAAAAATGTTTAAAAGGACACTGAGATGGTTGTTTTATTCTGCGAATGAAATAAAATGACTAAAACAACTAATTGAATATTAAACAGAACTTTGCGAGTCAAGGCCTTCCTCTCTTTGTTCTCATCTTTATTATTTTATTATTCTAGTTTTCAGTACCGTACCAGCATTCCGTACTAATGCAATAAATTCTAAAAGTTCTGAAGAAGATACTAATAGACACATTGTTGACTTTCATCTGCTTTTAAGCAACATGCAAGTCGTCAGAAAAATTAGAACATCTGATTATAACTTGATTAGGTTGACTAAACAAAAAGTTTTTACTTTGTGAAGAATGTTTGTTATTGCCCACGGAGGCCATAAAAGCAAACAACCTAAAAGTAGGAAGTACGTTAAATAATATAATTAAAATAAAAAGATAGAGGAATAGTCGGTATTGACATTGGATCTACTTATGAAAATACTAAGAGAAGTGTCATAAGTACGAAATGTAAGAGATTGATCGTTTATAAAATTTGAAAAACCATTCTCGACCATTTTTCAAAATCAGAAAAATATAACTTGTCAGTAGTTTTGCTATTTATATATGTTATCTTTGCGAAGCTAATTCACAAACGCTAAGGTATTAATCTGCACGCAGAGAAAGGTTTACTTGTATCAAAGCTGTCCGCCTTAATTCAAAACAATTACTGTTTCAATTATCCGCAATAGAATAACTGTTTTAAATGAAAAGAAATATTTTCTTAGCGTCTCTTTCTCCGCATAAGAGAAGTATATACTTGTAACGAAATAATTGTATTTCTTTGTTTAAGACATTTGTTAACTTCATTTAAGAAAATCTTGCAAAAAGTTTGAAGAAAGCGTTTTTTTTTTAGTAAATGGCTATTATAACACAAAACAATATTTTCTTAAGGATGGTAAATAGTTTTCTTAATTCCAGAAAGCGCATAAGTATTGTTCATAAATCAGTAGTTTCATCTTCTTAAAATAAAGCATTTTTTACTTGGAATTCTTAAAATGTATATTATTTATATGCACATTATTAATTGCGCTTACCTTGTTTAAAACAGTACGACATATCCGTACATAATGCAGTAAATTATTCACATTGCTTGTGATTTTAAAAAGGCTAAAGTAGAGGTAATCTACAGAATAATGTTCAAACAAACGTGAACTCAATGTAGAAGTACACATGAAAAAGTGCCTAGAAACAATAACCAAGATAATATGCTAATAAATAGCTCCTGGTGTTGATGGAATCACTACCGGCAAAAACAATATGAGAAGCGAAAAAAGCATTAAAGCTCCTTGCTCCTGGCTATATTGTTCTTACATCTCTCAGTTATACATTTTTATAGTCTTGAAATAAAAATATTTTCTTGAATAGAGACTGGTTTTTGCAAGGAAATTTATTTTCTTGGTGCAAGAAACTGTTTCTCTGCGTGTACGAATTCGCGAAACATCCATTCCGAATTAATCAAATATGTTGTGCGGTGCCGAATGTGCTGTTATCTTAGTGTTTCCCATACTAGACAGTGCTTGCTATCGTTATTTTTTCCACTGACTCACTACGTAGAGATTAAGGTGTGTGGTTTTATGTTGTCATGTTGAAATCGTACTTATAGTTAAATCATTTAGAATATATTTACAGAGTAATACTCTATGGGTCTAGGACGTTTCACCGTCGCCGCTTCGCCGTAGAGCCAGTTCGCTGTCGACCCGATTCACTGTCCGCTGCCTGATCCGCCGCCGCGGTACAAAATTGTGATTTGATAGATATTACAGTAACATTTATTACAACTTAAATGCTAATAATAAAATATGCTCGATAACTCTTGGCACAAATTTAAAAAAATACCTATAAACTAAACGCAATATTTCAGCAACAATGAACTTTATTTGAAATGATAAGCAACATATTTATATAAACATTTACTTATGGTAAGGTTCGTACACTCCTAGTCTACCTACTTGATGTAACTTTCTTCTTACATTGCTCATTAAAGATTCACCACTAGTTTTTGAAACTTTTTGGGCTATAGCCGTCACTATACGTCTGAAGGAATTCAAACTTTTCGCAGGGGTTTTCCTTTTAGAATATTCCCTCTTCAATAATGCCCAATACTTTTCAATGGGTCGGACCTGAGGTGTATTTGGAGCGCTATTTACTTTTGATACAAAATCTATGTTATTTTCTTGAAGAAATTCTATGTATTTGGCAGCGTAATGACATGTTGCCATATCAGGCCAAAACAGAACATTTTTATTTTTGATAAAAGGAATAAGCATCTTGCGTAAACACTCATTTAGGTAAATTTTCCAATTCATGGTGCCTGTGAAAATATACGGTTTTGAAACATTCCCATGTTTATCCATCGCCTGCCATATCAGTTATTTTTTGAAAATTGTTTTCTTAGGTTTGAATTATTTTTTCAATTAGTACGTCTGTATTGGGAACACAATGATAGTATTTTCTCCTAGGAACATCTTTTGGATCAACAGCACAGTATGTTTCATCATCCATGGTAATAACTTTTCCGCTTCCTGGAGATCATTAACATAATGCGGGACGCTTTTACATACGTGAAATTTAATTCCAGCTTTTGTAACTTTAACCTCATGTAAATATGAAGGCGATACATTCAGCAGGGCAACCGGTTTTTTTTCAGACATGTTTGGATCTCTTTTGTAATGGGCTTTAACACGAGACAATAACGTTTTATTTCTTACAAATATTGGCCTTCCTCCTCCCAATTTATAAATTGCAGATTCACGCACTTCATAGCGTAACAAAACATTATATATAGTCCTTCTGGCCACCCTTTCTTTCGTAAAATGCCTAAAAACATCTTTCTTGACTTGATTCGCAGAATTTTCAAAGTAGTGGCAAATTCTCTTTGCGAGTTCTTGATTCTTAACAGTTCTCATTTCAAAACTAGGAATCGTAAGTTTATAAAACTTATGTCAGTAATACACCATAAATAGCTAATGACAACTAAACAATTATTTGACATTTACTTTGACAGTTCGTATTTAAAATACTTAAAACAAAGTGTGCCAGGAGTTACCGACCATGCTTTAATAGATAAATTACAACATAAAGAATAAATATATATTTATTTTGCAAGTCTGAACTAATTAGCGATCAGCCTTAATAAACTTAATTCCTGTTGACATTGGCAAAGCGTGTAAATTATGTTGGTAAGACTAAAAATAGCAATTTCAGATAACAGGCGAACTGGCCCTACGGCGAACTGTCCCTACAGCGAACCGACGACGGTGGAACGTCCCATCCTCATATTCCCATATTCTATTGATTCAGTGATTCCTTTGTACAAGTTTACAATTATCCAGTTAAGGACTAGTCGAGCAACTTCGTATGCTACTCTGTAGTAATCTGTAATAATATGATACCTTCAGTAATACTTGGATGTTTTCTTATTTAATAAACTTCTCTTAATTTATTCTGAAAATGAAATAACGCAGTTCCTAAAATACTCTAAGAACAATATTTACAATTACTTTGGGTAACTTAGTACAACAAAACCTGAGAATTGAAACGTCTTTGTTTTTTCTTTCTTATTACCAAAATAATTTTAAAATGTTAGTATTTTGAAAACTTTGTTTAAGGCAACAGAAATAAAAATTATGAATAATAATATCACGTTTTTGTATCAAAAGTAACACGGACGTGATTTCTAGTTCTATTTTAATAAAACATAAAGTAATTACATTATTTTTGGTTATCGTTTTTGGACAATCTCTTCGATGCAATTAAACTAAAACTAAAACAACTGTGTTAATTTACCCTGAAAAGGTACAATTTTTATTTCAAGTCGCCATGTTTTCTTATGAAATTTCGAATTATATGAATTTTGTTGATGAGAGTTCACATTATAATTGAGATTTTCAATCAATTAGCCACGTGAGCAATTGCCCAAGGTGCAGTTAACTTATCAAACGCAAACCAGTTAGCAAAAATTCCTATATTTAGGTTAAACATACTAGTTTTGTGCTAAGTGTTGCAAAAATTAAAATACAAAGAGTGATATTGACTTTATTAGGATCCGTATTTTATCTCAAGATACTCTGATTGTCTCTGCAAGTAGAGGTTAAAGAGTACATCGATTATGCAATTTTGTAATCAGTTTATTGTCACGTATAATCACGATTACAATGTATAGCCATTACAAAGCCGAAAACTGTCGTCCATTTCAAATGCTATCAACATTCATACTCCACTTGGAACTAGTATCCTCGCCATCTATTCAATTGTGTGCGAGATTTCATTGTGCTACAATTATTATCTTCTAATATCGATCGCCCCGTGCGGACATGGCACGTCTACAAAGGAGTATAGAGAGATAAAAGAAAGAAAGAAGAAAAAAAGACAATAACAAAACGGGGCAAAAAATGATAGAGCAGAGACAAAGATGAGGTCAGGAATGCGTTGGAGGAGTCTGTGGCCGGCGGCCAGTGGTCGATTTTTGATGCGATCGCCTCCCTACGCGAGCGACCTCTCTCCGCCCGATCCTCTCCTCGCCGCGTTTGCCACGCCGGGGCCGTTAATGACAAGTGAGCAAATGGAATTCGATGGTTCCTTGATGGTCCAACGTCGTACCGCGCGGTGAGCGCACGTATTTATATCTGTGACAATATTGAACGTTCCCACGATCAAAACGCCGGCCGGTCTCAGGTCTCTCGTCCTCCCATCGGATCGTACGCGGTAACGGCGCAAGATGTGCTCCGCGAACGCCGACCGATCAAGATGGATGCCGTAAAAATCTTTTATATAGCTGTGGAATTCTCCGAGTCAACGGTAGCAATATACTGGGTGTCCCCATTCGATGCTTACATTACCAATTCGTTAGAAAACTTTGAAAATACATATCAAAGTCTTTTTTGTCTTACTTTATAACCCTTCAGTGTCCACGACAACGCCTAATAAATGTTATCAAAACATAACTTACACAGGATCATTGCCTTCTGGCTTGGTCAAGATAATTTGAAATATACAGTTAAACCACTGAAGAGTAAATGAATGATAGTTCCATTAATTAACAGTGTAAATGCCTCCCAAAAGGCCATATCATGAAATCAACATTATGTAAAAATGCCAGATCTTGCGTAACACAGCACAAGATTATCCTGGAGAATAAAGTTATGGTCAACAGATGTTATTACCTACCTAATTTCGATGTTCGACTGTGGTAAGAGGCCAAGTCATGACCTAGTTCTATATTGCACTTCTATATTTCCATTTTTTCGTATACAGGGTATTTTATAATAAGTGTAAACATTGACGTTTTGTTCGGGAAGTCATTTACAATAAAAAAAAACGTTAAATAAACATTTGCAGAGCTAAAACAGATTTAGCTTTAGATTGATCAGGAAATCTTCGGCGATACTCTCTGGATGCCTGAAAATCGTTACCATACACATAAACAATATCTGAATATTCAGCTGCATTAAACTGATTAATTTCGAAAGCTGTAAAATTAATTTTTTCACAAATTACGTTGCTCGTCTTTTAAACACAGGCCTCTAAATTACCTAATCTAAACTAAAAACTGCAATAAGCTCATTCATTTTGTGAACTGTCAATTTCATTTTTTCAAATTATGTTGTTCAGCTTATAAACATATACTACTTACTAGTTGACCTAATCTACATATATGCATACAATAATAATATTAATCTAAGCAAAATGTTATTTATTAGTTTTACTTTTTGGTGCAACAAATAAATAGTACGTTTCTTTCGGACCCAATTCGCGTAGACATTGCACTTTACGAGCAAACTGACGTAATCTTACGTTCTGGTGTTTTGAGAAACAAATGCCGCTAGTCGTCTGCTTCGGATTACATGTATTTGGAAGAGAAAGGACGAATTGCTTTCTGTAGAAGGAGCAAGTGTTTGCTTATCCGTTCTCAAACCAAAACACAGTACGTGTCTATAAAAATCCGCTTCGACGTATTATCCTATACACTTATAGCCTTTCCTCCGAGGAACTACCGTATAGATGTAGTATAGGCGAACACATTATTTCTACGATGAAGTTTTGCGGAGAGCACAATAAACTCGGACGCATTTGTCATCCGATAAAGTTGGATATGCATGATTAAACATGGTAATGTGTATTAGAAGAAGTGAACTTTTGCATTAAACATATACATGGATATTAACACAGCATTACAGTAACATATATAAACTTGCAAATAAAATGAAACGTTAAGAACCCTTAACAAATAGTTTATGGATAGATAGGTCATCTACATTATCAGAAACTTAATGTTTAGTGTACATATATGTCCTTACCGCTTTCAATTTAAATCTGTTGGTAACACAATTTTGTTGCCTTTAACATTTTTGACTGGAAATTCCATATTTATTCATCTCTTTCTTTGGTTATCGTATTCATTTCATTATTCATACCTACTTAAAATAATCACTTCAAAGTCCTGCAGATTCCCACAGCAAACAATTTAAATTGAACCAGGCATTCACAACTTTTCTGCAATCCAACGATATCGATGTGTCGCCCAAAAAAAGAACGGTACCGTTTAACATTCAGTATATGTGGAATTCTCGCGGGCGAAGGTAGTGATATACATCACGCGTGGAACGGTCGAAATTCGGATCGTTTCTCTTCAAATTTCGGACATCAATCAACGTGTCAACTTACCCAAAAATACACGAAATCATTACCGAGTCCGGGTTTTTCTCTCGTTTTTATTTATTTGAGAGTGGTTCTGAGATGTTGATGATCGTCATCTCCTTGTTGCTCTCGAAATTCTTTCTTTCCTACCGTTTGCCAAACGATGAAATGAAAAGGTACGACACGTTGATGTGGTCGAATTTGTGGGTATTATTTTTGCATTAAATCGTTCTGGTTGCCCTTCATTTTTTATTTTTGATCCCATATACCGGTGTGCCGTACATATTTGTATGACATAAAGATATAAAGTAGAAGGAATTGATAAAAAGACTTGTAACTAAAGGTAACTAAAGATCCATTTGCAATAAAAAGTTACAAAAATTGTTATATAAATATATGCATGTGAGTAGTATAAAAAGAGAGTAGAAGACTCAACCTTCCGGAATTGTAGGATTTCGCCTATAATATAAATACTAAAGAAGTTAAAATTTTCTAATGGTGTATTAGACATCTCAGAGTATCTTCTAAAAATATTCTTGCATATACAGGGCGATCGATAATTAGCGAACCACGCATCTACTTTGTTATTTTAAATAGAACATCCTATATATTATTACGGTTTTATTTTCTTCATCTAATAATAAATCAATGCAGTATTAGTTTCACGTGTCTATTTTCAACAGATTGTGAGAAATTTTAAATTTTATCCTGAATAGCCTAAAAGCAGAGATATTTATTTCCTTTAATAAATTCAGAATGTAAATATATTTTGGCGTAAAATTTCTACTATGTTAAATTACACATCATGTTCTATTTAGACGTTGTATCAGAATGCATTGGAAATATACAGGGTGCTCAGAATTGAAGATCAAACTTGGCCAAATTCAAATTCCGTAAACGTCATTTTTTTAAATAGCACCATATATTTTTTTTGTATTCACCGTGTAGGAAATTCACACCTCTAACATTTTTGTGTAATAATGTGTGTCTAATATCAACATTAAACGAGATATTTCTAGTCAAAGGTAAGTCTTGCATTTGAATATTGATATACAAATGTTTGTAGTGTCAGCGTTGTTTGGTTGCCATGGCAACAGTAAGCAAAACGTTGATGTTGAGGTATTTAAATTGTCATTTCAAAATTTCAAGTTAGTTTAACTACTTGAAGAATTAACTTCGCAAAAGGAAAGTTAGGTAATTGATGATTTTTTTATTAGACATTAAACGATTGAACGACGGTGTCCACACTCGAAAACATTTGTCAAATTAAATCAAGGATTTGTTACTACTGGAAGCATCTACTAATACAGGAAGAAAAAAAGAATTATAGTATTGATACACGTTTTTAGCGAAAGAGAGGATTGGAAGCTATGTCTTAATAAAACAATATTTTAATAATTGCTATAAAGACTAACAATAAATAAAATAAACGTAAAAAATACGTAAACATAAATTTACAATCAAAACAAAGGACGTAAACTTTAAAATAACAACGTGTAACGTGACAACTGTCAACAAAATAGATAACTGTTCTTATAATCTTTATAACAATAATTATTTGCTTATTTGTCTATCTATAGCACATGTTCAAAATTCCTTCCTGCTACTTCGGTACATTTCTGCAATCGTTTGTAGAAACTGTTCTCCGCCTTTCTTAATATAGTGATGGTTACACTGCGGAATGCTTGAATTATTCTTAACTCCACATTTTCCTCAGTGGTAGGTTGTGACATATAAACTTTATTTTTTATATAACCCCAGAAAGGAAATCCATTGGCGATAAATCACAAGATCTGGTGGGAAAAGGTGTTGAACCTCCACAACCAATCCATCCATTATGGAAAGTATCGTTAAGATAAGCCTTAACATTTTGGCAACTACGAGGAGGCGCACCAACGTGTTGTAACGACACGTGAATTCTTTTGTGGATAACTACATTTTCAAGCAGAGGTTGTAATTCATTCATAAGGAAGTTTAAATAATTGTTTACGGTAATACAACCGTTAAAAATGTATGACATATTCCCCAGTTAATCCTCCCCAAACATTTACTGACCACAAATTTTGGTTATCTACGTGATGCACCTAATGTAGATTTTGGGCGGCGTAGTAATGTATGCTGATTTGCAAATCCATTACTTTTAAACATAGCTTCGTCACAAAATTATATAAATTTATTGAAATCGGGGATGTTGTTTATTTTTGCAAGTATAGTATTGCAGAACCCTAGTCTTCTCTGATAATCTCTTTCATTAAGAGAATGATCGGTATGGATGAAATTTATGTGTCTTAATTATTCTATTTACAGTCGTCCGACTTAAATAATGGGGTGTGTATATGTGTCGAACAGATACGGGGGGATCTTCTTCCACAGTTAGCAGGACATTAAAGCAATTATCGTTGATTGCTCGTGGTACTTTTGTGCAAATGTCTGATATTTGTGAGCTCTCTCAAGAGACTGTTGCTCAAGTCAATCTAGATTAAAATCATCAGTCATTTACTGTGTTAATTACGATTGGGTGTGATTTACAAAAAGGTAATTCTTCTTTATATCTTATGATTTAATTATTCAGCTCTTATAGCACTCAACATATCGTGGCATAAAAAGAAAAACCACGATAATGTAAAATCTTTTGCTATGTCAAAACAAAGACGTAGCCCATTTGTTCCTATTAATAAGAACATTTACTATTCCCGGCAAGTATCTTTTCGAAATCATAAATTACCTAATAACGTCGATGGTAACTACATGTTCATCAACGAATCGCTCGCCTAACACGATTATAATTTCAAAACGCTCCGTCGTCGTCTTCACAGATAGGAGAACAAAAGGTAGGGCTTTTTTCCGGCGATCTCGAAGTAGACAGAGACGACAACGTTGTGCGTCGAAAAAACGGAACGGACGTAAATTTATACCGTGCGAACGGGTACGAAAACAAACATAACATTTCTTTTACGGTTTTCTCCGACACCACGCAATTTCGATGATAATTTCTCGAAGACAGTAAACCGCAAAAAAGGAGCACCTTTTTGAATTTCAAAACGCACTCTCGACTTACCACTTACGTGATCCTGTCAACGCCGCTCTACAAAAATGTTCACAAGAAGAAATCGCTGTCGACGATCGCTGAAAAAGTACGAGAATAATGTTGGTTCAAAAAGTAGTATTAATGTCTAAGATCTCACGGTGATCCACGATGCTTTTACTAAATAATTCTGCAATATGAGGAAATTGTATGTATGTATTGTAATATTATAAAATTTAGTAAAATCTAATTAAAAGATAAACCTTCGTGGTCGCAAATCTGGAAGTGTCGCTTTCTGATAACGCGACTGGTAGAACAAACTCCGCGTTCTTTTGAATAATCAAACTTGAATTAAACTTGTACTTGAAGTATAATTCGAACAATACAATTTTTGAATTTACTTGGAAAATTAATCACACACAGCCAAATAATAACATTTACGACGTAAAGAAAATTGAGTGAAGACGAGTTATTTAGCCATTCCCCCGAGGTTATTGTTGGCTGGATAAAGAATCACCTAATAAAACGCTAGGGACAAGGAGAGGGGATTATGTAAGTCGCTGAAGAATTGAAAATGGGCCAGAAAAGCTGCATAATTATGCGCATATTTTCAATTTTTTTTTATATATTCCGGCGTTTACTTATATATCTGAATTTAGGGTAATTTGTGATCTGATTGAATTACTCATTATAAATATAAATTTCTTTGCACCCTGCAGAGCTAGAAGTCAGCTGATGGTTTAATTTTGCGGAAAAAGTACCTAAAACAAGATGTTCCTTAAAGGCGATTATACATAGAAATTGCAGAAGGGATAAGACAGAATGTGGTGAGTACCCAACAATCGTCCATTTCCCAAGTGCTATATGTATTATCCATTTTGTAGACATATTTCCAATAACTGACTAAATTCAATTCTTCACTATCAAACAAATACACTTAGCCTTGACCTAATGTAATGATCTCCCTGTGACGCAAATGAATTTATAGATTTTCAACCTGATTCAGAGATTACAGATTCCAGCTGAAATGCAATTTAACTGAATTCAAACAAAGAATTGCTGACAACTTATTGGCAGAGAGTAAATAAATAAAATTGTGTTGTTTAAGGATTATTATGATTAAAGACCGGATTATATGCACAAAAAAAACTTATAAATATGCGCATATATATACGCGTTTTTTTTCGTCAAAATAGGCAAAAAAACAAAAAATATGCAACAGAAAATTCCGAATAAAAATGTAATTCAGATTTATTCAAAACAAACATGGCGTACTAAGATAATATATTATAATGCAGGTAACAAACTAACACATTTAAAATTGCACTAAAGACTAAAAAGATTTTAAAATACATCCAAATATTAACAAACATGAATAATTTATTATTAATTTTTATTATAAAAGCACTTTATTACTAAATATTTCACAAAATTTTCTAGTAAAAAATTATGTCGTTTATCTGTGAACATATGTTTATACACTGAAAATGTCCTTTCCACATCTACTGAAGTTATTGGCGCATTTTTTAGTCTACATATTGTTTCCGCACTTAAGCTACATGTTTCGTTAAAATTACCTTTTAATATGTTAGCAACTTCTTTTAACGCACCGTATTTTTCGAAATCACATTTTCACATTTTTTATTTATGGTAAGTCCGATTTTACCCTGCACTTTAGCACATGATTGTTGAAATTCGTCCACAAATTCAACGGATTCTGTTAAACTCAAAGTTGTGTTCTCCAATGCTAAAATAGTTGCTGGAACAAAACTATAGTTGCATTTAATGAATGACAATTGCTGGGGAAGTAATTTCTCGTTGAACAATCTATACGATTCCGTAACACATCGAGAAGAATCCGTAATCTCCGAAGGGACGGTTTTTATTTCTACAAAATGATCCGCATAAAATACGGCAGCATTCAACCATGACCACCATCTTGTAGTTACAGGTTGAGGAGGAAGTGGGGTATCTGGCAGTCGGTCCTTGAACATCTGAATACGTAGCGGAGCCTTTAAAAACACTTTCTTCACATTATTAATTAATTCATTGACCAGAGGAAATTGATTCCGTATTTCTTCAGCAACCCTGTTGAGGCCATGAGCAAGGCGTGTGACATGAAATAGGTTGGAATAGAACACCTTCAAATTGTACGCAGTTCGAACCATATATGGTGCCGCGTCTGATACTAGAAGTAAAATGCTTTCTTCAAAGGAACTACTTCGGGCAAAAAAAAAATTACATAATCCTTCTTGAATAAATCTTGAAATCTTGTTACATTGTTTGTCCTTTCAAGCTGCTTTGAAGAAATTAAATATGATCTATTAGAAATATTTTCCTTCAAGATTCCAATCAGAGCTATGTAACGCCCAGCATTATCCGTTGTCTCATCGACTACTATATAAAAATGATTGTCTCCGATTAATTTTCTTATTTTGTTTACTGTGTCAGTATAAGTACTACCCACTTCACCTTTTCTTAAGGTACTTTCATTGGGAATGTTATGTGTACAATATTTTTGAAGAAAGGATTTAAAGTTTGTATTACTCAACTTATTAAGGGGAAAATTAGCACTAACTAAAGCGCGACATAACTCTTCGTTAAATAGTTTCTGGTCCGTTTTCTTTGTTCCCAATTCAATGCATTGTAAAATTGACCGATTCTTTACTCTACAATTTTTCTGTTTGGCAGCATGTGGAGATGTCTTGATATGTTGGTCTACCTGAAATTTTTTTTCACAAGGGATCTGAAGAGAATAATATAAAATTTCAACACTAATCTTGGAAATGCTGTATCAATAAATATTTCCACGTTAAAAGTTACACACGTGTCAAAAATTCCTTAATACAAATATACAGGGTGACCAAGTTGAATTTTCTCAAGAATATTTCAAGAAATTCAACATTTTTTAAAACTATCAACGCCCCCGTGTCGGTTTTTAATAACCGTGAATATGGACTTTTCAGTTAACAAACAGTAAGCTCTGGTTAGAATTTGTAAAGCGGATTTGGAGACACCTTGCACAAATTTTGCTTGATACATTGTTATTTTACTCAAGATTGCTAGATCACTTAAGTGGCAAATTAAGCGTTACCTACAAGTCACGAAATATTTGTATTTTTTTTTAATTTACATTACAGTAAAAAAGCTTTAAAAAAAGTACTTACAATATTGCAACACACTGTACAAAACACTTTTTCGTTATCCAAACGAAGTTCAGGGTGATATTTGATCCAAGCCAATGTACCACTACTAACTTTCGGTATGATTGAACGAACGTTTTCACTGTACACTCGTATTTACGATTGTTTGGGTGACTCCTCGTTTGAAGGCACAGATTTCCTTTTTTAAATGAAACCACAACCTTACACTTAAACTGCATTTATTTTCACTATACGACCTGGTACAACTTTCTTAACCGTTTATGAGATGTCTTTGCTGAACGAAGCAGAACTGCCGCTTTTGAAATAAAAGCTTTTTGATAATACCTCGGTAGGCAATAGCAAATAAACTTTAATGGCCGTGGATTGGATGCAAATCGGAAATTTTAAATTAGACAGAGTGACGCACAATTTACTAAAATTTCATACTTGAATAATATCTTAAATAAACAGCTTTAACGAGTACAATGCCGCTTTGAACGGTCGGGGTAAAGACAAAGTGGCTATTGTCCTCTCCAATTTAAGGTCATTCTTGAGGCTTGCGCGTGCACTTGACTACTATTAAATAATAAAACCGGGAATTCCTACGATTCATAATCTATACGAACTGTGAATTCAAATTCGAAAGTTGCTGTTTACTGCTCACCCTCCAAATTTTTCTGCCCGGGTGTCGCACAACCGAAATGAAAAAGCCGGCGCTGTCGGTAAAATAATAAATTATGCAAATTTTAAGTGACATTGTCATCCCCCGTAACAAGAAGGGAAAGCCCGGAGAATTTTGTTTACACTTGATTATATATTTACTAACGTAATTTGTATTTTACAATTTAGGTATAACGCTTTCTTTATTATTTAAATATGTGAACCAAAAAGAACAGGAATTATGTATTAATATACAAAATTCTTTCAGATACGCGTTAAAAGTGATAAATGCATATTATATGCAAAATATGCACATTTGCATATAATCCGGTCTTTAATTATGATTATTTATTGTCATGTTTACTCCTCCTGCAACAAATATCCTCTGTTTTATTTCGTTCCTTAAAATTTTTTTTTATTTTTTAGAATTGCGTACTAAAGCCAATTTCTTCCCTTTTAAGTGCATTCTATTTCAGAATTCCAAGTCTTTTGATTTACTATAGAAAGCAGCCATGTACATTTTAACAGAACGGGTGCTCCCAAGTAGAGAGGCCTTACATTAACCTTTACAAATTTCTTAACCCTGCGCTACACCTTGCATTTACGCAACACGTCTACCTAACTTCTACTATACATATAAACGTATGTGTGAGTGTGAAATCTGAGAAGTTTTCTGAAGGCATGAGCCCGAAATCGACCATCCAGAGTGCAACACTGGTTCAGATTAGGTAACTGTCTGATTGATGATTTCATTAAACCGCTTAGTGATGAGTTAATTACCGTCCACTCACTTATCATCGTCGGCAATTAGTCAAGTGCCAAATCTTCATCATATCATGCCGGTGTGTGCGTGTCGGTGCGCTTGTGAGGACTTTTTACCTCTTCTTCAGTGGGCGAAACGTCAACGTAAGTGCATACGTATTTGTTTTTGAGTATATGTATGTGTACGCTACGCTCGTCTATACGATTTTTGTTTGAGTTAGACTGAGGTGTTTACGTTCAACACTGAAAGATGGTCTTTTGGATAACATTAATTTACGCAGAAAATTCATTAAGATAACTAGACTAAATATACACACTTACAGTGGTAAGTTAATGGCCCAGAGCAAACATTTATAATTTAATTCTGGCATCAATTATATTAGGAACAAATATTAAGAATATCAACGTATTCGAATGCAAACAATAATCCTCTTTCAACCGTTGCAAAAAAAAACAAACTGATGACAAAATATCTTAAATAAATGTGTGTTAACATTTACTATTGTCAAATGTTCGTTCTTGTATTCGAATTAAAAAAAAAATAATAGAACCGCCGGCTACTAAACTTTCCTCCTACAACGGCGGTTGGTAATGGAGATGTTATACTCTCCAGTTACGGTATGGAATCACCTTCTGGGGAGCTTCTCCCTACGCAGATAAGATCTTCAAAATCTAAAAGCCCAGTGTAAGAAATATATATCTAACTTGGGAAGAATGGAATTTTGCCCAGATATATTTAAAACAAAAGGTATACAACAAATAAACACGGTGATCTGAAAATGATGACATGAAACGGTTTCTTTTTGAAAAATTGAATCCTAAAACTGGACGATTAATATCGCATTGCCCCCTAGCAGTTGCTGTTTACAGCACTCATTGAAAATGTATTTAACTTTCTACCTAATCT
Source organism: Dynastes maya (assembly GCA_029619315.2). Lineage (NCBI taxonomy): Eukaryota > Metazoa > Arthropoda > Insecta > Coleoptera > Scarabaeidae > Dynastes > Dynastes maya. Next base: position 56,568,828 of record JAROYE020000001.1, read on the forward strand.
GTGTTTGAAGTTTTCATTGACAATCTTGTAACTAGTACGAATATAAAAAACGGTTGATTTAACCAAAAAAATTATTTGTCTAAAGAAAGACAGGAACTAATTCACTTTAATCGAAAGTCCAAACATATTTTAAAATTCAAAGCAGTCAGTCCTTAATTATGCAGACTCATTCATAATGAACATTTCCTGAATATATTTCTAGAGTTAATCAAAATGTCGTTTTAAATACTTACGAAACAGAATTATGGATAAAAGTCTATAAACTTAAAGCATGTTTAGTCTTATTATTTTTATAGATAACAAAAAGACTATTCTTGAATATAAAATATGTAGTGTTCTGGAAAAAGAGTTCAAAGATGAACATATTCAAGTTCAGTTTCTTTAAGGATACCTACCTCCCATTTTTAACGGTTCTATATAATTGTCATAAAAAGATAAAGGTGCAACATAGCTTGCTTTTTTTATTGTTTAGGCTAATGACAGGGCATCAGCACAGCAGTAACACTAACCGACAAAACCTCCACATATTACACACTGGAAAGGAATTCGTAATTTGAAGTCATGTATACCGGGTGTCCAGGATAACATGAAGTACATGGGTATATCGGAAACCGTTAGAGATACAAGGTCGGTTAAATGGGGAAAAAGTTGGGCATTTATACGACTAAGTACAAAGGATTACATTATAAAAAATCCATTCCGTTACTGAGATTCAGTGTGAAAACCAAAAGTGTGCGTTTTCCAAAAACCTTAAAATTTTCTTTATTATAAAAATTACAGTGATAAAATTTTCACCATAGGGATAGTTAGTAATGAGGACTTCAAAAATGGCATTAGAAAAATTCTAGGCTCGCTGGGTTTTCTGCGCTTGTACCCAACTTTTGTTTTTCTTATGGGCGCCATATTGGATTTTTATATTTTCGAAATGGTCATAAAAATGCTTTTCAACCATGTATATCATCTCTATGTCCAATGAAGAAAAACTATGAAAAATAGCAAAATTACGATTTGACTGTTGTAGGCTGTGATTTGACGTATGTGCTTGCTCAGCAACTGTAAGCGTGATTAATTAATAATTAATAATTAATAATTTATTTCTGTCATGACCTATCATAGGCATTAACGTTGTCAATATAAATGTATATATAAAGTGATATATAAATACGTAAATAAATAAAATTTGTGTAGATATAAAAAGTATATAAAAAAGAATAGGACGAAACGCACATGTAAATGTATAACACTTACAGGTAAAGTCAAACACTGTATAAATAAAATAAGTTAAAGTTTATCGTATGGTGTTGAAATACTCGTCGAGTGTGTAAAATTCGCCGTGAAGGAGCAACCGTTTCAATTTCAATTTAAATTGTTTTTCATTTAAAGATTTGTACGTTTCGGGTAGATGATTGTATAACTTCACAGCCAAATAGTTGGTGGAAACTTGCGCCGTCTTTAGCCGATGATATGGTATTACGTAGTTATTCCTGTGACGTGTATTATGCTCATGAAGCATACTGTGCGTTACGTACTTTGATTTATTGGTGTGTACATGTAGCGCACACGACATTATGTAACAACACGCCAGAGTAAGTATACCGTTTTTCTTAAACAATGATCTGCAAGATGTTCTGCAGTCTACCTTGCTTAAGATTCTTACTACTTGTTTCTGTTTCAGGAACAGCTTTACGGCCTCAGGTGAATGTCCCCATATTAGAATCCCATACGTAGCTTTACTGTGAAATAAAGCAAAATATGCTGCTCTTGCTGCGTCATATCCTGCTACCGCCATGATCCTTCTAATAGCATATGTTGCAGTGGACAACTTTCTTGAGGTGTCGTCAATATGCACTTTGTAGTCCAGTTTATTGGAAATGTGTAGGCCAAGGAAGCAGATACATTTCTTATCAGGTAATGTTTTAGTAGATAGTAATAGAGTTTGAGTTTTGCTTTTGTTTAAACAGAAACCGTTACTCATGAACCATTCATCTGCTTCCATTAGCGCTAATTCGGACTTTGCTTGCAGATCTCTATGCATATCTCCTCTAGTTAGTAGCGTTGTATCGTCGGCATATAGACATATTTTATCACAATGTATATTGCGTGGGAGATCGTTCGCATATATTAGGAAAAGTATTGGGCCCAAAACAGATCCCTGAGGAACGCCATTACGAACTGGACGCATGTTGGACTCTGTATTTTGCCATACTACTAGCTGTTTCCTTTCCATCAAGTATGACTGAAGTAATTTGAGTGCAGGCCCTCTTATACCGCAGTAATCCAGTTTGGCCAGTAAAATTGGTACATTGACACAATCGAATGCTTTTGAGAGATCGCAACAGGTCAGTATAACATCATCCTTCTCATCAAAAGCTGTTGTTATCGCTTGTATTATTTCATTGACTGCTGTTATCGTTGATCTACCAGATCGATACCCGTGCTGTTCTTTACAGTAAACGTTGTTCTTTGTGAAGAAACTTACTACACGATTTTTAATCGCTGTTTCGAATATTTTGGAGAATATAGGTACCAGCGCGATAGGCCGATAGTTGCATAAATCTCTTTCGTCTCCTTTTTTGTATACGGGTACTATCTTTGTCAGTTTTAATTCGTTTGGGTAGATACCTTTTAGCATACACTCGTTGAATGAGTTAGCAAGAGCTTCTGCGATGTCAGTTTTAAGCAGCTTGACTATATTTGATGATAGACCGTAAACATCGAGTGACCTACTTTCTTTAAGGCGAGAGATAATGTCGCTGATCTCCTGTGTGGTTGTCGGATACAGAAAAATTGAGTTCTGCATACGTTTTGAATTCTGCTCCAAGAGATGAAGTGGGTTCTGGCTAGGACCTGGTAAATTGGCTGACATATCATCACCAACCGAAGCGAAGAAGTCGTTAAAATCATCCGCCCTCAAACCGTGATTCTCTTTGTATTGAGTTTTGGTTTCTAAATTTGTTTCTAGCCTTATTATATCCCAAATAGCTTTATTCTTGTTACTTGAGGACTCTATGATGTTAGTCACTGCTGTGTTTTTCGCTTTTTGAATTTCTGATCTGTACTCCTTTTTTAATTTATTGTATACTTGTTCTACTTCCTGACTTTTAGTTGCTTTGAATATTGTATATATGGCATCCAGTTTTTGTTTCATGTCGATTACAATACTGGTGGGAGAAAAATTGTGTCTTGGTTTTGCTTTTAGGGTAATTTCTCTTTCAGGAAACACAGTATCCAGCAGCCGTACAAAAAAGTTATGAAACTGGGAATAGGTTTTCTCGCCTCCAGTTAATATCAAATCCCATCTGGTCTGATGTAATTTTAACCTTTTATAGTTCTTAGCATTCAAGCCTCGTGATTTTATTATCCTTACATTTGTTTTATTTTCAGAATATGCAGTGGTGATGGAAATAAACTGTGCTAGGTGATCAGCAATGTGAAGATTTTGCACTGCAGTGATATCCACACATAATGGGTCGTTGGTAAATATATTATCTATACAAGTGCTCGACCTGGATGTCTCTCGTGATGGCTCACTGAACAAGGCACGCAAACCGAACGATAAGCAACACTCCATCAGCGTCCGTTGATCTTCTGATTTCTGCATGAAATCTACGTTAAAATCTCCTGCCAATACAATTCTGTAGTTCTTGTACCTTGTAATTAGATTTGTAAACATTATCTGTAATGTTTCAATAAATACGTCGAAATCACCTTGTGGAGATCTGTATAGGGACATTATTATTAATTTATTTTGTCGCCATTCCACTCCAGCTACTTCAATATCCTTTTCTTTGCTTTGTTCCTTAAGCATTGCAATTTCAAGAATGTCAATATCGCGTTTGGTTAATATAAGTACACCACCATGTTTAGATGTACTTCTACAATAATTCGCACCAATATTGTAATTTTCAATTTTTAAACTATTTATTTCATCCTGTTTTAGCCAATGCTCTGTAATACATAAAATATCTGTGTCAGCTCCGTATATATACTGTTTCAAAATATCAATTTTGTTATTTAAGGATTGAACATTAATATTTACGATATTGATATTTCTCGTTGTGTTGATATATGTTTCTGCCTCTCCATGAGTTTGATTTTCTTTTGGGAAAAAACTTGTACTTTTTAACTTCAATTCCCACAGGCCAATGACTAGATACGTAAACGCTCTCTGCTAAATCTAAGGGCACTCCCACTTTGAAAGAACAGTACTTTTCTTCTGTCCATCTATTTTGTTTCTGTAATCTTTTTATTTCAAATTTTTCATTTGCACCGAACTCCTTTTGCAAAAATTCCTTTATTTTCATTTCAGTGTAATCGTCCTTATACTTGCCCACATATATCCAATGCCTCTGCTGGCTTGCATATGACACATGTTCGTTTTCCTTTGTGCCTACAACTGCTTCCGTGCGATGCTTCGTAAATTTCTTTTTCTGATTACTATTTTCTCCACTGCTTTTCTTATTTTGTGTATGTTTTTCGATTTTATGCTCGTTTGGTGGCGTGTCTTCAGACGTTTGATTGATGTTAATATCTATCGCGTGTATATCTGGTTGTCTACCAGAATTGCTTTGACTCTCCAGTAGTGGCGTTTGCATCGCTGGATTTTTTAAAGTACGATGACGGCTAGCTTCGTACTGTTTATTTGTTTTTATTTGAGTTTCTACTAAATTGTCATTAGTTTGTTTTTTTGTAGTGTTAGTGAATAGTGATCGCTTTAGCTCATTAAACCCTGTGTGCATGGTTTTTTCAATTTTATGTAAGTATTCCAGAATCTCCTTGTGATTATTACTATTGGTATCTGTGACTGCTAGTGAATCACAGTCCCTTATTATTTCTTCCTTGTGTATTTGTTGATTTATTTCAATTATTTCTTCTTCAAATTCTTTCATAGATTGATCCATTATTTTAATGTTTAAGTTCAATAATCTCGATCTTAGTTCCGTAATTATTTTGTCCTTTTCGTCACACTTGCATTGTTCATCTTTAGATAGATTCAGCTTCTGTTTTTTATTTTCATCTGTAAGCGCGCGAATCTTCTCCTCATTTTCTCTGATTCTGTTGTTCTTTTCCTGGATATTGAGATTCAATTTCCGTATTTCTGCATCTTTCTCACCTAACGAGGTTATGTTCTTACAACAGTAAACCTTTCCTTCCTCTTCCACATAAGTTCCCTTAACTTTGAGAATACAATTTGGATGGTAATTACACTTACACTTTTCGCAAGTCACGTAGACTTTTATTGAAACTGAACACCTTTTGCACACTAATTTGTCAGAGATATCTTTGCCGGCCATCTTTACTCTTATTAAAAGTGGTTCACAAGAACACTGATATAAATTTGACAACATAGCATCACTAAAATAAAAATAGGACTAATATGAAACGTACTAATACTATTTAATCAAAATGACTGAAATCAGTGACTCAGACAGCAATAAAAAAAAATTAACAACATCCTAGAATTAAGGCTGAAGTAGGTGTTCAAACAGGCCACCATTCTCTCGTATGCACAATCTCCAACGTTTAACGACTGCCTCACATGATTGCCTGATTGTGTGTGGACCAATTCAATTTACACCTGCTTCAACTGCCACGGTTTCATAGGATCTCGAGTACACCAACTTTTTTAAATAGCCTCATAAAAAAATCGGGAGGCGTGAGATTCGCCGATCTAGCAGGCCACCTTACTGGTCCTCGATTTCCAATCCACTTATCAAGATATTCGTTATTTAAAAAGTTTGTCACTATTTGAGCATTATCTGCTGGAAAAACATATTTTTCAAAGTAGCAAATGGGAATTCCATAATTCATTCTGCTAGATTTGTTTGCAAGAGGCTTAAATATCTAGCCCAGTTTAAGTTTTCATTGTAAAAGATAGGGCCAACAATTTCACTGGATGCCTGACTTCACGAATTAGATGTGGATTTTCATTGGACCGAAAAACAAACAGTATTTTGCGATTAAATAATTCGCAGTTGGTGAAGCGACTCTCGTCCGACCATAGAATTTTCATAGTAAAATTTGGAATTTCATTATGTTTTCTGATGAATCATTGACAAAATTCCATTCTTCTCATTTCGTCACCGTTTTGAAGCTTTTGGCAGGATCGCTCATTTATTTGTATCGTTTTAAAGTGCTACTGGCTGTTGATCGGGCAACACCTGTGATATTTTCAATTTCGCGTAAGGAAGTACGGGGTTTCTCAATTACGACTTGCAGGACCATATTTCCTTTATTTTCGTCTATGAGCTTATTGCTTTTCGACTTAACGAAGCTTCCGTGGTTTATTAAATTTTCACGTAATCGCCGAAATATACTTCTACCTGGCTGAAGTCTTTGTGGGTATTTATTGAAATACATTTCTGTGGCCATCTCATCATTTCTTCGACAGAGAATAAAACACTCGAACATATATTTTTCTCTGTTCGAAAAACGATTCATTTTAAAATCACAAATCACTGACTTATTACACCACAAAGACTGTTTGATAGAAAATTCAGAGCCGTTGCGATTGTTTAATAAAGTAATAGCCTACTACGACCAAATCGTAATTTTGCTATTTTTCATAGTTTTTCTTCATTGAACATGGGGATGTTATACATGGTTGAAAAGCATTTTTATGACCATTTCAAGAATGTAAAAATCCAATATGGCGTCCATAAGAAAAACAAAATTTGGATACAAACGCAAAGAACCCAGTGAGCCTAAAATATTCCTAATGCCATTTTTTAGGTCTTCAGTACTAATTACCTCTATTCTGAAAATTTGATGACTGTATTTTTTATAATAAAGAAAATATTAAGGTTTTTAGAAAACGCACACTTTTGGTTTTCACCCTGTATCTCAGTAACGGAATGGATTTTAAAAAATGTAATCCCGGATTGTACTTAGCCGTATATGTGGGCAACATTTTCTCCATTTAACCGACCTTGTATCTCTGGCGGTTTCCAATATACCCATGTTCTCCATGCTATCTTGGATACCCGGTATAAATTAAACGATGTATTTAGTTATATTTTAAGAATAACACATATATTTAAAAAGAAATGGTTTCCCAACTTATTATTGGTTCAAAATTAACAAATTCTAAAAGTTAATTTTAAATATGAATAGTGAGTAAAAATTATTTGAAAATGCAATTTTTATTATATTTTTTTGTAAGTAATATTTGCATTTTAAAAGGAAGTTTAACTTGCTCTAATTTGTTTATCGTCAATAATGCGTAGATCAGAAATTACGCATTGGTAATAATTCAACTACTATTATCATTAGTATTGAGGTACAAAGCACAAAATTCAAGCAATTCTTCAATAAATTCAATAAAATCCGAAAAATGGACATTAGTCATTTTTGTTAATACACTACATTACCTTTGTGTATACTCAATCACATTCCTCTATTGGATCGAACGTGTAGAACGCGTTGTAGATCGTAGACGGATTCCATTGTGGTGGACTTCCAGCATACAAAAGGATCCCCGGTTAATTAGGCAAATATGCATGTTATGAAGCAAGCAGCCCGACACAAAAAGCCCTGCTACACATTATGCTAGTCACCGAGTTATTGTTCTTGATCGTCAGCCATTGTGGACCTGTCACGGCTACACCGATTGCATTACATACCATGAGTCCACACTTTCCCAATCATGATTGAAATATCCATCCGCTAGAGGTGTTGAACTCTTAATACTTAATATAATAACGACAGAAAATATCAGTGTTCGCGTACGGTACCTCTTTAGTAGGAAATTATTTATATACCCTCTGGCAACATAATTTGGTACCTATTTTTTTTTTCATTATACGAGATTTTTCAGTGGAATAAATAACTTTAGAATTGGACCTAGGTAGTTGACTTCTAAAAGTAAAGCCATTTATTTCACTAAACATGCTTTGTTTCCGGAACTATATAATTTATGGTAGTCCAACCACTTTCTCCGCCAAGAATATATACAACCTTGTGACGTTTTTCTTACAAATGTTCGCTGTTTTGCTTTCAATACTCACGTTATAAGAACTTTTTAATCCAATAGCAGATAATACTCACCTAAAGCATAGAATATTAAACCGATTAAGAAATAGCTTTTGCGCAGCCATCACATTTAACGAAGAGGAGAGCGAAGCATTTAGCATAAAATGCCTCCATATTTATTGAATGGCATTAAGTGACTGAGAATAGGACGAACTAAGAATCGCAAATTAATAACCAAACTGTTAAAATTTCTCGCACTATCGATGAACCCTATTTACCTATAAAAATTGGAAAGCTATTCTTAGAAATATTTAAAATGGTTCTTGATAGGTTTTATGCATTTTGATCAATTTTAATACTACTGATTCACCTTTTGCTTTTAGATAAAATTAAAATGGATAAAACAAGGTAAACCCGGATCATATTTTCCCAAAATGGAAACTGCAAGCTATGTCTTAGAAGAACAAACATGACTGTGAAACAAATCACTGTTTCGTCTATATACAGTTATATAGTTGTGTAAGGCAAGATGTCTTACGAAACTGTAATTAAAGAGTATGTATTTAAACCATTCAAACCATCGTCAACAAGGTTCAACTGGAAAATCTATATCCGTTTCATTTAGTTTATTTACACACCAGCTTTGTAGACCACACGATTCCAATCTTTAATTCACATATCTTCCATATCTCTCTCTCTCTCTACTGCACCTATCCGTTTTGTTCTTGGTTCTTGGTCTTAAAATTTATTTTGTAGCTCTAATATCTGCCAATCTCATAGCATGTACCAGCCGTCTTATTTTCTGTGCCATTATTGCCTTTGATATCGACGGCTGTCCATATAGCTGCAGAAGCTCTACATTAGTTCTCCTTGCTTTACGCCTCCCCAGACCTTCCTCAATATTTTCCTTCCCCACCTTCGTAAGATACTACCGGTCTTACTACTTCTCTGGTACACATGGATCTTTACTTTTCTTGAGACATGTTGTGACCTAAACACATTCCCTAGTGCTGCTAAGCCTCTGATTCCCTTTGTAATTTGTTCCTGGATTTCCACTCCTTCCTCTCCTTTATTAGTTACCAGCATTTCCAAATAATTAAAGTTGCCGACCTTTTTAAAGCTATATCGTGTTCCATCTTCTGTTTCCAGTTCTAGCTTTTCACCCTGCCTTTCATTCCGATTTATTCCCATTTCTTTGCGGTTTTCTCTACATTAATTTTCAGGTCATTGTCTTTTGCATTGTCTGTAACTGTTTTATTGCGTCTACTAAGTTTTGATGAATCACCAGTGATGAATTTATTGGCGTCCCTTTTCTTCTTTATTTTAATCACGATGGCGATTGTTTTTATCCACAGCAAATTCTGATGATTTCTTTCCAAACGTAATATTGTGATGAGTTTCGATGAATAAAGTTATTTTTAGCAGTAGCATAAGAGAATGAATGTAGCATTGCATCTACATGAAGATATGTCAAGTTTAATACCTTTCTATGTACAACATTGTTGCTATTTAGGGACAAAGAATTCCCCACGGGAAAATTCTCCGACGGTAAAATTTCTCGGGAAACAAGTTACTGAATGGAAAATTTCCCAACAATAACACACTTCCCTTCAAACTTTATCTCGTCTTAGGACAAGCAGCATAATGCTAGCGTGTTCAAGTTTTTCGTTTTTTTTTGTTTTTTTTTATCGCTCATTCTTTGTTAAGTTAAGTTGTGGGTGATACCACGCAAGTAAAGGGTTCTCTCGTGATAATTCCTTACAAGGGTTGCTATTCGTTCAACACAATCACGGTGCCTCTCGCGAGCAAGGATGGCTTCAGCGCCTGTTAGGCATTACTCCATCTGAAGCTCAAGAAAAAAAAATTGTGTTATTATATGGCTTTTACGAACTGCCGTATATTGGGATAGTCTGTCAAAATTTGCGTCTTAAACACTTAAACACTGTCATTCTTCTATAGAGTTGATAATCTTTGGTAACTCTTCTACCACAGTCTCGTAACAATTTTACATATCATGGGGAAATCGAGGTGAGTGACGATGTTAGCGCCTTTGTGGACGTCTAATTCTGGTGTCTTCAAAGTAGTCCATAATTGGTATTTTTGATTCAATCAATCAAATCCTGATGGTAACCCCAGTTTGAATGTAAATTCCGCATCGGTTTCGTATTGGCTCCTTCCATAGACTTTCTGACTGAATTTTTCTAAGGATGCACTGTGCAAGAATGAAAAAGCATCCACAATGCCTTGAAGCTGAAAATTCTTTGGCAAAACTACTTATCATGCCAGTTTCGAAATGTGATGATAGTTCTTTTAACCTTTGCAACAAACGAATGTAGGTATTTGTAATTGAAATTTTGACAAAACAAATGTTACTTGGGATTTCCATCCGCGCACCAATGAGCGTGAGATATTTCTTCTCGTACAAAAAATTAGCAATCTATCGTAATTTGGTTCGGAATCATAGAGGAAAAAGGATTCCTCATTTTTTGTTAATGCGTATTTTTGTGGAAAAACGATGTCTCTTCGATGGAGGGGCAAGACCGGAACAGCTTCTTCCGTTGCACGAATATTTCTAATAGTTCTCTTCATGTTGGAGGCTTTCGGCAAACATGCTGGAGTAGCCCGGCTAAGTCCAATAAATGCAGTAGAGATGACATGGTGTGGCGCGCTTTGGGTAATTATCGCCTCTTCACTTGCCTTATTATGAAGTTCTGTATTTTCTACTTCTCTAGCATCTGCAAAATTTTACAGTCGTAGAATCTTCCGGTTGGGGAATTTGTTTGTCGACAAATTGTTATCGGGGAAGTTTCCATACTTCAACTGTTGTCGGGGAATATTCCTAGAGCCAGCTACTTAGTGCACCTGTCTTCTCCATTATCAATTTAAGATACAATAATGAACAAACGGTTATTCGTTTTTTTCACGGTTTCTCATTTTTGTTGAAATCTATTAAAACCTTTCTGGTTCTATTATCTATATCTAAACAGCAGGCAAGGGATATTCGTGTAGTAGATTACATAACAGGAGTGTAAGAATACAAGTTCCCATCAAATGCTATACTTGTAAACGTTTTCACAGACTGTTATAACTGTATTTGCTATATTTCTCATAAATTATTTTTTGCAAATGTTCATGTAGAGGATAACAATCCGGACAGCAGAAGAAATCGAACGTAAAGTTTGAACTACGGTTTGAGATAATTAAATAGACCAGCTACCTGAACACAGACATTCTTTCCCATTGTCATATATTTCTTTCTAAAAAAATTCCTCACGAATTCCGATCTAATACCAACGCATCCTTATCTACTCAATAATTTGTACCACGAATGCACTTACTATCTCCTGTCACCATTTTTTCTTACGTGTTCGCAGCGATGCCCGTGTTACCTCCACAAGACATTTTTTATAATGCGTTGCCGTAAACTCCCGTTCCGCTATAACGCTCGTACAGCGGCGAACTTATCCATAAAATCCCGAGAAAAACGACCTGTTCACGCCGAAAGGGAAATCTAAACGTGCGATGACGGCGTTTTGTGTTCTATACTCTCTATATACAGTCCTTCGTAAAAGTATTCAAACATACTAGTACCTAAGCGGTTTCCAAAATCTTGCTTTTTAGGAAAATATAAAATCGGTTTGAAAAATTAAAACCTGAAATACACGTTGGTGAAAAATAAGAAAGTGGCTAGAATGTTTAGAAATAGCAAAAAACCCTTGTAATAATTGCAAGGTATTTACCATCTAGAGGGACTACGTTCATCTGCCAACATGCTGCAGAAAATGCTGTGTAGTGCTAGTAGGAGAATGTCAATTATCAGCTACGGTAACAAGTGGATGTTGTAGAATTATTCTAGATTTTGCTTTTGTTAGTTTGTCATTTATACCTATTTTTGTTTGTATTGCCTATTGTACGTCCTTTTTAAAAGAAGTGTACATGCTCGTTGTAGTAATTGTCAGCTATAGGCAACATATGACATAGCGTGTTTCTGCAATAATTAAAGGTTTAACATTGATATTTTGACTTTTCATAATTCCAACATATGCTTCAATATGGATTCAGTTTTTTCGTCACTCGCAGCTTCTTTATGACATTCAGATAAAATGTGAGAGATGCACATACCTAGTCTGGCCATAAGTTCTGTCCCTATTTAAAAAAAAATTGAAAACAGAAAATCAAACATCAAATGATCTTCATTTGTTTTTGTGTCATATAAATAAGAGATTCGTTTACCAATCGATCAAACGATACACCAAAATGTCCTCAGTCGATAATAGACCAAGGTCCGGGCGGCCACGAGTTTCAAGGACACTATCAGCCATCAAAGCCGTGGCTGAGCGAATTCGACGAAATCCTCTCCGAAAACAGAAAATCATATCTAGGGAAATGAAAATCCCACCTGCAACCATGCCCCGCATTATCAAACAAGACCTGAAACTCCGAGCTTATCGTCGAAGCTCAGGACATCGCTTCACAGCAGCTCTGCGTACCATTAGAGCAACAAGAGCGAAAAGGATGTGGCAGCGACACGCTAAGGATGGATGTCAACCAATTCTGTTCACCAACGAAAATATTTTAACGGTAGAAGAAAAGTTCAACCGTTAAAATCACAGAGTCTACGCACATACCTCTCGAGAAGCTTCTGAAAGAAATCCGAGGCTGCTAACTACCAGATAGATATTTTGGAGCAGGTTGTTAAGCCCTTGAATGATACTTTGTTTGTCCATAAACACTGGGTATTTCAACAGGACCCCATGTACAAAGCAAAGATGACGTAACGCTGGTTAGAGACAAATTTACCGGAATTTATCGCGACCGAAGATTGGCCCTCTGGAAGCCCCGACCTTAACCCCTGGACTCGATTGTGGGATGTGTTAGTGTAAATATCTTGCTCGCTACCTCTCCGAAACAGTGCGGCGAGTGGGTGGATCGTTTGAAGAAGTGTGTGAATACAAGAGGTGGACATTTTGAATAGTTTTTATTTTTGGATATATTTGTATTCATAGCTTAATTAAATACATTAATTTGTTCAAACATTTCTTTCTTTTTCTGGCAAATTAACTCTACTTAAGACATAAATTATGACATGACTAGGTATATACAGTATATCCCCAAACGACGTATCCTAAAATAAACTTTAGTTAGCAAATAGTTTTGCTTATTTTGGGATGCTGAATACATTGCCCAAACTTGTGATAAAACATACAAGGCGTTATAAAAATTTTAAAATGTCAAATTCTTAAGTTAACTCCCCTTATTATGTATTTGTATTGTTATTAAATAAGCTTGATCCTAATCTGATGAAGGTTAGTTACTAAGTTTTACGAAAAACTAAGGAAAACAATTCTTCAATAGAAATAAATTAAAATCCACAACCCTGGATAGACTAGAGATAACTATAATATTTTCAATTATATAAGACGTCTGTTTATACCGGGTTTATTTTTAATAGAACACCTTATATATATAAATATGTTTGAATTCCTAGTTCAATTTTAAGGTTTCTTTGATGAAACAGCTATGTTGCTATTTCTAGTCATATCTGAAATATTTATATTTTTTGACAGATGGACGAGTACATGTGAACTTTTATAACTGTGAAAGTGTTTAACTTGGAAATTTTGCGGAACTATTGGCCGTATGGGTTAGGATTAGAAGCCAAATGAATTTTTTGAAAACTTTTCAAATTTTTCAACTTGCTTCTCACTACATCGTAATTGGAACGTCTAAAGATTTTTGTTTGAAATAAAGAAACCCAAAATGTTATTCCAATGTTTAACCAACTTCCTAAAAAGTTTTAATTTCATGTGAAGTGGAGAACAAGGATTATGTTAGATAATGTGTAATAATGAAGATATAGTTTATAGTATGATTTTTATCAAGTGTGCTTTATATCATAGGTTATGTGCGCTGTTATATTACAGTATTGATACTTAAGAATTTTGAAATATAGGGATAAATTTATAATAAACACTCTTATCTCAGTAACGTCAATATTCTCAAAATATTGCATATACAACGTGTCCACCTGGTGCGTGAGCGGAAGGTGACTACTTTCTAGAGCAATTTAGAGAAAAACTTTTCAAACAACTTATATTCGAAGATAAGTTCTGCACAGCATAAAAGTGTGTTCGAGTATACAGGATATTCAGTATCCGCAGCATATGACAGAAGTTTGGTTTTCTAAATTGAACACTCTATACATTATTACATTTTTGGATGCCCCTCTTCAAACCATGTCAACTTTCATCAGTCAACCAAACTTTCTGAGATAATGGACATAATTTGAAATTTTTGCGAAATGCCGCTGTTTCTTTAATGGCCGATATATGGGAAACTTAATTTATGCATACAATTTCAATATCCATTCGAAGTGAGTATCATTTTCCATCATACAAACTGTAATGCGTTTCTTTATTGTTACTGAACATTTTCTAACGTTCCGGGAGTAATGCCTACGTTGTGTAATGTCCACGTTACATAAACATTTCTATTTAGCTACATTTCTAAGTGCAACTTGGAGTATGTTGTTATTATTTGTTTTACTGCTGAAAAAACTCAGTGTAGGATGCTTTAGTTAAATCTATTCGTTTTATGCGAACTCTAATCAACAATATTGTCTGCTCCCTTTCTCTATTTACAATTTAGAAATGCTTGTTGACTTACTCAATAATGTACGAAGAAAAATGATGCTTCGAGAACGTGCTGGAATTGTACCAAAAAAGATCACATTTACACATTAGTTTTAATGAAACAAAAGTTTATAGTACTTCGTCGGAGCACTCTGTTTCTAAACGAAAAGGTTATCTGCATCGCTTTATATTTAATTTACTACACAACGACATATTTTAAGTATAGAGAAATGTTTATAAAAACAATTCCAGAACAGAATTAAACGTGGCAACGATTTCAATGGCCACCTTGTAGACGCTAGTTAATATAAAAATTCTTTGATGTATTACTGGAAACTCCAAGAAATACTCAGTCGAACAAAATATGAACTATTGATCTAGCGTGTAAGACGCTTAAGATATCGGCCATCAAAGAAACAGGGAAGTTTCGCAAAAATCTGAAATTATCCCAATATCATCTCAAAAACTAAGGTAGTTGGGTATAGGGAATATTACGTGTTGAAGAGAGCCGTCCAAAAACATAACATATAGGATGTTCCGTTTGAAAAACCAAAGTTGTATTGTTTGTGATGGAAGTTGAACACCCTGTATACTTAATGTCATATTTACTATATTACGCATAATTTTGTGTTATGCAGAACTTATCCCCGAATATTTTTTATTTGAAAACTTGTTCTCTAAAATGCTAAGAAAAGGAATTATCTCCCGCTCACGTACTAGGTGGACACGCTATGATACACTATAGGAAAGAGGATTACGGTATTTGCTATAGTATATAAATAAAGTGAAAAATGAAACTAAGGGTTTAGAAAGAATTTGAAGGGAAGCATCTAAGCACAATAAGTTACAGGAATCACTTTATAAAAGAATTGCTTCAAAGGAAAGAAAAAGTGTTAATTAAAAATACCGTATCAGAAGAAATGTATATTTATTATGACATCAAGGAGGATGTTGTTATGAACTAGCAATCAGTGCCGTGTATTTCGCATCAACTGAAAACTGTTATATAAAATAAGAACGTTTAACAATAACCGCATCTCTGCTATGACTAACACACCATTTCATCACATTCGTCATTCAGAAGACAGCACAAAATAAACTGTAAAAGCGTTCTCAATCCATCTATCAAGCAGTTCTCCGAAAAATTTACTTCTTTAAATATTGTTCAATAAGCATTATAGTTATGCGTTGAATAAAGTTATTGATTCAATACAGTAAGTGGTACAAGTTTAAAGTAACAACCCAATATTACCATATTTTTTGCTTCAATAATGATAACTGTTGTTGATTTTATGCAAATATGATGCAAATATGGTGCAAATAATGAAAACACTGATAAAATGCTAAACTGTAACAACTTTACTTCTATTTTTGAGTGCTTCAACATTACTTGCTCGCCATTTTCGGAGTGGAAATCCACCTCGTTGTAATAACTCCGACAATTCATGCGTTGCCCGTTGAGATTATTGCATCCACTCAGCACATCATCTACGTTAAAGTCTCTTGAAAGTATTATTGAAGCTAATGGATAGTCATCACCTTCATCCAACGCCAATGGATGAAGACATCTAGTAGCCAAATAGGGTGCAGATGTGCTTCCATATTTGACCGAACTAAGTGAAAATTCCTTTAATCCCTCTTTTTTGCTAGCTCTCCAAAATATTCTCTGATAATCTCTGTCTTTCGGATCAATATAGATTTGTCTGTACATCATTTTGATATAAGCTGTATATATTATAGGTATATATTCTAAATCTAAGAATTATTGCAAACAATTCGCTTTGTATGACTGGTTCTTTTAGTAAAATATTATTTAGAGAGAATCCAGTTGTTTTGGCCGAACCATCGAACACCACACGTAATTTAGTGGTCAAGCTATCAGCCCTTGAAACTCCATGGTGTGGTAATATATTTAATTAGAGTTAGAGTTCGTGGGAACCTCCGTCATGTGACCCAACTCTTTATAATCATCCATAAATTCAATATATTGAACGTGCAGTTGCTTATTTCTCTCTAGTTTCCGTTCTAGAGCAGAAAACCTTTTCTAAAGCTGTAGATCTGGATTCTTATCTCTTTGTGTATGTGCCTTGAAATGTTCCTCGCATAATTGCTGTTCCTTTGTTAAAATCCTGTTTTGGGGCATGGCCTGGATTTCCCAAAATCTTTTGAGGTAATTGTCTAATTTGGTATTCATGCTTAAATTACATATGGTTACATCTTGTAAATCTGATGGCACTTGTCTTGATATTATCCATCCCAACAGGGTTCTTTGTAACACAGCTGAAATGTTGACCAATTGAAACCGCCCAATGCATAATAAACAATAAAAGATTTCTGCCCCAATTAGGAGATCGATTTCATTTGATCTATAAAATTCTGGGTCTGCTAACTGTATGTGTTCTGGTAGTGACCAGTATGGCTTTTCTAAAGCAACAAGCGGTAAGAGTGCACCTTGGATCGAATAGTTGCATTTGCTTTATATAGTACTTTGTATATAGAACCACTTATACCTATTACAGATTTAGTTGTAGCATCTAATTTTAATCCTAGTTTTTTAGAAGTTGCGTGCGTAATAAAATTCGTTTGTCCATGTTGATTGATTACTTCAACAATCGCTATAGCCAGTAAAATTTGTGAATTGCTGTTCTGTGCATTGCAACAATTTGAAACTGTAATGGCAGCCTCATTTACCATTGACGGGTTTTCAAGGTGCAATAGTGTGTTGTGCTTGTGAGAACACTTCTTACAAGTACCTGCCTTGTATTTTGAAACTAAATGATCGGACTTCAGGCAATTAAAACATATATTTAAACGTTTTACTTCCTCTAGTCGGTCGTGTGGTGATAAATTTAAAAATTTATTACAGCTAGATAATTCATGTGGCTTCTTGCAAAGCTGACAATCT
Organism: Dynastes maya; assembly: GCA_029619315.2. Lineage (NCBI taxonomy): Eukaryota > Metazoa > Arthropoda > Insecta > Coleoptera > Scarabaeidae > Dynastes > Dynastes maya. Next base: position 56,586,336 of record JAROYE020000001.1, read on the forward strand.
GAATTTTCTGTTGCAATATGTGTTGTTGGCTTGTTTGGAGTGCGACCCTTGTTCGATTTTGTTGACAAGTCCTGTATGTGCGGTGATTGGGTCGTAAAATTTGGCTCACTATAACTTTACTTTACTATAACTTTGTTGCAAAGTTTCTAAGTTATCTAATAATTGTCTCAATGGTATAAAATTCTCCTTTTGTACTGGAGTGATATTAAATAATGCTTTCATATGTGCATTTGTAATTAACTTTGTATTTTGGAAACGTTGTTTAAGTAGATCCCATGCAATGTCGTAATTGGCTGCTGAAAGTTCCAATGATTGTATTACTTCCAGTAGGTCATTCGACAACGACGATCGTAAATACTGAAATTTCTGTATAGTTGGGTATTTTTATCTATTACAGACGAAAATGTATCATAACAAAGTACAGACAATGCGCAGAAAGAATTTTCCACGCCCCAGTTTTAACGTTAAGTCTTTACGAATCAAACTTTGAGATTTTAAAATTCCCTCGATAAATAGTAAAGTTATCCAGCAAAATGAGATTATGTGAATTACCATTTAACCTATTACAGTAATAAGTAAAGCTGGCCACGAGCGGTACCGCGCAGTAGCGTAGAGTCGACCAGGCCTCGCGTTCCACTAGAGTTATTCTGCTAATAGAGATGTTTTAAAATTAAATAACACGTGCTCAAACACTTACCATTTTAAGAGTCCTCCGTGAAATCACAAAGTGAATAATGTCTGTTAAATATCTGCAACATTAGATATGTTTCAACTGTTGTTTCGGCAAAACTAGTACGGCATGAGGAAAAATTGCGTTTATATGCAGAGAGCGAACGTTCTACATCTAGTGACGTAATATTTGCGTAAGTAAAATAATCTTTCAAATAACTTAACGATTCTGTTGACGCACCTTCACAAATGTGTCTTAGTGTGCCAAAATCAGAATTTTTCTCAAAAACACTTTCAAATTTTTCTAGAACAGAAACATTTTTTGCGTCTTCAATCGCGCATAGCTGTGCGTGGACATGTGCACTATTTGTAGAGATTCTTCTAACGGCACCGCAGGACTTTGTAATTTTTCTATTGAATCTGCTAGCCCGAAGTAATTGTTGTGAATGATTTTTAAATCCATTTTAACCTGACTATCTTGAAATTTCGACTGGCTTTTCTGGGTAGCGGCAGCTTCCTTTGTATCGAATTGTAAAACCACGTTCTTAATATTGTCAAAATATTTATGATAATAAAACGCGGCCTGTAACTATGTTCGCCAACGAGTTAGAATAGGTTCTGGTGGCTCTGGTATACGGGGGCACAGTCTGTGAAATTCGCGAATACGTTTCGGTGATTTGACAAATACTGCTTTGGTATGCGCTATTAAAGCGTCTACGTCAGGATAACATTTTCTGATACTATCCGCCACAAGATTGAGAGCATGAATTTTACACGTAATGTGTAACAAATTAGCAGAATGCTTTTTAAGAGACTGGCCTACAGAAAGCATGTTTGCAGCACCATCACTCACTAACATCAAGAGTTGGTTTGTTGAAAATTCAAACTTGTCCAATGTATTTACCACTAACTTTGAAATTACTTCGGCAGTACACTATTGTATTCGTTTGGAGACTAATAGAATTAAAGGTGCCGATTGATGAGGTTCCAATTTGCGTGCCATTACATTAAGAACAGAATGTTTCTTCCGATCTGTTGTTTCGTCGACACATAACCACAATTTTTGATCTTTCAACTCCGATTTTATTTTTTGTTCAATATGTTCGCACGCAGATGGCACAATTCTTCGTAACGATGTTCGACTTGGTAATTTGCACTCCGAATAGTTATTCCAAAAGCAGATAAATGGTTCCTTGTCTAGTAAATTAAACGGTATATTACATGCGATAAACGTAACGCATAAATTAAATATACATTTTTCATTGTCTCGTGCGCAATTTCTTTTTGAGACATGCTTTTCACTATTTACGTGTCGTAGACAATGTTGTCTGGACCAACACATTAACGGGATTTTACAGATTACACATTTAATTTTAGCACCTTTATATATTAAGTCTGGAATTTCTGCAATAAATTTTCGAAGTTTGTCCGACCGCGGTCGTTTTGCTGACGAAATCATAATTTTTCTAGGACAGATAAACAATTGCGCAAATGACTGGCAGCGAAAATGTCCGTACTGCTCCGCAGACGAACTAATACTACCGTTCCTCTCGGTCCGAACTGATTCTACGCCCATGCGCGGTACCGCTTGTGGCCAGCGTTAGTAATAAGTAAGTAGAATTCTTTTTATTCAAAATTTGATGTGTCTAGTATTACATTTGTAACGTGCTCGCAGATCATTTTATTGAAATTCACTCTTGTATTTACTTCTGTGAGGTATTTCTTATACTCCATTTTAGATTATTTTTATATTCAACAAAAAACAGTAATTTTACACTTAGCTTGATAAATAAGGAATAGGGATGAGCTCAAATGTGAAAACGCAATCACAATGGTTCCCCCTTATACCACATTTTGCTAAATGCCCTTCATTTGTGTTTCATTCAGCACAAAAAATGCTTTTAAGTGGGGTATTACAAGGATACCTTGTAAAATTTCGGGTATTAGGGATCAGGAGGTTGAAGCTGGGGCATGGGAAATACCTTTTGAATATTTAGTAGTAAGTGATAGATTAACCTTTGGGAGATACTGCATGATAGCTTACATGGAAACAAAAGCTGTGTTTCTTGGAATGAACTACAATTATCCAATAGAATTCTTCGGCCATCTTTATTTTGTTCTGTTGGTTACTATTTATCTTCTTGCTTATTATTTGTTATTTTACATTATTGCTCCTCTAGTTTGAAGTTTATTTAGCTTACATTGACTTTTTTTCTATTTTTTTTTTGTGCAATTCGTTACATATTATCTTCTCGAAATGTTACCTTATTTGTTCTTTATTTGAACGCCTGTGTAAGTTTTATTCACTGCCATTTTCCATTTATGTTAAAAGACATTAAAAAAATATTGTGTTCTAACACTTTTGCCGGTAACTGTAAGAAATATCTATAGAACAACACATATATACATGTATAAGCGAACGCACATTCATCGTGTGTACATACATACTTCTTGGTCGTTGTCAGTCTTTTTAGGCGGCCGTGCTGAATGCTAATTCGAAGGTTTGCCGCGAGGTGCGCGATGGTGTGCGCGATAGCGGCGCACCGCGGCGTTCCCAAGTACTAAAGCGACGGTTTACCGGTCTTTCACGGCTCGCAGCCTACTTTGACGCTGATGGATATCATGAATTGTGGCAGTATATCGCCAACGCGATGTCTTTCATCTTTCACTCGTTTACCCATTCCTCAAGACAAATGACCGACCTGTCAGGAGGACAAGTTCAGCTTACTAATTGTCCACAATTAGTTCAGTAATACCACGGACACGAAAATCATCAGAAACTTCATTGTGTATAAATAAATAAATAATATAATCATTATTATTAGGGAGAAGGTGCGTGATTACGATTTTTAAAATATCTACAATAAATTGTCAATTCTAACATCAAGTATAGCAAAATGTTTCAAACTGGAATAATAGTATGAATTTGAAAAAATTATGCATTTATTTTATTTTCAAGAACTTATATACAAATTTTGATAAACTTGCTTACAATGAATCCCCATTGTGCGTAATATGTCTGTATGTGTAATGAAATCCTTATATTATATAATATCCTCTTCGGTCCTTGCTTATATTCCCTAATCTCCTCCTCGATACCTCTTTGGATGCTTTTACCTTCAATTTTGCGTTTACTTTAATAACTAATATTTTTAAAGCCTACTTGTTAATGTCTAAATTCGTTCTTCGAAAAATTATTTTTCTGTCAAAATGCTATTTTCTGTCTGTTTATTTATCCTTCTCCACAGGGAGACCATTCCAAGGACTTCTATATTTAAATGTTTGAGCTTTTGATGATTGTATGTCTTGCTACGGATGATATTATCAGTTTTGATGACCTGATACCAATGTAGATGATAAATGTTTCTGTGTGTTTTGTGACAAAAATTGTTGTTACAAAGTAAATTTTTGAAAATAACTGGTGACTTTCATTACTTTCTCTAAGTTGATTTTTCTGAACTATTTTAAGAATAAAAAATTAATAATATACATAATTAAATTGCCATAATTCAGGAAACAATACTAGGTTATTTAAATTCTGTGAATATAATATCGAACTATTAGAAAACAGAAATTTTGAATTGTAATTATATAAAGTAATGGTGCGGTTTAACTATTCTTGTGTTATTTGCGGATTCTTCCCTTATCTGACACAAAATCATGTGTAATAAAGTAGCGCTATAAAAGATAGCAGTACCATGAACACGCTTTGCATAATATATTACAAATTGCCTACATTTATACACTAGGCGTATCCTATTACGAATTAGCACCGCTATAATACATTGCAATGACCACTTGTATAAGATATTGTAAATCTTCAAAAAGTGAATTCAATTTTTACAGCATGAACCCTGAACCCCTTTCAACCAAAGCACATTCGGAATTATGTCTTCGATATGTTACCATTATTTTGATAAATGAGGGTAGTATGCATAATAACCGGGTATTATACATAACACCAAGCGCTTCAGATTAATGTAATAAATATTTTATATTTTACAGAATTAATCACATTAACGTGTTATTATGAATAATATCCAGCACCCTCTGGTCAGTATGATAAATGTCACACCTATGCAGGTTTGAACCTGTCGGTGTACAAGTTTCAATCTGTCTTACACGTAGCATCTGATTGCTTGCTTTCATGACAGTCGTTTTAACATTATGGAGGTTCGTTTTAATGAAAGTTTATTGAATACTTTTAGGAATAAGAAAGAAAATGGTGGGATGATTAGTGAAGAAGGCTTCCAGAACTTAATTGAGAAAGTGCGAGTGTCAAAATCTAAACCAGTGGGAAAAAATCTTAGGATTATCAACGATTGAAGCGGTACGACATTATGAAGTTGGGAGCTAGTGAAAAATTAATATACCCGATGAGTGACGAGCCATCATCAGTCCGTTACGTGCATACAGAGCAGATCATCAGCATAATCCACGAGACACACCTGGTGGGACATGGAGGACGAACAAGAATTTTGAAGCAGCTGCAGAACAAATACAAAAACATCACTCAAGAACATGTAAAAATGTACTTGACATTGTGTGAAACCTGTGAAAAGAAACCAAAGTGGCAGAAAAGGACTTATAGTGCGTCCCATGATTTTTAAGGAGATGAACTCAAGATGTCAGGTTGATTTAATTGACATGCAGAGTCAGCTTGGCTATGACTACAAATTCATCCTCGTTTACCAGGATCATGTTACGAAATTTGAACAGTTGCGATATTTGAAAAGTAAAAGAGCAGAGGAAGTTGCACATAACCTGCTTGATATTTTCACAATTTTGGGAGCACCCAGCATACTGCAAAGTGATAATGGTCGTGAATTCTGCAATCACATCATTCAAGAAGTATGCGAAATGTGGAGTGAATTGAAGATACTGAAGCCGAGACATAGCCAGTCGCAAGGCTCTGTGGAGCGCGCAAATCAGGACATTGAAAACATGCTGACAACTTGGACGGAAATAGACCAAACTCCACACTGGTCTGAGGGTCTGAGATTTGTTCAATTCACGAAGAATAGAGCTCATCATGAAGGCATAAATTGCAGCCTATATGAGGCCATGTCTGGGGTTCCTGCAAAAGTCGGTCTTACAACATCATCACTTTCCACTGATGTCATCAGAAACCTGGAATCTGAAGAAGATCTGCAACCCTTTGGTACGAGATGAAGATGGACAAACAGAGAATGGTGGCGAAGAAGATGGGGAAGTAACAGAGAATGGTGGCGAAGAAGATGGGGAAGTAACAGAGAATGGTGGTGAAGTAACAAAGATTGGTGGCGAAGAAGATGGGGAAGTAATAGAGAATGGTGAAAAGGAAGATGGGGAAGTAATAGAGAATGGTGAAAAGGAAGATGGACAAACATGGAACGGGAGTAGTGCTGTAGAGGATATTTCGGAGGAAAATATGATTTCAGACAAAATCAACATTATTAAAAAGAAGAGGGAAAATGCCATAAGTGCATTGTAGTGCCAGGCAAAAAAGATAAGGCTAATGTCTGAATCGAAGTTTCCAAGAGACAAGATTGGAGATACTGTAAAAATACAAGTTCCTGATGTCGACAGGAGTAGAAGTGACTCAAGGAACATTCTTGGGGTCATCCTGCAGATAGATGCTGATGGCAAGATGTATGAGATTGGCACTAAGGAAGGACGATTGGCACAAAAGTATTCTAGGAGCCAGTTTGCCATTTGTAAGGAGAATGTCATTTCACAAGAGTAAGTTCCAGATGTAATTGTGATTCCTCGTGAGTGTGCCAGGAAATCTTCAACCACAGGCGGTCAAGGTTTCAAGAGATATAACTGCAAGGGAAAATGAATGAAAATGAAAAGAAGCGTGGGTTACTCTGTAATTCCAAATGCCATGACAGTTTACCATGTTCTAACAAGTAGAAGGTTGTTTGTTTACAATAGGAAAAAATAAAACATTTTTTCATTGAATAAAAGCATTGATGAAAATTCCGTACTTCCTAAATATTGTAATTTATCACTTCAGCCACGAGGGTTTGGGTTGTGTACAAAATAACCGGTTAAAATAATAAATTGCATACATATTATTACATTAATCACCTTTATTGGTTATTATGTAGAATACCCGGTTATTATGCATACTAACACATTTATCAAAGTAACGGTAACAGATATACTTCAATAGCTTAACATTGCATTGAAGTGTTTGTTGTGAGCAGCTCATATAATCAATTTTACGTTTTATATCTTGATTCTCAAGTCAAGATAGGAAGCAAGTGTTAAAAGGTATGGAGATACTTCTTGGCATTTATTTAGCTAATGCAAAGTTATTTTATCTTTCGTTGATGAGCTGTGTTAACTATACACTGTTCTATCGGAAGCTATGACTATTGATATCCAGAAAAGCATAGTTTCTAATATTAGTGGCGACAACTCACCTAAAACATATACCTACAACTGTTGTTCTTACTTAAAGTTTTGGAGAAAAATTAACGTGTGCAGCGCAGATGGAGAATGCTTCTTTTTCACACTACGTATTTTTGAATGCGTTTTTGGAATTTTGCGGTAGGTATGTCACTATGCAAATTATCAGTTTTTTGTTAAGCAAGGTGTCTGTAAGATCCTATGGTAAATTAGTTTCAAAATACGTGTAAAAGTCAAAAAAACTAAACAGAAGTTCCTAGTAGTATAGCTATGAGAGTTCTGGCACAAATTTCCATAAGATTTAACATAGGGGTCTAAAATTACTTTTTATCCCCACCACTCCTACTTCTGGCCGTAACGTCATAACCCCGCCTCTTTTGAAACGCATGCGAAAGATGTACTAGGGTCGGTGAGAAATTTAAAACGCGTGAGCTACCAAAAGGCCTTAAGGTGTACTAGTGATGATACAATGGCTTCGGGTGATTCGATTTTAACGTCGAAACGGCCGTAGCTCTTACGGGGGCTGAGATACCGCTCAGGGATGTGGATGACGTAATACATGTGAGAGTACTAAGTTCCATCATAGTAGGTAGGCTATGCGGGTTCTGGATCACTTTAATCGAGCTTTGATTAGCGGCTCGCGCTTTTAATCCGCGGGTAATTTCGCGGAATCGAAGTTTGATTAGCGGCTCACGCTTTTAATTCGCGGACGGCTTTTGAACGGCTACTAAACAGCTTCTGAACGGCTTTTTGAACGGCTCCTGAACAGCTTTTGTACGGGTTCTGAACGGTTTTTGAACGGCTTTTGAACGGCTTCTGAACAGCATTAGAACAGCTTCTGAACGGTTTTTTAACGGCTTCTGAACAGCTTTTGAATGGCTTCTGAACGGCTTTTAAACGGCTCTTGAACGGGTATCCGTTCAATGACTATATCTCTTGGCACTAGGTGGCGCCAGGAATTTATTTCCGGGTGTGATACGTTCCGGGTGTGATACATCGTATGGAGGTGACTCATGTTTCAAAAGTGTTTGGGGGTCAGTGTGGGGATCGTAAATGCATAATGAAGATCACACGCTTCCCCATAACCGCATAGCCTACCTACTGTGATGGAACTTGGTACTCTCACATGTACTACGTCATCCACATCCCTGAGCGGTATCTCAGCCCCCGTAAGAGCTACGGCCGTTTCGAAAATATATGCATTTTATTCCCAATCCAATTCCCTTTCTTTTGCGTTGAAGACATTTGTCGTATCATCTAAAGTAAAATGGTGCTGAAATCGTTAGAAGAATGAGATCGAGTTTATTGATGAGGCATTAAAATAATTATCTTTGAAATAGGGTATATATTTTTTTTAATTTTTACGAATATAGTTATATTTAAAAATTAAAAAAAGTAGTAGACAGTCGGCAAAACCGGGTTGTCCAGGTGCAACAAATATTTATATTTTCTCGTTAATATCTACTGTTAGAAAAAAGATATCGAGATACGGCTTTCACTGACGTCTTGAGTTTTTAATTTCCTACTTTTCCGTCTGAAAAGAAATGTATCGTTCTATCTAAAATTTTTGCGAAAAGCCGCTTTATTTGTTATAAAGCCTCTAGTGGTGAGGGTACAATTCATAAGAAGTAGACCTAAACTGCATTTGATAGATCAAATAAAGCTCTTTTAAACGAAGCCAAGATTGTTAAAATCGGTTAAGCCTAATAGGAGTAACCAACATTTGTTTAAAAAAGCAATTGACGTATCTCCACCATTTTACTTTAGATGATACGACACGTGTCTTCAACGCAAAAGAAAGGGAATTGGATTCGGAATAAAATGCATATATTTTCGATAACTCTTAACTAAACAAACCACGATGAAAACTTTAATTTAATACTTAGTCGTGACCGTTACGCCATCTTCTGGTCAGCTTACAAACTTCAAAATCATTTCCAGTATGTATTTTCTTTTGGTTACATTTATTAAAACAGATTTTACCCGAAAGCTTTGTGATTACTAGTTTCTGAGATATAGCCGGCTGCCATTCTTATTTGGCCACTTGGTACATCAATTCCAACTTATGATGGTAATAAATGCCAAATTTTTGCGAAAAATGATATTTGCTGGCGTTTTCCATAAATAACTGTCAATTTAAATTAATATTTACAGGTAATAAAATAAAATGCCTTAAATAGTCATTTGTTCTACCTTTTCGGCTTACAATTAGTCAGCTTAAATACTTTTTAAAATCAACATGATACCTTAAACAATTCAAATTATATATTAACAAATTTTTAATTTACTCTACTAGCACGACTCCACTTAATACAGATATCTATGTGTGAGTAGGCATGTAAGATACGGCTGTACAAAAACTAAAACGAAAGAGATTGCTCGTTTCTTTTCTTTTACGTACTACTCATGTAAGTATATTAATTAAGCTTTAAGATTGCGTAACTAAATGTTTTTCAATGCACGATTTTTCTAATTCATTTATTTTTTTTGTCCGAACCTAATTTAATTAGCTTTTTTAGGAATACATTAGATTCGGTAAAGTATTAGAAAACACGTTAGTATGAGATTGTCACAAGCAAAAAATATATTAGTTAACGATTACATGAAATTTAATGTACTGTATCAAATATTGCTTGTTGATTAGATTTGCCGTTGACCACACAGCGTTCTGATGGGAAGAAAAAAAAGAGGTTCAGCTTAATTGAAACAAGTGCAATTAAGATTTAATAGAACGGTGAAAGCAAAAAATTAGTATTGGATTTTGTGCTTTATATAATAAACGGGAAACGTTATGATTGCCCATACAAATTCTATTAGCAAGCGTAAATCGACTTAATTGAATTTACAAAATTTTAGAAGACTACCGTTACTGACAAAATTCTAAACGAAAGAGTAGATTAAAACACAAGCGAATAACCATTCACCGTTGTTAATAGGCGTTTGGTCCTTTTCGTTGAAAGTGAGCTTTGTCTATTTGGTTACTAGGCCATGTCATCAACTGTTCAGAATTCAGAATTAAGAAAGATGAAATGAAAAATTGTACACTATTGGCATTAAAAATAAACAAGGCCAATTTACATATCAGTAAAGTAAAAAGCATCTAAAATAAATAGGTGAGAGCAATAGCAGATTAGACTTGGCCGAAATCCAAATAAAGAGTATTAGATGAACGAGAAGATTGACGGGGCATATGAAAACCAAGTTTTGCAAGTAGTTCAGTGGGTTTGTTTGATTATTTAATAATTTAAAAAGAAACGTTAGACTAATTTTCTCTCGACGGACTTCAAGTGATATCACAGAAAACTGGGCAAGTAGGGTCTCATAGGGGGCAAGTATTGTATTTTTATATCAAAGAAACAAAATTGTCCTTGAACTTTTTCAGTCATACCTTTATGCACATTGGGAAACTGTGAAATTAGCTGTATCTATATATATACGGCGAGAGAGCGGGGATGGGATTGAACGGAATCCGATCAATCCGATGCGAGTCGTTAGTATACTTGTAACAACGTTGGCATGTAGACCTACTGTGTGCAAGAACGCACGTAATAATTTGAAGTCATGGTCGCCTGGAAATGGGGGTTTCGCATATTTATTTCGTTGTTGCTACGAAGCTTAGTCGAAACTAATAAGAGATTCTAAAGACGAAAATAGATTCTGATAAAATAAAAGAAAAGAAAAACAAAATTCTTATTAAGATTGTCTGGACAGAATGCAGTCTACGCCGCAACTAACCACATCGGTAACCGTCATGAACCGTCGACTGCCGCTAACTTATCCACTCGTGGTGAATCACCCCTTCCCGTTTACGATTGTCGCATGTACGCTTTTTCGTATAGCTAGACATTTTATTTCCTTATGTGTATGTAACATAGTACGGATTCCATACAAGGGCTGCACGCTCGAGTTTTGAGCGCACTAAAACAAAAAGAAAAGTAATTTTATGGAGGATACATCATGAAACGACCGAGTGTTACGCAGTAAAATCCTAACATTCTGCTAGCAGGAGATAAAATACTCTGAACATGGTTATTAAAAGTTAAACTACAGTCGAAGTATACACCTAAGTCACGCATACCATTACTTCGAGTAATTACGAGTGCATCCGAATCCAAAGCATAATTGCAAATTATTGGCTGTTTTTTCCTTGTAAACGATACAACTCTGCACTTAGATACATTTAAGTTCAACCTATTTGAAGAGCACTAGTTAGAAAAATTAGAGCGTTGTAATCAATATGTTTCAACAAGTCAATAACAATATATATCTCTGACGTAAAACCGTTATAAGGTACGAAAAATTGACGCTCGGATCCTGATGTAAGCGTACTTTTACAATGACTTAATAGCAAAGGGGATATCGGACTCAGGCAATGTGTTAACGTGTACAGCGGAAAAGTCACTTTTTGCAACATCAGAAGAGAAGGAAGCAAAATGCTGATAAACAACTTCAAGAGAGTCCTGTGAAAAGGCATTGACAATAGATGTAGGATTATCGAAATATTTGATATGCATATGCATTTTACCCGTTGTCGAGAGCATACAAAAGTCCAAAAATGTCAATCTTGATAGAATGTTCAACGATTGTTAGATACCGACGGTAAGCGTTTATTTAAGATTTAACCAATCTGCGCAGTTTTTTAAAATTATCTAGATCAGTGGGTGAGTGGAACATTTTATAATTTCTGCGATATTTTTGTTTTAGTTTGATGTTCTTTAATTATACCTGCATTATACCAATTCAACTGTGAATCAATAAATCTAGGCTATAGGATTTTGTCTCTTGTCATTTAAATAAGAAAAGGGTAACACAAAGAGATAACGATTGCATACTCATGGCATACGTGGAGGGTCAGAGTACGCAGGTGGGGTGGCCATGAGTACGCATCGGATCTGGTCTAACAACAGTCACACACAAAGGTCCACCGCCTTCGTAGGCACTGCAATCTTGCTCACCGCTATCTTTGCATAATCCACATTGAATTCAGTTTTCATTGTAGGAATTCTCACATCCTAGGCAATTAATTAAAGTGGCATCATCTTCAGCGGGAACCATGGGCTGAGCTCGATGATGGTCGTCATAACAAAAATGTAATCCTTTCTCTATGTTTTGTTTCTTTTTTCTCTTGTTTTGTAAAGTTTTTACAAACGACCACTAGACAACGCTATTGAGATTCAACGTTACTATTTTCGTAAACTTGACATTGGCCGGGCGGTTTATTTACAGTGAGTGTTTAAAGAAAGCAATTTTGTGAAAAAATGGTTTGGTTAATTTTTTACCATTCCAGTAATAGTCTAACGCAACAAATCTTTAAACCGCTTCGTTAATCTTTTGGCAATGAAGCACCATCAGAAAAAATTGCTACAACTGGTTTGCAAGATTCCGTCCTGATCGTGCTTCCGTTAACGATGGATTTCATGAGGGTCGGCCAAAATCGGTTATTGTTCAAAGAAACATCGATACTGTGCGCAACATTGAAGAGGATTTGCATATAACTTGTAGTGGGATGGAGGCATCCTTAGGAAAAGGATTTGTTCCCCGATGGGTTCCACATAATTTGACCGAAGCACAAAAAAGGGTCGTATCAATTGGCGTAAGGAAATGCTTAAAAAATTCGACAGAGGAACTTCGTAACAACATCGTAACAAATGACGAGGCTTGGATATATTCGTACGAGCCGAAAACTAAGCAACAGTCAACTGTTTAGGTATTCTCAGATGAACCGATTCCAACAAAAGTTGTTCGCTCACGAAGCACTTCCAAGAAATTGATTGCTTGTTTCTTTCGTTATACTGGACATGTTGCATGCATTGCTTTAGAGGGTCGAAGAACAGATAATGCTGAATGCTGTACAATAATTTGTTTGTCAAAGGACATCGATGAAATCAGGAAAAACAATCGACAACGTCGCATTATCCTTCATCATGACAATGCCAGGTTTTATCTAGTATTTATTATATTTTTCGATTTCAAGTTGTCCTCTAATGCACACGTTACAAAAGCTACTTCCAAACAAAATGTTAGTGTACTGTAATGAGCCAAAACCGAGTCGACTCGCAAGTGAATGTACTAGTGCTCTTAAAAGCAAATATAAAAATGATAACACTTGCGAGTATTTTTTAACAAAACGGCAAGGGTAAGTTAGCCTCAGTTTAGCTTGTGATATCGTTCTTGTAGCTAAAGTACTTCAATTTGATTTGTATTTCTAACATCTGTAAGGCTGCGTTCACACAGGGTACCGCAAAATTAGTGTAATAATTTGACAATAATTTGCTGTCATAACCTAACCTAAATGTATCTGTTGACGTTAATAATTGCCTTTGTAATGCATGGAATTGCACAGAAACGTTACATGATATGTTTATTAGCGGTTTCTCCAGTAATCATGACATACAAATTAAAAAACGATCCCAGAAAATAATGATAAAGTTTGACGTGTGTATATTTTCGCGTTACACTAATTTTGCGCTCCCCTATGTGAACGCTACATACGATGTTTAATTTGGTTAAAATTACTGTATAAATAAAGCATTATTATTCAATATACATAAAACCGTCGGCACTCATTTCTGCTTTTTTGTATTCCTTACACAAAACATAAAACTTAATTATATCTATTTGCAACTCTTGATTGGAAGTTTAATCGTTTATATTAATTTTGCTTTCCACTTTAGTGATAATCATCATAAATTTGTACTTTTTCATTAGCTTTTGTTCCTTTTACAAGTAAGCAATAAATCTTTAATGACAGGTTAATAATTTTATGATTTTCTCAGCACTCATAAGTGTATAATATACAAACATGTAGGTATACAAAGAAGTAATAAAAAAGGAAAAGAGAAAATCTAAATTGAAATATTTGCGGTTACACAGGTGTCCATTGCAACACACTCGACAACACTAGAAAGAGAAAGTCGTCCAGCGAAGACGAAGAGAAGAAAACGAAATAAGTGGTTAAGATGAAGGCTATTAAAATATGCAAGCAGCACTGCTAGAATCCGTGGATGTGATTCCTCTTCTGTTCCATTCTTTGTTTTTAGTATAAAGGCATCGTCCACGAGAGAACACCAACGTTGATAATTGGACTTACTCTACACCGACCAATAGACGAATGATACATCGACACCTGTACGACCTTCAGTTGTTTACAGAGGTGTCTAGTATTTTCTCTAAATTACAGTAATAATAATAATAGATCTTTTGTTTTCTACCCGGCGGTCACGAACAAAACTTACGAACTTAATTAGTTTTTTCTGCTACATCTTTTTCATTTTATGTACGTCAGCAAAACTAGTTAGGTCTGAGATGCGAAATCATCAAGATGCTGATTCGATTAATAATTTAAGTGGTCGATAATATTAATGGTAAGGTTTTATTACCGTCTCTGAAGGTATTTTCGAAATAATTAAGCACCAAACAAGGATTTTTCTAAAAATAGTTGTACAAGGAATGAGAAAATGGTTTTATGAGGTTGATTACCACAGGCTTTAATAAAAAATCAGATAATTGAAAATAAACTTTTTGTGTCATTAAGATTACTAAACATTATTACATTTCAGCAAAAAGTTAATGTTAAATAATGTAGGTAATTATAATTATTGCAATAATAAAGGAGAGTTATCACTCTCCCTATCATAGATGTTAATTCAAAAACAATCAATCAACAATCACTAAAATACTCCTTTAATGTTACTAAGAGATAGAACAAGTAGACTTTCCTAATTATAAGATAAAAACAATTATTTGTTCTACTTTTTACCATTAAATGTCACCCCAATGCCCCGACTCCGTTTTTTACCAATATAGTCATTAACGAAAATCTAGTTCCAAAATATATTAAATAATAATTATATATTAGAAAATTTCAATTTCTCGCACATTCTCTACCTATAGAAAACGTTTCAATTACCGGAAATTTTTACAGAGAAAATTTAAACACCTACTTACATTTGATTACTTTGTAATATCCACCATAAAAGCAATGCGAAATGATATGTTCTCATTTGCAAGAAATAAGGCTTGAAATATAATAACAAAATAGCACTCCGAAATAACTAAAATCCATTACAATTCCATCCGATAAAGTGTTGCGAATTTTAGTAGCAAATATAATTGGATACATAAAACAGTATAAAATTATACCATAACAAACAAGAAGAATTCAGAAACGAAAATTTATATTTATTCATGCAATGACCAAAAACGAAATCAGAGCTGGTGGTAAAATATTTTTGCAGAAAGCTCTATTGCATTTAGAAATTTGTGATAACACTGGGGAACAATTTGTAACATAATTTCTGTTGAGTTTTGCTTTTGAGCTGTTTTATAGTTAATTAGGCATGCTGGTTTCAAAACTGTAGCTAGTTTTCTTCTACCACGTCAAGTTTTATCTCTACACCTTATGAGAATGTGACCACTCTCCGCGAAATCGAGCATGGATCATAGGAAGCACTATTGCTCTCCTATTGGCTGAGACAAACCTTCTCCGATGGGCGCCGAGTGAATGACGCATAGGAGAACAGCGAGTGGTTTATACTTGTCTGGACTTGTTCAGTTACGCCTGAGATACTGTAGTGAGACGTTGTGTGTCGCTCTGAAACGGTGCAGCCCATTCCGACGTGGAGTATGAGTTTTTGTTTATATGCAAGGTTAGCAGCGTTTAGTGTTTATTTATATATGAACTGAAACTTTTCCTTATGTCTACCTCTGCTAGTTCACGTCGTAAGTGCTTAAACAGCCCCGATTCGTTTTGTTACATATGTGGCAGTTTTAGCATTCCCAGTCAAAGGACAAACATCAGTACATTTGTCAGGCAAGTCTATTTTGCCTATTTTAAAGTGAAAATTGGTAATCAAGATAAATCATGGGCCCCTCACAAAGTGTGTAAGCAGTGTGTTGAGGATTTACAGTTGTGGACCAAGGGAACACGTGATAAACTTCCATTTGGTATACCTATGATTTGGCGAGAGCCCAGAGATCATTCAAGTGATTGTTACCTTTGTATAGTGAAAACGTCAGGATATAACAAGAAAAACAAATGTAAAATAGAGTATCCTAGTTTACCATCAGCTATACGCCCAGTGCCGCATTCAGCTGAAATCCCAGTGCCAGTTTTCAATCAACTACCCTCTTTGGAAATACGGGAATACGAGTCTGGTGAAGATCAAAGTGACCCCAACGTTGAAGATTTTGAAACTAAAGAAAGATGATTCCGTTCGTAATGGATTTGACCAGCATGAGTTGAATGATTTGGTACGAGATTTGGGGCTACCCAAAAAAGCTTCAGAGCTTTTAGTATCAAGGCTGCACGAGAAAAACTTACTTGAAAAGGGAGCTAAGGTATCCTATTTTCGATCAAGAGAAAGTGCGTTTCTACAATACTTTCGAAGTGATGATGGATTTGTGTATTTCCATAACGTACACGGTTTAATGGAAGAGTTGGGAATTTCAACATATAACGCAACTGAATGGCGACTGTTTATCGATAGCTCAAAGCGGAGCTTGAAGTGTGTTCTCCACCACAATGGAAATTTACTTGGTTTAGTCCCGATAGGCCATTCAGTTCGTTTGAGTGAAGAATATGAAGACATAGAGAGAGTCATTGATTTGTTGCAATACTACATGCACCAATGGATCATTTGTGTTGACCTTAAAATGGTTAGCTTCCTTCTTGGCCAGCAACTCGGATATACCACGTATCTCTGCTTTTTGTGTATGTGGGACAGCAGAGCCCGTGAGAAGCATTGGGTGCAGTCGAATTGGCTGCCACGATCTGACCTGAAACCTGGTGATTCAAACATTGTACATCAGCCACTTGTCGACAGAAAGAACATTATATTCCCACCTTTGCATATACAATTGGGTCTCATGAAGCAATTCATTAAAGCTTTGCCAATTGAAGGAGACTGTTTCAAGTGTCTCATTTCGGCATTTCCTAGCCTGTCATCTAAAAAGATAAAGGCCGGTGTTTTCGATGGTCTCCAGATTCGGCAGCTTGTTAAAGATGAACATTTCATCGGAACAATGTCAGAAATTGAAAAGAATGTTTGATTGGCATTCAAAAACATTGTTAAAGACTATCTTGGAAATACACGAGCACAGAATTACGCCAAAATTGTCCAGCAACTCTTGAGGAGCTTCAAACTGCTAGGTTGCAACATGAGCACCAAATTGCATTTTTTACATAGCCATCTTGCTAACTTCCCGGAAAATCTTGTTGCAGTCAGTGATGAGCAGGGTGAGCGATTTCACCAGGACTTGAAGGTCATGGAGGCACGGTATCAAGGTAGATGGGATGTACATATGATGGCTGACTATTGTTGGAACATCAAGCGAGAATGTCCACAGATTAAACATTCCAGAAAAAGCTATAAGCGAAAATTTTTGCCTAAGTATGTAATTACCGTTCGATAAAAAAAACAACTATTTGTATGAAGACAATTTAACTTGCAGTAACTATTATAGCCTTTGTGTGAATAAAATTATTCTTTATAAACAATATATTTGGTAAGTTTTTACTTTATTTTCTTTTATATGCACAATTTGTATGGTTTTTGAGGGTGTCCTGTAGCTTAAAAAGTTGACGTGATTGACAAAAACTGCGGTTATTTTTGGATCCAGCGGCCAAAAGTTAGTTAAAAACAAGTCACAGATTTAAGACAACGAAATTTCTGTTCCCCAGTGTAATATGGCCATTATAAAAACATTAATTTGGTCCATGAAATGGTGTTGAATACTTGCAGAATTACGATTACGACAGGCAGTGTTTAAAAAATTTTGCTTTTACATTAACTGGGACTTAAAAGTATCTCTGCTGGTTGAGTTTTTGGAAAAATTAGAGATGGTAGATCAAAGCCTTAGGCGATAAGAATGGCGGCATAAGGGTTCTCCACCATCAGAAAATTTCTTCAGTTAGAGTGATCATATCAACAATCTTTTGGCGCTTATTATCATAATATTACGGGGGTCCTGTATCCAAGGTCCGTGAAGCAATAAAAGAAAAAAAGTAGTGAAAATTGAATTAAGTCGTTTCATTTCACAGGGACGTCCACAGGGCTGGTTTCGGCATTCATGAAGAACCTCCTTTTTTCTTAATCTAGCTCCATAAATTATGGAATCATCTATGAGAACCGAGTTTATTTAATGACAAAGATATAGTTGTTGCTCTTTATGATTTTGTTCCTAGGATAAGAGAAGAACCCTTTTCAAAAGCCATGATTTTCGGCATTGATGCATCAAAAATATAAAACTTTTAGGAAATTACAATGAAAAATAGGATAGTTTCAAATATGCCAGTTGTTTCTTTCAATTTTAGAGCCAATAATTCTTGAAAAAATGTTATACTTAAATGAGTACCATTTCTGTTTATCATTTTACGTATAAAAATTTCCCATAGAATTATACACAATTCAGCGATAAATACGAAATGAATGCTTCAGTTCAAGTCGATTACCATTAAATGCTCCGAGAGAATCGCGAAAGACGTTAAATATGGGTCATTGTGGTGCGTAATTTATGGGTCGGTCGTTTGCCAACGCTTGGCTCATTAACGATATTATTTTAATGTCACCGCTTTTGTTGGAAAACATTCCCGAGTCTTAAATTTATAATTCCGAATTGCCTTCTTTTCTTTCTCTCCGCTATTGATTCGCTTTTCCGGGTTATAAATCTGCACTCGTTTGTTTTGCCGCTCACTTGCGTGTGCAATCGGCAACGTGTTGTTCAAAAACGGCTTGAATTACCTCTTGGCCGGCAATTAATTTTGTAATTAAAATTTTTCAAATATTATAAACGTATGTACGTACGTTACGGTTGAACAAAACCGCCATAATTGACATTATTTAGTAGTTCAATGTGCACTAATTTCGTTATTTTTACTGCCGTAAGTGATCGTAATAGCAAGTATACTGCAGATACTTATGCCTATTAAAGAAGAGTTTCTTCTAAAGTATTTCCCCATATTGATACTTTTGTGCACAATTAACATTCTTTTATCTTAAAACTTATCCTTACGCAAACTTTCTACAGTTGCACTAATAGTGTGAGGTGATTAGAGAGAGAAAAACTGCTTCAAACAATAATATACGAAATTTAAGAAAGCCTTAAAGAATCTACATAGATATCAATTACAGCGCTTGGTGTTACATTGCTTGCTTTGGAGTGCCATGGAGCTCATTTCTTGTACCACTTTTGTTATCAAGTATAATATTATATCTATACAACGTCGAAGGTCGCTGTTATTAGTGTCGTTTACCCAAATTTCCGTTCGATCAACATCTGTCAGGGTAAGCCGTTCCTACTTCTTTTTCGGATCGCGAACTCTTATGATATATTACAGGTTATAATATGGTATTTTTAAAGAAAGGAAATTTTAATTGATTGAAATTTAATTGTAAGTATATAAAATACTGTCTATTTCTAATGCATGTCGCAATTAGCCGTGAGTTTTGACAAATGCCATCGGTAACCAAAGGGCGAAGGGACGAGACGACAACCGAAATAGTGTTCGAATTATACTTCAGTACAAGTTTAAACCCAGTTTGATTATTCAAAAGAACGCGAGGTTTTTTCGTACGTCACGTGTTACCAGAGGGCGCGCGTTTAACGTCAAATTTTAACGTTAGTTTTTATTCTATCAATTTAATTTTTGTAGATCGTTATTATTTGCGATTTGTTTTCTATTTAAACTGCTGAAAGGGTATCTAGGTGAGTCTCGATCTATACATTTTTACGCAGAAAATGTACAAACATATTTCGGATTAGGAGTGATTTTAATGCTCTCTGCATTCTTTAGCTCTTATTCCCACAAAGTCAGTAGTTATTTGGGCGTTACTTTAAACTGGTGATGGTTTTAACGACCAACACGTTTCAAGTTTACTAAAATAATATTACACAAATATAAGCAGTATACTGAGAAAAAGTATTAACTTAGGTGATAATCTGTATTTCACTTACAAAAATAATTTTTCTTTAAATTACTTACAGTTATCGTTGAGGGTGTACTATGTGTGTATAGTTGTGTTCCTCTTCTGGTGAATCCTAGTTTCCTCTTTTTCAGTAGTGAATGTTCAATATCCTCTTATAATAAACCCTCTGATCGTCTTCTTTGATTAAATTCTGTTGATTATTTCTTTAAACTGTTTCTGTTTAGTTTTAACAGTTTTTTCAATACTTCAAAGTTTACAATTTCAACATTTTAGTTTTAAATACAATTTCTAAATAATCAAGTCGAAAATATGCTTGTTTACTGTCAGAATTTTCGTTTCTAACTTCTTGTTTATCCGTTGTCTGGGTGCTGCCAATCTAACACTTCATACTTTAAATTTTGATGTTCTGATGATCGATTTCGGTACTGCAGATGACGTAAAGGATATTGTTGCTTGGATTCCAAATATAAGATTTGTTCGTTTGTCTTGCTCGCCTTAGTTCTAGAGTGTGATAGGATTATGATCACGTGATTGTTTTGATTGCTCAGAACTACTCTAAATGGCTTCAAACGAACAGTACAAATTGGCATTTATACAGTATACATAACCTAAAAGATTAAGAATGGTGGCAATTGGCAATCACGATAGCATTAAGAAATCCTTATTATTTATTAATTATTGTATTTCATTTTCAAAGATTACAACGGATGTCATTTTGTATGAATATGAAGTAAAGTTGGGTTAGGCAAATAATGGAATGACAGCTGCACTGAACTGCCCAAACTTACTCCACCTCCTGAGGAGGTGTAAGTTTGTGCAGTTCAAACCTGTTGGAAGCTGCACAACATATACAAACGGACATTGGATTGCCAGTTTTTTTTCAAACGAACGCGCAATTTAGAAATTGGGGCTACTCCATACTGCACTAATTGACAAACCTATAGCGTGTTTCGTGTTTCGTACGTGTGTTTGTGTCATTTTTACAAATTATGTTTCAAAACGTAAATTACTTAAAATAACCCGGAATTTCGATTATCTCCTGTAAGATAACGTTAATGGAGTCTTTTTTTTAGTAAAAGATTAATAATATAAATGATCAAAATGCCAGAATTTGAATACTAACCCGAAATAATTCGAATTCTGCAAATGCTACATGTCAAAACTGTTTTAAGTGTATACAGTTTCAGCATTTGCTTTAAGAAGTATTTCAGTTTATTTTGCAACTTATTTAAGTTCTTATTTGTTCTCATCTGTTTTATTTAATTTATGTATTTGTTATAATAGCTCACAAATCATTCATAATGAACCTGGAAAGTTTACTGAAAAGCTCATTTATTCTTCCAGTCAAATCCGTGAAAATATATAGTGTTAAATTTAAAATAGTATTGTTGTCATTTCTGCTCAACCCGGTAGTAGAACCACGTTGTAGTGCACATCAAAAAGCAACAAACCAAAATTATAAATTCACGTGTCAAAGTATTTTTACTGACTAGAATTGCTAGAATTTTATTGAAATTATTCCTTTCATCTATATTTGGTCCCTTCGCAGGTTATATTAATAAAAATAGGATTCAAAAAGGGAAAAACTCATATCTGAGACTCATATTTGGTATTGGAAGGTACTGCTGTATATCTCCAAAGTTGAAGGAGTTTACATGGCTGAATATGGAGTATAAAAGAAAATTGCACTCTTATTTTTTGTTTATAAAATTTTAGCGTATAAAACTCTGAGTTATTGACACGATAAATTGCATATGTTACATATGTTTAATATGAGGTTTAACTTTTTAGGTTTTTAAACAAAACTTATATACAGGCTGATCCAAATTGATCTTCGCTATTGCTGGTTCTGCAACATCGGTAAAATTTGCAAAATGTTACTGTTTTTGCTGTAGATTAATTTACAGACAGCATCTAAAGAAACAAAATTTACTATTTTTAAATATAGAAGACCCTCAAAATTATAAAAATAATGCAATTTCAGATATGAAAGCTTTATAGATCATTGAGATAAATAATAAGAAGTTTACAGTAATTTTTTAGCTTCCCTTGAAGATACACGTTTGTAGTTCAATAAATATTTATAGTAAGCTGTTATAACTCTATAGGAAACCAAATAGCCCACGTCCAAGTGTCAAGAAGGTAGATTTGGTAACTAAACGCGGAAAAAATTTATACTACGTAGCATTCTGACGCTCTAAGATCGTAAACTATTAGGTTTACTACACTGAGCAAAATCATCCAATTTAACTGTGATGCTAATACAAGTTTATTAACCATGCACATTAGCTTGCAGTTATTAAACCCGTGTTGTACCCACAAACACAGTTTGCTGTAAATGTTTTGCTGTGCTAAGTAAAATATTTTGCTATCGTTGTTAAACAGTATAATTGCGAATGAAGGAATACTAGGTGCATTTGTGGTGGCTAACTAATCGATTTCCATGATCTGTCGTAAAACTTCATAAAGGTAATCTTCCCACTTGCATATTATGCACCACGTGGAAACGTTTTCGGCCTCATCCGTGGTGCCGATTGTGATGAATTTATTCGTAGAATATCCCTAAGCGAATATACGTTTGCTTCCTACCATCCCCGTTTCCGTTTTAGTATCTTAATGTATATTTCAATAACAATTCGGTTGCATGTACTTCAACCCAAGCGTTATTAGTATCACTCTTACTATTTCTCTCAATTACACTTAAAAACTCATCGAAAGAGAACTGGAGATCAACGAGCGCTAAAGTCCAAGTAAGTTTCTTCGTATGTTAATTACTGCACAGAGTGCCGCTAAAACGAAATGTTTAGATAATATGTATCAACTTTTACTTTATTCAAAAAAAAGGAAAAGGGGTCATTTATACAAGTAACTGCTTCATATATTTGCTCTTCTACTTGATAACTTTCGAACAGTTTCAATATTATATTAATAATTATTTCCACGTTTGATACAAAAAATATTTTGGATAAATCTGTTATTATTTATTTAGATTAAGCAAATGTATTAACATCCGTCAGCGTGATAGCTTTCCGCTCGATAAAAATTATGTGAATAAATATTTATAGATAAGCATACATCTAGCTACGAACTTCGTATATATACGACAATTTTACGAATAGCTATCACCTCCCACAAGATACACTGACGAACTGTAAACGGCGAAAAGCGCATCTGTACATAGTGGATAGGTGGTAGCTTATATCATGAATAAATACTTGTTTATATTCAATATAGTATTGCAGTAAACGTTGTTAACGATTTGTTGTTTCCTTTTCTAGGCATATCTATTTGTTGTTTTATTAGTTAAATGATGTACCTACTACTACTAACTAAATAGTTTAATTAGTTTAAGTGAGTCACTTTTCTACCACACGTAAACCGTTCGTTTGCTCTTAGTTAGCTAGTTTCCCACCAGAGTAGTTTATTCGGAGTAAGTAAATAAATTTTGCAGCTATTAGCAAATCCTTTTTAAGTGAAGTAGTACACTTACCGTAGCTACTGGATGTCAGGAATCTTCGTTTTCTTGTGGTAAATAAACAGTTCATCTATTCCCCATTTTATTAAACTTTTTGCTTGCGGTTATTAAATATGTAATTAAGGCTACTAAACATTTTCCACAGTGTACAAGTATTAGACCACGAACGTTTAGCTTTAATAGAATCTAACTGTAACCTTCTTATTACTAATTTCGGAACAATAGTCCATAAAGCGTTTATACCAGAAGTTAAACCATATTTCAACATTTGGAAAAATAAATTTCGAAAATAGTAAATTTAATTTTTTTGCAAAAATTCGTTATTCAATTGTTTTTCTAAGAGCTACATATTAACTGGTAGCAAGAACACCGCTAGTTTGCCAATTTCACTGATTTCGTGGCACTAATAATAACGGTGATGGCAATAATGGCCTATTAATTTGTATCACTCTGTACATCCCCGCGCAGGCAGCAGTAATTATACAATAATAGCTATGAATTTTGTTTTAGTTCCTTTTAAATTTATATAATTGAAATAATAACTACTACAGCATAATTTTTGTAAAATATATTCTTCTGTTTTGTTCTTCCCCCTCTTCTTTTGCTGGTTGGAATGGCAGTTGTGGGATATGAGATTGCATCCTCTAGGTAAAACCCGCCTTTCTCATTTATATTCATTTTATATCATGTATGTAATCTACTTTATGGCAATAAAGTTATTATTACATGAAAAATGAAAAGCAAAGTAGCTTGTATTTCAGTATTTCCAGTCACATTTCAGATAAAATATTATAAACGAATAAAATTATCGCATTTACTTATAAGAGCAAAAATTAATTAGAAAATAGTTAATAGGTCAATTAGTTTATTTGTTGATCTTTAAGCTTTCGCCTTACACACTGTAGGTATCACAGCAACAATGGGATTACTATTGTTATGCGTATTAGTATTGTTATGCATATGCTAGAACTAGTGAGTATTCTTTTTACAATGTGACCAACGATATTAGATTTTCTTCTTCTATATTAAAAAAAAAATTGCTTTTGCTGTTATTATCGCTAGTAATATTGTATGATTTACTAAGGCTCTTTTTTAAATGTTTAATTCTTGATCTGATAAAACTGCAAATAACAAATTAATTCTCAATACCTACTTCGCCATTCAACTTTAAACCAATACTAAACAAAATAGCTTTTTGTTGCAAGCTATTTTGTTTAGTCAGCTATTTGAAGAGAAAATATTAGTTATCGAAATTCTTCCTTTTGCATTAAATGCAAGAAGAACAAACCTGAGAATATTTGTAACTAGGTGTAACTAGGAGTGAGGTGAATTAACATATAAATATTAATGCCAGGATTATTAACGATAATTTCTGTATTTTTAGACTCTTAGTATTTTAATCCTTGAGCACTGCTAACGACAATATCGAACACATCAGACACCAATTCTTAACGTGCGTTTCTTTAAACATTTTTTGTTTTATGTACTCTTTTTACTAAGCACAATCATTTGCATTACTTTTGCTCTACAAAATATATTTTTTATTGATGATATCTGTAAGCCGATAGAGTGAGTGCGTTAATCGATCGGCACACTTAAATATAACTATAAAATAGCAGTTTAGTAGGTCTGAAAAGCGTTTCGTGAGAATTTAGAAACAAGAGACAAAAAGCTGCTTAGACAAGTGGAAAACCGTTTGCAAAATATAAAATTTCAAATGGTATCTGTAGGTGAAAATTCTAATCGATTACATTGCGATTTCCTTGGAAAATACTACACAGGGCAACAAGGAAATTATCTTCAATAAAAAATCCTTTGAACCCATCGGCTGTTATCACATTACTGTCAACGTTCATTTCTGTAGTGTTCCTTAATGGCTAACAGTCCTTACATAAAAAATGTTGATTTTAAAAAGCATTGCATTCTGTAACTTGTTACTATGTCGAAAACCAATTAAAGAAAAATTTATATATGGAATGATTTTTTTTTACTAGTATCCTCCCCAAAATTTCCTAATAAGTATTTTTAGGATTAGTTTCTAGCAATTTTTCACTTTATTCATCCTAAAAATAAAACTTGTCGTTTCCTACCAATAAATATTGAGATTGTAGGAGTAATTGAAACACATTCTCTCTTTGCTTATTATTTATTGCAATAGAAACTTTACAAATAATATATACTATACAGTACGTTTACAAGTTATAAATTATAAAAATATTATATATATCTACATTACACGCACAACTATAATTATTATTTACAAAAATATCGCAATGTACAACACTTACAGACAATAAATTAGTTTAAAAATAAAAAAAAAAACAAAAATTAAATAAACATATATATAATAGGTACATGGATGAGATACACTATGCTGACACAAAACATGTATATGTACAACAAAAAATAAATAATAATATTAAATTAGTGGAAATAAACGTTGAAGGAGACGATAAATTAAACAATAAGCACTATAAGGAGAGATAAATTAAGAAAAGACAGTATAGAGGAATTTTATGTACAATTTTATTAAAAGATTATTATTAATGTCCGACTCAACAGATATGTATAGCGAAGGAAAACATATTTACGAAAGTATTCATGTTATTTTATTTGTTTGTTTAATTTAATTGATAATTCAAATTCAGTCTTTAATATGTTTATATTACGATGAAACTGTAATTTAAGTTGTAATCAATATTTGTATTAATGATTACGGAACCATAATATTGTATTTGCTATTTGTATACTTCATTTGCATGACTAGAGATTGAAAATCAGCTACTAAATAAATCTAGAAAGCAAAAAAAATATATATATGGCATTAAGAAATGTATTTGAGTAATTTTTAATATATGTGGCGTTAGAAAGAAGACTATCTAATAATCGTTTATGTCAATATTAATAAGAACAAATATTGATTAAAACCTCATTAATAAATATAGTAAATAATACTGATTGTTTTCGATTCATTTTTCCAGATGTCTCTCTTTATCACATACGACCAGCGCTAATATATCTAAACTCATAAAAATCTAATCTAATACTTTTCTCTGAACGTTTAATTACAATCATATAAACAGAAACATCCAAAAAATTTTCAACATTGGCGAGTACATCTATGGAAGTTACAAACACGTATGTATTTTCTTTTTGAATTTACAAACGTCGCATTTGACCTCACAACACCATTTGAACGTACAGTTACATCTTTCGATTATGGTCACCTCTTGCGGTTTGGATCCCCTTCCACAACACATTAAATCGCAACCATCTACACCTGGGGACGTTTCGTTACATTGACGTCCGTAGGTGCCTTGAATGCCCAATTTGGGATCTTTCTCGCAAAATCCAGGAGATGGTTCCAGGTAGACCAGATCTTCGGAACTAGGTGGCTTATGTTCAGGATTGTATGGCTTCAATTGGAATCCATATTTGTACTTTCTGTTTCTAGCACCTCGGTTGTTGTGGATGCTATTGTGGAAATTATTGCTATTATCTTTTTTCGGTCGTTTGCTTCTAGCTTCGTTTCCGGTTCTCGTTGTTCCCGAATTGCTGACCATTACTCTTGAGGCTCCGTCGAATCTGTCCTTTAGGCGATCGCCGATTGCTCTAAAGGGTGGTAGACGCATCCAGCATGTTTTTACGGTGCAAGAACCCGACATTCCATGGCATTTACACTCTTGACGCATTTGGGACTGAACGTGCTGAAATTTCGAAGGGTACTATTAATATTAGGCACGAAACGTTACTAGAATAATAAACATTATTAATTTAATTGGTTGCAATCGAATAGAAGGGGTAATTTACTGTAAAAATTCACTTAAGCATGTTTTACACGCCGCGATTTATTGGTCAATTAATTGAACAAGTTGATCTTCGATTTTATCGCACCATGTAAAAGAGCAGAAATCAGTACGATTTCTTGAAGAATTTATCGTACGATTAATTGCATTGAATAGAACATGCTCTATTTTTGCCACGACGATTTTTCATTAACTTTACTGTTTTAATACCAACCTAGTAACAGAAAAGTACCTACGAATTTTGTTTAGTGTTTTTAAGGTAGAGTGAGAATAAAATTCGAAGATTTACGACGATTATGATGTAATGGATAATTTGAATTAAGTAACCGAAACCTAAGCTAATTTGTGCACATACCAACACATTTGACAAGGGCAGATTGCCAATCTATTTTTATAAGCAGATGAAAATTTCCTACTTAATAATTCCCCCGTTCAACTATTAACGAAACTAGAGTATTCATGAGCCCTAAAAAATGTTCAGTTTATTGTAGAATGTAAAATAGTATATTTTTACCGATTTCTTGATCAAGAATTTGTTGAATTAAATGGCCAATATATCACGGTGTGTAAAACAGGCTTTATAAAGATTGTAATAATTTCTTCTTATTACATATTTATTATTATTATTATTATTACTAGGTACAATTAGTCTGAAATGTAATTGATAAGAATATTTGCCTTTCCCATTTTATTAAAATAAACTCATCATCAAGTAATGTCTGAAAGTAGTAGCTAACGTAAAGTAAAAGCAATTTTTCTGACAGTTGTCGCTCACTTTTTAATTCTGTCGTTTTCCATTAA
The DNA here is from genome assembly GCA_029619315.2 of Dynastes maya. NCBI lineage: Eukaryota > Metazoa > Arthropoda > Insecta > Coleoptera > Scarabaeidae > Dynastes > Dynastes maya. The sequence goes on from JAROYE020000001.1 coordinate 56,614,409, forward strand.
CAACGGTATCCCGCTATCCATAATTAACGAGGCTAAGAATCCGGGCCTAGTAATTGGTTGGAATTTTAGATTTAATATTCCAAAATTAACATATGTTTAAAATACTTATTATTCCTTAAAATTAATATAACCCCACCGTCATTATTTACCTTATAAAATAAAGCCCGAACTATATGAGTCTATAGTTTTGTTACAATTTAATTATGGTTCTCTAGTTTTTGGGCCAAGTTTAATTCAGAGTATGTTATGTAGGCTTAACGTGTTCAAAGCTCATGCATTCGCTTAATATTTGGTATTCACAAGTTCGAACACGTAACTCATAAATTGATCGACTTAAATTGGTTGAACATGAACAGTAGATAAAATTTACAGGCAGAATGTCGTTATCTCCAAAGCACTGACATACATGTTTATATAACAAACTAAGTTTTCGTACTTATGTTCATCAATAATGATAGCAAGGACTGCGGGGTAGTATGGCAAACAACACAGAGTATCGGCACACTCCTCATCACACAAAACTATGGACAACATAAAATGGCCGCGATTAGATTCTTAATTACTATACTGGTGAAATTCCCTTTGAACAAAAATATGTACAATAAAGAGCTTAAATTCATAAAAAAATTAGATATTTACAATGGTTACTCTTCTATAGATGTCGACCGCATCCTTAAGAAAGTCCAAGGTAGGCGTTATGTACGAAATTCCACGACCTTGATCCCGGTAGAAACACGCGACAAGAAATTTGTGAAACTCCCCTTCCATAAAATATCGAAAGGTATTAGTAAGGGTTTTAGGAGACAAGATATGAACGTATGTTTCAGTTCACGTAATACATTCAAAAACCTTCTTGCCAATCCTAAAGATAAACCGTACATGAAACAAAGGTCGGGAATTTATAAAGTTGCATGTATGACTATGATAAAGCCTGCGTTGGACAAACAAAACGAGCGATAGGTACCAGATTTAATGAACATATATCATAGAAGCGTCAAGTGTGGCACAGCACATAAACGATACCGGGCACAATATTAAATTAGAAAACCTGAAAGTAAATTTTAAAAATCGTTGCACCAAATGAGGATCCTATTATCCACTATTCTAAACTTCAAAATATATAAATTTATTGTTGTAAATACTTTATTTTACAAATGCGCCTCGCGATCGGCTTCTGCAAAATGAAAACTCTTCTTTCTATTTTACTTGAATTGCCCCAGATACCGTAAGGCAAAAGAAATAATACGTGGGCATGATGCACGAGTTTTAAGCCTGTATATCTACTCACTATTAGTAAAACTAAGACTTTATAGTGTTTTTAAAAATGTATTTTTTCTTTAATCTAAGATATTATTTATGCATTCTATACTTTCACTAATTTTAAATAATATAGCTTTTGTCTTTTTTGTATTCAATACAAAATTGCTTTATAAACTAATTTTTTTGATTGTAGAAAACTGAAGAACCAGTTTGTTCTAGTAACATAAAATTCTATATTTGAAAACAAAACATTGATATTGTCTGTGAAGCTGAGAACTTTCATATTGATCTTGTCTTCGGTGGCAATGGAAAAGGTTAATTTAAAAAATTAGAAAGCATAAAGGCCCGAGTATGCTACCATGCGGTACCACTACAGAAATATTCTTCTCACTTGAACGAACTCTTCCTTTCCGGCATGAAATCTCAACCTAGAGCTATACATTTACTGAACATAAATGGAAAGAAGATTATTTCCATTTTCGTTTCAAGACTAAACTAAAAATGACATTCTAGTCATCTAAAATTTTATATTCTTATTTAATCGTTTTAACCGGAATCTAAATGATGCTTGTAACATCACGGTTTAACTCTGTTTCAGATTAATGAATGAAGTTGCAAGCCTCGGCGGCGCGACAGGCCCGAATCTGTTGTTGTGCGTAGATATACGTGGTATGAGAAGTACCCGTGCATGGACCTAGATGGCGCTTTGCCCTAAAGTCTACATTAGCGACTGTGAATACTATTCTGTAGTCGACGTCTGTCAACATTTCGAAGGAATTCACCGGATAGTGTTGTTTTGAGAGCTGTTGAAAGTGAGCAAGTTTATGTATTTGTGGAATCATGGAAAAAGAGCAATATCGATCAGTGATTCGATTTCCTTTTTGGACAGGAAAGCGTGTGCAGAAATCAAAGGGAAATTAGATGCAATTTATTAGGATCATGCACATTCGATGACTACCATGAGATACCGGTTTAATGAATTTAAGCGTGGCCGAACATCCGTCTTTGATGAGGAGTGGCCAGGTTACTATGGACGATATGATCAACAAAGTTCATGATATCGCGTTAGCAGATCGTCGGGTGAAGATTAGAGAGATAGCTAATATGGTAAACATCTCACACGTTTGATCAAAAACAGAATTGTGTGATAACTTCAAAACAACTTTGGACGAGTGAGTTTCTACGGCGTTGTGTGACTGTAGATGAAACATGAATGCATCGCTACATGCCAGAAACCAAGGGTCAGTTGGCAAAATAGGTTTTCCCGGCGAACGTACACCAAAGAAGGCGAAGTCGGTTTCATCAGCCGTAGTCTCGCCCAGTGAATTGAACGCATTTGAGACCATCTATATAAAGAAGTAAAGCAACTCTTCATTAATCTTGTCTTTTTGATTTACTAAAAACGAATATTTGGTTTAAAGTGTTACAATTGACAAAAGACTCGGTCGTCGTGTCATGTACATATTGAATGGCTTAGATTTTTTAAATATATAGACGGAAAAATTAACGGGAAGGAACCTTATCGTTTGTATTGTTCCATTTTAAGAAGGCGGAACAGATACGTTGTCAGGCAATAACAAGGGACCTTTACGTTCCGTATATACCCCGCATGTTAGTGCTAAACGACAGAAAAGTAGGTATTTCAAATATATATCTTTTTTAAGGACATTTTTTGGTCCTTTCCTAAGATTTATTCGGTAACCCGGTTGAGAATGAAGGCCCAACGAACCTTCCAAGCAGCTGTACCGAATTAATTAATATTTTGTGTGGTGAGGAGTGTGCCGACACTCTGTATCGTTTGATGTTCATCACTTGGAGTTGCGACATAGGAATTTTACTACTACTCCTATTCATAAAAGCTCGACATTCAAATAGTATTTTTCTTAAAATATTTCCAAATTGTACAACGACTTAACTACGGAAGCTAAGCGTTATTCTTTCTCTAAATGAATGCGAGCGTTCTTGTTCATTACATGCAGAGAGATCGTTTCTTGCATCAAAAAATTAGGTTTTCTTGGAAAAATCACTCTCTATTGAAGAAAATATTTTTATTTCAAGACTATAAAGATGTTTAATACAAGAAAATAGTTTTCTTGAAATTTCATTTGTATTAAATAAATATTTTCTTGGGGTTAGAAAATCAAAAAAATCCAATACAGAAAAATGTTTCTTCCAAATAAATCATTTAGCCTTAAGTTAAGAAAATATTCATATTACATTGACCAGTATCTTTTGAACATTTTTATCAAACGTTGTGCGTTAAAGGTTATTTCATTGTATGGGTAAGTATGAGTGCAACTGTAATTAAATAATATGTGTGGACCAACATTAATTTTATATCATACGAATGCTTACGCAATACAAATGTGTACATACTATATGTTAGTATTCAATTTATTATGGTTACCGTTAACAATACTGTAGCGTACATAATGTTTGGTATAGTGTGTTTCTGCATATGCGCAATAATCTAGTTATTCGACCAATCATATTTTTGGTTCGACAAATTTGTGTATTCCTAGGCTGGGAGTAAAAAATAATGTCTACTTTAAATTCGTACCACCTTTACATTCATGTGGGGTGCCCTGATCTGTGTAAAAACAGGTGTTTGAAAACGGGTCCGTTTGTAAAAACAAAATTGAAAGTATGGTGATCGGATTGCCTAATGAAAATGGACTCCTTGTCCATACTTTCACAATATTGTTCTTCAGAAGTGTTGATTGCCACTTATATAAATAATAAATCTAATATAGTGCCTTCTAAGTACCTCAAACTCAAACAGTAAGATCCTAAAGATGCTTCTGCATTAAGTTTACTTTTGTTTGAACATTATTCTGTAGATAACCTACCTTAGCCTTTTTAAAATCACATGTAATGAGAATAATTTACTGCATTATGTAAGGATATGTCGTATTGTTTTAAATAAGTGCAATTAATAATGTGGATATAAAAGATATGCATTTCAAGAATTCTGAGCAAATAAATGCTCTATTTTAAGAAAATGAAACTATTGATTTACGAAAAATACCTAAACGCTTTCTTGAATTAAGAAAACTATTAACTATTTTTAAGAAAATATTGCTTTGTGTTATAACGGCTATTTACTTACATATACTAAGAATCCCTCTCTTCAAATTTTCTGCAAAATTTTCTTGAATCAAGTTAACAAAGAAATACAATTATTTCATTAGAAGTATGTACTGTTCTTAAGCGGAGAAAAAAACGCAAAGAAAATATTTCTTTTGATTTAAAAGAGTAACAGTCTTGATACAAGTAAACGTTTCTATACGTGTAGTCAGCGGTGAGCCCCACCCCAACTATATCCCCGTATCTGTTAGGTGTTTGTACTAATAGGTTTGTTATTCATTTGCTTTATTGTAGAGTTTATATGCAATTACAGTGTATGCGCAACAGAATTTAGGTTTAAATCAGAATTATGCATATTCATTTTTGTTTTCGCTTTATTATTATTAAACACTGTACGGAAGATCAAAATCAACTCTACTGTGTTTTGAATTCAGCCTTTTGGTTTTTTTTGCAAAGTGTAATTGGTGCAATAACCAAATAATTAAGTTTGCATACTGTTGGAGATAGAAGAAATGCTTAACAGAAAACATCAAACTACAAATAATGGGTCTTCTCTGTTTACTACGAAGACTTAATAAACTACAAACGCTTTAAGTAACTATAAAGGCTGAATAAATTTTGTCTGTATTGATCTATACTTTCCTATAATTCACGATGACTCTGTATATTCATCTAAATCTAAATGGGCAAAGAAAGCAAACCCAAATGCAAATAAATAATCTGTATTAATTCCTTAATTCCAAGTTCCAAATACATACCGCCCAGGAAACAAAATGTTGTCGGTGCTGAACGCAGTGTATTGAACGTACAATAGTTGAATTGTAACCGCAGTGCTGTGCCGCTTCCGTCACCATATTCGTCAGTTCCATAGGTTCAATTGCGATCGGCATACAAGTCAGTCGCGACTAGCTAGTGGTATTGAGCGTATCGCTATGCTTTATTCCAGTTCGAGATCGAAGAAAATATTTACTTTTATAAGTCACATAATAGCGAAAACTGAGTTTAATTAATAATAGAATTAACTTTAAAATATCTACGACCTATAAACTAAAAGTAATGTATTATAGAATAATAAAATAAGTAACTGTATTCTGCTAAAGAATCCTACTGCCTAAAATGAAAAACCTAAATCTTTGAAGTCAAAATGCAAAGCGAGAAAGTAAACAACCGTTTGTTACTACTTGAATCTTACTATCTAAAATGGGATACTAAACATTTCGAATAAAAACTGGATTCTAAAATAAAAAATAAATCGAACTCTATCGTTCATCAAATAAAAACAATGGTTGGAACTGTTATTATGAACAACTAGTAAATAATAAAGAAGAATTTGCTTCATACACAAAACTAGAATTTCTTAGGAATGATTTATATCAATAAATTAAATCAAATGCTAAGGAATTCCCCTGTTTTTTGTTGTCATCGTGTTAGGCACCGAAGAAATCTGGTTTCCTAGACGGTATAACAATTCCCACCATTTCATAAGAATTCAGTATAATTGAAAAGTTATCGCTAAGGCACAATACAAGTAAATGAACCAAAATTGAGATCATTATCTAACGTTGCAACTGAATTTAAAGAAAAAACGCATTAATAAGTGACAAAAATAGCGGAATTAATATACAGCGCGCATGCTAACTTTTGAACGACAGAAGCGTTTTTAGAAAAATAGGTCGATTTCTAGTTTTCGTGAGCTAACTTTTGCCGTTAACGGCAGTTCAATTGTATTTCCGGTGGTAAATAAAGGTGTCAATAAAGATTTTGGTAATCTGTTTTTGTTGTTACGAAAAGATGGCTCATATTTTTAAGTTAAAGTATAACATATTGGTATCGTTGGATTCGCCTTCCTATTACCTTTCCAAAATTGTAAAAATATGCAGGATGTTCTGTTTAAAATAAGAAAGTTGATGTCACTTCCGGTGACACCGGAGATATAACGACAAAAGTTAGCTCACAAAAAGTAGAAATCGACCTATTTTTTTCTAAAAACGCTACCAATCCAGTGAAACATTGTAAAATTGATTAAATATTTCTTGTCGTAGGAATAACATGAAGAAGAACAATAGAAGTTAATCTATTTAAAACACACTGTTATACAGAGCACCAATAAAGTTACTGAAACAAATATTGTGTATCCTTGACAGCAAAAAGCAATGATGAGTAGAATCATAAAACTGGAACTGTTAAGAACACTTAACATTTTATTTATTTCTTGTAAATTTATAATTTTATTTGTTCGATTTTATAAAACCGACATTTTATGTGCCTTATTTGTCTTTTTATTTTCTTGTAAGTTCAATATTTCACTTGTTTTATTTTGTATAAATTCATATATTACATGCTTATATTCAAAACTTTAACGTGTATGCATTTATTTTTATAATTATTTAATTTCTTATAATATACGTAAATCTTATCAAAATCATCAACGCATACATTAAAGATCGCTTAATAGTCATTTTTATATCTCTCTGATGGAGCTACCGTCAGCATATATATTGGAAACGAGCGCTCGATATGTATTTGCCGCCAAGGAGGAATTCATAATATCACTATTGTCAATCGTCGCTCTTTTGCTTACGCGTAACTTAGCGTCTATTCATCACACAATCTTTGGTTTCTCAGTTTTTCACTTATGTATGGGGACAGCAGCAGGAGCAATAGATACAGAGGAGGTGTATCTTACAAACACATGAAATAACACGAGCGTCTGGGAGCCGTGAGTTGTATAAGATATTTTTGCGGGAGTAATCGACTTTCTGTGCTGCTGTCTCCCGACCAGACGCTCAGGCTTTGTAGGTTTGTGGTGGTGGACTGACCATTCAGAAACGTTGAGATATATATAAATGCAAACACGGAATTAATATATTATACAGTACTTATGTATTTGCATTTTTTTGTACAAAACGACTGTTTATATAATAAATTTATGTTTTATACCTAGGTACTGTATTTAATTTAGAGAGCAACCGAATAAGCGAACAAATATATAAGCATTATCTACGAATAAGCAAAAGCAATTGGTCCTCTCTCTTCACAAGAAAGACTCACCGAAGCAGACGACTAACGGCATCGTTCTTTAAACCAGGAGAACGTAACAGGAACCTTACACACCAATATGCGCAATCAAGTGTTTCCCTTGAGAAGTTAAAAAAACAGCTTGCTTAAGACATTTTACTATTCACCATCTAACATACAAGAAAGATAAAGAGTTAATAACCTTTATCACAACGTTAATAAGCCTTATTAACTGGTATTTGAGTGAAATTAAACTATAAAGTGTTGTTAAGGTGTATGTCAGCTAATACTGCGACTAAAAGTAACAGATTTATAGGAACAAAATATTCTCTGGAGATTCTACCATTAACATGTTTGCTAATACTTGGAGACCTTGTTTCCACAAAAACAAAACAACTTAAAGGACACCGACGTACACTATCCTATTTACCTAAGCTATATTGGAAAAGTACTGACAAGGAAGTGCATTGAGAATTTTTAGGATACCCCTTTGATTACATCTCATTTTATTTTCATGGTGCAGTCCATGTTGGTGCGGATAGTTTTGTTGAGCAAAATAAATGTATGATCTATTTATATTAAGTTATTCTACTTTCTGGAGATACGATGTGTCAATAAAATATTCTATTTCAGCAAAGAGAGATAGACTTTGATGAAATATTCGTTGGAACAATTAAATTACCTTCCTGTTTTAATGACCAGTTTTGAAATCCGATGTTAAGAATCGACGATGTATTATTAGAGAGATGGTTCCCAATAATTATTACATGGATACCAGTAAATCAATAAATAACACTTCATCAAATTCCAGTACCGCACATTCATTATCCTTCACCGTAATGGCCTGGCGATTACCAAAGCTACTCCTGTCCATCCTAAAAATGGTCGCGAAAGACAACAACAACAACAATAAAGGGCAAGCCGGAAAAAGGAAAAGAAGAAATCTCAAGCCAGAACGGCAGAGATCATCATCCGAGAGTCGAGCCGTCATCGTTAAAATCGCGACTGCGCATCTCGAAGTGATAAAATTAAAATTCGCCGTGTGTAGTGCGCCATGAACCGTGCGATATCCATGTAATATGGCCCCCCGCGGTCCACAGATGTCCCCTTAGATGCTGAGGCGGCGTCCCGCCGTGCGACACCGTGTTACACTAGATAATACCGCGGCGGTACATGTGTTCTTTAGACAGTAGGCAGAGAACGACCGATGCATATCCATCACCCGCTTTTACAGTCGTGTGCACGAGAAAATAGGAGTGGAACGCCATACCGTGTAAGATCAAAGTGTACGCTACACGAATACTATTTGGCTTATTATATCTTTTAGTAAAAACGAGAAAAGTAAGTATGTAGTATCATTTATTTCAGGTTCTTTGTATACATTTTAATGAAAAATATTACTAAATGCTACAAGCATAAATAAGCTTTTGCGGCTATTCTCCATTGAGGTAGTGTCTCCTTGGTTTTCCTATGTATCTCGTACTAATTTATTCCATGTTTCGTTGCACATGCACCTGGTCTGTTTTCTAGAATCTTAAGGAAACATAAAATAGTGAAACAAATAGCTAGCTTCTGTTGGTGCTGCTACTACTCACTAGATTTTCATCACTTTATACCCAAATGAACGTCAGTGCTGCTTCATTGGAAGAAGGTAAGATTTTCCTTTAGTTTGACTTATTTGGTTTTCAATTCACAAATAAATAATAATATGATACACTATATTAGGGTTTATTTTGTTGCATTTCCTGGCAAGTGTATTCGTATTTTGAATTCAATGAAAATCAATTTGCACAAATATAGAACATCCCAATTTTTTTATTACCTATTCCCACCCTTGTTTGTGCAAATGATATTAAAATCTTCTCTGAAATATCTTCAATTGATGACACGAGGAAACGGCAAAATGGTCTTGATATGCTAGTAGAATGGTGTGAACTTTTACTTTTACTCAATGTTGATAAATGCTGTATAGTTACCTACTCGCGTTCTTGTTCACCTTATTTATTGCCCTACCAAATCAGAGGTATCAATTTATCATGTAACCTTGAGTTTAAGGATTTAGGTGTACATTTCGATACCACTCTCACATTAAGAATATCTGTTCTGAAGCCATGAAATATCAGGGTTTTGTTATACGTGTCTCTAAATACTTCAATAATCCTTCCTTATTAAAGTCGTTATACTTTGCCTTTGTACTCAATACACTGGAATATGCGGCTCTAATTTGATATCCCTTATATACTTGTGACCTTCTAAATCTAGATCGTATCCATCGCAAATTCCTAAAATTCTTGTCATTTGAGATTGATGGAAGTTACCCTGAGAGAGGTACCTCACAGGATGGAAGGAGGGATAGCATTTGCAAGAAATTTCTACAGAAATTGCTTCGAAATGACATAGATTGTCCCTACATACTAGAACGAATGAATTTTTTTATGCCACGTTTGAATTCAAGATCTGATAGTAGCTTCATTCTTCCATACGCGAGGACTAACATCATGAGACGAGCTCCGACGTATACTTTGGCGATGCGATTTATTTAAGTAAATTTTATTTTATACATTGTATTCTGTTTTTATAGTGTATATACTTACCTACTTTTCTCCTGTTATTGGGTGCTTGTTGGCCATTATTTATTTGCTATATCTGTATCCATCTACATGGTTCCTAAAAAATTCGAATTATTTGATGATTCACTCACTGGTTGTGCAAGGTGCTTCAGCCTTTGTAACGCCTACATGTGGCTAAAGATGAGACTATTCATGGTGAGTCAACGGTTGGACAGTCTGTTTATACGAGGGCGAATCAAATATAAACCGGAATGCTTTTCGTACCGATAGTGAGGTGAACAAAGAGGGACGGGGCTTCTGAGGTTTATCGATGGGGATGCCTCGAGTACATTCCACCGCTAGGGAACGCCACATTGCCACCTAGTCAGTAACTATCGCGATGCCGGAGAGAGAAGTACCGTCGTCCGTTGCGCAACGGATTATAACTAATTTCTTACGAAAAAGGGCGTAAAATCATCAGAAATTTTGAGATGGCTTGAGGTACAGTTCGGGGGTAAGACACTTAAAAAGACACAAGTGTATTCATGGCACAAACAATTTGTAGAAGGACGAGAAGCCGTAGAAAATGAAGGTTACCAACGTCGACCAAGAACCAGCGTGACAGCAGAGAACATTCATACTGTTGGCCGATTTCTCCAGGACAACCGACGATTAACAGTAGCCGAAATTGCTTCTGAGGTGGGAATCAGCCTTGGCAGTGCTCACGCGATCATTACTGACGACTTTGGGTTTCCGAAAGTGTCGGCAAGGTGGGTTCCTCGTCTTCTCACCGAACATCAAAAACGGAATCGTATGGAAGTGTGCCAACGGCATTTGAACCGCTATGCTGCTGAAGGAGAAGGCTTTTTGCACCGGATAGTGACTTGTGACGAAACTTGGGTGTACCATTACACCCCGGATTCGAAACAAGCAAGTACAGAATGGCGAAAGAAGAACGAAACTGCACCTGTTGCAAAACTCGGCTCTCGACTGGAAAGGTTTTGGCGACCGTATTTTTCGACCTTAAAGGAGTCTTACATATTGGTTTTCTCCACGACCGTCGAACTGTGAATGCCACGTAGTACTACCAACTTTTAGACGAGACAAAAATGCATATTGTCGGAAAGGGCGCGGCTCTCCCATAAGAAACGTAATCCTGCTGCAAGACAATGCCCAGCCGTATACAGCTGCCCTAACGCGGCAAAAATTTGAAGAATTGTCATGGACTACACTAGAATACTCTACAGTCCGGACTTATCGCCCTGCGATTACCACCTGTTTGGACCGCTAAAAGAAGCTCCAAACCAATGACACCAATAATTCGCCATGTTCACAGAATTTCATAAAAAACAAAAAAGAATTAATTCAATCACTGAATAACCTCGCTATTAAAAGATCTTATACAAAACCATGTATTCCAACACTGTGGCACTAGAACAGTGAAGCACGTCACTATCAATGAACTCAGTTCAGCTTTACTGCCGGAGTTGAACCTTAGCTACTGAAGCTTACTTCCAATAAAATATTGCGGTACGGGTAAAGGCAATGAATTTCAGTCTTGCATGTAGTTAGGTAAGTTCTCTCAAATAGACATCAGGCTTAAGGAAGCAGTTGAGTTGTGTAAAAAGCGTCAAAAGGAAACCTATGAGGTTGGAGAATGTAAATGCATTATGGAAAAATTCCATGGCGTGAATTTTACGTTATTACCATTTTTGTGCACACGACTGTAACCAACGAACAAGACGAGATACTGCGGAAATTCACTCACGTACAGCAAGTATTCAAGCCTATCTACTTCTCTAGTATACGTTGTAGATCGCTGCGTTTGTGTGATGCGGAGACAAACGCCGTCGGAAATTAATTCATATAAGTCGGCGAACAATTAAATAATACGGCTGACTCTTCGGCATAGAACGAGAGGAGCTTGAGTGAGTTTTACATCGGAACGATTGTCGGATGGTGATAAAAACTTACCGTCATCGGAACATTGTAACGTCGTGCGAATGTGTTATATTGGAATGTCTTGAAATACTCGTCGAGTTGATTTTATGGTTCTTTTAAAATAGAAAATGCTGGCGTCTTCTTCTACTTTTAACATGATTTTATTTAGATATCAATAGATGAAGTAAGAACGACATTGATGTTTACTGTGTGTATTTACGCATACCTTTACATAGAAGAAGAAGGCCTACTCCAAATTGACCACGGTTTAATATTAGGTGTATTGAATTTTATTGCTTGTTATATTTTATTTTAAAATATTGCCATTCATCTTGTTTTTGAGGACTTCTAAACCGGAGACAAAATTAGTGTTGAAAGTAGTAAATGAATGCGTTCCTTACATATTGAAACGTTGCAGAGAGTATACATATTATAGCATAGCTATCCTAATTGGTTCATCGTATCGTATTTAAGTCGGCGGGTAGCTTTACAGAGCAGAAACACCAACAGGAGCAGAACTACCAGGTTTTTATCCCAAGACCCGTAATATTTGACACATGCTTAGACAGACTACTTTTACTATTTGCATACATGTATTATTAATTTTATCCTTATTTAAAAGCAAGTTACTCCTGTGCTATTAGACTGAATATGTATTTTACAAAAATAGCTTTAAAACTTTAAAAGTCTAAACTTTTAGCACGCTAGTTATTTTTGTCTGAAACTTAACTGCTGGTATTAGTGGAACATTTGGTGGTTTATTAAAGCTGATTATTGAAACGATACTCAACACCTACCTCCGAAAATGAAAGATTGAGTTGTTCCATGACTGTTCAAAAAATATATAGAGATTGGGTTACTTGGAACTAGAAGGCTGTCGCTTACCTTATTTACTCTTTCACTAAAATATGAGTTCCTTAATTATATTGTTAGTATAGAGCGCCATGCACGACGATGGCCAACAGACAGATACGTTTAATAAAACGTATCTCCGAAAGTATTTAAAATATCTTCTTCAAATTTCGATAGCTGATATTATAGAGCAGGAACTATTTTCTAAAAGTATTTTCAATTTTATGGCATTCTTAATTAAAGCGGAAGCGAATATCAACTTCCTTATTTCAAATGGAACACTCTTTATATTATGGTCTCTTTACATAGCCCTCTTAAATGCATGTTATAGGATATCGAATGCCATGGGTTGAGAGTCTACCAACTTTGAGAAATTAATTTTTTCCAAAAAATTTAGCAGAACACCATCTCTTCTTCGGTATTGGCTATGTAAATTAGTTTTGAGATTCTTATGAATTACATACAGTCTGTTCTACTAGAAAGAAGGCGAGGTTTTTAATAGTAACTTCAAAGGTATCTGTATCTCTCTTTCCGGTGCGATTGTATTATCAGTCGGCTACGACGCCATAACTGAATCATTTTAGTGTCGTTTGAAACAGTCAAGAAAGTGGGCGTTTGTCAAAATGAGTTCCGCGTATGCGAAGCACTTTGAGACTGTCTTCTTGTGCACGCATACAAAAGGACCGAAATTGTTGTATGCTGCTACAGCCAAAGTGATTAAAAAGTCGAAGAGGTTCGTTGAGAAGTGAGAAAACGAGAGCGACGTCCAGCAAACACGATAAAGCGATTCTACAGTTGTTTAGAAGTCATTCCACTTTGCGCCTGCGTGAAGCCAAGATCAAACTTGCCAAGAAGGGAATTAATCTTAGCCTCAACACGATCAGGCGATGTTTGCACGAGACAAAACTGTCATACCGCCCTACGAGATCGAAACCCCTGTTTAGCGCAACTCACATACAAAAATGCCTCAGCTGGGCGATCGAGAACAAACACCGCGATTGGTCGAAAGTGATTTTCACGGATGAAGCGACATTCTGGGCGTGAGTTCGGGTGAAGCGTGCCTGGTTATCAAGTAGCACCGATTTCATTCAGCACACCGTCAAACACCCTATAAAAGTGAATGTCTGGAGGTGCTTCTCAGATAGCGAATTTGGGTTCTTGGAGCTCTTCACGCAAAATTTGGATTCAGTCAAAATGCTCAAAATTTATAAACGTGGCCTTTTAAAGTCGTCAAAGAAGATGTTTGGACTCGATAATGAAAATTGGGTCTTACAAAAGGACAATGATCTGAAGCATCGGAGCCGCCTCTGCCGCGCCTGGAAGGAGGAAAATGACATTGTGACCAGGGATTGGCCCTCCCAATCTCCCGACGCAAACCCTATCGAAAACGTGTGGGCCATTATGAAGAGTCAGCTTGCAGGGAAGCGTGTTTACAATTTGGAGCAGCTTTCAAGGGTTATTCGGAAGATTTGGCGTGCTCTTTCCGTAAGTTACACTACAAATCTCGTGGAAAGTATGCTGTGGAGGTGCCAGGCCATTCTCGATGCTGGTGGGGATTTTACTGTTTATTTATGATTTTACTTATATTTTAATGTAAAAAAAAATTGGAATAAATATCTTGATAACTTTTGAAAAAACCTCGCCTCTTTCTTGTGGAACAGACTGTAAATATCCATTTACAGTTTATAAATAAATATCAAAAATGTTATACAGGGTTTTCCTAGAGTATACTGTAAATATAGACACACTAAATTAGGGAAGAGTTAATTTTTTTAAAATAGTAACTCTAGTTTTTGATCATTTCTACATATTCTAATCCAAAAAACAATGATAAAACAACCTTAATTGCTTATGCTTAAATTTACTCGTTTCCGAAGTATTTCAGAAAATTCATAAAATCGATTTCTCTTGCAATAAAAAGTGAATTAACAAAGTAGGCTCTGTTTCCTTTACGCGAAAAGCTAGTTATAATCCTAAAGTGGGCTCGATTCAAAATATGTTGTAGACCACGTTTCCAATAAGTGTTTAATTTATGATTTGTACTACTACAAAACGGATAAAGTGGAGGGAATTGGACTCCGCAGTGTTATTCATACTAATTAACTCTCAATAAAAATTGTTTCTATTCCCCTAAACCTTGTTTTAGTCATTAATTTTGCCAACTAGTAATATGGTCCGTCAAAATCTTTACTTGTTCTACTAGCTACTTTTTGTTTTTACCATGCTTTCACAACAAATTCAATATACATTTATTACATTGTTAATCATGCTTTATGATTAGTTTAAATTAAATGAACTGTCAAGGCTTCCTAACATTTTATTGTTATGTTTTACGCTAACAAATTCGTTACTGCATTTATTCTATTTTGTAAAGCCATCATCTATTGTTTTACTTTGTAAATTTAATATTTCATTTGTGTTAGCTGTAAATTCACAATTTCTTTTGTTTTATATCTTATAAACCGATGTATATTGTATTTGTATACATTTAAAATATTTCACGTACGTATTTAACACAAAAACTAAATTTAAATTCATTTTACATAAATACAACAAAACCACCTATACACAATGTGAAAATGTATGTAAAATTATATTAATTCAAATAATCGCAATTTCGGTGCGCTATTGTGTTGCAAACCTCGAGATAAGACGCACGCCAAACAGAGGACCGTTGCGGTCGAGCATCAAGCAATCATCACCAAGAGAGCAAGCCTAACGCACGTATACGTGTCTTTATCTCGGAGTGCCAGAACTTCGTCGGAGAACAAGTGCACGAACTGTCACGATTGCCATCCGTCGTTCCGTCGCCTATGCGCAATGCATCTCCGCTTCTATAGGGAGGTAGTAGCGAGACGGAGCATACATACAAGAAAGATATCGTAGCAAATACTTATTATAACTAGAACGTCTGGGTAGTCGTTTTCAGCTATACTCTGCTACTACCTCCGTTTGCCGTTTACCAGACGTTTGAGCTCCGTCAAGGGTTTGGTGGTGGCCCTAATAATGCATAATGCATATAAACGTTGCGAATTAATATACAAATAAGCGTTGCGATACTGAAGACACATTTAAGGTAACAAAATGCCTCGCACTTGTACTAGGTGCGTTTAAAATTATACGTAGAAATATACGTTGCGATTAAATATATACTGGACGCATTTATACAAATGTTATATTAATACATAGATATATGCCCACAAAATACGAGGTGTGGCAATTAAATAACCGAACTAGTGCTACTATCGGCAAACAAAGAGTACGCCACGGCAGGTTTGAACATGTCTGTACTTGTAAATGCTTCCCCCATCCTGAGTTCGATGGGTATGGTTGTACGTCGCTCAGTCTCGCGGTAGCAATCGTCCGTTCAAGTCCTTACGCTAGCGTCGCGTCGGAAAAATGCAGTGTTCAGATCGAGCAACGAGTTAACTTAAAGTTTCTTGTGAAACTGGGAAAAACTGCTACAGAAGCTCATGCCGTGTTATAGGAAGTGTACGGAAGTGAGTGTTTATCGCGCACACAAGTTTTTGAGTGGTGTAAAAGGTTTAAGGAGGAACGTGAAACGAGCGAAGACGATCCACGGCCTGGACGACTCTCAACATCAAAAACGGACGACAACATTCAGAAAATTGGTAAATTGATGCGCGAAAATCGTCGTTTGAGTGTTCGAGTGCTTGCTAAACCCTTCGTGAATGAGTGGGAAGACGAAGACCCGATTTGTGGAAGAGCAAATCCTGGATGCTCCACCAAGACAATGCGCCAGCCCATTCCGCCTTGTCTGTGAAGGCGTTCTTTGCGAAATCCGGCATCACCGTGTTTGACCACTCACCGTACTCGCCCGACCTGGCTCGCTATGACTTTTTTTTATTTCCTAAGGTAAAATCGGAGCTTAAGGGAACAAGATTTGACAGTGTGGAAGCGGTAAAAGCGAAAGCGACGGAGGTTCTCAACAAGCTGACAGAAACGGACTTTCAGCACTGCTTTCGACAGTGGAAAATTCGTATAGAGCGTTATATAAACTTTGTAATGTAATTGGTGATCAATAAAATGTTTTGTAGCACCAGTCCGGTTATTTAATTGCCACACCTTGTATGTACACAAACAAGCAAGGAAACCGCATTATAAAATGTATATAATACTAAGGTATATGCATATTTTTATATATATTACAAAAGGGAAACCTCACGTTTTTTTTATATTTTTTATGTAATAATAAGGGGAACTGTTTTAATAATTTTTTCTATATTTACGTACGTATACATACGTACTTACTGAGCTATCGAACAAATAAGCAAATATATTATACATCTAAGCAAGGCAATTGGTCCTCCCTCTTCGCCAGAAAGATACACCGAAGCAGACGACTAGCGGCATTGTTCTTCAAATCAGGAGAACGTAACATGAACAAAAGCCTACTTTGTTACTTCTTTTTATCGGAAAATTGGAAACCAATGGATGTAGGCGTAGGAAATAACACATGATTTACATTTGCTTTATGGAGTAAAAAGTGTAGGAGTGACCAAACATAGGGGTTGCTGTTTAAAAATGAAGGTTTTCGTAATTCAATATGTCAATGTTTAGACTTAGGGAATACTGTGTATAACATTTTTGATATTTATACATATCTAGAAATACCTGCTTAATCTTAAGAATCTCAAAGCTGATTTACATAGATGAGAACAAAAACGACATCTTGATATTTATGTAACAATGATAGCAAAGGCTGTAGGGTAGTATGGCAAACACTAAGGCATCGCCACACCCCGCACCATGCGAACCATTTATTTAAATTGTTACATCCAGCAACATTTTCGAATCAATTTCTCAAAGTTAACTTGCATTTAAGAAAGCCATGCAAAGAATCTTTAATATACAGTACTGCACTTGAAATAAGAAAGTTGATATCCGTTTTTAATGTAATCAAAAGTGCTATCAAATTAAAATATTTTTTAGAATTGTATAATTATGAATGACCCTGTATGCTATGTACATATATGGAATTGTTGCAATAGAAATGCTAGCCAACTAAGAATTAGGGTATTTATAAAGGATAAGTATACTTATATTACTAAATTCCCAACAAATTGAAGCATTGTAAAGGAAATCAATTGTCGGTGACTAAAATATAAGAAATAACCGTCGTAAGGTAAACAACATTTTTAAAAGAACCTATAAAATATTACCTAGAAGTCTCTTATGGAAATCCAAAGCAACAGAACCATCAGAAGTACTTAAAAATTGTTTAATGTGCACTTATACTTGAAATAAATAGATTTAATAAGAAAAATTCAAAACTTATCTAAGGTGAATTAGTCTCGCAAGGTACGAACTATCGCATACCTGCATAGCCAACAATAATATCGCTTAGCGACTTTGTCGTTTATCTTGCAATATTTCCTTAAGCACATGTACACAATTAAAGTGCAGAACATGCTGTAGGTCATTATTGCACTAAACTATAATTACCGCATGTAATTCTTACTTGTTTTAGACATAACTAACAGGCAATCGTGATTAATGTGACAGCGATACCGATAAATATACGCAAATTAATACTATGCGGTAGTCGCAAAGTCGGCGTTGTCGTAACGAAATCTTCATTATCTAAGTTGATATTATTAATTAGTTTCGATCGGAAGACTGCAATTAAGAGACAGACCAGGAACTATTTTACACTTTCCATTACTAATGGCATAACCACAACACACACTCTATTGCATCAATACGTAGCAAATATGGGTCCATTAAATCAAGTGGTTTTGCAACATGGTGTACAGCATGAGCGCTTCTGAGAACGCTGCTTTGTATCCGCTAGACCGTAGTTATTTTCTATATTATTGTATCTAAGACAAAGAGATCAATTTACTCCACAAGAAAAACCAGGAGATTGATTTAGTTCTAATTTGTTCCATGATTTAATTGTGTATTTATGGAATGCGCTTGTTTTTTAAAAGGAAAATAGGGAAAATGCAAGTTTAGCAGAACGATCATTAAGGATAGGCGCAGTAAAGCAGACAACAAAAGTAAACCAAGTAAATAGATAAAGAGAATGGCTTAAAATGACAAGGTAGCGATGGTATGTGTAGCATAGAATAATCTAAAATAAAGAGGGCTATTCCTTAAACTTGAAATCAATTTCAACAAATTTTAAGAAATCATAGTAATTCTTCAGATAAATGGCACCGCCACCTATTTTTCTACCTTCTAGGCTATATCAAAACTAGTGCTGCGCGTTTTGAAAACGTTGTAAATATTTGAATTAAAGGAAAAGGATGAATTACGAAGTAGGCGTCATAAATTCTCGGCCTAACAGTCTTATACAGGCTCGAGTGTGTTCAAACTCCGTTGCATCATAGTTGCACATGTGCGAGGCTTACACTATACATATTACGGTTCGAAGAGTAGTAGATTTTAGTAGCCGGCCAGACAACGTAACTAGTGCATGAAAATGTCTCAGGTAACGAAAATGAAGTACCGCGCGGTCATTAAATGCTTAACAAAAGAAAGGCATACGCCTAATCACATTAAACAACGTGTAGACGGCGTCTATGGTGATTTATCTCCTTCATATTCTACTGTAAAAAAAATAGGCAAAATGTTTCCGTTTGGAGCAAGAATCCTTAGGAGATAATGGGCGCCACGGTCGGCCAATTGAACTAATAACGCCTCAAAACATTTCAATTATTGAAGAAATGGTAAAGTTGTCAACAGCACATATTATGCGTCTTTGCTGCAAAATTGAGGGACAATACTCGTGCAAAGCGTCGAAGAAAATTGACAAGAGGTGTTCGATTATTGCACGACAACACACCCGTCCATACTACCTCCATTTCATAACTTTTTATCAAACTATCACCATTGTCGTTTTGTTTGATATTAGAAATATTTTTTTCTTAATTAATTTGTGAATGTTTGCAAGTGGCGCAATTTGAAGAACTTGTCACCTAACATATTCGTCGATATTGTAGAAGGATCTATTTTACTTTCATCAACGATTTTTCCCAGCAAGTCAAAAATATTTGGAATATCGCTCCAAGGCAACGCATCACTTCTTTTTTAAGCTTGGGTTACTTTCTACAATGTAACATGCGAGCTTTTAGATATCATTAATTGTCATTTCAATCAACTCCATTCTTCTTTAACTTCAGGGATAAAGCTGATATTCACCCATTCAATGACGCCTGTGCTGTAGACATTACTTCTCTTTATACCCCAGTTCTTAGATGTCTTAAGAATGTTTCTCTTAGAAATATCGTAGAAATCGTGTGCGCTATCTTGATATGAATTTATTTATACTCTTGATACAGGTACGTTGATGATATCTTTGTTATCTGGCCTCATGGACACGGATCTTTAAACAATTTCCTATCGTTTCTGAATTTTCAACATAATTCCATACGTTTCACCATGGAGACCGAATCGAACGGTTGTTTTCCTTTCCTAGATATTCTCGTACACTGGCGTTCTGGCGGTACTCTGGGATATTCCGTTTATCGAAAACCCACGCACACGGATAAATATCTCAATGGCCTCTCACACCATCATCTACCCCAAAAACGCGGTGTCATCAATTCTCTTATCCAAAGAGCCATTTCCTTGTCTGAATCCAATTCGCTTCCTCAAGAACTGAACCACATCACTGAAACTCTGATTCGCAATAATTATTCTAGGAAAGACATTCTATTCTAGGAAAGACATTCAAGCTACTATTAACCGCTACACCAACCCTTCTCCACAGCAAGTCCCCTCATCTAACCCTAATTTCCGTAAGCAAGCGTATTTACCCTACATTCTTGGTGTCACCGATCGTATCTGCAAGATTCTCTTCAGGAACAACATAAAAACCATCTTCAAACCAAATTCCAAGCTCTCGGACCACTTTCCCATCAAACACCGCAATCATCTGGAAGCCCCTGGTGTCTACTAGATTCCATGTTCGTGCGATGGTGTGTACATCGGTGAAAAAAAAGGGTCGGTCAGCATTCGTGCTACTGAGCACGAGCGTTGTACGCGGTTGTTGCGTGTAGGCAGGTTCGCACTACCTGAGCATAGACTGGAAATTTCTCTTATCTCGCAACCGTCACTATTATAGCAGAAAAATCTGTGAATCAATAGAGATTTCCAAACATTCCAACAGCTTAAATCAGGAAGATGGCTATCCCTTACATCACACCTGGAAATTCCAACATTGATCCATAACATAAACCCTTCCGGAATGAATAGTCCCCAGTCAGTGTGCAGTAACAGCCCTGAAGATGTCCCATAAGAGTGTGGACGAAACGTCGGCAAAAGCTACAACGACGTGGTCCCAACCCGGAAACCAAGAGTATAGTGTTACTGACGACCGCGGAAGCCTACGTATGAATTTATTTAGTTTAAACACCTACCTCATAGATAATTGCCTATAGGAGGTAATAAAGTATTATACCAAAATACATCACAATCGTTTAAGCGTAATATAATCACAATGGTTTCTAATATAATAACAGAATTTACTGCAGAGCTTGAAAGGATTGTCTATGTAGTTTCCAGAACAAACGTCAGATAGTACGTGCTTGTAACAGTTTTATATACACTAACGGTGGTGCGATTTCAGAACCGGTGCGATATCGGTAACTTTACCCTATGTATGTCCTTTGGTAATTGATTTAAGACTTTTTATGCCGGCTTGAATTTTGAACTTATACTAGAGATAGCAGATCAAATTTGTGTAGTTTCTTAAGGTTTAACAGAAAAATGGCCCTTGTTATTTCTCTTAGTGATTGATGCAGAATTATCCCTCTTTGGAAAGTGCTGGTACTTACATATCAATACACATTTTCAAATTGATTTATTTTCTATAAATTTATATTATCGATTTTTACCATCTCATTTCATCGAACATATGAATAACCAACCTATTTGAAATTATCTTTCTATTACAAATCAGGTAACACTTAATACAACTACTGTAGGAGCAATACTCAATACATTGAGTAGACTTATTAGAGAAGGTACTTACAGCACTACGAATACAAAAGGGTAATAAAAAGTAAGATTTAACAAAAGTTGATATCCCTACGTTAAACGGTTAACCATTTTTGCCTATTATTCAATAAAACTATCGTACAGTAATCCGCTTACTGACATGATCTAAGAAAAGCTCTGATCTTCTGGTCTCTACAGTTTTCAGAACGCTACAAAATAAACGAAATAGATATGCTTAAATAAAAAGAAGTGAAAAGACAGCGTCGAAACGTCAAGTTAAGGTAGCGATCGGACAGTAACAAAACATTTTTCTCTGTTCACATGTACGTGTAGGATATGTTCCATGGAGCGGTGTGAGAAAAAGAAATGATTTATGCAGAACGCGGTCATTACTACCGGGTGGTCTTATCAAATTAAAATGCATATTAACTTGTTACCAGCCGCCCATCATCTAGTGACATTTGCTCGAGGCTTCACTTCTCAGATACGAGATTTCATTAGCACCAATGACGATAACGCGACGTTGTACGTAGTGACCGCAAACCGATGGCTTGATGCGCGGATCAGAAAGAGACGTCCGCTGTTGGAGCAACAGAGAACCGCATAACCGCAGCTACACAAGTCGACGTAGGAACACTGCCGCACACGTACAATAGTATTTATGTGCTCGTGTATGAGGTGTGCTTGAAAAGTAAATTAGCCGCTTCTCGTTTTAGTGTCGCGTTTATTATTCTATTATTCGCGATAAAAATAACGTGCAGGATCATTTTTGTACGTAAAAGAATTCCAATTAACCGCAAGTGCAACGTTTCAATTTCCATTAGCTCAGTTGGCTTGTTTAACCGTACACGCAGAAATATGTTTTTCTATGTAAGAAGTGGTTCCAATATTCAATCAGTTTAACTCAAACGATACCTCATTAATGGAAAAACCTAAATATAAGTAGTTAAGCAACTAATTCTAGCAACCAATGCTGCAATTAAGTGCGCATCGTAAACAAAAGATTAAAATCATAAATCCACCATATCTGCTAAATATAGGTATTACATAAAATTTAATTAGAATTTACCACCAGTTTAGAAGACCAGTAAAATAAGTATAAAAATAGAATGACCATAATTAGCAATAACATCGTAAAAAGCGTAACTTGCTAGAGTAAATCCTTCATAATTACGTCTCCTCGTTATGTTTAATGGTCACACTATAAATTATTTTATCACCAATTATGCTTTTTATAGATGTATAATAACTGATTAATAGAAAAATATATTTATATTCATGTCATAACAAATAAATGGAACCTTTCAGAAAGGTTCTCGGGTTGAAACCACGTCACGTATGCGTCAGAATGCCGACGTTTCGCTGGTGATTGCACAGACCCCCCAGTTGATTGTCAGCAGAGTTTGACATGATGGAGCCCAGAAGAAACTCTGTGCAATCGAGAGCGAAGCGTTGGCATTCTGGTGCACACGTGACGAGGTTTCAACCTGGAAACTTCCCTGAAAAGAGAAACAGCGACCGCGGAAGCCTACATCAAACAAATTGAACAATTGCAAGCTGCAAGAGAAGGTGCCGCAACCAGATTATGGTTGTGCTACAGAATCAGGTCACACTCAAAGTTATCTAAAAATTATCTTGTAGGCTGAAGATGTATTCCATTTTAATTTATTTCACTTATGTAAGCATGTCGATAACATTGCACTGGTTCCAACGTATAAATTCTAAAATATAGTTTTAGTAATATATTTATTATTCTAAATATGTTATATATTTTAGTCTGTGATAATACTCTTTAAATACAACTTAATGATGCTATTATTAATTTCAAAAACGAATGTGAACAAGAAAGTTAATAAAGAAAATGTTTGGAGTTACAGATTTGGTCCCATCTACCATAAATATGTAACTCTAATACTATCAACATAAAAATTGTGTATATTTTTATTACACAATTTGAATAATCTAGCATTACACATCAACTTCCAATTATTGCAAATGATTTAAATATTCGTGACATTCGACTTTTGCAGTCAATTAACTAACATCACTTTCTGTAGTACTAACTTGAGAACTCGTTCGGTTTGACAAAGGGCACCAATATGAAAAAAGCATCTTGTACATAGATTAAATTAATAATAAGGATATTATAACTCATGTGTGGTGGAAAAACATTTTCAAGTAACCCTTGTATGTATGTCAAATTAAAAAAGAAAAGTCTATTAAATGAAGACTTCATAGAATGACACGCCGTAAAATATTTCATTAAAGCACAGAAGACTGACCCACCGTAAGGTGGTTACCGTTTGTGAGAGAGTACAGTCGAAACAGCGTACAAGTAACCGATTTAAAATCAAGCTTTATTCAATGTTTTAACCGCTGGTAATATTATATCTATATTCTTATTACT
The DNA here is from genome assembly GCA_029619315.2 of Dynastes maya. Lineage (NCBI taxonomy): Eukaryota > Metazoa > Arthropoda > Insecta > Coleoptera > Scarabaeidae > Dynastes > Dynastes maya. The sequence goes on from JAROYE020000001.1 coordinate 56,638,490, forward strand.
GTTCTTTGCTTTATGGGTGTTTCAACTGCCACGAAGTTTTGTTTCTTTTATATATATATATATATATATATGTCTACATGTTAGTCATTTTATGTTTTGCAACCTAGAAATTAACATCTCAGGGTTTATATAAATGGAAAATTAAATAAATGGGATCTAAATAAAAGTTCGAAGTTTACTGAATAAATTTCAATCAAATCAAAAATTTTTCAATGCCACAAAAGTTAACACTTTTATTAAAATGAAAATAACCATATCACAAATTTTGTATTTTACGATTGCCTTAATCAAAACCTAATCTAGTTCTTCAAGTCAAAATGTTTAAAATCCTTTCTATAACTTCTCCCATGTCGATTTTCCAATCAGGTCTTAATTTCTGTCATAATTACTTGTTTTCAAATTAAGAAGAGCCAAAGCATTCCAATTTACTGTGCTTTTTGTAAGATGTTCTTTGATATTTATTTGTATTTTTAATTACTGGATGAATTTAGTTAGTTGTCGTTCAGTAAAAATTTCTAATCCCTCTTCTGTTATTTTAGTATCCACAGCCAAGGTCCACTTAAAATTAAAATATGATTCTAATTTTCACACCAATTCGTCGCATTTCGCTTCTACAGCATCACATGTCAAAATTGTCAAGTTCGATATGGTATCAATGGTTTGCTTGTTAAATTTAGAAATTCAAATACTGAATGTGAATATTAAATACAAGCCCCGACACAAAATTCATTTTATAACATTTTATTTAAAGAAATATAAGTATGATTTACGATCAAGTGAATTTCAATTTACACTTTAAAAGTTATTGACTGGACTACTTTTTAAGAACAAAATATGTCTTACTCCCATGTGTAAAACAGAGGCATAAAAATAAACTAGGAAAAAATTAAGAGAAGAGGCCACCAACAATGGTTCGTCTCGTAAACTTGCAACCATAAGAAAAAGTCAGCAAAAAGTAATCTCCAGTGAACATTAGATTTTCCAGAATATCATTAGGATATAGTTTATTGTTTATTCTCAATTTTGCACAATATTCTCAATATTGCACAATTTTAAAGAAATTACTGCTGTGCAGTTGCATTTAACTCTATTTATACCGCTGTCGTGACTATCTTTTAAGCCGCATAATCCTAACTAACAATCATACAACTTCTCTAGATTGGAAACTTTCAATGTGTTTCGAGTGTACACTAAGTTTGACTGATATATCTAAAGACTCAAAAAGGAAGCAAAATGAGAAGGATAAATTAACATAACACGAAAATATCTTTATAATAAACTCTTAAGCGTTATCTCAATTATAATAACGTTAAAGTGATACCCGGCAAAGTGGTGCGCTTGATACACCTGGTAGTTAAATAGCTCTTCAGCCCGATATGTAAGCATGTTATACAGGATATATGGTTAATATATCTTTTCCATATGAGCATATTTGGAGCTTACTAATTGGTGTAATGGTGTAATTAATTCTCGATGTCGTCTTTTTGTTAATTGTGTTGTGAAAGGAGGCCTTCGCTTTGGATTATTAATTAATCATACGATAATGTTTTGTTTGATTTTAAATATAATTCGTTTCGTATGTCTATTATTGCACTTTTAAATCATATCGAATTACCCATTGTACTCTATAATTATAATCGACGTTGAAAAGTAAATTTCTCGTTTGATTGACATACTTTAAACGCGGCTATAATTAACATTTCGCATATTAACCGCATTTTTCCATGTAATTTTAAGCTTAAATCCGATGAAATGATACGTAAAATTACATAATGGCGAATTTAAATGCAAAATGTATAGGTATTGTCACCCTGGGCGATACGATTTCGTATTCTTCTATAAAGTTATGCAATAATAAAAGAGATTGTTAATCAAGCCAATGCATTGTAGACATTTACAACGTTCGATAAATTATAATAAGGTCCGAAATGAGGTGCAAGTATAAGATAAATTTAAATATGCATTCGTGTATACTTACATAGGTGTATAAGCTGATAATTAATTGTATTTACTTTCACTTCGTACAGTTTGAAGTCGCATAAGACTTTTTTGTGAAATTATGTATACAAGTCTGTGAATTTCTGTTTAACTTTAGATCTGGAAATTAACTTTCCATGTTTCTGAATTGGATGTGGACTGAGAAAGAAGGAAGGGTTTTCTAGAAATATAGGTACGAAATTTATTCGAATTGAAATTGAATTTGACAACAACACACATTGTCAGAAGTGTGTCATTGGCCGAATTTGATAATACGGGCCAGATTCGGAAACTAACCGCCGTTTGGCCATAATAAACAAGCTGTATAGATACAAATATTTCATTACTAAATTCATTTTTGTGCACAAAAAAATGTATTTAGGAAATATATTCCAGCATCATTAAATTGTATGCTAATAATCAGTCAAATCCATTAAATAATATCGGTGTATTTACTTCTTTTATCTGTATGAGAGGTAATGCCGTCATAAAAGCGCAGATAGTAGCGACAACAAAGAGCGTATTTCTTGAAATTCCTCAAAAAATATAACAGTTGGTAATTTTACTATGAATCATGAAGCTATAATAAAGCCATTTGAAGTAATGTTTTTAAATTACGGTCAATTATCGTTCCATGTTAGTAGCGACAACATACCTTAACGAATAGTGTTTATAATTTCGTTAAAAATTTTAAAACATAGGGAAAAAGAAAGAAATTAGTGTTGAAACGCGTGCGCTGATAGTAGCACAACATAACTTGGACATAAGCAATCGTCAAATTGCTAGAAAATTACATTTAAATCCATCTACTGTTGATTGTAACATAAAAAAACAGTGAAAGTGGCAGTTTTCTAAATAAAGTAAGAACTGGTAGACTAAAGGCGATGACATCAGTTCAAGATATTGCAATCGTGGTGTCCAGCAAGCGAAATAGAAGAAAAACAGCTCCAGAAATCGCCGCAGAAATCAATACTGTACTTCCGAAGCCGATTAGCGTGTCCATGGTTAAGCGCCGTCTACAAAAAGCCGGCCTTTACGGACGAATTCCAATGCGAAGGTCCTTGCTTCGCCAAATTAATAAGACAATGGGCACATGAACATCGAAATTGGATGGTAGAAGATTGGAGCAAGGTATTGTGGACTGACGAATCCAAATTCGAGACTTTCGGTTCGCGAAGACGAGTGCAATGCACGGTCTCTACCGTCAAACATCCGCAGATGATCTCATAAAAATTCAAGGCATAATGAGAAAAGAGCAATACAAACGCATCTTAGAGGAAAATGCAATATCCTCTGGTGTAAGAATTTTGGGTCAGAATTTTGTATTCCAACTAGACAATGACCCAAAGCACAGTTCAAAATTATGTAAGCAATATTTGGAACAGTTGGAAGAGGAAGGGACACTATTATGAAATGGCCATCCCAAGGCCCGGACTTGAATCCCATCGAGTTATTATGGGAAGAACTCGATCGGGAAGTAAGAAAAACCGTTCCAACTTCAACAGATGACATGTGGAACAAACTACAGGCAACCTGGTCTCGAATAACTCCGGAAACATTGTTAAAATTAATTGCAAGGGTACATCTATTATGCGACGCAATCATTAAATATAATGGAGGTCACATAGACGAAAATTTTGATCAAATAAATAATGTTAATTGTTAAAGTTGTATATTTGTGTATACTTAAATGCAAAATACATATTTTAATATTGCCATTTAAAGATTTAATGATTTACCCTGACATTTGAGGTGCCCAAACACTTATGCGCGGTAGTGTACATCTTAAAACTACAGCTTTCCACTATTTCTCAGCATAGTCGCCATATAAATTCAAGCATTTTTCATAACGTTTCGCCAATGTTGAAATCCTCTCTGCATAAGACTCGGCCGCCTGAGAATGTCGCCAATCTATCACAGCATTTTGAAAATCTTCATCATCTTCGAAGAGCTACGCCTCAAACCATGTCTTCATGTGAGAGAACAGATTGGAAATCTGATGAAGCCAGGTCCCGACCTGGCTTCATCAGATTTACAGCCGTTCGTTTTTGGTCATCTACCGTACAGCCCCGGCTGTACGGTAGATGACCAAAAACGAACACAAGACTTTTTGAGAACATTTAAATGGGACGTTTTAGCAAAAAATCCAAGATAGAAAAACTTAATATTGAAAATTTATGAGATTTATAAAAACAAATTTTTTGTGAACAATTAGGTCTCTAACCTAAAACTGAATTAAATATTTAATCACGAACGCCACTAATGACTATTAATCAATTAAATTAGTTCGTGATTAAAACCAAATGTTATTTTAGGAAATAGCTGTTATTTGGACAAATCTAACAAAAAACTCTTTAAAATAGATAATATATTTTTATGTTGTCGATTATCCCAAATGTAATTTTAATTCTAAACAGTCAATCACAAATTAAACCAACTCAAAATGTATATGTAAACAGTAATTAATTTAATCGCGAATTAAATTTTAATTGGGGATTAGCGTAATTCAGTATTAAAAAGTGTAAACCCGGCATCAGCTTTTAACATTAAAATTTATAATTTGTTGACGATCTATGGTACACTCCAAATGTCCTGTTTAAAGAGTTGATGTTGAAGGAGATGATTTAATCAATCACAATCATAATTATTGCGTTATTTTTTTAGTGATACAACGAGTAGTACATTATACAAGGTTATATCTTATAATCTACATTTCTTCCCGGTTAGGAAATATCTACATGTATTTCAAAAGAGCTTATTTCAAATATTTGAAGACATCAATGTAGTGTGAACGCACTCTACGAATTATAGCGATTATTGATCGGAATATGAAAGTCAAAAGTCGATGTATATAAGTACATAGACCTACTATCCCTTTTATAGTCCTCTTGATGTTGTCGAGGACAATACACCAGCAATTATCAGAAGATATACTAATACATTACTGATATTTGTTGGTCCTTATCAAAGCTACACTTTGGATTAGACACAGGTGTGGTAATAATGAATTTGAAAAGTGGGGTAAATTTGAACTACTCACTTATTGGCTCAAGCAGCAAACCCTTAGATATTGAAGAACGTATCTAAATGAAAATCCCACATATTTAAGATAATATGTTTTTCACAAGTTTAGAACTTACCGAAAAAGAATTGGAAAAAGTAACACAAAATGGCTTTGTAGTAAGCTATTAACCATATGCAATTATGTTTGTTGAGTTGAATTAGTAGAGGGAATAAATATGAACCATAATTTGGGGCAAGAATAAACCGCATCTGCGAACCTAACGTTGACAATTGTAATACGAAGGTCACGCTATATATTTTGAGATACAAGAAAACTACAAGTCTTTTTACGAAAATGATTTTATTTATGTTCAAAATAATCTCCCCCTGCTTCAATGCACTTTTGTAACCGAAGTTTCCACAACGTAAAAGCGTGAAGCCAGTCATCTCTTGGAATGCTCTCGACCACGTAAATATTCCTTTAGGTTGAAGAACAACCAGAAATCACATATGGCCAAATCAGGCGAATAGGGTGGATGTTGAATGACTTTTACCTTATTTTCACGTAAAAATTCAACTGTCTGCTGTGCACTGTGTGACGATCCATTGTCGTGATGCAACATTAAACCGCGAATGTTGGCTCACTCAAGAACTGCAGGTAAACATTTTGTGGTGTACCAGTTTACTGTGACTGTACGTTGATTTTCCAGCTTCATTGCTTTTACTAATCCGGTACTACGGAAGATAACTGCGTACATAACTTTCTTGACAGCCCTTTGCCTTTTGGACATTCTTGGTGTTGGTGCATCTTCGTGGATCCACACGCGGCTCTCCTGGAGGGTAGGAATATCGTAAAATGGGATATAAGTTTCATCACCTGTTACTATCTTTGATAGAATGCGATGTCCACCATTATTTAACATTTCCAATGTTTCCCGAGCGATACTTACTCGCTCTGCTTTTTGGAAATCGGTAAGCGTGTATGGCACCCAACGAGTAACAATTTTTTTCATCCGAACATGATCATGTAAAATTGAATTTACTGTTGCGGATACAACACCAAGAGTTGCCTCAATCACTTGAAAGGTGCATCTTGGATCTTCGTCGATCATACGTCTCACACTCTCAATGTTTCCAGCGGTAACTGAAGAACAGGGCCTACCGGTACGTTCCTCATCACCAAGCGATATCCGTCCTCTTTTAAATTCGCTATACCAGCGAAACACAGTTGCACGTGAAGCACTTTCATCACCAAATGCGAGTTGCAATCGTACAAGACTTTGTTGTTCACTTAAACCGACCTTAAAATCGTAGTAAATCATTGCGCGTACATGTTCTCTTGACAAGTCCATGTTTCGATGACAAATCGTACCTACCACGTTTACTCTATGACAGCAGCGACTCAACTGACAGTCAGAGTTTACTACTTAAGGATGGTGGTATTTAGAAATGCAGTGTTGCCAGCTCTAACTTCTCTACTTTTGTGGCATCTCAAAATATATAGCGTGTCCCTCGTATACCTTCAATTACCGCCTTAGTTATATCTGTTTCATTGCTATTTTTAATTTTTGCTACAAAAGATCCACATTTATATAAACAAACGATGGCGCTAAATTACAAAGAGGGGATTTGTAAATATGCAAGTAATATTTGTATTTGTATTTATTTATTTCATCACAGATCGTAACATGTCAAAAAAAGAAATAACGAATAAATAAATACATTGTATGCATAAGAAATACATACAATATCATAGAGAAAGTACAACAAAAAATTCGCAAAAAAAAAAATCAATTTATAACGCTGCAAGAAGAAGTAAGAAGTGTTGACAATGATGTAAGTACTATCAGAAATAAAAATGCAACTCAATAGGTAACCGAATTTATTATGAATTTACGTCATCTATTCAAACCGAATACACTTAAAAGTGAATATTGCTATTATAAAATAGTGCACATATGGATTTGCTGCTAGTACTACCACAATGTCTTCATGTGAATGTGGTACGATTTTGAAATGTTTAATAAATTGTCTTTGCATATTAACAGATGTGATAAAAAGAGCATAATGTATATGATGTTTAGTAAAATTTAATAACTTTTTTCACTAGATTAAAATTGAAGTGGATGACCCTTAATGCATAGCTAAGTATTGCGCCGGCACTTTGGTAGCATTCACTCCTAGTGGGAAATAACACTGGTCTGTTTTTGCCCAACGTATGGTTCAGTTTACTCCAAGGCTGTGGGTAAAAATTAACTACAGTGTTGAGTTATTTTCTCAATTATAATTTACACTGTCAATAAAATTAGTACATGGTTTACAATGTATTCTTTCTTTAAACTACATGTGCGTAACTCAAGAGCTGCTTCGGAAATTACGAAATATAGAAATTCAATTCAACCAATCCTATTCAATAATTGCTAATGACTAAAATAATACTTAAAAATACATAAGCTTAAAAATCTTGAGAAGATAAATTAAAGAGGGTTTTTCTAACTTTCGCGTTAAATTTGCATTAAAAGAATGATGAAAATTATGTAAAAATTATTGAACCTAGTCCTAGGGAATAGGCCTAATTGTACGTATAATATTTTCAAGTCTAATAAATACGAATCGAAATACTTTTAGTATACTACCTTTAAAAGAAATTCTTGACGATCTTAGAACAGATATAGCTAAAAAATATACATTATCTGACCGTATCTTTTCCCTCATTTCAACCTTACGATATATTCAATTTTATATGCATGATGTGGTATGTACCATATTATTACTACGTATAAATAACTTGTTTATATACTTACAATTCTACCCGCTTCGTTGTTATGCAAATTCATCTTCTCCCTTAAGCTCCTACCCCTTTCGCCTGCGTCAACAAATTCCCGTCCGAACTTGAATCCGAAGTCGATATTATCTGAACAACCGCCCCATTCCCAATCATGCATGCTGTTGACCGACGCTGTCGTAGCGGCAGAAGTAGACGAAGAATGAGCTTTCCTCCTGTGACGACTATAATCGCAACTGCAAGTCCCTATCGTTCCTTCGCTGCACGCCCTGGCTATTGCATGGGTCACGGCTGCACTAGTTATCGCATAGATGAAGGCAGTTTCTCTGCAACCTGTAAACAAAAGAAAACTGTTAATAATTTGGAAAAATTAAGTTTTTGCGAAGGAAAAGATTCTACATCGAGATATTAAAAATCGACGTACGAAACTGCACAGCTAAAATACATGAGTTCAATCTAATCGAAATTAAATAGAGGTATAATAATGCATGACGAAAAGGGGTTACAACATATAATTAGGTCTCTCGTAAAAAGCTTCTGAATACCGTTTGATTTCAGCAATATAATGGATGAGGACAAAGGGTACGACAATGGAACAACATATTGAATCGTTCAAACATCTGGACATGTAAATATATTTCATCTGTACAATGTGTATGGTCCCCTTGTACTTCTTGACATGTTGGGGACACGTTTCGTTTTTTCCTTGTCTTCTCCGCAGGTACTGTCGTTATCGTTGTGAATACGTCTTTATTATCATTTAGTTGACTGGTTTAAGAACGCAGTGACCAATGCGATAGTTTATTTTGTAAGTTGTACTAAGGAAACGCATTCAAAATATATTACTATAAAAGTTGAGTTAATTACTTTAAAGAAAGTAGTTATAAGAAGATGACATAAGCATGTTTTTAGAGTACTCCTTCCTATAGACTAGCATAATCAGTATGTTAACGAAAACGAATTAATTTTCTGATAGTTCCTGAAGAGATATTTTGGAACAAAATCTCTTTAAGACAACAATATTCATTTACCTTCAAAACATAGAAAAAGGAAGCAATCTGTTGGATCGGTATACTTTTAAGATTCGCCAAACACCTTCTTCCTTATTTACTTATAAATTCTCATTTAATGCATCAAATATGAAGAAGTTGGAAAAGCGTAACTAATTTTGAGTTAGGGCCTGAAATGCTAAATGAGAGAATTGTTGGTACTATTGGCTATTACGAGAATGGTATAAGAAGTACCCGTGTTTAGAGATAGATGACGCTTTGTGTCAAAATCCAAACTGTGAGTACTACTCTTTAGCCGACGTCCGTGTTATTTTGAGAAGTGTTGAAAGTGAGCAAGTTTACGTATTTGTGGAGTCATGGAAAAAGCTCTGTGACGAGTTGTGATTGTATTTAAGGACGCGGTTTTGCACGTTTATATTGTAGAGGCTGCAGGGCGTATGCAATGAAGGCTACTTCAGACATTTTTAATAACAATAGTTAGCGCTTACATTTACACGTAACATCACCTAATCCAATCCTGATGTAAAAATTAGATACTGTTACTGATTTTTCATTATAGGCTTCTGGTTCAGTATTGTACGAACATTTTTTCGAAAATATATTTGTGTATATAATAGAGCCTCTAATCGGTAAGTAAAATTGCTCTGTTGATTAAGTAGTTTCTTAAACATTATGATTGTTTATAGTTTGCGAACATATCGAGTCATGGTAACTCTTGCAAAGAAATAGGGGCAGCAATAAACTTGGAGGTACTACCATTTGAAGATTTAAAACCCTCTGAGGAAGAATTTATTCGAAAAACAAGTATTAAAAACTATAACTATTAAAAAGGTATTTATCTAACATAGAAAACTTAGAAGCAAATCAGAATTTCACCATAATATCTCAATTCATACCAAGTCCATTATATTACAAATATCCTCAAATGTATGGTTTTTATGTAACTCATTTTATACAAAACAAGATAATGAATGATGTGATATGCTGTAGTTAATATAGGCAAGAATTAATGAATTGATAGCGTTTTATTTTATCCTTAATTATTCCTGGAACAAACGATCAAATATGTAATACTTAGTAGCTGGTCCCAGAACACCTACAAACTAATTACATATCGTACATAGTATACGTTCTATCGGACGCGTGGTGTAATTGGGGTGGAATTTTGGTGTGATTTTGGTCCTGTTGGAAACCATAAATACATAAAAGTTAAATTTCCCGCTGTTTTGGTGTAGTGCCTGGGCAGAAAGTTGGGGGCGCAATTGTCGTGTATTTTTCTGAACGATCATGTCAGTGATGCCTTCATCCTCGGCAGTAAGTTCTGGGATAAAAAACACTGGACAACAAATTTTAGTTTATTTGTTGTATCTTGTTTGAAAAGTGCATTTTTTTGGTAATTTTGGGGCACTGAATACAAAAATGACAATGAAATTAAAAACTTAGTTGCAGTTTTCAAGAACAAGCCTTTTTATTTTATTTTTAACAAAATAAAAATAGATACTTTTACACTTTTAGAGTCACTAAATGCGCCGTCTTTTTGGCTATTCTTTTGTGAATTGTTTCTGGAGCATCTCTAACAAGAGTCCAACAGTAGTCGGCAAGCATGGAAGCATTCCAATTCCCCTGGTACCTTTTCTCCATTGTTGATATGTCCTGATGGAAGCGTTCGCCGTGCTCACCACTTACAGCTCCGCAATTTTCAAGAAAAAAGTCCAGGTGTGAGTGTAGGAAATAGATCCTTAGAGACATATTGCAACCCATTCTTGATACGATGACAGCATATTTTCAATAAGAGTAACGTAATTGTCAGCTTTTTTATTTCCTAAGAAATAAGTAACCACGAGGCCAAAGTCATTTCAAGCAATTTTTTTTCAATATCTGTTAGAGTGCTGTCAAAATGTTCGTCTTTCAGAATATTTCGAATCTGTGGCCCAACAAAAATACCTTCTTTAATTTTTGCTTCATTTAGCCTTGGGAATTTCTGACACGGGTACTGAAAAGCTGGCCCATCTCTATTCAGTGCTTTAACAAAGTTTTTTATTAGGGCCAATTTGATGTGCAGTGGTGGCAACAAAATCTTTTTGGAGTCTACCAATGGCATATATTGTACATTTTTTTGACCTGGCTCTAATGATTGTCGAACAGGCCAGTCTTGTCTTTTGTAATGAAGTGCCTTTGCCTGACTGTCCCATTCACACAAAAAACAGCAAAACTTGGTATAGCCTAGCTGCAACCCAAGTAAAAGTGCAACAACCTTTAAGTCGCCACAGATCTGCCATTGGTGCTCATCGTATTTTATGCTTGTCAATAGGTACTTCATATTGTCATATGATTCTCTCAAGCGAACGGCATATCCAACAGGAATAGACGGTAGAATATTTCCAATATGCAATAGTACTGCCTTTAAACTGAATGTTGTACTGTCTATAAACAATCTCCATTCCTCTGGCTTGTAGTTTCTATTTAAAGCCGCCAATAAACCGCTAATGTTATTGCAGAAAACCAAGTTATTTTCCATGTCAAAAAATGGTACTAGGTCTTTATGGCGATTACGAAAAACACATACCGAAACATCGTCTTCTAAGAGGTTCCACTGCTGCAGTCTTGATCTTATTAACTCTGCCCTACTTTTTGGAAGTTTTAGATCTCTCACGAGATCGTTTAATTCTGACTGAGTTATTTTGTGTCGTTGGCAGTTTGACGTGCTTGGTGTGAAATCAGGATCTCTTGATGTTGATGGCATATCGTCTTCATGACAAATCGCTGTACCGCTATTATCTTATTCGTAAGTGAATGTTCCTGGGGGTTCTGGAATAGGAAGTTCGTCACTATGGGGCGGAGGTCTCACGGCAGATGGTATAGTTGGATAGCCGATTTTTTCTTCTTGGATATACCTGTGCCTTGACCAACATGAGGTATCTCTCCCGACCATTGGGGCAGCAAACCGCATAGATCGTTTTTATGATTTAACCAGTTTCGCAGACTTGAAGCGCATGTATTACAGCAGATATGTGGCGCCCAATGTTTGTCTTGATCCCCTATTTTGCAACTGAAGTAAAGCCGATGTGCCTGTTTTATCAATGGAGTAATAGACCGCTTCTGAGACGCAAAAATCACCTCACCACAAACATAACAAAAGTGATCTGGATTGTTTACACACTTTCGAGACATCTTACAATGTCAACTATTCGATTAAACTTCGACTGACCAATCTCTCCGCTTTGTAGCTACTTATATACCCAAATACGGCTTCTAGATTTTTAGAGATTATTCGAGAATTTTCTATTCAATTCCACAATATTCGCGATAATGGCGTTTGTCATTTGTTTGTATACAGAGGCTGTTCAGTACAAGGCGGACTTGCGGTTACAGTGTTAATATATAGGGGCACATGACATCACGTATCTCTAAAACTTTAACTAATATTAAAAAGATAAGTTTATTTTCGGTTTTAGCACACCAAAAATAATAAGATTTAGTCGATTTTATTTTAGATACATTTTGGCTGTTGTCCAGTGTAATTAGAACAACACAGTAATTTAACTCCATTGTCGCAATGATAACTATTTTGGATTTGCATTTTGTAGTTTGGTTACCCTTTTATATAAGGTATAATATATATCTTCCCTTGAAATTTTTCAAGGGAAGATTCTTAAGTAACATTATTTGAAACAAAGCAGATAATATTCGTTACCATGGTTTGGTCACATGCTCTGCTACAGAATTTTCGTTTGCGTGCTTTTGTGTCGCAATATTGGATTGGATTGATATAACTAATCTGATAACTTTCAACTTAAAAAGGGAAAAAGTAAAAATTAAAAGGTAAAAGGGTAACAGTTTAAAATAGGAAAAAGTATGGGTAATAATGACAACACTAAATGACAAAATTACAATAAGCGTAAGGAAATAATGATTACTATGGCCAAATTTTAGTAATGATTGTTTGAATTCCTGTAATAATTGCCCCGTAATTAGACCCGCATGTTGGTTAACAAATTTAGTATTATTACTACTACTAGAATATCAGTTTACTTACCCCAAGATTAAATTTGAAATTTAATTAACTATAAATTACATAATCCCATCCCCTATTACAATTTAAACCCTCTCAAAGGTACACAATACCTAAGCTAATATTGAATAAGTGTGGGGTTTCCTCTTACACGGTGAATCAATACATTTTGATTAGAGCTGAAATGGACGGTTGGACCCCTACGGACAAATTACTGTCTACGTACCCCATACTGCCCCACTTTATTTATTGTTATTTATCTGCGCGATCGTATTCAAGTACGCATCAATTCTTTCCTCTTTTTGTTCTTCTTTTTGTTGATATCTATATTCCCGCAGTGGGAACGTGTTCGTGCAAGCCCCATGAAAAAGCAGAGACGCACACAGATATCTGGATCATTTTTTCTCTCTTCCGTTGCGTTGTTAATGCACGTTGTTGCTGGGTCCTGTGTATACCCTGGTACGTGTGTGAGTAAGAATCGTATTGTAGCATTGTAAGTATATCCTTACATGTGGACCAGGTAAGAATATATCAAGAGAAACAGCGGGGTACATCGTGATGACGTAATTACCCGGTCGGCCGGCAGGGGGCCACAGATTAACGAAATAACTATAACTTATATCTTACTTGACTCCGGACTCACACGAGGTTCTAAACCTCTCTCTGGAAGGACTACATAAACATTGGTGGTATGTATGATGTAGATATGTATATAAATTGATAAATTTCAATCGTGAGTGCAAGTACCATTTCACTTTCAATTGTGGTTGAGAAATATTTGCATTACCATGTGGGTTTGATAAATTCGTAAGGAAGTCACGCGGAGGCTTAGATAAAAGCACTTCTCGTTTTACAGATAGCGAAAAAGGTTACTAATGGCTTCGAAACTTGGAATATATTTTTATCGGAGTCTTTTAGTGGTTAAACGGACAAAAATTCACCTCTTTTGGACTTCCTGCTGTACTCAAAAAAATACCATTGCTGAAAAGCTTAACGATGGTCAGTCAGCATCTCTATTCCATTTACTATTTTTTTTTTAAATTTCTAATTTTGCAAGCGCTTCATATAATTTTTCCCTGGAAATTGCGTCATATGCCTGTTTAAAATCAATAAAAAGCATATGAAAGCCCAAATTTTGCTCATAACTATTATTTTGAATCTCTTTTAGTGTGTATATTTGGTCTACAGTCGATCTTCCACTGCTAAAACCTCCTAGATATTCACCCAACACTTCATCCTCATATTTCTTTAATCTATTTCGTGTAATTTTGATTATGATTTTACACACTATGCCTAGCAGTGCAATTCCTCTATAGTTTTTGCACCGTGTCTTGTCACCTTTCTTGAAAATTGGACAAATGAGTGCGTTATTCCATTCATCTGGCATTCCTTTATTACTTCACACCCTTCGTATTAAGTTTCTTTTGCAGTTTGTCTCCTCCTTGCTTCAATACCTCTGCAGGAATTCCACTTTCTCCGACACCTTTATTGTTCTTTTGTTCTTTAATAACTTCATATACTTCTTGCTTTCTGCTGGTTCTGAAGATCCTTGTTCGCGTTTTCGTTCCTTTTCTTCTACGCCATTCAGCTACTGGTTAAAGTATCTTGCCCATACGTCCAATTTTCTTTTTGCTTCTCCTACTAGCCCTCCCTCTTCATCTCTACAGTAAATAGTTCTAGTGTCCGAATTTTGCCTGGAGAGTTTTATTTCTTGATAAAAAATTTTTACTTCTTTGTTACTGTAGTGTTCTTCTATTTTTTTCTAATTGATTTTCTAGTTGCTCTCTTTTTTGCTCTAAATTCTTTACCCTCCTTCTCTTCTGTCCATAATTTTTCTTTGTTTCTTCTATTCCCTTTCTATTTTCTCATTATTTCCCTCATTTAGGACCCTCTTCTACTCTTCATCATTCCTCTTCCCTTGTATGTTTTCTCTTTCCTATACAAACATTCATTACTTCCTTTACTCCGTTCTGAATTATTGTCCATTCATCTTCTATTGTTTGGTTTATTTCAATGCCCTCCACCAGCCTCAGTCATATCTCTTCTTCGAGATCACTTACTACACTCCTTTCCTGCAGTTTCTATGTCATACCTACGTCTTACATCCTTGCCTTTACTTAGTACTGGCAGTTCTTGTTAAAGTTTAGCTATTACTAGTATGTGTCTATTTGTATGTAATAAATAATATGATTCAGTTGGGGTTAGTTAGAAAAATAGGCTTGTGACTTGCAAATGCAAAAACGCAGACATATACTCCTACCTACAGATACATATGTGCACCTTTAAATGAACCTTTGACAAGTTCAATGTTGATCTTGTCAATTATCTGACATAAGACGGCATGCTACGGCAGATATTAAGATACAAGCAAATTGTAGAGATGAGAAACCAATATATGACAACGCACATAACTATCCATTGTTTCGAATAAAAAAAAAATTAAATCTTTATACGTCACACCGCGTTGTTTTCACGAGATAATCTATACAACTCCTAACTGTCAGAATCGAAACCTAAGAACGACAAAGATATCCATCCAGATGCGCGTTATCTGATTATATTTCACGTTAATTAAATTATAAAAATGAACCGTGAAGGATTTTAAGGCGATGTCTCCGATAAAGT
Organism: Dynastes maya; assembly: GCA_029619315.2. Taxonomy (NCBI): domain Eukaryota; kingdom Metazoa; phylum Arthropoda; class Insecta; order Coleoptera; family Scarabaeidae; genus Dynastes; species Dynastes maya. The sequence continues at coordinate 56,653,902 of JAROYE020000001.1, forward strand.
CGTTCCCGCGTGCAACTGTTCGATAGCATCGTCGACGGGGGCGTGCCTGAGCGGAGAGTCTAAATCGTGTAAGCATAATGAAGTCGGGACCTTGCACCTGTAACACAACGACCTCTAACCTTTACACCGTGTATAATTAATACTAGACCTAATCTAATGCGATTGCTATCGCATTAAGTGTTGTTTTCATGATATAAAAGCTTTTCAAAAAGTTTCAACATTAACCATGACATCTACACAAATTAGTCCACGTCGGACTATGGCCAATAGGTGGAAAAAACCTCCCAAACCTATGTTGGCAAATCTTAACTATTTTGTGATTTTTACATTCCTTAATATTTACATTTGAAATTAACAATTAACAAGTAAGCGTATCAGTTTCGAGGACTTTTCTCTCAATTTTTATTGAAAGTTTAATTAGGTTTTATCCATACAATTTTTAGTTTTAGGAAAACGCTATTTACTATATTGAAAAATACATTCCTTAAACTATAAGAACAGCTTCAAATGTTTCTTTCAAATATTTTTATATTAATCTAATGAATTTAAAGGGAAACATAGGCATAAAAGTTCAAGTTGCATTACTTTTTAACTTGTATCTTTTGTGTAACTTCTTGCAACATTATCTAATTTACTTATATATTTACCTATTATAGTGTATAGCCTAAATATTAAGAATTATAATTGATTGGGGTTTACCTGCCGATAACTGTCTATTAAAGAGTTATGGAGTTTTAACTCTGCTGCGGCGTTCGTACTTGAGCTCACTGGAGCTGCCCGAGTCCAAAGTGAAACACTAAACCAAGAAATAAGAAACATCTTAAAGTATCCAGAATTAGTGCCAGTAGTGTAAGCTATAAAATGGCACGCTTTACAATTTCGTATAGAAAATTGGGCGACTTTATCATCGAAAATAAGCAAGATTTGTTGGCTCTAGTGAAATTTATAAAATCAAAACCTAACATTTCAGAGGAACTAGCTGAGAAGATGTACTCGCAAGTACACAGAAACTTCGTCTTTGGATTCAAAAGGAAATGGAAATCAGCAAATCGTACCAAATACCCTACTGAACAAATAGAATTGTCGACTAAGAAACTCGAAAGGATATCAAAGAAGAAGGGAAAAAGTATACAAGTTTAGATACTGCATTTTTGGATGGGCATTTGACAAAAAGACATCATGAAGTCATAAAAAACGCATGTAACTATGTGGGATTCAATACTTTTCCTCTTCATTATCTGCTTTCTGAAAGAAAAAAAGAATTCTTACCCAGAAATGATGGAAATAACTGATATTGGTGCAAAGGTTGAACTCCAGTCACTACTAGATCACACGGCGAAAAGGATTTGCGAGTCAAAGACTAAAGAAGAAATTAGTGCTATTGAAGATGAAACAATGACTTTAGTGACAAAGTGGGGATGCGAAGGCTCGTCGGGCCAAAGTGAATGTAGTCAATGCTTTTTAAGTGACAGTGGAGGAGACCAACAATCGGATGCTTTTATGTTCATGCTAACACTAGTATCGTTGTAACTAGTTTCAAGTAATGACGTGACAAAAAATACTGGGAAAATCCATCTCTATGCTCCACTAGATATTGCCGTCCTGTAAGTTTTGAATACGCTAAAGAAACTCCGGAGAAAGTGAAGACAACTGTCAAGGAGATGAAAGAAGACATTACAAAACTTTCAGAAACTAGTATCGTAGCACATAGAAAAAGATAAAACTTCATTTTACTATGATTGATGGGAAGGTTGCACATGTGGTAACTAAAACTAATTCGATCTCATCCTGTTTCTTATGTGGTGCAAGGCCTAATGACATGAGCAATTTAAATACAATCAAAAGTAGATATCAAAAAGAAAAGAAGCTTTCAAGTGGGGGATGTCTCTCCTTCATGCAAGGACCAAACTAATGGAATGAATTTTACATATCGGCTACAATTTAAGTTTCAGAAAGTGGGCTGCAACAAAGAAATTTCGAGCTGAAAGAAATACAGCGAAAGCCAGGATACAAAGTGCTTTCAAGGAAAAACTGGGACTGAATATCGATAAAGTTTCTCAAGGGCCCGGAAATAATTGCGTAAGTGTGAGGTGTTGACGTGGAGTTAATTCGAAGATTTGGTATCATTTTAGAGGTTATAACTTCAGGTTGGATATTAATGCAAAACGATTTGGACTTTATGCTTTAGAAACAGCGAAGTTAGTAATTACGGATGCTATAAAATGCCTGTCACTCTTCATAAAATCCTCATCCATGACGAAGACATTATCTCGACTGCAGTTTTACCAATTGGCTTGTTGTCAGAGGAAGCTCAAGAAGCTCGCAACAAAGACTATAAAAATTCCGGCTTGTTCACCCAAAAAAAAAACTAGAAAATCTACAAACAAAGATGTCATGCACATGATGATGCTCAGTTCCGATCCTTATTTATCGCACTTGAGTAAGCCATGTCCGAAAAGTTATCATATATTTAGTGGAAGAGCTGCAGCAATATTAGATGTTTAACAAAGAAGTTAAAAAATTAAGTAAGCTAAAATAGATTACTAGTAGCAGTTAAATAATTATAAGTTTTTCTCTTGCACGGATAATTATGAGTTCTCTTCCAAATAAGTAGATTATAAGTACATATTGTGTTGTAATTTGTAGCTTTTTGAGCTATAAAAAACGATTTTAAGTTTTCTGTATCTATTTTTTATTAGAAATAAGTACCTTAAGTTTACTTCCTTTGCCTACTTTTTTTATTAAAAATAAACAAACTTCTAATTTGTGTAATTGTAGTACAGTTCAGTTATTGCCAAGCATAATAAAAAAAATATTAATCTACCCCATACACTTTAGAAGTTATGAGGTTTTTTCCAGAAAGTTCCCTTTATTGGCCACAGTGAGTCGGACTTACAGATTCAGACAGAAAGTATTCCTTCACCTTGAAAATGTGTGTAAATTATTTTCATATAGCCCATATTGGTTATGAAAAGGAGTCATCAGGAAACGAGAGTGCAATTAACTCTAAATGGACAAAAAATATAATGCTACTGAAACCTTGTGAACAATTTCGAGATATTATACAAATAAATACAAAAAATTAACGATATTGTTCACGGTATTAGCGTTGTTTTGAAATAATCTCAAAATGTCCAGATGTTGACCACAATCACTGGAACTCAATAATTGAAGATATTATTGGAATAAACCAATGGCTTGCTTACACCTACTTTAACAGGCATTGGTGTAAATCATTATAAATAATTCAAACTACGTATACTCCCGGTAATATCAATTTCTTAAAAAAAAAGATTTACTTAAAAGTCCATTTAAATAACCAAGCCAACTAAATAAATGAACATTGCGTAAATCACCATTTTGTGGAAATTTGTAATATGTACATTATGATCGTAAAAAACGTAATCGAAAGGGCCATAGTTTTCTTAATTATTTTTTTTTATATTGGTTACAACTACATCTGACGGTTAAATCTTGCTTAAATCATATCGAAATTGAAACTTCAAATTATATTTGACATGTTTGACAGTAATGACGCAAATAAGTTCTGTTTAAAACGTAAATGGCTAATGCTAATATTCTCTAGTAAAAGTAAAAGAAGAATTTACCAAACAATTACAGTAAGTGGTAGTGATTAGAGCACTGCACGGGCTAGGAGAAACCCGGCCTCGCCCAGCCCGCCGCGTCTGCTCAGGCGGGCCTCGTCTCTTTTCATTGCGGGCCAGGTTGAGCCGATCATAAAATTGTGCGAGCCTGACGGGCCGAGAATGTTTTATTAAATACATCGGAATGGATATAACGTATGCAGTAAATGCTGTTTAAAAACACTATCGTTTGTATTAACAATTTTAATGTATGCTACTAATGAGCTTCGTGCTACAGGTTATATATATATTACGAAATTGAGACAATATAATTTATTAATAATCTATTCTTTGTAAATTAACTTCTGCCGTTATCAGCATTTCAATTGTGTTTCCGGTTTCACCGGAAGTGACGTCAACTATCTTTTTTTTAATAGAACAGTCTGTATATTTTACGTTTTTGGAAAGATAATTGAAAGACGAATCCAACGATACCACATAGGTTATACTTTAACTTACTTGGTAATTTGTTTTCATTGTTACACAAAGTTGGCTAGAAGAGAACGCCAAAGTGTTTCTTGTGACATCAGAAGAGCTCGTTGCTAAGCAAAGCAATCTAGCAATTGCCAAACTGACAAATTTTAATTCCAAAAGCGCAAATTATTCTTGTTGTTTATTGCTATTATACCATGCGTTTGTCATATATTCCTTCTTTGTTCTCGTTATTATTTTCTCTCATTTTGCCTTGTTCTCTTAATTGTTGTTATTTACACTACCAAACACGTGTTACTTAGATGAATATTTCGACTGAAAGCGTCCCTTCACTCCCTTATTTTAATCGCGATAGCGATTGTTTAATCACGGCTAATTTGGATAACTATACCCTTCGAAATATAATTTGATAACAAATTCCAAAGGAATATTCTTATTCAGAAAAATGGCATAATGCATGTCACGCAAGGACGCAACTGGAAAACTGAATGTATGCTGCCAATTGTTGTAGGAAAATATTTCATTAAAACCGAAAATCTAGGATAAAAAATGAATAGAAGATCCATTCCACCATGATGGCCGTTGATTGGCTCCTGGACAAAATTAACGCACCACTTTATTAAACTTAAATAATTACATTCACGAAAACAAAATTATGCAATCATTTGTGACAGGAACCAGCGAAACATGACCTTGTTTGTAAAAATCAAAATAAAAGACATCGAAGGCAATAGAATTAATGGATTCGATATGTTAGTACTAGCTTATAGGTCCTCTTCTACTCCTAATTACCGCATTCATACGCCTTAGCATGCTAGCGATTAAATTATCATACTCCTTAGCATGCTAGCGATTAAATTATCGTGGTATTCACGGTATCCCATTCTTCAATTACTGCATCCACCAGTTGATTGTAGCTGGCAGGTGGGAGTCTACGACCTCGGACCTTTTTTTTTAAGATGGACCCATAGATGCGCAATGGGGTTGGGGTCTGAACTGTTAGGTGGCCATTCCATTAACAGAATATCAAAATCATACAGGTAGTCAATAAGTTGTCCAGCCATGTTGGGGCGCACATCGTCTTGCATGACTACAAAATTAGGACCCACGGTAGGAGCAAATGGCATTACGTGTTCAAGTACTATGTTTTCCAGGTAATAATCCGCATTCATAGACCTCGCACGTATAGGGGGCCAATTATGTATGAGCACCAAAGCAGATGCCCCCCCCCCCCCAAACATTAGGGTGCCAACATCAAACGGGACCCTTGGAGAAATGTTGCAACTTGCAAATCTCTCTCTTTCCCTTCGCCAGACACGCTCACGTCCATCAGGGGATTTTAAGCTAACCCTCGTTTCGTCAAAGAATAAAATCTTTTCCAATCATTAACAGACCAAGGCTGATGATTTCTGAACTTTATGCTCTCTGATAAGTAATGGCTTTTTTGCCGGTCTCTCGGCTTGATTTAAACGTCTTCTAAGAGCGGATCCTCTCAGAAAACGGTTATCCCTTTGATTAGTACATCGTTTTCCGTTTTCGCTCTTGCCCTGGTCTTCGAATGTGAGATCCTGTTTCGCTAAATCGTCTAACCATACGACTTATGTTGGAATGATTTCTTCCTAGGACACTGGCAGCATAACGCATGGAGTATGCCTTATCCAGCAGATTCAATATCCTCTTCGAGAGGATTAACCAAGAATTTGGCTAATATACAACAAATATCAAGGGGCAATGTTCCCTTTCCCAAAGAACGGTTTAGAGATAGTAATATGGGTGTCGAGAATAATTGAAGATCCAGATTTGTATAGCAATTTCTATAAGTACCACCACTGTATTACATGTGCGTATTCCAAAACGAGGATACAAGTGGTTGGACTGGAAGCAATGCAGTACATTTCTGTTTAAAAAGTATAAAGTTGTTCTTATCAGTAGAAAAGCTGGTTGCTGCTGCACAACTGAACTTCGTCTGACATTAACCTATTTCCTAGGTTCAAGCTTTTCTTGCTGGAAAAATAATTACGATCGAATGACGAAGTTGTTCGCTCCTATTCAATAGAATTTCAGTACTTCAAATTTAATTCAAAAGTAATATGAGTTGAAAGCTCCGTAATGTTTATAACATTTAATACAAGGTAATTTTTCCTTATTTATTACGGCTTTAGAAGATTATTACCGAAAAATAGAACATTGCTTTCGAATACCATCTAATCTAAAGCTAGACAAGTAAATACCAATTATCCTTTCTTACCAGATGTCATAGCATACGCCTTTGTGTAAAATCTTTCACATACGCCTGTAATTCGTTACTTCAGAAGTACGCGATTCCGTCTTCCAATTTATTTTCAATTAAAATGATTCCAGTCGTCCTTCGGCGATTTATTCATTTTTCAACGAGCACACCTGTTCGTAACGGTCCAGTAGCGCGACAATGAGGCTATTTTAACTGGAAATTATAGGCTTAATAGAGACTAAACGCTTTTACCGTACAGCGATTTAGTGAAATAAATTTAATGAAATAGTTTTTTCTCTGCCATTATAGTTGTCAGATTAAAGAAAGATTTACGCATGCGTGTCATTTAATATACAGGCTTATCCAAATAAGTATACATCATGCTACAAATAGGTTAAATGATAAGAATAGTAACGCTCTTAATATTGTTTATATGCAATTAATAAAAAAATGAACAACATATTGTCAACAAATTCCAGAGTTAGTACTTTCTCAAATGGAACGCTGTATATTCTAGAGAATGTAAACTGTTAAGGTAATAAGGTCTCAGTGTGTAAAATCTCTTACTGGTCTTTTTATGTTCTAAAACAAAACGAGTATCTCTGTGGGGTATAAAAAGCCTACCAATTAAATATTTTTTGCCAGTTCAACTGTTAAAAATATTTTTTTTTGTTATGAATAGTTCATTTAATGACTTGTTTTGTTAGAGGCAACACCAAAAATAAAATACCCCATTGAAGTTTTGGTGGACTATGTTGTGGTAAAAGTTCTATTTCGTAGAGCAATTTAAATGTAAGTAGAATGATGTCGCTGGATCTTTTGGAAATTACATTTTTGCAGGATGTTTCAAAAATCTCATTCGAATACAGAGGTATTCAACTAAAGGACTTTTTGACAATATCTAAATGTTCTACTCTAGAAAATGTGAAATCGGCCATTTTTCAATACAAGTATTTTTAACAATTATGTGCGTGAAAAATTACATTTTGGTTTGCTTTAGTTTAAACTATGGAAGCCTTCAATAATTTTACGCAATAAAAGCTTATCTTTCATCTTAAACTAAAATATGCTTAGGACCATACTTTATTACAAGACTTTGTATCACAAATTAAATTATTTTTTCAATATTTTTGAACATGTACAAGTTATTCTATTTAGGAGATAGTAAAATTGGAATTTATTGTTAAAGCGATATTCAATTTCATTTTATTAATTGCATGTTAGTCAACATTAAGACACTACAACTACTCCTGTACCATTTAAGTAATATCACGTTATGTTAAAACTAAACATTATATGTACTAAGATGTATTTGTTTATCAAAAGCATAAAACATAAAGAAGAAAAGAAGCAGTACACTTTATAAAAAGAAAACAGAAATGAAAGCGAAAAATATTTAACCCATGAAGCACTAAAAGCTTAATAGAAGCTCGTTCTTAATTTATGACGCCTCTTAATTCGTATCGCACAAGCAAATAAACGAAATAAAGAAACCCTGTACGTGTATACGCTCTTAAGCATGTTTTATATTGGCCACGGCATCCACACCGCATGAATATAAAATTAACATCATTTTTAAAAGGTAAACAGGTCCGTACGCTGGACTAGATTAATTCGGAAGACCGATATAAGCCTGGTGGAAACTCAAGCTAATTCGCATTAAACAAGATATTTACAAGCGACACCCGGTATCTCTGACGAAGCGTGGGCCAAAAACTGCAGGTGTCCCACATTATGAATGGATGCACGCCAGGTAGAGGCCATAGAGATGTTGGCAAGTTCTTTCCATCTGTACACGGTACATCTTCATTTCTCATATTCTTCGTGATTTAGTGCGTCTGCGAACATTTTATATGGCTCTAGGTAGTTACATTTTATCTATAGGTAGATAATGTGTGTCAAAGCGTTGAGATTCCTTTTGTTGCAAAATCAGCAGAGAATTTCAAACCATCATGAATAATGACTTTTAAGTGTTTTGACGAATGAAGTAACATTCTTTCCAGCACATAATTTTCCCAGATGTATTATTTCGCAAAAAAATGCTTTTAACTGGATATATTTAATCCAGTGGGAAGGTTTCCTATATTGCACCACTTTTTACCTTTATGTATATTGCTACGTTATTAGTACTACCAGATTTCACAGGGAAGCATCATAAGTCTCGTCTTTAAGGTAGTTTAAGGGGCAGACTATAATGCAAAAATAGGCTTCGTTATTTTTTAATATATAAAATAATAAAGGTCTGTAAATAGTATGATTTATGAAAAGAGTCACCCTAATCGCACCTACTCGTTACTAGAAAGCACGTGATTTTCTCATTTTGATCTCATCTTCTCTTCATTAAATTTTATTTCGATTTCATAATTTTCTTGTTTTACAATTTATCAACTTTGGAATAGCTTCATTTATTGTCATTTCGTCCAATTTTGCTTCTTTTTTGATACTGGGTTTTCTTTTCATCTAGAGATTTTTTTGAAGGAGATTCTATCAAAACTTCCGCTTCTTTAGACATTTTCTTTTGATGTCTTATTCCCTCTTGGAATAGGAGAAATTTCGTCGACTGATACTCTAGAAGAATTTTGCAACTCCCCATATTAGTATTTTCTTTGCTTTCTTCATTGGATGTTAATGCAGTGATTTCATTGCCGAGAGAATTCTGCAAACCCTCACCTGGGTTAAAATCTGGATCAGAGAAAATTGTTCTGTCTATTGGCCAAATTCCGCTTTTTCGAAAACCTTCCTTAGAGTATTTGACATCTCTTGAAGACAGCATTTCCCACATTGCTGCTTCCTTTTCGACGATATATTCAAAACTTCCACCAGAAGATTACTTCCTTTTCTTATCGATATTAATTCCGGAATGTGATTGATAGATTGTACACTCTTTATACCACTACCCATTTCTAGTATTCTATTTCGAACAGCTTGAATCTTCCATCAACAGAGCATGGGATTGCATTTGGTTTAGTTGTTAACGAGATTTGCAAGTTTCTCTTAGGGATCTGCATCCAGCATAGCATGCAGGCACGGACTATAACATTTCTTCATGTCGCTGGTTTTTATTCTACGAGTCAGTGTAGTTTTGGGAGTATCAAAACGAAAATGATAGTAAATTAAGAAAGAAGATTGTTGACAGAAAGTTATTTAAGAATTCACATTCGATAATACATTATTAAAAAGCATTAATTAAAGAAATGAATCATTGGCAAGGTGGTCCAAACATCAGGCGAAGAAAGCTAATCAGAAAGGCCAAAAAGTTAATAGAAGAATCAAAGCAAATCAAACAAAATATTACACCAGTAGAAATAATACAAGAATTAGGACCATGCCCAGCGATTAAAATTCACTCAAATACAAGCATCATGGCTTATACAGAAGATCTCGCACTACTAGAAGACATTTTATAATCAACAAATTGAACAATTTTCTCTGCACCTTTTCCTGATTAGCAGATTTAGATTAGTTAAATTTGTTTTCATCCATAAAATTTTTCTAAAAGTGCTTTTCTTCCGCAATATTTGTTTATAGCCGCCTCTGTGTAAGCTACGACGTTCTGTATCTGAACGAATACTACAAGGAACGGTCAGAAATTAACGAGACAAACTGCATTGGGGAAAACTACTGGTCGGCTCCTCTCAAAACGTGTATGGTGGAAGAGCAGCGTTCAGTGATAAGATTTTTGTTATCCGAAGGTATGAAGTCGGCCGTAATTTACTCGAGAATGTTGAAGCGGTATGGTGAAAAGTGTTTAAGCCACGGAAACGTGTATAAGTGGATTAAACAGTTTTAAATCGGGCAGAACAAGTGTCACCGATATTCATCGCTCCGAACGACCGATTGAAGTGTTGACCGACGCGCAACAAAATCGCATAAATGACCTTAGTGAACAGTGGTACTGTTGTAACTTGCTTCAACATAAAGTGAAACTTGCGATAAGAAGAAAACGCTAGGGTGCTCTCTCAAAAGCTGTGATTCTGCTGCATGATAACTCATACTGCCCAGAATACATGAGAGGTGATCGAAAATTTGGGTTAGTAGGTGTTGCCACATCCTCCTTACAGTCCCGACCTCGCACCGTCCGATTTTCATCTGTTCAGCCCGTTCAAAGAGTTTCTACGCGGCACCAAGTTCGAAGACAACGAAGCGGTCAAACAAGCTGTACACAAACGGCTCGGACACCAAGGTCCAGAATTCTTCAGCACTGAAATTCGAAAGCTCACAGAGCGATGGGAGAAGTGCCTAAATGTTGGTGGAGACTACATTGAAAAGTAGTGTAAATTTCATTGTCATTGAATAAACTGTCTTTTTCCACGGCCATTTGTCTCGTTAATTACTGAACGTTCCTCGTAGTTCCCAAACATCATCCCAATTTCTTGGCGATTTCTAGTGCTGCAACTTAAATAACAACAAATAAGGTCATACACTATAAGTTAATTTACAACAGATATGACACGCTGTAGCTTCAATAAAAGGCTTATACGTACATTTTATTTATGTAAGAGCCTCCCCTCAGAACTTTTTAGTTGCTTTATAAAGATAAAGACTGGTTAACTTTCTTTTGTAAACATTTAAACAATTTATAATATATACTTTAAGGAAAAAAGAGAAATAAAGATTAATTTGTTCAAAGAACTGACCAAGTAAATAAAGCAAAGAAGTAGTGTAGATACGTTGACGATGAAAATAAAACAATAAACGATTGAAATCTCTCGTCGCAACTAAATAATAACATATCGATGAAGAACACGTATGTACATATAAAGAAGACAAAAACAGCATCACGAGTACACATTCAATACGAGAAATGTCGTATATGACAGGCCGTATATGATTCTAGTTGTTTATTACATGACTATTGGAATGCTAAATCGCGTTACAAGATATGCCAAGCATCGATTCTTTATCGACCGTTTAATATATCTTCTACACCGTGGCACAAGTTTTTAATACCACCTTATGATTTAGATGCCATTACATTATCAATAACTTTTTTATATGACTCGTTTTCTTTTGAGCCGTATATATGATGAATCTCAAAAGTTTGGCACAGTAAAATATTTAATAAACTTTTTTATAACATTTGCAAGAAATCGCTATTCTAGCATCATCAGATCATCAGATTTTATCCTGCTTAAGCGAGACAAGACAGGATTCATGTATTCAATCAACACGTAGAAGATTGACTAACGTTATGCAGTTTTTCGTTATGGCCATAGAAAACTTCCTATCCCTATGAAACGATTAAAGCTAGACTCTAACTTATTCAAAATGACGCTTATTGGCCACCGAATGACCGGAAAAGGAACCGAGTTTATGCACAAATCAAAATTAAAAACTAGAAGATCTGTTGATAAAATTCTAAATTTCAAGTACATTTCAACTATTTCAAGCGTCGGCGTCGTGGAAATTCAGTACCCGTCTGGAGATGTTTCTCTAGTTACACTTAGAAGAGACCATTTGTTTGGCTACTATAGATTAATATGATTATAAATATATGCTCCAAAATGTCCCCACTCGTTCAAAATTAATTTTAAAGAGAAAAAACAAAGATATTCAGAACTCAGCCTCCTTAATTTCTCGATCTGAGTTCTATTCAAAATATATGAGACAATCTCGTTCAATAAATACGGGATAGTACACTACAACTTCTAAAAAGATCCAACCTTGGTGAAGTAGTCAACAGAAAAACGTATAGATTCTATGCCTCAAAGGTAAAGACAGTTATTCGTCTTAAAGAATAGTATGCGATATGTACTGAAGTGGAATGTTCAAGTGAAGTGTGTGCACTTGTATTTACTACTAGTACTTACATAATCATATTTTTAATCACTATCAAAATTCACTTTATATTTACAGAATTTGAATTATTTTTAATTATTATTAAAATTCTGGCATTTTGATGATTTTTGTTAGTCTTTGTTTCTTAAAAAAAAGACTCATTAATATTCATTTATAGGAAATAATCAGTCACTTTCTGCAAAAAAACAGCAAAATCATGCATAACACTATTTACATGGAGTCTAGTAATTAAAATCCTTAATGTCAATATCGAATACGATCATCGATAGGCCAACCACAAAAATATCGAAGTCGTTGGATTAGCATTTCTGTGACAACGAAGGAGACAGAAATAGGCACTTTTGACATAAGACAAGTTTTGGATAAAATCATTTTGAAAATAAGTTTAAAACAAATATTTAAAGAATGTTGATCGTCAAAAACAATGAAAAGATGTTCAAAACCATTTTGAAAAGAAGACGGAAAGAAGCGATTAAGAGGACCTGACATCAACGGGTTAATCAGAAAGGACCTGGAAACAAAGGGAAGAGAATTTTAACTAAGAATTTTAAAAACACACAGGCACGTCACACACACGGGGAGCACACAGCTGTAAGTAGTTTTATAAAATTGGTTGTAAGTAGATTATTGAGAATAAAAAAAACTTGCGATATTTTTTAATTTTATATTTCAATGAAATATCATAGTAAGAAGTGTTCTCTAAATCTTTTGCGCACTATTACGAAGGTGTATCAAATACAAACGGGCCTCGTTTCTTAAAAAATTCTAACTTTATTTAACTAAGCTTACAAATATATATTATTTTTCTACATACTCCCCCGCCCTAGAAATACATTTTTCCCATCGGATTGGGAGCTTTTTATTCCATCTACGTAAAATCTCGTCGGACATTCGTGTAGCCATTGGAGCACAAACGCTTCCACCGCTTCGTTGTCGTTGAAACGCGCTTCTTTGAGGGGTCCAAAAAGATGGAAGTCACAAGGTGACAAGTCTGGACTCTAGGGTGGATGTTCCAGCGTTTCTTTTCCTAATGCATCCACTTTCTGCATCGTGGCGTTAGCCACATGAGGCCTGGCGTTATCATGCAGAAAAATAACACTTCTGGCCGATTGCTTCTTCTTTTTCCTTCGAAATGGCAATTTCGCGGCATCGAGTACTTCCAGTTATGCGCCGATTTCCCTCTATGAGATTTCGGACCGCCTCGATGTTGGCCTCGGTTACACTTGTCCTTGGGCGGCGATCATGGCCCTCGTTCTCGACCATTTCACCCCCTCCAGAATTTTTTTTGTGCCATGCAAACACATGGGTTCTTGGCAGGGTGTTGTCCCCGAACTGTGTCTACAATCACTGCAAAATGTCGGTTGGGTTCACCCCCTCCTCGGTCAAAAACTTAATGATAATCCGCTTCTCCACGGAGACATGCACTTCTTTCTCGCTCATGGTTTCTTTTGATACTAAAGGGATCCGAGAGAGTCGTGGTCGGTTCTTCCCTCTCCCTAATGGTACAGGCTACCTGCGCATCAATCTTCCAGGTCTAGAAGCCCTCCGGGATTTTTAAGAAAATCAATCCCGTTTATATTTGATACACCCTCGTAATTAGTTATATTAAAATTACTAACGTTGCCATAAATAAACAAAGTTTTCATTTTTTATGTTGCAATTCATCATCTTTATTAAAAAAATTGTTCTTACAACTAAAAAGTCAGTTTAGACTATGCGTAACTAGCCCTAAATAAACTATTAAACCTTTTCTAATGCTTATTGATGCCGTTGACGTAAAACAATTTCATATAAAAAACTGTTGAAATAAAAATACATAGTTTTCTGCAACTAATCCTCCATCGTAGTGGGGAATATCGTTAACCCTTAATTTTCAAGAGTAATACTGAAACGGAGTTAGCCAATTAACTTTTTCTAACGCAATATAATTTTAATAATAGACAATTTTTAGTATTTAATTCTTAACAATAACATTTGTATTCCGTACATTCGTACAAGCATTTAAGTTTCATAATTTCTCGTTGGTAGCGTCATAAAAAACCAATAACATTGTATTATATTGCACTTATAACTTCATAAAAAATAAGCAATTAATAAATAATTATACCAATACTCTTGACATTCTAATATATTATTGCCGACCAAACAGATGTAAAAATTGATACCGTGTTCCGACAGCCTCTTAGTGTGATGTGTTTACATAACTTAATTGACGGTCATTCTAACCATATCACCGTGCTATATCATAGCTTGCCCGTGTTGGTGGAGAACTTAGAAGCGTACTTTTAAAGCGTTTCTCGAAATGGAATCACGTTTTCTCAATTTATTGCAGTGAAGATTGACAACCTTGCGTACGGGACCAAACATAACACGCAAAGATCAGCCATTGATAAAGTAAATGTCCCACTTTCGTCGAACAATTTATGACGCAGCTTTCACTCGAAAACTGTGATTTTTTTAATACTACAAAATATCGCACACGTTAACACAAACCGTGGGCAATTTCCTCAACTCTCTTTCTTATTTTTGAAACGCGATTTAAAGAAATATATCTCGTCTTAAGCTTTACGAGGCACGTATTATTCGTTGTTGATGAAATACGTGCTATTATGTTCTTCCTATATTGTACCACGCAAATGATTGCTACACGTTTGTTTAAACTTGAAAGTGCTTCCTTTTCAGGTCTATACATGTTTCTGTATAACTTAACATCTAAATAAATATTATAGTCGTAAAAGTTTTAATTTCTATTTCTGTAGGTAATACCTTAGCTAAATATTAATAATACGTGACTTGCAGCTTACTAACTCAAATTACATGTATTATTTGTAGATACTCATAAGTGAGTAGTTGTACTGGATTATATACACCTGGCCATCACAAAATTGTGAAACAGTATTTGTTTTGTTGTTAGTTATTTTAGTTCGATTAGTCAATGTATACCCAAATATTTAGATGTGTGAAATCGAAGGCATTTACCAGGAAAAAGGTGAATTATATAAATGTATGAAAACAAAAATGAAAAGCGCACGTTTTCCCAAATTCAAGAAAATACGAACAAGAGAAAGTGTAAAAAAGTTGCTATTTTCAGAGAACAAGTAAGCATATGGTCAGATTAAAGATATAAGATTGTACAACCTGTGAACACAAAATAAAATGTGATAATATAAAATAGGAGATAATACTAATAAAAGTAAGAGAAGAATCTTATTTGCAGCATACCAAATGCAGTCAAAAATGCCGTATACCGCATTCATCAGCGTCATTACAAAACATTAGAGGCTATTTGATGGAGATCATTCCTAAGTGAATAGGACGTGTAGTTGTTCTCCAATTCACTAGTTTAAACGAATTATAAAATGCTGCACTTGAAAACTCTGCAAAAAGAGATTCTCTTTTAATGGTTACCTCCTCTTTCTCATACTTTCAGTTTTGGAAACAAGAAAAACTCACAGGGAACAAAATCAGGCAAATACAGCGGATGAGGTGCAACTTGAAATAATTTCTTGCAATGATGAAACAATTTCCTCCTTCGTTACATACTTTCATTTCCTTTAAGATGTTTTAGCGTTCAACAATCCAATAAAACAGCCTAGCATGGTCCTGTGATCCTTCTCTTTTAAAAGATTATGCACCATGAGCTCAAAGAAAGCCTAAATTCCCGTAAGTGTCGTCAGGGAAAGCCCGGCCATACTTCGTTAGTAGTTACAACATTGAAAAGCTCACTGGGATTATTTTCATGAAATGGGTGTTTTTTATGCCCGATAGAACAAAATAAAAAAAATAATACGAAAAATTAAATTCTAATCAAATTGTTGGTATGATTCGAAAGATTTATTTATGGAATTAATATTTCAAAATTATTTTGGGCATATGGCTGCCACGGCTATTCTCGACGAAGGGTATTCTAGCCGTCCACTTTTTCTAGCACTGCTGGCCGTATGTCACGAATAACACGAACAATGTTGGCTTTCGAGGCGTCAATTGTTACTGGCTTATTGACATAGACCAATGACTTCACGTAGCCCAACAGGAAATAATCGAGAGGTGTCAAATCGCAACACCTTGGAGGCCAGTTGGCAGGTCCATTCCTCGAAATTAACTTATCGTCAAATTTTAATTTCAATAAGTCTATGGTTGCCGTCGCCGTATGGCACATAGTGCAATTCTGTTGAAACCATATCTCATCCGGATCAATGTCCTCCATATTTTCAAATAAAAAATCATTAATCATAATGCGGTAGCAATCTCTATTGATAGTAGCACGAGCTTAGGCCTCATTTTTGAAGAAATAAAGCCCAATAATATTTTCTGGTTGTAATGGAGTTTGTAGGGACTCTTCTGGATTGGTCCCACTCCATATGCGGCAATTTTGTTTATTCATAAACCCGTTGAGCCAAAAATGAGCCCCATCGCTGAACACTATTTTGCGATAAAACAACGGGTCAGCCTCCAACTGCTCTTGAGCCCAATCGGCGAAAGAACGACGCAAATGATGGTCTCGTGGCTTTAATCCCTGTATCAGCTGGATCTTATATGGATGTAGATCAGGATCTTTGCGTAAAATGTTCCACGTAGTGGACGGACAGAGATTCAATAACTATGACCGACGACAAATGGATAAATTGGGATCTTCTACCACACTTTCATACAGAAACAATATTCTCTTCAGTCCGCACATTTCACGTGTTGGTGTTATTACATCATGTAGAGAGTATGTGATAAGTTGCGCGAATCGATGATTGATTTTCAAAATAAATTTGAATAATTTGGTAGCGTTGTTCAAGCCTCTATTCATGATGACTTGTCAGAGTAGACTGATCATAAATGACAAAAAGTGAACGCAGTATGACAGCTCGTTTGGCAGTTAGTTAACCTTTTCGTAAGTTCTATCTAAGCAAAAAAAAACCTCTTATATGCAAGCATTGCTTTGAAATTATTATGCGATTTCGTTCTGATTCAACGACTGTAAACGCGATACCTATTTTGATGGTGGCGTTCTTAAGCTCAAATATTTGTGCAAGATATTGAATATAGGTCTACAATTAAGATGGGAATTTAGTTATTTTTATATTCTGAATTTTTGTTTTAATTTCCCCCGTTAATCTCGGAAATTGAAAAACTTAACGCCTTTAACATTTCTTTATGCTTTTTAATAATAATAATAATAAATTATAGGTAAAAATAATTTTCATAGATTTCATTTATTGTAATCGCTTTTTCACAATTGTAGTTTATATTCCTGATGAAGTTTAAACAAAGTGCCAAATACTGAGTTAGTGAATAAAGCAAACTCCTTGTTTCTCCAAGTCACCACAGACTGATTACACGTTTGATTAATTATTTACTTCTTGACGTTGTATGGTCTAATATTATAACAATAATAATAATAATAATAATAATAATAATAGGGTTAATACAAAAATAAAGAAAACAAACTATGTAAACAGAATCATGTTTATAGCTAACTATGTACTAAATGTAACAAAAACAAAGAAAAACAAGCAGCATATTATTGCTACAACAGACATTCTTCTGCCAATTTCGAACGAGAGCATCTGATTGTGAATAACTTTAAACAAAAACGTGAAAGTGTTCAATTTCCTTCTATCGTTAAAGAATTTCAAATAAAACTGTAGCACCAGGTCAGCATATGAAATGGGCTGACCAGAATAACGGCGTTGTCTGTTGAAATAGATATACTTTAAAAACATTCTCTGGACTGACATAAAATTTATATACTTTTACTGCGTACCAAAAATATATAAAATACTTTCAAAGAATCCATGTTCTTGAAATCTTTGCAATAACGGTTAATAAATCCTAACACATTATGTAAATCTGCATGTTCGTTAAAACGAAGTTGTTTGTCAATAATCACCCCAAGATCCTTCAATAAAATATTGGTATAAGGTAATGCCGATACACATCGTAATTTTACATTTGCTGGTGTTTAAAAACAGTAAATTTCTAATGCACTAATCAACAATGTTGTTTATATTATGTTGCAATTTCAGTCATCCATTGAATTGGTCACTAAGAAGATCATCCGCAAATCTTCAACTTCAATGCTGTCGCATACGTCATTAATCCACGTAATGAAAATAAATGGGCCAACATTAGATTGTACATATATATCAGAAGGTGCACCTTCGTACTCAACAAATAATAGTTAAACGTGTTATATAATAGTATAATCCCTCGGTATGTCAAGCAAGTCTGGATGTAGAGCAAACTACTGTAATTTGGCTAAAGTTATCTTAGGAGGTACGCAATCGAACGGTTTGCTGATATCTGTGTAGGCTGCACCGACTTATTTCCGACTATCCATAGCTTCAAGGATTTGCTGAGTAAAAAATTACACAAGTTAGTTGCCGTAGATCGACCTTTTAGAAAACCATGCTAATTGCGATGTGTGGCTATGTGCCATATGATCAAATCACAAATGATTATTTCAAAAATTGTCGAGAAATTATTCAAACCTGGTTTAAAGACTGATATGATTTTTCCAAATGTCTGGTAACAATTTCCGTGCCAAAATACCGTTGAATATGATTTTTAATAGAACCACAAGATATGACGCGCAATTATAAAATTACGTTTCAACTTTTATGCGGCACGTTGGATTTCTACAACAAATAAAGTTCTTATTTGTAATGTAATATAAACGGGACTCGTTTTTTAAAAAATTTTAACTTTATTTAACTAAGCTTACAAACGTTATTATTTTTCGACATACTCTCCCGCCCTAGAAATACATTTCTCCCATCGAATTGAGATCTTTTTTATTTCATCATCGTAAAAACTCTTCGGCCGTTCGTGTAGCCATTGGAGCACAAACGCTTCCACCGCTTCGTTGTCGTCGAAACGCTGGCCTTCAAGCGCTTCTTTGAGGGGTTCAAAAAGATGGAAGTTACAAGGTGACAAGTTTGGACTATAGGGTGGATGTTCCAGCGTTTGCCATCCACTTTTTGCATCGTGGCGTTAGCCACATGAGGCCTGGCGTTGTCATGTAGAAGAATTACACTTTCCTTCGAAATGACAATTTCGCGGCACTGATGTTTACTTCCGCAACGATTTCGAAGAGAATTATGCGCCGATTTCCCTCTATGAGATTTCGGACCGTCTCGATGTTGGCCTCAGTCACACTTGTCCTTGGGCGGCGATCATGGCTCTCGTTCTCGACCTTTTCACGCCTTCCAGAAAATTTGTTGTGCCATGCAAATACACTGGTTTTTGATAGGGTATTGTGCAAGAACTGTGTCTGTAATCACTGCAAAATGTCGGTTGGGTTCACCCCCTCCTTAGCCAAAAACTTGATGATAATCCGCTGCTCCACGAAGACATGCACTTCTTTCTCGCACATGGTTTCTTTTGATACTAAAGGGACCCAAGAGAGTTGCGGTCGGTTCCCCCTCTCCCTAACGGTACAGGCTACCTGCGCATAAACTCCCAGGTCTAGAGGCCCTCCGGAATTTTTAAGAAAATTAGTCCCCTTTATATTTGATACACCCTCGTATAATATTTATTTATATAACAACTAGTGTATATAAACGTCAAAAATAAGCAGAAATTAATATAACAACAAAAGAAAAGGAAAGTGTACTATTATCAAAAGGTACAAGAGTGAATAACAAAAAATTACAAAAAGTTAAACTGAGAATGATATACTTATGTAATAACACATAGCTAAAATAATTATATAACAGAAGGAGAAAAAAAAAATAAAAACAAAATTTTATTCTTTTTTAACGGGCAATACTAAATGAAAGAGAATCAGCCCACCACTGAGCAATACAATAATAACACTAAGCCAGATCAAAAAATTCTTTCACAGAATAAAAAAGATAGAGGAGGTAGTCGCGCAATTTCACTCTAAACGACTGAATTGACCAAGAGCTTTTAATAAAAACTGGAATTTTGTTAAAAATGTTAACGCTAATAAACGTTGCATACCACCAGTATGCAACGGCGGTGCGTGTTCGCATTGGCTGTATAATTTGGCTTATTGCGATACGCATAGCATCGCGCTTCTAAAATATAAATGCAGGATAATGGCAGAACTCCGGCAGTGATGTGGCTAGAAAAGCGTTCCACAAAAAGTTAATACATATATCTTTTTTATTTCTACTAAAGAAATTTTCAAACATATGCTCATGGGTTTTCGATTAACGGTTGCTGTAAGCCAAGGATAACAAATTCTTAGTGAATACTTTCGATATGAAACCGTTTTCCTTAATATAGATTCTTACATTTACTTCAACATTCCTTTTGATAGGTGAATTGAATAAGAAACAGCACAACATTTTTTTACATTTGCTATTTTAAAAATAACATCTGTGTAATAAACAAGGATGCTTTATTTAAAAATAACTTCTAAAATAAACTTCACGCTTGTCCTTGAATTCAGACGTGCATATAGCATTTGAAAAATTCTTGATATATGTACTCGATGTTGGCATGCACTTAATTTTTACTGACAGTATTCTTAGGCACTCTCTTACGTTGAATGGCTTCCACTATCTCGGGAGCGGTAAAGCAGCAACGCTGCGAGTTCTCTAAACTTATCAACGGTAATTACCCGATTTCAGAAGAAAAGTCTGCTTCATTTCGAACTTTATGGGTTCATTTATGTGGTGCGGCGATAGCGAAAATTTATTTTGTGATTCTGCTGTCGTAATTTAGTGTATATGCGTGTATCTATACGCCGTATAACAGTTCGCCTTTATTGAAAACGATAATGGAAAGCCGTTTTAGACCGACTATTAAGTAATACGTACAGCATGTATGCACATACGTATATATGCACGTAAGTACGATATACTTACTTCCTAACGTGCGTAGGTATTGGTAATTAGATAAGAGGCTAAATTATGCGATCGGTTTAATCTTTATTATGATTTATCGGCGTCTTAATAAATTACTCAGGAAATATGAACAACTAAACATATATATTGATACAGACATGTGTTACGAAGTTCCTGAGGAGTATTATTTTTTGCACCTATAAGTAACATTGACAATTACCAGAAACTAATTTTATATAGAATTTGGTAAATTTATAGTGTAGATTAAATACTTTAAATAGGTGCAACTGGTTCAAAAAGAACGTGATCATAAAAATTACCTCCAAAATTTAATAATATTTCAAAACATTTCACACACAATCTGTGCAAATAAAAAGAATCTACCTTTTACAAAAAATAACTAAATTTATGCTAGAAGTGTACATACATTATTCTATGAAATAGAAATGTGTGATTGAAACCACTTAGTCGCATATTATAGTTATTTTGAGCTTTACGAAAAGTTTTTTTTTAGAAAGAAGGAAGAAATTAAGCGAATTTAAAAGCATGGACAGAAACACGCAATCACTATTTATTATTTAATACCAACTCTTGCAATAGTAGACTAGTGCTTAATGTTCTAAATGCAATGTCAGCAATGTTGAAATGTGGCCTGCTTCTAACTACAGCAACATCAAGAGTCAAGGATTATGTGGCCACTCACTAAACATATCAACACAAAAAAGGAATTTACTGTGCTCTTTGAAAAAGTTAAGTAAGATGAGCTTCTGTCTTAAATGTTGGAGATTAACGATTGTTTAATTGTTTGTCACTTGATCAAACCTTGACAAGGAAAATGGCAATTTCAATTGCATTTTAGAACATACATTCAATAGCACAGTGTTTCGTAATTAGCAACTAAATATATATGTTTTCTACGCATTGTTTTTAGAAATACTGGCTATGTTACTTTGTTTTTGTAGTCCTTGGTATTAACTTATTTTTCTAAATATTTAATTTTAAGTTCAGATAGCAAACTAAGAAAGTGATGTTCAGTTTTCTAAGGAAATGGTAAAATGTGAAATATGTCACTAAAACAAATATCTACAAAAATTAAAACTAAAACAAGTTATTACAAATCCTTAATTGCACTATTGCTGTCGTCTTCATTAATCTCACTAGTCGCCTCTAAAGTTCATCGCATTGAGTATCTCCAATGCTTATGAAAACCACAACCTTTTGTACATATGTGTTGCTGTCTTTTCGTTTTCGTATGCTGTTTTTACTTAAACACATCACAAGCATATGTAGTTTTTGCCGAAACTGCTGTAAATCTCCTACAAATGCTATCTTTGACCAAAACAAGGTGTACGTATATACTTAGTAGCAATATAACGTGATTAACTTAAAACCAGCAGTTTTGGATAATATGTGCTCAATTCTCAAATGCAAAAAAAAACCCTAGATATAATAATTATTGGGGGGTGCCTATAAACAAAATAAGTGTTGGATGAATGACATCAAGAGTACGATGTGGCACTGATTGAAACTTACTAGAAATAATCTAAATAGTTACACTGAAGGAAAGAAAGAGAAAATAGATTTAATTATAATAATCATAGTAATAATTTTTTTTTTTACCAATTGATCCAGTAGGATATTAATTTCGTCATAAAATACACTAACATCAGTGCCAATAAACAAACAAAGCCACATCCATTCACACTATAGAAAGTTGCCGTCTAACAATTACAAGTATGTTAGACAAAGAATTGAAAGACACTGCATACAATAGTAATTCTCCAGAAAATGTTTTTTTTTTATTTTTTTTGAAGGCATGTACGTTTTGTACCTTGATATGTTGAGGTAAGTTGTTATAATCTTTTGTACGTATTTATCTCACGCTTCTTTCGTACATTGTTGTTCTATGATTGGGAATTGCCAATTAATTTGCATTTCGGGCTTTGTATATATTACTCACATCTCTGTCGTTATGTGTAAATAATGCACATTCACATGTAAGAAGAGACGACCACGTCAGGTTGCCATAACGTTTAAACCTTTGGACGACATTAATCCATTATAAGAGCACAAAACAGCGCAAAAAGTGAGAGGACTGACGCCGGAAGATTACGCCATATTTCAGCCTGGACGCTATACACAATCTACTCATTGGATATGCTGGACAACACAACCTAGAGGGATGGGACACATGATCCTCTAAATCAGGTATGGGCGACCTTTGCTTAGCTGAGGGCGTAATTTCGGGACTTAATCAGGTCGCGGGCCGTAGGTAAGAAATAAGTAGGTAGTAGTGAATAAAAAGGCGATAAAAATTCACACACTTTTTTTATTTATTAGAATTATAATAGCATAATCAAACATATAAAAGGCAAATTAACAAAAAAAGATAGAAAAATCAAATGAAAATCAATGAGAGAATTGAGTTTGAAGCTGAGAAACAAGATGATCAATATTGGGGCCAATATCACTAGTACATAGGCGCAAAGTGTTTTCTAAATTAACATCTGTAAGCCGAATACGATGCTTATTTTTATTAATTTTCATGATTGAAAAAAACTGCTCACATTTATACGTGCTTCCGAATGCGCAAATTATTTGTCTTGCGAAAACTCTCAGCTGTGGATACTTTTCTTCGGAAAGGTATGTTCTGTAAAATTCGCTTAGTTCCACATCATCAAACTTAGACTTCAAATATGAGCCTTCTTGAAGCTCGATCAACTCCATTTGTAGGTGAATCTTCCACATTACACTTACACGGATTTGCAAAAATATTGAATGTGCTATCCATATTCCTAAAATCGGAAAAACGATCAGTGAATTGCTCTGACAGTAGTTTCAGTTCTTCAGCATAGCGACTGTAATCAATGTTTTCGTGACTGGATAATGTTACAAAATGAAAACAGTTTTTACTTCTCATTTGTGTTTCCCACAAGCGAATTTTGTTTTGAAAGCTTTAAGATGACTGTACAGCTGATTCACCAATTGCCCTTGTTTTTGAAGCTTCAAGTTCAGGTCGCTTAAGTGTCCTGTGATGTCTACCAGAAATGCCAAGTCACAAAGCCATGTTGGATCACAAATTTGCGGCAACGTTTTCTCTTTCATGTCAATAAAATCAGTTATTTCTTTTCTAAGGTCATAAAATCTTTTTAGCATTTTGCCTTTGCTTAGCCACCTTACTTCGCAATAGTATGTCACATCATCGTGTTCTGAAGAGGCTTCATCCAAAAATGTTTTAAACTGGCGATGGTTAAGACCGCGGGATCTAATAAAATTTATGGTATTTACTACCACATCCATAACGTTCTTCAGTCGAATGGAGCACAAGTTTTGTTGGTGAATAATGCAATGCAGAATTATTAAATCACATTCTTGCACATTCATAGTTGCTCTTTCCTTCAAAATTCCGATAAAACCTTTTCGTGGACCGACCATTGAAGGCGCACCATCTGTGCACACTCCAACTAATTTACACCACTGCAAACCATATTGCTCAAAAGTACTTTGCACCTCGGCAAAAATATCTTTTCCAGTAGTGGTCCCTTGTAGCGGCCGTAAAGCCAGTAATTCCTCTGTCACTACAAATTCTTCATCAACACCTCGTATAAAAATAGCTAACTGGGCCGTGTCAGATAAATCTGTACTCTCATCCAAAGCAATCGAAAATTTTTTGATATCACTAGCCATCATAATACGTCGAACAACAGTACGTCGCGATAAGCTCACTTTCTCAAACTCTTTTTTCCTTTCTGGACACAAAAGTTCTGCAACATCTACTAGGCACTCTTTAACAAACTCTATCTCAGAATATGACTTCGATGTTTTCGCTATTTTGGAACTAACTATAAAACTAGCTTTAACAACACTGTCTAGATTTGATCTTTGTGAATGGAACATTTCTTGCTGTTTCCCTAAATCGGTAATGAGTGTTTTAATTTTATCCTTTCTTAACTGGCCCGTAAGTAATTTATATTGAGCGAAATGCTTGCTGGCGTAATGCCGCTTCATATTATATTCTTTTAAAACAGAAATTGCTTCATTGCACAGCAAACACATAGGTTTACCACTGTGCATGATAAAAAAGTATTCTTCAGTCCATTTGTTTTGGAATTGACGACATTCTGTGTCCACTTTCCGCTTTTTTTAAGCCAGACATCTTGATACATTTTTTTTCTTCTGAGCTGAATTTGCTTGAATATTTCCCGCGTCTTTTCTTATCAGTTGTTAAGAAGTAATGAGTTGACACGCGCGCTGAGCGGTTTATATATTACCCGCAATAAGCAACTAGAATAATCTCGATCGTACGCGAATATGCGATGCTAGCCGCGTTAAGAATAACAGTCGGTTCTGGAGCGCTTCGAGGTCATCGGGCGGCTTCCCGAATGTTTATCTGTTTGTCTCTTTCTAACGACTATTTCTGACTCGATCTGTGGCGTTCCATTGCGTACGCTTAATAATATTATTTATCGATTTTAGTCTTTATGATTTGAATAAATACAGTTTTAGGTTGGTTGACGGTAATTACAAATAAACTATGTGTGCTAAACCTTTAATTTTTTTGGCGCGTTATTTTAATTTCTCTCGCGGACCGGATTGAAGCTGGTGGAGGGCCGGATTCGGCCCGGGGGCCGGGGGTTGCCCATATATGCTCTAAATTAAGTATTCGTCAATGGAGGACCCCAGAAACTTGGAACAAGACACCGCAGTGATCGTTCTAAGCCCCTACCGTACTAACAGCAGCTTACTAACTGCGCTGCGAGCCGAATGGAAGAAGAGTATGGAAGTTTTGATATCGTTAATCATAAAGACATTACTATGACACTGCACGGACACAAGACTTAAACAATTGTTACCATTCATACAGAAATGTATTTCACTACTTCCCAAAATAATTATAGTGATGTAGTCTGTAATTTGATACAAGTAACCAGGGATGTGGTAGTGGATGTCGTTAGTAAATAATGTAAATCAGAGTGGGCCCCCGACAGAACCTTCCGGCACTGTATTTATGTAGCTAACTAATCTTGTCATGTAACTTCTTCAGTTCTTAAATTTTAGATCCAAAAGTTTTTGATGTTCTTTCCCTTAGCAGCAAGTTTATATGTGATAGAGTTTTCACTGCTGAGATTGGAAGATATTCATCGCATTAAGTTCTTGGATCCGGCCATTATTGGAGTAAAGCTGAATCAAAACGTTTCGTCCACTAGGATCACCATAGTTCACATAGGGGGATAAATTATTACTGAAACGTAATTTTTGAAAAGGTATTTGAAGTGAAGGTAACAATGAGCTATTGCGAAATAAAATCACTGATACTATTCTAACTAATTGTAAGTAGCATACATATGTATATCAATGGTTCCAAAAATGTAGAATTCACGTTAGTTTCTATTCAATTAAACGAAAAACGTATTTTATTGAAAAAAATGTTAAATATGTAATCGATGATCACCTATCAATGGAAAAGTATACGAACTCAAACAAAGAAAAAAGTAGCTACCGTGAGAAGTTTTTAAAAGGGTACTGAGATGGTAGTAGTGGAACGATTCTTTCGGTATGTGGGTATCAAATCGAATTACTCAAACAGACAGTACCTACACACGCGTGAACCTAACTGTCCGATAGAATACAGCAAACAACCGAACGGTCAAAATAGAGAAAGAAGAATATCGATGGGAAAAGAGAAAAAAGAAACAGAAACCATCATCATCGACACACGAACGAAAAGGCCCGAAAAGAAGAAGAAGAAGAGAGAAGCTGGTACACAGGGAACAAATGACCATCTCTTCGGTGATCGCGAGGTTTCAAATTACCGACCAATTGAGAACTAATAGGTCGAGTTTATTGATGGCTTATCTTCGAAAATAACAAATAGCTGCCGAACTCTGGATAGATCAATAGATAAAGGCTACTCGAAATGCCACTTTAGGAAACCATGCACACACGCTGGCCCCTTCCGACGCTTCTTTTCCCATCTTCTCTCCTTTTACAGGACCGCGTGTACCTGATGCCCATTATCTAAATTAAACTGATTTGAGGTTTAATTAAATGATTGACAAATTGACATTATTAAGTTAACCCGGCTTTACTATTAATAGGGCTTTTACGGATAAATTAGGCCGATCGCATCTTTCACGTCTAAATAATAATTATTCCGAGGCGAAACGGATCAGTGGAAGATAATTTATTATATAAATAATGCCCGATCTTCCTTTTTGAAGACTACAGCCGTTAGTCTACAAGTTCTACAGGATTTTCTTTTTTTACTTACTATATGAATGCGAGATTATCATACATGTAATAAAAGAACATTAAGCTTTCTACCTACAGTGGAATGAATCACTAAAATATTTATGCGCAATGCTTGTATTGCAGAAACTAATTAAAACAGAAAAATACGTGGAAGAGATGTTGTTCAAAATTTAAATTACAATATTGTTTTATATATGTACAGTGAGATCCTAAAGTGCCCTCCATGCTAACTTTTGAACAACAAAAACTACTGTTTTTGGAAAAAATTGGTCGATTTCTATTTCCTGTGAGCTAACTTTTGCCGTTATCAGCAGTTCAATTGTATTTCCAGTGTCATCGGAAGTGACGTCAACTTTCTTATTTTAAATAGAACAACCCGTATATTTTTACATTTCTGGAAAGGCTATCGAAAGGCGAATCCAACGATACCACATACATTATACTTTAACTTAAGAAATATTACGATATGCAGCAATAAAGGTTTTAGTAATCTTGTGACGTCAGACTGATTTAAAGAGCTTCTTGCTAAGCAAAGAAATTAAGAGAATTGCCAAACTGTCAAAATCTCAATTCCAAAAGCGTAAATTATTCTTGTTATTTATTGTTATTATAACCTACATTTGTCATACTTTCGTTCTGTGTTATCGTTAGTATTTTCCCTCATTTCAACTTGTTTTATTAATTGTTGTTATTTCTTTACTTTATTGAACTTTATTGCAATTAATTAGTTATGGTTTGTTTAAATTTGTTAGTTTTTAATATACAATATATCTGTTTTTTATGTTTTTTTGTGTTGTTACTTTTATGATGGCTTCGGCACGAATCATGCAAAATTGCTGGGTAAATTTTAATATTATGTAATTTTGGCAACAATCACCTTATCTGCCATGGCTGCGCAACAAATTGTACAATAATTTAAATCATATTACCTTCAGTTAAAGCAGTTGCCCTGTAAATTTTACACTATCCTTACTTAGCGCAAAGTTAAAATATTTCCGGCTGTAGGAGGACAGTGCTCATTAATCTCATTATATCCTACTTCATGGTAATTGTTGCTAAATTCACCGAATATTAAAATGAGGTACTTGACGTGGTCCATGCGGAGGCCATTACAAAATTAACAACATAAAAAATGAAACTTAAGTACATTGCCTATCAAAAACTAACAAATTTAAACAAACCTACCACAACGAGCACAAAGAACGAAAGTATGACAAATGCAATTGACGCATTTGGAATTGAGATTTGACAGTTTGGCAATTGTCATGATTACTTTGCATAGCAACGAGCTCTTTAGATCAGTCGAGCGTCGCAAGCAGCAATTTGGCGCTCTTTCCTAGCCGACTTTGCGTAATAACAAAAGCAATTACCAAAACATTTATTGCTGCATATCCTCGTATTTTTTAAATTAAAGTATAACATATGTGGTATCGTTGGATTTGCCTTTCGATTACCTTTCCAAAAACGTAAAAATATTCAGTGAATTATTTAAAATAAGAAAGTTAACGTCACGTCCGGTGACACCGGACATGCACTTGAACTGCCGATAACGGCAAAAGTTAATTCATAAAAAATAGAAATCGACCTATTTTTTCTAAAAACCCTAGCTTCTGTCGTTCAAAGGTTAGCATGGGGGTGGTTGGACACTTTAGGACAGCACTGTACTATGCGCAACTGCTGAAACTGCTAATGTAGTACAAATGTAAGGTAAAATCAATTATTGATAATTTATAGTATAAATTATGAAATTGAAAAAGAACAATTATTTAAAAATCTAGAAAAATATTTTTTTTTTATATTAGTTACTACATATAATGCAGATAAAATTGTTGACAAATTTAATAAAACATTAAAACTATAACTTGTAAAATATACTTCACTAAGAACAAGAGGATTACTTATTGTAAAGATAATGTTAAATATGTAAAAATTTGGGGTAAAAAGGGAGGCATTATAGTAAGCATTATAGTAAGCATTATAGTAACTGTAAGTATTCTAAAAAAAAATTCTTTTTCTGAATTTTTACAAATAATTGTTCTTTTTACTCTACTAACGTGTATTATTTCTACTTAAATTTCATAATTTATACTATAAATTATAAATAATTTATTTTACCTTACATTTGTATTACATTAGCTGTTTCACAAACGGCTATTTATTACTAACGCTGGCCACGAGCGGTACCGCGCATCGGCGTAGAATCAGTTCGGACCGAAAGGAACGGTAGTATTACTTCGTCTGCGGAGCAGTACGGACATTTTCGCTGCCAGTCATTTGCGCAATTGTTTATCTGTCCTAGAAAAATTATGATTTCGTCAGCAAAACGACTGCGGTCGGACAAACTTCGATAATTTATTGCAGAAATTCCAGACTTAATATATGAAGGTGCTAAAATTAAATGTGTAATCTGTAAAATCCCGTTAATGTGTTGGTCCAGACAACATTGTCTACGACACGTGTGAAAATAGTGAAAATCATGTCTCAAAAAGAAATTGCGCACGAGACAATGAACAATTTATATTTAATTTATGCGTTACGTTTATCGCATGTAATATACCGTTTAATTTACTAGACAAGGAACCATTTATCTGCTTTTGGAATAACTATTCGGAGTGCAAATTACCAAGTCGAACATCGTTACGGAGAATGGTGCCATCTGCGCGCAAACATATTAAACAAAAAATAAAATCGGAGTTAAAAGATCAAAAATTGTGGTTATGTGTCGACGAAACAACAAATCAGAAGAAACATTCTGTTCTTAATGTAATGGCACGCAAATTGAAACTTCATCAATCGGCACCTTCAATTCTATTAGTCTCCAAACGAATACAACAGTGTACTGCCGAAGTAATTTCAAAGTTAGTGTTAAATACATTGGACAAGTTTGAACTTTCAACAAACCAACTCTTGATTTTAGTGAGTGATGGTGCTGAAAACATGCTTTCTGTAGGCCGGTCTCTTAAAAAGCATTCTGCTAATTTGTTACAAATTACGTATAAAATTCATGCTCTCAATCTTGTGGCGGATAGTATCAGAAAATGTTATCCTGAGGTAGACGCTTTAATAGCGCATACCAAAGCAGTATTTGTCAAATCACTGAAACGTATTCGCGAATTTCACAGACTGTGCCCCCGTATACCAGAGCCACCAGAACCTATTCTAAGTCGTTGAGGAACATGGTTGCAGGCTGCGTTTTATTATCATAAATATTTTGACAATATTAAGAACGTGGTTTTACAATTCGATACAAAGGAAGCTGCCGCTATCCAGAAAAGCCAGTCGAAATTTCAAGATAGTCAGGTTAAAATGGATTTAAAAATCATTCACGACAATTACTTCGGGCTAGCAGATGCAATAGAAAAATTACAAAATCCTGCGGTGCCGTTAGAAGAATCTCTACAAATAGTGCAACATGTTCACGCACAGCTATGCGCGATTGAAAACGCAAAAAATGTTTCTGTTCTAGAAAAATTTGAAAGTGTTTTTGAGAAAAATTCTGATTTTGGTACAATAAGACACATTTGTGAAGGTGCGTCAACAGAATCGTTAAGTTATTTGAAAGATTATTTTACTTACGCAAATATTACGTCACTAGATGTAGAACGTTCGTTCTCTGCATATAAACGCATTTCTTCCTCATGCCGTACTAGTTTTGCCGAAACAACAGTTGAAACATATCTAATGTTGCAGATATTTAACAGACATTATTCACTTTGTGATTTCACGGAGGACTCTTAAAATGATAAGTGTTTGAGCACGTGTTATTTAATTTTTATTTAAAAGATGAGCGAAATTATTTGCGGCAGCAAACATCTCTATTAGCAGAATAACTCTAGTGGAACGCGAGGCCTGGTCGACTCTACGCCACTGCGCGGTTCCGCTCGTGGCCAGCTTTATTTATTACTATCCATTTATATATATATATATATATATATATATATATATATATATATATATACAGGTTTTGTAAAGCGAATACGTACAGCAAAAAAATAGTGAGTCACCCTCTCCCTCGCAGCGATTGGAGATCACAAGTTAATCACGCCGTCGCGCCCTCTCTTGCTCACGTGTAAGTATGTACGCTCTTACTTGCTCGGACTAACGCCGACATTTTTTGCTGTACGCATTCGCTTTACAAGACCTGTATATAAAAACAATATTGTAATTTAAATTTTGTACAACATAAACTATTAACTATCCACAATTACTATGACTATCTTATCGATTACTTTCAGCCTGCCTGGGGATGAGCTGATATTGACTCGAAACCGGTAGCATTATTAAAGAGTTATTGTGAGAATAAGACCATCATTGCCACCTTTTCCTAGTTATGAATCATTCACACAGAGTAGTCATGGACCAATTAAAGAAATGTTTTCGCCAATTTAAGAAAGGGCATTTAAAACTCCTTTTGAAGGCGACATAAATTTTGAGTTTTATAGAAGAAGCAATCTAATTAGGCAGATTCAAAGGAAAAGAAGTAAAATGTTGCTTGAATTAGCGTTCATTAATTTAATATTTGATTAAAAATTACAATGTATAATTCAGTAGAGGATGTCCCACAGCCCGTTTAATAATAGACTAACTAGTTGATATTACTACGTTATGGGACCAAAGGATGAATATGTCAATAAATCGTAGTAAAATGTTAACTTGCACCTACAGAAATTAAAGCTTATATGACACAATTATGCATTTGAAGTAATACGAGGGTAAGTCAAAAATTACTTACACTTTTAGTTCTACAACTGTATTAAACAAAGATAGGTGTACAACAGATGCATTATTTGTCGATATAGTCTCCACCTTTAGCAATGCACTTGGTCCAGCGAGTTACAAGCTTCTGTATGCCTTTCAAATCGACGACCTCTTAAAGCTTCCTTGACCGGTCCAAAGAGAGGAAAGCCTGAGGGAGCGATATCAGGGCTGTGGA
Source organism: Dynastes maya (assembly GCA_029619315.2). NCBI lineage: Eukaryota > Metazoa > Arthropoda > Insecta > Coleoptera > Scarabaeidae > Dynastes > Dynastes maya. The sequence continues at coordinate 56,685,999 of JAROYE020000001.1, forward strand.
GAGGGTGTTCCAGTGTCTCAAAGCCCAACCTGTTGATAGTTTCTATGGTGTTATGGGCCGTGTACGGACGGGCGTTGTCTTGCAACAAAAAAATTTTTTTTTTGATAGTAGACGACGGTGTTTGTTTCGAATTGCAGCTTATTCGCCAACAAATCACTGTACCTCGCACTATTTATGGTAGTCTCCCTATCCAAGTAGTCGTCCAGTATAGGACCTTTTTCGTCCCAAAACACGGTTGGCATCACCTTCCCAGCCGATGGCGAGGCCTTGAATTTTTTCGTGCTAAGGAATCCTGGGTGTCTCCATTCCATACTCTGGCGTTTCGATTCGAGCTCGTAGTGATGAATCCACGATTCATCAACGGTCACTATTCTGCTTAAAAATGCGTTGCCTTCCGCGTTGAAGCGATCCAGTAAGCGTTGGCAGATGTCCAAACGTTTGGTTTTGTTTTCTGCGGTAAGCATTCGTGGTACCCATGGCGCACACACTTTACGAAATTTGAATTCATCGTGGATAGTTTGCTAGGTAGAACCGTGGTTGATATTTAAAGAAGATACAACCTCACCTATGGTAACTCGCCTATTTGTAATGTTGTCGTCGGTGGTCGAGGTTGACGGCCGTCCAGCTCCCTCTTTTTGTGTTACGCTCGTGCGGCCACTTTGCAACATTTCGATCCACAAAAAAACGCTTTTACGAAATAAAGCACTGTCCTCGTATTGTGACAAAAGTCTCCAGTGAATTTTAGTACCTTTCACACCCTCTGACCACAAAAATCGGATCACTGCTCGTTGTTCCTCCTTGGTGCAAACTAATAGCGGAGCTGACATGCTTATGGTGCTGTAGCTAGCAGACAAATGACGCGATCGTGATTAAATTCCGCACACATGACCACAGAGGCGCCAACTCAACGCATGCGCAAGCGGCCGCCACTACGATAACCTTCAAAGATTGTTATGGCGAAAGTGTAGATAATATTTGACTTACCCTTGTATATGTGTGTAGGGTTTTCGTTTTTTGTAAATCTAATTGAAATCTATCTGAAATTATAGTTTCACATAATATATAAATGGAACGCACGAATCGTCCATAGGTGTTTTTATTTATACCTTGATTATGCAAGGATGAGTATGATTCGCAGCTGTTTTCCATTGAAGTAATGAAGTGTTTGAAGATTAGAAAAAGCCTGAAAAAACTGATTCAGAGAAACAGGTACATTAGAGCAATAAACACTGAAAAACCCGAAAGACACAATTTCAATAAATATCATACTATACAAAAGTCATACATAAGGTATGCCAAGCAACGTTAAGTGTAAAAGTAACATACAACGCTGTATCTCATTCACTAGCCTTCTACACTGCTAAGTGTAATACACTATCACGTTTCAGAGTGTAAATTTTTAAGTCCACATTATTCACCAAGATATACCACTGTTGGCAATTTTTTGTCTGTGTGGTGCAGAAGCAATAATATACAATATCATCTACATTTTCCATTGCTATTTCTACAAGTACCAAGGATGATGCTATAAAAAAATCAAGATATCCAAATAAGGTGAAAATGACACACAATTACAAATTGCATGACGAACAAAAAGAATTATTAATACTGGCAGGCATCTTTTTCTTGGAATAAGAAAATAATGTGCAGTACATTCAGTTATTTTAATTGTTACTAATTTATAGTTGTTCTGTCAGTATTACAACAATTGGCGCCCGACATGGCGTCACTAACACTATAGTAGATTCTATTAGAACGTATAATAGTAGCATTAGTGCTGTGATTAATTGATTTTACTGGCAAATAAAATAGTAATTCTATTGATAGGTACTATTATTTTAAAATCATTTAAATTACAGATTATACAATTATATTGGAATGTAAATAAAGTAAAGAATGCTGAAAGCCACTACTCATTAGGTAAATTATTACTGCACAGTTTACATACACACGCAGTATTTTTCTTTTCTAATAGAAAAATTATCTTCTTATGAACTGTTATTGAATAATTATCATTTTAGCATATCTTTTTTTTTAAATGCTAAAGTAATCCGGTGAAGATTTACGATTTGTTAGGATGTGAGCTTTATAGCTTGTATAGCAATTGGTGTTCTTTATATATCTTTTCAAGTACATTGTATTTTCTACCCCTATTATACCATACCATTACCAATAATACAGCAAATTTTAGTCTAAGTATTTTCAATACCCCACCGTAATTGCCGTAGCTTTATTTTTTTCGTACAGATATACCCTCTGATTTGCCTCGAGACATGCTCGCAACGAGTTCCTATGAAATTTCAAAGAAACTAGATCTTTTTCAGGAGCTAACTGTGAATGTACCACAATGATGACAGCAATAAAAGCAAATGAAGCCACTATTGGAAAGCATATCCGTAACAGATCGTTGTCATTTTTACACGTTTGGCATGATTGTTACTGACTACCGTACATCAATACCTTCATAAATCTATAATGATTGATGAAGGACGTTTTGTACGGGCGTAAATGAACATATCCATGTTTTTATTGAAGCGTATCGGAAAGATATTTAAAGCATTTAGTGGTTTTCTCGTTTAACTCAAGTTGTATGTACATAGCTTTGTTTGCTTTTGTACAGTGGAGTTTAACGAATATATTGCGAAAATACATGGTAATAATTATATACCACTTGGCAAATACATAATTTTATTGTTTAAAAGCTGACAGGCCTCCTATCCGCATACGTTATAAACAGATTTTCAACCTTGAACCTTTCTTTGTGCAGCTCGATATTCCAGACATAAATAAAGGAGTCAATGTTGCAAAACTAATTTATATTTATGTATTAATACCGTATAATTTGCAACAATTTAGGGAGCTTGAACGACCGCAAATGGGCTAATAAAAATTATTAGGAGGATGACTGATGACAGTTTTCAAGGAACGTCGCCTTTCTAGAAGTGTTAATTTTGACAGAAGTATGTAATTAATTACTACAAAGAGATTCCATTCGATAAATGGTAAGGGATTATTAATACGTGTTTCTTAGAACCGTCAGGTATTTTTGTTCTTCTCTTTTATATTGAAAATCGTTAAACCGTAGCAAATGTGTCGCTTAAATTTATATATCTTGTCAGTCGTCCTTGAGCAACGTTGTTTTGTATTGCAAACAAAAGCATAATCTTTACTAGTGCTACCCAATATGGGTCAGTTGTTTTCATGCACTGCCATTATATACTCGTGAAGGTATTTAAATAGCTACGGAATTTATACCTAACAAAAATTAACGTTTGAACCAATATAATTTGCAAGAAATTTACAAGTGATTTAAATAAAGTAGTCAACTTATTGTTAACTGCACTTGTTGCATTTTTTTTATTTAATCTACAGGGTTAGTTACAACCTCTTACAGGTCTTTTTGTATTGGATAGCCTATGAAGGGGTAAACGGCATATATTATAAGATGACTTTTTGTATACAATTTATGCAAAAAAAAATATTGTATTATGGAGTATACTGTATACTGGTTGAGTAAATAGAAATGAAACGTTTGAACTATGCACATTCTACGGTTGTTTACATAGAATGATTTATTCTAGGATGATTTTGATTGTTTTGGGGATACAGTCGTTATATGTAGAGAGCACGGACTATTCTGATGAGACACATGCATGGACTTGTCCAACGATATTGGCAATATATAAAATAAATAGATGATCTATTCTTACATCATATCATATAGATACGCACAAATTCATACCAAAATATTGACTAAGAACGCCACTATCGCGAATATTATGGAATTGAATAGAAAATTCTCGAATCTTCTCGAATATCCTCTAAAAATCTAGAAGCCGTATTTGGGTATATAAGCAACTACAAAGCGGAGAGGTTAGTCAGTCGTAGTTAGTGAGTCTAATCGAATAGTTGACATTGTAAGATGTCTCGAAAGTGTGTAAACAATCTAGATCACTTCTGTTATGTTTGTAGTGAGGTGACGTTTGCGTCTCAGAAACGGCCTATTACTCCATTGATAAAACAGGCATATCGGCTTTATTTCGGTTGCAAAGTAGGGGATCAAGACAAACATTGCGCGCCACATATTTGCTGTAATACATGCGCTTCAAGTCTGCGAAACTGGTTAAATCATAAAAAACGGTCTATGCGGTTTGCTGTCCCAATAGTCTGGAGAGAGCCTACAAATCATGTTAACGATTACTATTTCTGCGTGATACCTCGTGTTGGGCAAGGCACAGGTATATCGAAGAAGAAAAAATCGGTTATCAACTATCCAAATATACCATCTGCCATGAGACCTATGCCCGATAGTGACGAACTTCCTATTCCAGAACCCCCAGAAACATTCGCTAACGAATCAGATAATAGCGATACAGCGATTTGTCGTGAACAAGATATGCCATCAACATCAAGAGATACTGATTTCACACCAAGCACGTCAAACCGCCAACCGCACAAAACAATCCAGTCAGAATTAAACGATTTCGTGAGAGATCTAAAACTTCCAAAAAGTAAGGCAGAGTTACTAGAATCAAGACTGCGGCAGCGGAACCGACTAAAAGATGATGTTTTGGTATGTATTTTTCGTAATCGCCATAAAGACCTAGTACCATTTTTTGACATGGAAAATAACTTGGTTTTCTGCAATAACATTAGCGGTTTATTTGGCGGCTTTAAATATAAACTACAAGCCAGAGGAATGGAAATTGTTTATAGACAGTTCAACATTCAGTTTAAAAGCAGTACTATTGCATATTGGAAATATTCTACCGTCTATTCCTGTTAGATATGCCGTTCGCATGAGAGAATCATATGACAATATGAAGTACCTATTGACAAGCATAAAATACGATGAGCACCAATGGCAGATCTGTGGCGACTTAAAGGTTGTTGTACTTTTACTTGGGTTGGAGCTAGGCTTTACCAAGTTTTGCTGTTTTTTGTATGAATGGGACAGTCGGGCAGAGGCACTTCATTACAAAATACAAGACTGGCCTGTTCGACAATCATTAGAGCCAGGTCAAAAGAATGTACAATATATGCCATTGGTAGACTCCAAAAAGACCTTGTTGCCACCACTGCACATCAAATTGGGCCTAATGAAAAACTTTGTTAAGGCACTGAATAGAGATGGGCCAGCTCTTCAGTACCTGCGTCAGAAATTCCCGAGGCTAAGTGAAGCAAAAATTAAAGAAGGTATTTTTGTTGGGCCACAGATTCGAAATATTCTGAAAGACGAACATTTTGACAGCACTCTAACAGATATTGAAAAAGATGCTTGGAATAACTTTCGCCTCGTGGTCACTTATTTCTTGGGAAATAAAAAAGCTGACCATTACGTTACTCTTATTGAAAATATGCTGTCATCGTATCAAAAAACGGGTTGCAATATGTCTCTAAAGATCCATTTCCTACACTCACACCTGGACTTTTTTCCTGGAAACTGCGGAGCTGTAAGTGATGAGCACGGCGAACGCTTCCATCAGGATATATCAACAATGGAGAAAAGGTACCAGGGAAATTGGAATGCTTCCAAGTTTGCCGACTACTGTTGGACTCTTGTTAGAGATGCTCCAGAAACAATTCACAAAAGAATAGCAAAAAGACGGCGCATTTACTGACTCTAAAAGTGCAAAAGTATCTATTCTTTATTATTTTGTTAAAAATAAAATAAAAAAACTTGTTCTTGAAAACTGCAACTAAGCTTTTAATTTCATTGTCATTTTTGCATTCAGCGCCCCAAAATTAACAAAAAAAATGCACTTTTCAAACAAGATGCAACAAATAAACTAAAATTTGTTGTCCAGTGTTATCAGACAACTGAATGTAGAGTATACGTATCCATAGACATAGTTTATCTGTTTATGTATTAACGAAATCCAATGTTAACCTAATAACGTCCAACTTCAAAGTAAAATAGAACTATCGTATATGTCCCTGATAATATTGCTGTATGTAAGAACATTTCTATTTTAATCTTAAGGTGTATGTATTGTACCGCAAATTAAAATTGTACTCTTTGTTAAAAAACACATACACGCAAGTATGCTTATAGTGGGCCGAAAATAATAGGAATTGGACTGAAGAAAATTGAAGAAATGTTCTTTGGACTGACGAATCCAAGCTCGAAGAGTTTGCTCAGAAGCGCAGAGTTATCGTGAGACAAACGAAAGATGAAAGGATGTTGCGCGATTGCATCGTTCCCACAGTGAAACACGGTGATGGTTCAGTGATAGTTTGGCGTTGTTCTAGCAGCGCGTGGACCGAAGATCTAGTAAAAATCGACGGTATTATGCGCAAAGAAAATTATAGACGAATAGAAAACAACGCTCTGACATCCGGATTGCGGTTAGTTGAGGAGAATTTGGTGTTTGCAAACAGCATGAATCTCCAAAGATTATCTTACGTCTCAAGTAGAAGGAAACGTTTTGCAACCCCCCAAAGTCTATCCAATTTCGAAAGGGCACCTATGGCTGCTTGACATCTTCAAACTGAGTGGAACAACATTTCCGGATTTCCGGTGAAACTTTAACCAAGCTAACAAAATGCAAGCCACGAGTGGCCGGGAGAGTATTACAAACCAAAGGAAGCTATTATTATTGATATTGGCCTTAGTACTGTGCTATTAGCCACTTATATGTATACATATACATATATGTTAGATCGGAGGTTTCCGCGGGTGATTTCACGACGTTTCGACGAAACCTCATTCGTCATCTTCAGGTGGTGCTGTCTGTCTCAATAGTGTTGATTAATGTTTTGTTTGATTTTTTTATGTTATTTCCTCTTCCTATTTATGTTTTTATTTCCAGCAACAAATGTTTATTTTCTTTTGCATTATTACCGTTTTTATTCACGTTTGCAATAATTCACTAGTTGTCTCAACTTAAATGGCCCGCAGCGTATATATTTTGTAAATTAAAATAGTATCTTTGGTAAAAAAAAAACATATACACAACTAGTTTGTTTACTGCAAATTATTTTTTCTTTATTATTAGCTACGCGTTCTTCAATTATATTATATAAAAGTTCCGAAAAATGATGCACCTTAACATTGAATTACTTCAGTAAAAACCTTTACCACAATACTTCACACGCACTGGACGTACGTTTCAATAACCAAGCTATCATCATCAGCAGTAAAACTGAATTCAGTTTTACTGCTGAAACGTACGTCCAGTGCGAGTGAAGTATTGTGGTAAGGGTTTTTAGTGAAGTATTTCAGTGTTCCAGTGTCACAGAGTTCGAGTACGTGTTCACCTTAACAGTTATAATAAATGAGAATAAAAGGCAATGGAACGCGGGTGACGCCACGACCGACTTAATTTTGAGCAGACAAATTGGCCGCAGTAAGCATTTCTTGTATCGTTTACTATCCTTACTTTTTTAGGTATGCAATAATGTTGCTTAATTCTTGGACAGTTATTATTTTGAATTACTAGTGCTGAACAGACTTGCATATTATTCCCACGGCAAATAACCTTGTGTATTCAGGAAAAAGGAGCTTTCCTAGATTGGTGCAATAATTACTCGTGCTTCCAGGAGTTTTTAAAAGCTGGATTTACTTTGGCAATTAGATAACATTTATAAGACTTTATTTATTTCACTACGCTGTTATTTATGTTATTTTGTATATACAGGTAACTTTTCCTTAAAAATTTGCAACTAACCCGATATGTTTCAAATAGTGGAGATTTCTTATAAAATTAAAAAAAAACAAATATTGTTTTGGAATTACTGCATAATATATACATGTAACAAGAGCACGTAACAAAAGCAATAATAAAAAGATTAGGATCTAATGAATATCCTTTCTTCCTAGTGATTGCTACTGACTAGTAATAGACTCAAAAAATTTGTTCAATTAACTTAAGTGATTATAGAATTTAGTATTCAATATTTTCGTATCCAATGAAATGTTATGATTAAACTCAACTTCAGAGGACACATTTCTTAAACCCTGAACGCAATGAAACCTACTTCTTTAAATTGGGTGCTTACATTTAGTGCTAAACTTCAAACCAAGAAGCAGGGATATGTATATGTAACTATCATATTTATGACAAAAATAAATGTCAATATATTTTTGCAACTCTTGCATCTTCTATATTTTATATAACTGTGTTCCCATACATCCTCAAAGTTAAAAGTTATACCTGTCATATTGAAAATTGAATTTTTATCTTCACCATTATATCGCGATAAAACTCAAATATGCGTTACAAATAAACACCTAAATAAAATTATTTGGCATTCACATTCGTCTAAACAAATTATCACACGGTCTAACATGCCATGTTAACATGTCCATTAGAACCATGCTTATATACATATTTAAAATAACTGTTCGGCAAATAGCACGTCGAACGAATGTTTATGGATGGTATCGTATTTTTACGGCTACACCATTTATTGAGAATTGAGTGTTAATTGTGCAATAAACTGCATAGTTTGACGTAACAATTCACCATTCTTGCGTGTGTGTAACGTTTGTTTACATTACATAACTGTTTAAGGGAACGAGGAAAAAATGCTCAACAGGTGCACATTCTAAGATTACGTTTGATTGTTGTTATTACTTTGTGTGATAATCTATCATTGTAGGCTTAACATACCTGAAAGGAGTAGAAATTATTACTACTAAAATTTGCTTATGAAAGAAAGCTAACTTGGCAACAAACAGCTAAAATTTCATTCGCCTGTGGATAATTTATATTATGGGAGTAATAGGCATTTTGAGGAAAATTCCAACAATCTCTACACGTAGAGAAACGTTTACTTGTATGAAAGCTGTCCGCCTTAATTCAAGACAATTACTCTTTTAATTATCCCCAATATAATAACTGTTTTAAATCAAAAAAAAAATGTTTTCTTGGCGTTTCTTTCTCCGCTTAACAGAAGTATACACTTGAAATTAAATAATTGTATTTCTTTGTTTAAGACATTTGTTAACCTGATTCAAGAAAATTTGAAGAAAGCGATTCTTAGCATAAGTAAATGGCCATTGTAACACAAAACAATATTTTCCTAAGGATAGTAAATGGTTTTCTTAATTCCAGAAAGCATTTCGGTATTGTTCATAAATAAATGGTTTAATTTTTTTTAATAAAGCATTTTTTCCTTAGAATTCTTGAAATGCATATTATTATATGCACATTATTAATTGTGCTTACCTTATTTAAAACAGTACGACATATCCGTACGAAATGAAGTAAATTATTCACATTGCTTGTGATTTTAAAAAGGCTAAAAGTAGAGGTTACTACAGAATAATGTTCAAACAAAAGTGAACTTAATGCAAGAGTACACACGAAAAAAGTGCCTAGAAACAATAATCAAGATAGATAATGCTAACAAATAGCTCCTGGTATTGATGGAATCACTACCGGCCAAAACAATATGAGAAGAGAAAAAGCAAATAAATCCAAATAAATTCAAGAATTCAAAAACATTGTAATTTTGTAAGAAGAAATATAACTTTCAGATTTAATAAATGCTGTAAACTCTTTAAATCTCAGTTTCTTCTCACTTCCCTTAATTTGTTCTCACCTCCGTTAATAAATCTTATTAACGGCAGTGAGATTAACGGAAGCGAGACCTTAATTTAAATTAACTGCCTTACATTTACTGATGTGGTTGTTGACCAAAGTAACTTAAAAAGTTTTAATTGTGTGACGTAATTAATAACAAGCAATATAATTAATGATTAACAGGAGTGAGAATTATGTTTTATGTGGTATGAAATGTTGTTTAAAACACGATAAAACTATTACATTTTCACGTTTAAAACTTGAACAGACAATTTGAATACTCTTCTAGCGCTAACCAGCGAGTTTATTGCGAATTTAGACGTTTTATTAACGGAGGTGAGGAAATTAGTGAGGAAAATGGCTTTTATTTAATTTTGGGAAAAATTTGTTTTGGAGTTTAAAATAACATTATGGGGATGTTAATTTTTTGAGTTTAGTTTTTTAATTATGTTTAAGGTATAAACCTTTAACTGTAATATATAAATACAATTTGCATTTAAAGTTTAGATTTCAGTACCTGGGACAGTTAATGGAGGTTATCATACTGTTAACTGGAAAAAAATAATATTTTTTTTAAATATCAAACAAAATCCTAACATACGTAATTAATAGGAAGTATTCTGTAAATTTCCAACAAGAACTGTCTCTAAAGTAGTTTTAGTTCCGGAAATTTAAGCAGGGACTGCAATATGCAGAGTTTCACTGGAACGACCCTTTACGTATTTTATGGCAATTTGTAAAATGTATATTGCCTAAGATTGACATCAATGGTGCTCTTAAGTTGTTTCATGCGCTGCAAGTATGCCATGGTAGGTAAAAGAGAAATGGAGCAAACCATTCTCAGCATATTATGCTGTACCATAATATACGTAATTACATTTTTACGTACTAAAAGATAAAAACACATGTTGGTTTATTCATAACACCGATTCTTCATAATTGGACCATTGTGTATTTTCCAATAGTCTTAGTAAAATGGTTTTGTTAATAGCTTAGTGCAATCTGTGTGCACATTCACAAAAACCGAATTCTTAAAACCAGGAACAATACATTTTCAACCCAAGTTGAAAAATAACTCCAGTAAAGTTTAAACACAAATGTAACAAATAACAAATTTCTTGACATCTGAGTGTCAGCTGTCCCAATTTACAGTTTCTTTAGTCGTAACTAAATCTCTTTATGGAAAACGTATGAGGTTCATTCATCGTAAATATCAGTATGTTCCTTCAATGTCGCGTATAAAAGTTTGGTTAAGGGATTATGTAACTGTAATCAGGCATCACAACCTAGAAATTAATAGCCATAGTGAATCAATAGTGAAAAAAATTAGATGTTAATTGGACATAAGAAGAAAATGGCACAGAACTTACCATGTCTATTTGCACTGCCCCTACAGGCGAGTATTTTACCATAATAGACTTTATACATTCTAGATTAATTACACTCTTACAATTAATGAAAAGAGGGTACAATGTGACCGAGTACCCGTCCGGTGCGTTGGTAAAAGCGCTACCCTAATCTATACCTCTAAAGCAGACTATACATTATAACCGCATACCCATTTCAACTTTCTAAATTTGAGACTCTATCTACCGGGTGATTCATTAAGCGTGCCGATCGATCATACCCCGGTAATCGTTTATCGTAGAATAACATTATATTGGTAAATGTATTCACGAAAACATCTTTAAAAATACTTTCAAGACTCTGAAGTTGCCGCAAGATGGCGTAATTTGTTATTTAACTTTAATTTTTTTAACTATATTTTTACTATTAAGGAGGGAGAAAAATAAACGTAAATAATGCCACTAACAATTATCTATAAGTTTGGTGTCACTTAGTGATTGCGCCTGTTTTAAAGTGGTGGGCAATCATATTTGTTATCAGGCAAAAAAGTCCCTGTAATCTTAATGAATAGCGGCTTTGGTTTTGCACGCGCTTCCGAAATATTACTTCACTTCAGTTGGAAACCGCTTCCGTTTTGATAATTAAGTGGTGTAGAAATGCACTTTTTGGTGCACTTTTGTGAAGCGCTTGAGTTTAAAATAAATTACTAGATGGACACTTCGCTTATTTTGAAGCGCTTCATTTTGCATTTCCGTTAACGTCACAAATAAAGTGAACCGCGTGTAAAACGGAAGCCACAAATGTCAACTGATTTTCAAACACTTTGGTTCATTGTGAAGAGAATATCATGTAGGCTAAGAACGTAAATAGTAGTGTTTGCGTTGTTGTTTTAGATGGAAACTATATGACGCTGTCTGCCAGTTTGTCCAATTTATGCGATTTTCTCGAAAAATTAAAATGGAATGGTATAGCTAATAATCAGTACAAAAAAATGAGAATGCAATGACCTGTAGCAATCACAAAATGGTTTTTGTTGTTCCATAGGTATTTGCTTTTACTTGATAGTTTAGATACAAATTATTAATTTTAGCAATTACTGTTCATAAATATTTTCTAGAAGTGTTTTTTTATTTAAGTTTTTCTAAAGCATTTAATTACAACACTTGCCGTTTACAGGGTGAGCAAAAATTAAGAAAATTAGAAAAATCTAAATATATTTGGAACGACAAAGGATATCAGTTTGCGGTTTCGACAAGTCAATTGGTCAGTGCGTTACAATTTTTCTGGACTGATTACACTTATGCCATTATATTTCAATTTTTCGAGAAAATCGCACAAACAGAACAAACTACACAACGCCATCTAATTTCCATTTAAGACAACAAAACAAACACTATCAGTTACTTTCTTAACCTACTTGACATTTTCTTCACAAGTGGCCATGTTTCTGAAAATCGGTTAACGAAAAGGTTACAGGGACTTTTGTGTGATAAAAGGTATGCTTCCCCCACCATTTCATAATAGGCGCAACTACGAAATGTCATTAACCAAACTTGTAGATAATTATCAGCAGAATCTTTTACGTCTATTTTTCGGCATCCTCAACAAGAAAATTATTTTTAAAAATAATAAAAATTAAATGAATTACGCTATCTCGCGGCAACTTCAGTATCTTGAAAATGTTTTTAAAGATTTTCCATGACCACACTTGCCTGTATAATTTTTTTCTCTAAGTTTTACGACAAGCGATTACCGAGAAATTTCCGGTCGCCACCTATAATGAGTGCCCCAATATAAATTATAATATCCACAGACATGATGTCTTGTCTTAATAAGCCAATAAATGTAATCTTCTAATCAGCAAATAGTTTAAATCTTAATGGTTTAGCATGGCTTAAATTCACTGCCCTACATATAGCGAGATAATGAAAAATAGACAATTAAGGCATACCTCGATCTACAATCTTCCCAAATAGATTCTTCCCTCGTAAAAAATTCTTCGTCGAACAATTCCATCGTCGATTCCTGAATTGGTATTGACATTCCTGTATCGCCTGATTTGCACCTTTAGCGATAGCCTGCAGTACCCCAGGATTTTCTCTAACCAACTTCTGTTGTTTTTTCCTTAACGTATTGTGTATCGATGGGCCATACATTGCGACTCCTGGTGACAATGGTGAAAGGTTGTTAGGCTCGCCAGCTTTCGCTATGCCCCTGCAAAATCGTCCAAAAAATATTATGATCACCAGTAACTTGTATGTATAATAAGACGAAGATAAAAACACAACATTAAACGTTTATTTTAATATCGACGAGGATGACATTTACACAGTCTGTTGATTTTATTAGCAGTGTAAATATCCAATACAAGATAAAGCTATTAATTTAAAGATCCCCCCATTAAATCGGTGTGTATGTATGAAGTTAATATTTAAGACGTAATTAACTTTAATGGTACTATAAATTGCTACTAAGATCTACTACACTGTAGCTTATTATTATACGAAGGAGAAAAAAAACCGAAATTAACTGATGTGTGAACACAGCGTAAAATTTATATTTTTTTGCAAATAATGGACGTATCGGCCGGTCGCAAACGACCTGAACACTATAGTTGAAAATCGAACTAACGACTGATTGAGTTGGAGTTTTTAGTAATTGCTAAAAGGCGTTGTTAATTCTTGTATTGATAAAGTTATTTATTCGGAATGAAACTTCATTTATTAAACCTGAAAATCAAAGTTTATTTGTTTTAAGGTGTGATGAATTCATTACAAAGCAAATGCCTACATAAACGTTGTACGTACTCGATAGAGTTGTATATGTCCATAGGATACATGAAAAGCTTTTAAAATCAACAGATACCTAGAAAGCTGCGAAATGGTTTATTAAGCATACACAGGGTGAATTTTTTCCGATGTTTAGTATGGGGAAAACTAACGGAGATAGAGAGACGACGATCAATTGGGGAAAGAACTGCAGTTTTACAAGCTCAACTGAATGAGGTTCTTGCTTTTTGAAAAAAATGCACGGCTAACTAGATACCTCGAAAAAACTGTTTTTTTTTTTGTTATTTTATTAGGTGCCTAAAAATATAAGGAAAAAAGTTGTACGTAATTATGTGCTTAATACGACAGCCTCTTTTTAATGGAAACCATAGTCGGCCATAATTTTATAAAAAGGCATTCCTTTAACGATTCCAACGATATAGCACTCGAGATAAATTACAGCCATTTTCTCAAAAAAATGCTGTAAAAGCTGCACAAGAGTATTTCGAGCTGTATTTCCATCGTCGCCAGCATTCTCTAACTACATTTAAGACACTGTATGATAATTTTGGGAAGTATGGTTCTTTCTGTAATCTAAATAAGATTGCGAGAGGCATTAATGAATAGACAGAGGTAAACGTGTTGGCGCGTGTAATCCAAAATCCATCAATTTCAACCTGAAAGGTCTCAATTGAAGCAAGCACGGCACAACGTGCTGTTGTACGAATACTGGAGAAGTATAGGTTTCATCGATAGTGATGAAACCTATGCTATGGTAATTTATAGAAATTACAGTTGCGCTAACTGACGATTACAATAAGCGTATTGAATTTTGATATACTAAGATGTGTGAAGCTGGCCCGCAGTTTAAATTTTAAAGTTTTATGGACGGATGAAACACGACTTACAAACTGCGGCACAACGAACATTTATGGATGCAAGAAACCGCATCATATTGAACAGAAGAAACTCCAAGTTAAGTTGGAATTTAATGTTTGGCGCGGCGTCATTGGTTCAACAATTCTTGGTCCATACATTTTTGGTGGTGCATTAACTGGTGATTGTTATATATCTTTATTTTCTGCAGAACGATTTTGATAATGTGTTAGATGAATTACCCTTACAGACACGTGGTATGCTCGAATGTTTTCACCATGATAGGGCACCACCGCATGATCAGTTAACGGTACGAAGTCACTTAAGTGAAGCCTCCCATAAAGGAAGAAACACGCCGCGGTTGCATGACCACCTCGATTACCCGATTTGCCTGTTTTAGATTTCTATTTACAGAGGATAAAAGATAGGGTTTATCGAAAATCATACACCTTAGGGAAGCTGTACTAGAATCTTTTGCTAATATTGATGGACGTTCCGTTAGAAAAGCAACAAACGTTTCACTTTCAAAAAGGTGTAACTTGTGCATTAATTACAACGGTAGGCTTTTTGAACATATCTGGTCTTAAATACTTTACTTACTTTAATTACGTTGTTTAGGTAGTACTTTAGTTGTATCCTAATTTCCTTTATTGCTTTTTGATTTATCGTGTCATGTCGCCTTGTTGCATGATATGGTTACATGGTACTCTAATGACAACTTATTTTAAAATAACGAATTACTTAGTTTTCCATCAGAACAAGACGCAATATGATTTACATATTTACGTGCAAAATGAAGAGGTAAGTCATGTCCGCGAAACAAACTTTGTAGGTGTATACATGGATGAGACACTGTCTTGGACCGTACACTGTGAAAAAACAGCAAATAAACAAAATATTTGCTGTTATCAGATACGCAATTTAAAAACTGTAATCGTTTTTAGCTCTTTGCTTTCATTCTACTATGTAAACGTACACAGTAAGATATACGGCATTGCCTGCTAGTATGACCGTATTTTTGGCTCAGAAAAGCATAATTCCACGTATTGCTAGAATTGATTGCAAAGAGTCTTGTAGGTCTTATTTTAAAAGATGGAAGATTTTACCTATGCTGCATTACCTGTTATACTTAACTACGAACTTTTGAACTATGTGTATAAAAGCGCAATTCTCAACGCAACGAATTTCATGCACATGTCAAAGCAAAATTTTCGTATTATTCCTTAAATATAACGGGGAATTCCCCTAGCGTTTTGGGTTTGAATTTATTTAACGCCTGACCTCAGAAGTATCAGAATATAATATCTGTTGACAAACGAAACATTAAGTAACATTGACTTCGACATATGCACTTCGGGTATATAAATCTGACGTAACATTTTTTAACCTATCCTACATATTTTTTGTGATGTATTCAGGATCAGAATATATTATTATTATTATTAAAAATAAAGATTTTGGTAATCTAGTTTTGTTGTGTTGCAAAGTTGGCTAGGAAGAAGCGGCAAATAATCTCCTGTGACACCAGGTTGATCCAAAGAGCTTCTTGCTAGACAACGTAAACATCACAATTGGCAAACCGTCAAATATCAATTCTAAAGGCGTAAAAAGTTGTTAAT
Organism: Dynastes maya; assembly: GCA_029619315.2. Lineage (NCBI taxonomy): Eukaryota > Metazoa > Arthropoda > Insecta > Coleoptera > Scarabaeidae > Dynastes > Dynastes maya. The sequence goes on from JAROYE020000001.1 coordinate 56,702,139, forward strand.
TTTCGTGATTGTATGCAACGTTTCTCGTATTTTCGTTGTTTGTTTTGCTTCGTTATTGTTTTTTCTTATCTTTTACTTGTTTTGTTAATTCTATAGTTAATTAATTATGGTAGGGTTGTTTAAATTTGTTAGACAATGTGGGTATTTTTCAGATTTTTATGGTGTTGATTTTATAAGATAGGGAACCACGGCAAATCAGCTAATAATTGTTGCCAGATTTACAGAATATTAAAGTTAATCCAGCAATTTTCCATTGTTCGTGCCAAACTGATCTTAAAAGTAACAAACTAAGAAGCTGGAAAGACAGATATATTGTCTACCAAAAATCGATAATTTTAAAAGAACCTACCATAACAAATTAATTTGAATAACGCTCGATAAACTGAAAAAATAACAACAATTAATAAAACAGGTAAAAATAAGAAGAGATAATACGGAGAACAAGGAAGAAAGGTATGAAGTTTGCAGGATATAATAACAATAAATAACAAGAATAATATTTACGCTTTTAAAATTGAGATTGGACAGTTTGATAATTACTATAATTACGCTGCCTAGCAATGAACTCTGGATCAACCTGGCGTCACATGAAATAATTTCCGCTTTATCCTAACCAAATTTGTATAACAACAAAAACAGATTGCCAAACCATTTATTGCCACGTGGTCGTATTTTCTGAGCTAAAGTGTAACATATATATTATCGTTGGATTTATCTTTCGATTACTTTTCCAGGAACGTGAAATGTACAGGATGTTCTATTTTAAATAAGAAAGTTGACGTAATTCCTCAGGGGGCAGGGAGAATGAGAAAACCATATTTGGATCTCACTTAGACATACCGGAACTAACCTATATCCTTCATAATTGGTTTGTAACTAGGGTTTTGGAGATTGTAACATGTTTGGATGCTTGTAACCATAGTAACTGTTGTTTGAAAATTGTCATTCGCCAAGTTTATATCGGGTTTCTGTTCAATTTTACGCGTTTGTCTGCAGTTTTCAGTGAATTATAATGAAGTTGTTTATTTCTTACTCGGTTACTCCTGTTGCTTGAAGTTTTCGTTAAAGGATCGGCTTTTTCAAAACTGTCTGTATCAACAAATGTAACAATTATAAGTATTACAACTAGAGCAACAGGTACGTCTATTATTTACAGTATTTGTAAATTATACTATTTAAAAATATGTTTATTTGAGTACTGTTATCCATAGAGGCCAATTTAAGTATTTTAGCCTTCTACGGAAATTCACAATGCAATGTTTTTACTTTAATGTGAACAATGTACTTTCTCTATTGAAAAACGCATTACATCGAAGGAAAACCATACAGCATATGGGTCATACCTACTCTTGAATCCCGTTAATAAATGTATATGCAAATGAAAACTTGTATTTTGTGCTCTAATATTCGTATTAAATACAGAATTTGACAAAAATTGAGGAAAATTTAACATAAACAGGCCGCGTATACTGTTGATAATTTCCGGTACGTCTATGAGAGGCGCTAAAATACGGGTCCAGGTCCATGGCCAGATTTGCCTTTCTATTAAGTTATTCTATGTAATTTCTGGTGACACCAGAAATGCGATTGAACTGCCGAACGTCAAAAATTAGCTTGCACAAATAGAAATCGACTTATTTTTTTCTGAAAACACTAGGTTTTCTCGTTCAGAAGTTAGTATGGAGGAATATTTAGGATCTCATCAAGTGCAGAAGTTATTTTTAACATGATGACAAATTTCAGCGGACGAGTTTTGTCTTTATCAAGAAGCAGCTTCAATTTTGATCATTTAGGCAAAACTTGTGCTGTAGAAATTATAAAAATTCAATTAAAAATAATTAATAATGGAGATATCAATTAATTTTAAAAGCATGTACAATTCTTTTAAAAAACCACTACGTATTTTGTCCGTCCCGCAACAAGAGTGTGTTAAAAAACCATCGATGTGTACGTATATACGTGTAATATACAAGGGACAAATAAACAATAAAAACGAAGTTATCGAGAGCATTTATGGAACGATAAATTTCAAGGGATTGTGCGTGAGCCGTGCTAAACGACTAAGAAAAGCGCGCGGAGTTACGGTTGACAGCTCTAGATTTATAATTTGATATATAGTAGTGTTCAACAAGCCCTTTTTTCTGTTAAATATCCCGACTACAGTGGCATAAATCAAGCCGACGACGTCGCTTATTGTGATTAGAATTTATTAATTGCCTTTTTTATTGTCAATAATCCGTTAGTTACGTTAAATCTGCCGCAATAAATCGACCAATCATAAGATGATGTAAAAAAAAAAAGTATTTTCACAAATCTCCGCCGAAAAATAATCCTTTGAAGAGGGAATTGTGCAAGTCATAATATAAGAGTAATGTGTAATGTGATTTCTACATTGAATGTGAGTAATGTGATTTCTACATTGTAAATTTTTAGTAAAATTAGTAAAATATTAGATATTCCATCGTGACTCAAGTAAGTAACGAATGTCTACTCACAGTAAGACATTTTAAAGTGTTTTGTATACGTCCATTGTACAATTTTTGTGTTTCGTTGCAAGTCTTAAGTTTTAAATAGTTGCTATTTGCAACAACTATGCACTATATGTTAACTTGTACAATTGCAGTAGATTTTCTTTTTGAGCTTTGACTTCCTCCCATTGATTAATGAATTCTGGCCTGATGATGTGTTTTTGAACACGAAACCGGTCGCCTGATAGTTAATAGAATTTGTGAGAAAATTGGACCTGCCTTTTATTTCCCTTCATTAAAATATTAAAGCTCAAACAAGACACGAAAATTACAGATAATGTTAAGATCTTCATAGTAAGTTTTCTGAGATTTGCTACAGGAATTCTTAGCACAGTCTTGTAATGTTAATTAGGTATTTGTCTTATAGTTAATCTGTGGTACCCGAAAAAACAAACAAAAGAATGTTAGCAAGAATAAATTCTAATTTCGGGGTACAATAAACAAAAAACTCTCTTTATTTGAAATAAATAACATTGCAAAGACATCAAAATTAACAATTACCCTTAAAACTTAATAAAAATGCCAATTTAATCACTCTTTAACGTTAGTTTGAATAATCTTCTTTTAATGACTTTCATAGGTTTAGATAAAAAAAATGAAGCATGTGACAGTATCGTAGTGCAGCTATGGTGTTTACCGTATCCGACCAGTTTTCATTCCATACTTTTTAAGTTTCATATAAAGATGTGTATTTGCGTGTAAAGTTTGTTAGAATTTGAGTACAGGTAGACTAACCAAACGCAATCTAAATCTGTGCAATGTCTTTGTTTAAGAATATTTATTACAAATTTGCTAATGGTTCAAAATGTCCTAATTTGAGACTGGTTAATACTTAGACGTCAACCGCTTCAACTGCTAACGTAACATATTTTTAGCTAAACCTCAAAATTTTCAGTCAGTTTCAGAAGTTTGATAATTAATGTGAAACGTAGACAACTAGATAACAAATATCTCTAAATATTATGCATTCTAACCACCTTTTATCTTTCATTCCAAGTACTGTAACAATTGCTCAATGAAAATGTGCATGCAAATGTCTAATAATTTGTGTTGGCTGAGTTGAGTCTAGAAGAAATAAGCAACCTTCATGATTGTCGACATTTCAACTTAATTTTCAATTCCCAGAAGTAAAATTATAATTTTCGACATATCGCGGCCGTAAAACAAAAAGCAATAGCTGCTCCTACGTTGTATAACATTACGTTAATTTTCGTCATATTTTTATGGGTACCAATTTTCTACAGGGTGGGGTTTACCTGGTCAGAGAATACGAGGTTCTCACACAATAATAAGTATTTTTTTTTCAAATTCAGATTCATTTCTCAACATAGTCTCCTTATAAGTCTATACACTTTTCCCAGCGATGCTCTCATCATCTGAATCCGTCCAAATAATAACACTGTGCTAGTTAGTAAATGCAATAAGCTGAGCATCCAGAGGGTAAACCTAATTCGAGTACGCTGAAGTCAATAATGCCAACCATTTTAAAAATTTAAGTTAACCCGCGTTTACGAGCAATTTCAATTTAACAATTTTAGGCCCAAAGAACCTTCTGGAACATTTTGGAATTTTTTGGAAAATTCGATCAATGACCGAATAGCTTTCTGGAACCTTCGAGAATATTCCATGGACCGTTCACGGACCATTCGTGAACCTTCTAGAAACTTCCATCCCCGCTTCTACCACTTGGTCAAATGGGTATATAAGCGGCGCTGTTAACCGCTGAGAGCTCAGTCTGTTTTCAGAAATCAAAGTGTTAACATCTAAATGCTAAAGCAAATAACCCAAACCGAAGTGAATAGTAAAAAGTTCGAGATTGATCATTGTATTAGCTTGTAAAATCAATTAATTTGAAATATCAAAGGTGGATAAACGTTCTAAATTGAATACCTTTTGTTACGCGTGTGGAAAATTTCTAATTAAGACCACTCGGCGTAAAATAAGTGCTGAAACCGCTGATTTGTATCAACAATATTTCTCACAAAGTGTATTGGACGCCGTCCATTGTTTGCACAACATGCGTTTCGAATTTGAATAAATTGACAAAAACCGGAGCCGCTATCCCATTTGGTGTTCTGATGAATTGGATAAATCCAAGAGAAGATGATCCAGCTGAATGTTATGCGTGCGTGAATTATACCGACGGTATAAACACAAGAAAAAGTGGTCCTTTGAAATACATTCCAACAACATATACTCAATTGCCGCTACCGCAATCAAATACAGAATTTGTGTTCCAACAGGACCAATTTCTACAAAACAATCTGAGCCATCAGCATTAGAAACTATGAAAACCGAAGAAGCAGGCGTATCAATATAAGAACCACCAAATGTCACTGCGAACAAGAAGAAGAATCAGGGAAATCAGAGAATGAAAAATAAAAAAAATCATGAAAAATGTTTTTTTGCAAAAAAATGATGAAAAATCGACTGAATCGATTCAATTTTTTTTTTTTTTCAAATAGTTTCTATTCGATGTGCATTCGTCGATATGATGCCTATTCGATCGATTTCCATCAATTTAAATTCAATAAATGGTCAAAAAATAATAACAATTACGTTTCTTTTGGGTCTTTTGGCCTAATATTTCTAAATTGAAATTGCTCGAAAACGCGAGCTAATTTTTAAAAACGGTTAGTACCATTGGATTCAGCATACTCGAATTAGGTTCACCCCCTGGGTGACTGACACAAGCGACAACTAAGCGTCTAACATGGTTGCCATTTTCAAAAGTATCTTTGAACGCATGGGCAACTATATTACCAGAATATTTTTAACGAGTAACGCCATCTGCATCTTAAGGCTAGAAAATTTTCAAACTACCATCGTACCTAATTGCAAAATAGCAAGAAAGACGGAGTTACATATTACTAGGTGCCTGCTTTGTTTGTAGATTGCGTATTATTTTTAAACTACTCATAGTATTTCTTTGGCACATCTATTTCCAGAAAACCTACAGTCAATACGAATTGAATGGATTTTTTCCTTGTACAGCGCTTGTCAAACGGTTCACCAGCAATGAAAAACAAGTTATCTTCTAGAAAATACGAACTTTCAAAGTGAAATTTCAACAAGGAATATAAAAGCAAATGTTGAGTAAGTAAGATTGGCAGACATCTCCGGATTCAGATGTTTAGTTTTGATAAGTGTTATTTTTGCAAAAAAGTGAGAAATAAGGGATATTGCAATTTTTATGAATCCAAATAAGAGAAACTATATTCCTTTCCTTGTGACATTAGATCTATATATACATGTGGTGAGCATAACTGATGTTCAATCTATGAATTATCTGTTGCAGAAAGGAAACTTTCCAGGTATCTGAATGAAACCCCGGAATTATTAAAATTATAATTTCGCTGTTCATTGGAAAAAATATTTTCTACTACTTATCCAAAAGCTATCTAAGTACAGATAAAATTGTGTATCTCTTTGATTAGAAAACATTATTTTTTTTAATGGGTAATATGTCGTCTACTTTCAAATCAACACATGAAATGTTATTACATTGTTTTAATAACATTTGTTTGATCCATGTTTCAATGTTGTATCACCCTCCTTAAACTGAAGGAATAGGAGATTAATATATATGTATATTTCATATACGCAACAGAGTTTTTACTTAAAATATAATGGTATATAAAATTTAATTCTAAAAATATAGAGAAAAATAAATTTCGAGAGAATACATTAAAATGACGTTAAAATGGACAAGTAGCCTTTATTTCTTTGTGTAGTTTAAAGATATAAAGAAGAAAAACAAATGGACAATATCTGTGGGCGGGGACGAAAGGAAACGATTTTTTTTTAATTTCGTAAGGGCCCCATGTATGCTATTAACAGGAAGCAAATCCTTTTTTTAACGAATTCAGTATCTCGTCTTGTTCCTGAGATATAGCAAAAAACATGTTTTTGGGAGGAAACCTTGAGCGCCAATTACACCCCCTTAAATCGAAAAAAAGCAGCTAAAAAAATACGTGTCTAATATTTTGGTATTCCAATACGGTGTACTACATCCTTGCAAAATTTTATCAAAACCGGAGGGGCCAAGGCGGGCAAGGAGAAGGGGGCAAAGCGGAACTGAAATATCTGCTGTAAATTCAAATGTGTTAACAATATGCTTCCACGCACAATTCACTTTACGCGCTACTATAACTGAATTAAAGTAGAATGATAAAGAACGCACACGAAAATAAACTAACACGAACTATACCCGACAAGCACGCAATTGTTTAAAACACATATCTTGTCAGGCAGGCCATCAATGATATTATCAAACACAGCGCCACCTCTAGTTTATATTTTCAATTTCATTATTTCTGCGAACCGCCTACTAATAGATTTCTATTCTAGATTTTATGACAATTCAAGAAAGGATAGCTTTAGCTGAGTTCGGGTATTCGTTCGGAGCAGATCAAATGTACAGAACACATGGACTGGATCTGGAGTAGAGTACGAGTGGAGTACTCAAGTCATACTTCTAAACGAGTGGGTGGAGTAACTCTACGACATTTCCGAACGCTAAAGAGCAGAGTACTTGGAGTAAATGGAGTTACTCCGAACGAATACCTGAACTCGCCTTTTATACCTATTTTCATAGATTAAACAGAGTTCGAAAAGGTGCGGTTCATAATTCAATCTCAGTGTATCTGTGGTCTGTGCTACTGTCACGTTATCACATATCGTAAAAGATACTGAACATTATACATACGTATATAACAGCATAATTTCCACTACCGTCAACGATAACCTCATAAAGCTCAAGTATATACATAAGAGGATTTCCTATCAAGGTAAAGAGAGAGCTTTTTTCTTATACGCGACATCCTACGTGAATGCATGTTGTAGGTTAAGCGACCTTTTCACATGTGTAAATTATCAAGTATTAGAATTTTATTATCATGCCGTTCTCATATTTCCCGATAGTGGATAGACAAAGCCGTACACAGTCAATTCGTGTAGTATTTCGAATTGTTTGAAAAGAAATAATGTGAAAATCAAATATTAACTTTACTGGGTGAGAATTGTCGGTAAACAAAACAAATCTTTTTTTCGTCCTATTGACTTTAGGATTACGAAAATAAACAGAAGAAAACGTTCACCAAACAGAAACGAATGTATTTCGACAGATAGGTACACAGGAAAAAAAAAGCTATCGCATAGGATAATGTGGACGGATGACCACACGGTAATCTCACACTAAACTTGAGAGCTTGTGGATCCAATGAAGTACTGATATGTACAAATGTATATAGGGATGTACCATTTAAAACTTAGATACTCGGTCACTTGAAATTTAAAGAATACTTCCATACAAGACATGATTAATATATATATTTAAAATAACTATATATGTGGTGAAATATGTGACAGCAACACTTTATCTTAAATCCAACTATAATTTTTGTTAGGCCAACTATATATTTTGTTAGATTAAATAAATGTATTGTAATTCTTAGCATAAATTGTTCTTATTTTTAAAATACAAGGGTTGCTGCCCCAACATTCTTCTCTGTGTGGAAATTGTTTCAATTTAATTGCCGTAAAATTAAAATGTTATTTTTCAAGATATACAGATCTTGTAACGCAATAGTGGGCATGAGCTGGGATGATGCAATGTCTCGTTACCGCGAGAACGTCACCGGCTCCCTTTCAGCGATTGGAGATCACAAGTCAATCCTTCCCCTCCTCGCGTATAAGTATGTATGCGCTTACTTGCTTGCCGTAACACCCACATTTTTTGCTGTACGCATTCGCTTTACTAAATCTGTATATATAAATGACATTTTTCCAGTATGAATTCCACCGCTTCGTTTTGAGGTCTTTACAATCCGCTTTTTTAGGGTGGATTGACCTCTGTGACCCGTGATTACTACTTAGTCTGCGTCAAAGCTCCTCTTACTTTTTCCCACTATTCTCTGTAGAGTGCTTTCTGCCCCCTGTTTGTTATGCCCATTTATACTGCCAGTCACTTGTTGCATCCATATTACCTTGGGAAATCCTTTCGCTCTGATGTTTAGCGCTTTCCAATTTGTTGTAGCTTCTATGACTTTTTGTATATTTGCCCGTAATACACGAACTAACCATCGGGTTCGCTGGCTTCTACCAATTCATTACTATTCTTTTAAATATTTTCACCTTTTCTTCCTTGTGCTTTGACAGGCACTGTTTCAACGGCATATGTCACAACTGGTCTTATTGGTGTTCTATAAATTTAGAACTTGGCATCACTAGTGATCTTCTTTTGTTGTAAAGTGTATTCGCTGTTGTGTATCTTATTCGCATTAAATGTTCTAGTTTCCTGTTGCATTCGTTGTTCTACCACCTCAATTCTATCCATTTTGTTGTTTATTTGTACTTACAGATAATTGTAGGCGCTAACTTCTTCAAATTCACGTTCTCAAATGTTGATGCTATTCTCCTGTGTTTTTGTGTTTCTTTGGAGTTGCATGAATTCAGTTTTTCACGTGTTGGTTTTAAGCCCGATATTATTTGCTGCTATTTTCATTACCAGTGTTCCTTTAGATCTCGCGATTATTACTTTATCGCCTACGTACGCTATGAGTTGCTCTTGTCTGCTCATTCCTTTGAAACCAGCTTTCAGTACCGCACTCCCCGTTGATAAGGTTAATAGAATTGTAGCATAGATGGAATTTTTCTGCAGGTCCGTTAATCTTACGTTGCCTCTTAAGTTTCCCATCGTCATTCGAATTGGCTTTATAAACATCTGTGGTATTGTTTTTTCTTGTTCACTTCCTGGTGTAGTTTCGTCCTTTTTACATTCTAGAAGGCCAGTTCGAAGTAGACGAACAAGAAGTGCAAGGGAATATCGTGTTCGTAGCTCGATTCTAAAGTAGGCATTGTAAAATCTCCTAACGTGAAATAGGCTCTAAACTTTACACAAGTAATCTTTTTCAGTTGTTCGGCCTAAACAATAACTATTATATTGTCATCTTCACACATGATGATATATAAAATATTGTTCTTCGTATACAAACGGCCTTATTATGAAGAGATCACTACCCAAGTTTGGGAACTCTCCCAAGTTAGGTGACCTTACTGTACTTAAATTTACTAAAAAATATTGAGACTTTAAAATACCATCTTCAATAAGACTTGCAGGTATATGCGATAGTAATATAAAGATGCACAAATATTACTGAACGCAGTAACAAGAAACAGTTTTTTCTCCTTTGTGGTACTGGAATTGCTTAACAGAAAATGTAGATAGAAGAGAATAATTTTAAGGAACAGTCCAGGAGAAGGATTGAAACTAAATTCATCGTGAAATGGGAAAGTTTGTTTTAGCCATTTAGAGCTCTATGTGATTAAACGATTAGAACTCTTTTTTTGTCGTTGCTGTGTTCCGATAAAATTGCCTTACAAATCAAATTCTTCTAAATGAGTTTAAGTGATTCTCGAAGAGCAAACAGATACTCTTGAAAGCTAAAGCACTGACTTGGATTTTTTTGATAAGTAATCAAGGTTTTATTTGGAAGTTCTGTTGTAGTGACGATATTATGCACTACATAGTTATATGTAAAATAATTGAGATACTTCCGTATTAATGACATAAAATCATGAATTTGTTTATAAATAATCAACATTTTAGTGAATACTCACTCTATTACTTTTTTCGCTAGATGTTTCTGTCTAATCCTCTCACTATTTCATCAAATATGTGTTCTATTTTGCTGTATCGTTTTCCAGGATATTTTTAGAAGCTTTCTCACAATTAGAGGAATAAGTTTTCTTTTATTTGCTATCGCTGGAAATTAATTTCCACATTTTTGTAATACTAAAAAAAACAGATTATCATTTGAATTATTTGTTACTTTCAATAAAAGGTATTGTGACTAAACGAAGGAAAGAGTGTGAACTCTATTTTTTATGGAGAAAGAATCACAATATTTACAAGTTATAAAGTTAGTCTTAGCATCGTGTTTTAATGGAATCGCGTTTATAATTCTTTTTGCGTTGCTAATTCTGCCGTTATAAAGTGAAGTGCTCTCCGTTTAGGAACTTCTTCCGATTAAAATTCAAAGAAACCCTTAAATTTAAAGCACGAGGGGAATATTGGTTCTTTGAACTAATTAGAGCAGCTCCATAATTCATTATGAAAGATGCCAAACGGTATCTTAATGATGGATGACTTATTTTCAGCACTCGACATCTTCATTTTCGCAGTTTGCCTTTTCTACAGTTCCAAACTTCGGTCCAAACTAAAATGCGTATGTCAAATTCGAGTGTGTATGCAAGAGTAGCACGTGGAAATCTTGTTAATATGCAAATTCTTATTTGAGATCACTAACTGTTTAAGAAGTATCAATTTAAACATTACGTACAGTGACACGTGCACATAAATAAAGATCGTAAAACGTATGTACCTATCAGCGTTTTATGCTTTACACAATCCTGGAGGTCTTGCATTGATTAAAATTAATATCAACGGCGAAACGGAGAAAGATTCCATTGCCGCTGGTAGAATAAGAGCAAAGCGATGACACCCCGAAACGAACGTTTTCGATCGGCCGCAATTTGCGGTGATCCGAAAGTTATTAAATAGTCTCCCCGGCTACGTCGAATGACTATAAAATTTCACGGCGCGCGTTTTGATTATCTCATGAAACATTAAATATACGCGTTATTGCTAATCGTTATTGTAAGGCCTTTATGTCCTCACTACAATGTATAGGTAGTTGACGATGATAGCTTATTCGATGCTGTAATTTGCGAATTTTGTTTGCATTTGAATTTCTTGAAAATAAGATTGGACTGGTGAAGGTATACCTTATTATTTTCTTCTTTTCTTATAGCACTCTGGATCTAAACATATATGCCCAGGTGACATAAATGACAGACAATTAGTGTTGGCAGCACTTGTACGTTCATACAAAATACAGTCGTCTTGCATGCTTGCACGCAAGAGCATTTTTCTAGTACGTTTACAACTTACAGAAAATATTTCCATTTTCTTTCATTTAACGGACGAAATAAAAAAAATATTTGCACCGTTAACTTAGTTTTATAATGGCAAATGTAGATTGTGGTAAACATCTTACAGTTGTCATCATTACCTCTAACCTGTCGTGCAAAAAATGTAGCGCCATCTAGTACGCAAATCGTCAAATCTGGTACGTTCAAAAATGAAAGTTGGTACCAACAACAAATATTGCTAGCAAATGGAATGTTCAGTATGAACATTTCGCTTACACCATTTGTTTTAACTAGTTTGAGTTATGGTCTAGCTATTGTGGTCATGTAGAGGTTGTGTGTGTGGTTTGTGGTGTGATTTAGATTAAGTGTTTATATTTTGTTTAAGTAGCAGTTTATACTGCTACCTAAACAAAACTCTGTAGCGATAAACAAAACAATGAAGATTCTTCTAAAATAAGTGATGACATTGGCGATTCATCAACAACTTGACCGCGAAAATTACGAAAACTTTACCATGAGAGGTTTAACAATGAGTGGCACCGCAAATTTAAATGGATGCCCCATAAAAGCCGAGTGAATCATTAATGGAAGATAAAATTAAGTACAGAAACTTAATTTTGATAAATTTTTGAAAAAGGTAGAATCACGTCATTAAATTTAGATATTGTGTTTGTAGAATAATGTTTTATTTTGTCCTTTATAAATTATATTTAATGGAACCTTTCGCATTGCTTTATTCACAGTTTGTACAGTAAATTTTCGTAATGTAACGCCATCTAGTACGCAGACAGGCAAATATAGTACGCAAGTAGTCACATCTAATACGTTTTAAAGCTATAAGTTGGTACCAACACACTCTTTTAGCTGGCAACACTGCAGACAGTACAGACATAGGTAAAATTAAGAAACAATTAGGAATACACTTTCACTTGGAGGTCTATCGAAATAACCAACAAACAGTCAGAAAGGAAACCAGCTAACTGTAATAGGTGCAGAGATTAGAATTGTACTACCTTACATTTTGATGCACATTGCATTGTACCTAAATTCTTCAGTAGTTTCTTCACAGTGACGTTAGCTGGTAATTTTTCCGGAATAACTGATGGCCATAAATACATTCCGCCGATTCGGTTAACCTCAGCCTCGTGGCTCGGAGGAATCTAAATGTGTTCTATCCAAATACTACACCAATACCGCTTGGTACTTCTGACAAAGACTTGCCGATATGAATGAAAGTTTGTGAGTTTATAGACTGATTTAGTGTAAGAACAGTAGTAGTTCTTTTAGATGCCCAATCCCCCGCTTTCGGGGTGTAGGACATCCTAAACGCAACACCACTCGCAACTCCTCGCTATTTGAGTTAATATCTTTGGAACTATGAGAAGTACTTGATTGATTGATTGATTGATTGATTTTCCTACCAAACCAGGGCTGGTCTTTACATCCCTAACACTGAGGCTTAATAGCATATTGTATTATTCCTGCTTCGGTTTTGTTTTACTTGAACAGGTTAGTTCCCGCAATCAGGTTTAAGAGCCTATGCAGTAAATCTTTCTCCATTGGTAGTTCAATTGCGCTTCGCATAGCGAATCTGCGTTAAGCTAGCGCTGCACATTCGAAAATGATATGAGGGACTGTTTCCTCCTCCTCATTGCAAAGTCTACATAAGGGTTCATCTTTGTAGATCCCCATCTTATGCAAGTGGCCTCTCAAACAGCCATGTCCTGTTAATAGACATGTCGCTGCCCCAAGCTGTATCTTGCTTAATTCAAGCAGGTCAGAGCAGTCAGATGTTGCGACGGTTTCCCATCATCCGTTTGCCGTGCTTTTGTCCAGCTGCATGTTTCCAATTTAATTGGTGTTGTGAGAAGTACTTAAAAATACCTTGGAAAATTTTGGAACTGTTTTACAGGTATTAAATGATAGCGTCAGTGGTTTTCCCACAACTACTACCAGTTTGCAAGGGCAACCTCTCACACCCCTAATTTTTTGCATATGTAAACATTTTTATTGACATATAAAGATTAGGATGAATTTATACAGGTTCATTAAGTTTGTCGTAAAATAATACAATTTGCGGAAAAAATTCTCATCGTAAGTCTATTCATTCAATCGGATGTACATATCGTTGTTTACGTTTTGGTTTTATGATTGTTTCTGCTATATATTTCTGTTTCAACATTCGGAAAATTAACTACTTAGCATTTTTGGATTGGTTTACAGATATATTCCTACCAAACACGGGAGCTGACGGTGCCTTATTATTGGATTCCTGGAGTAGACACTGTCCGAATGATGTAAAATTTAGTAGCAATGAACAAAAAAGTCAGTATCTTCACAATTTCACATTGAAATAGTTTCCAAATCAGTAAATTCTTATTGCACAACAAACACCTCACACTAGATCCGTCGTATTTGGAGTCTGGATGTTTTGAAATAAATGTTCGCACATTGATCACCAAGCAATAATTTTGATGAATTAGTTCTTCACTCATATTTGCAACTAAAATACGGCAACGTCGAACGAGCCGAAGTGATATGTGCAGACTGATATTCTTTACGCGATTGTTAAGCTTCTTTCCTCTTGGGTATATACACAATACGTGTTTTTATTTGTAAGGAGAAAGGTATTACCAGAATATCACCTACCTCTCTACACGCCCATGATCTGGCACTAGCTTTGCGAACCTTAGTTATGATAGAGTTGATGGCAGAAGCTCCGTACACTGACATGTTTCTTGCCTATCATGTATCCGATATACCGTAGAGCTCCATCTTTGAACCGCTATTTGTATTTGTTATTAACGATTTGCCACCTATAGATTTCATGACTGCACGGCGACAATACGTGATTGTAAGTGACAGTAACACGCAAGTGTTTCTTATGATTTATAAGAATGCTCTTAAAAAACTAATTTTCTGATTTAATGACAATAAACTTATTTTAAATATTGACACATCTAATATAATCCTTTTTAATACATACTGACAATAAATGTCAGTTTTAAGTTGTAGATTGTTGGGTATTATTTTCGATAATAGATTAACCGCTGTTTCAAAACTGAAGAGGACCCGTTTGTATTAGCTAGAATAAAAAGGATGTACACTGTTGAAACTTTAGAATGGGTGTATATGCTTTGCTTACATTAACTAACATATTATCTACAGGCTTCTTTTTTGGATGAATGTAACTTGAAATCAGTTTTACTTTTGTAAAAACGAATTTTCCGTGTTGTGTTTTAATTTGTTGTATGTGCGAACATATTATTTACTTTTACTGTGTGTTATTTGTTATTTAACTCCACTGGCCTGGAATAAACCCTTCTAACTCTTCTACTTTTCATCTTCTTCTCACCAATTATCTTAATAATATCTACTAAAGCGTAGTTCATTTTAGAAGTATCCTCTCAAAACTAGATAGCCTTTAGAACACCTTACTGCACGAACATTGGCATACCCAAATGGTTCTAAAATTGTAGTTGTTTCCTTTGTAAATACTAGTGTTGTATACATTTCCGCATCTGTACGCCCTCCTGAAATCGACTGTAAGGATAATCAAAGAATTCTTCTCTTTTTGGATGTATAAAATGCAAAGTAAGTAATTTGTATATTTTGCGCGAAGTGCTTTTGAAATCATGTACTGCTATTGATTATGTATTTACTAATCATGAAATGTTATGCAATATTCTGGCTTTGCACCTACTCTACGAAATTATTGCAGCAGTAATTTTAATGACATCCTACGTTGTTTGTCTACAGAAAGTTGGGAATATGTATATTATGGAAGCAACATACATGAAAAGACAAAGAATTTTTTATCTGGCCTTATGTATTACCATAACATGGTGTTTCACTTAACGAACTCTAATTGGAACAACACTAAAATTGATAGACTTGGTTAACACCTGGTATTAAAACATTGTGCATCGTCGCAAACGTTAAAGGAGCTCTACAGGCAACAGAGGATTAGACTAATTGATAAAGACTATTACACCAGATATAAGACGACTTACAATAATGTTATTAAATTATCCAAACAAATTGAGAATGGTAAAATCGTTGCAACTGCACGAAAAAAATCGAAAGTTGTATGGATGGAACCTTATCAAAACAAACACACAAAATAACAACCACAATTTGAAACCTACAGGTATCAACGTAAATAACAATATTATTACCGATACTATGGGGATGTGTAACGCATTCAATCGACATTTTGCCACAATGCCCTAATCGAGCAGACAGATACGTCACCAGTCTCTGAATCGGAAATCATAGGTGTGGTAGTAGAAATCTTCTGGATTTGACAACTCACCGGAAAAATAGTATTTACCATATATAGCGTCTCCCTTAGCACTTATTATCAATGAGTCATTCGTTACTGGCTGCTTTCCAGATTGCCTAAAAATCAACAAAATCATTCCGATATAAAAGAAAATCAGTATTACTTATATTAACAACTAGGAGGCCCATAGCATTGCAATCTACCGCATCAAGAATTTTTGAAAGGCCAAAGTACGTCCGGATTGTACAGTCTTTAAATAAACATAATATAATCAACGCTTGCCAGCATGGTTTTTGTTCCGGTCATTTACGAATTTACGTTAAGATGGACAAAGTTGACACCATCTTGGGAACTTTACTAAAAATTTGTAAAGCATTCGGTATAGTAGATCATGATATACTTCACACAAAACTACAAGTCATCGCTTTGAGAGATAATTGCAAGGAGTGGCTCCTCGCATATGTGAGTAATAGAGTGCAATTGGTATAGGTTAACAACACACGATGAGCTGAATTCAATATCCATCAAGTATTACCCCAAGGGTCCATTGTGGGTTCACATTTATATATAATTTATACCAACGACATCTCTGATACTATATACGTAGTCTCTAATAGCACCTGCGTTGTATATGCAGATGACGTAACCCTTATCAACAGTTATTCTGAGGTGGAAACTGCACGTAAAAATTGCTGTTAGGAAGTTAAAGTTCTAAGTGACTGGTTGTCAGCGAATGGTTAACAATGGCGAACAGTTAATAGTGCCAAGTGCAAAATTCTGCGCCTCTCTCCCACTGCATCACTCATCGATGGGAGCAGCTTACTAGTTAGAATAAACAGAAGATCCATTGTATAACATAATGCAGCCATACTACTGGGGCTTACTGTTGAACTGGAGGAGCCATATCGCATCCATCGTAGCATCAACTTGCTATGCGATGAGGAGATTGCGCATTATTGCGAGTATTGATATGAGAGCGGTTTCTACTTTGGAGGATTCCTAAGTAGAGCCACATATAGGATCACTTGCTGGGACGCTGCAGCAGCAGTCAATATAACATTCAATGTTCAAAAACGAATTATTCGCGTCATGTTAGGCATAAGGTCCAGAGACACGTGTAGAAATGCTTTCAAGCAAGGCAAGCTTCTAACGTCACTATCTATATACATCTTAAAATGCATTATGTACCGGGTGGCCAAATAAGAATGGCAGCTGGCCATATCTCAGAAACTAGTAATCGCAGAGCTTTCGGGTAAAATCTTATTTGTGGCAAAAAGAAAATTATTTTAAAGTTTGTAGGATGACCAGAAGATGGCGTAACAGTCACGACTAAGTATAAAATTAAAGTCCTCATCGTGTTTTATCTAATTAAGAGTTATCGAAAATATACGCATTTTATTCCCAATCCAATTCCCTTTCTTTTGCATTCAACACATTTTGTCGTATCTTCTAAGGTAAAGTGGTGGGGAGACGTCAATTGCTTTTTAAAAAAATGTTGGTTACTCCTGTTCGGCTTAACTGATTTTAACCATCTTGGCCTCGTTTAAAAGAACTTTATTTGATCTATCAAATGCAGTTTTGGTCCACTTCTTATGAATTGTACCCTCACCACTAGAGGGCGTTATCTGACTTTATAACAAATAAAGCGGCTTTTCGCAAAAATTTTTAATAGAATGGTATGTTTCTTTTCAGCCGGAAAAGTAGGGAATTAAAAACTCAAAACGTCTGTGAAAACCGCATCTAGATATATTTTCTCTAACCAGATATTAACCAAAAAATTTAAATATTTGTTGCACCTGGACCTGCACCTGGTTTTACCGACTGTCTACTATTTTTTTTAAATTTCTAAATATAACCATATTAATAAAAATAAAAAAATATAGGCTATTTCAAAGATAATTATTTATTTTAATGCCTCATCAATAACCTCGATCTCATTCTTCTAACGATTTCAACTTGAACTAAACAATAAAAATTTGATTGGCCTACTATGCGAATTTCGAAAAACAATATTATTATTTAATTAACACTGTGACGCCCCTTTGTAGAATATAACACAAATGAATTATCAGTAACTACCTAGATATTCAAACTGTCTTCCATCATTTTCTATGCATGATTCTATTCTCTATCTCAACTTCTGCCAGTGAAACGCTTCGAATTGCATTTCTTATTTGAAGAATCATGTCTTCTGGCCATGGAAATACACTTTTTCGTCCTATCCACCTGCTAGTTTAAGCATTATCTAAAAAGTCATGAACAGTTACCGGAAAATGCGCCGGGCACCCGTCATGCTGAAAAAAAACATCTGACAGCGAATTGCCAGTACATCTTCTAAAAGAAATTGCAATACGTTTCTTAGAAAATTTAATTAAACGTATCCAGTAAGGGCTTCATTAAATATAAAAGATCCAATAATTTGTCCTCCTAGAATTCCGCACCACACGTATATGGACCTTGGTATTGGACTTCCTGCATCCAGTGTGAATTCGTTTATGACCAGTAATACATGTTATGGAGATTTACACATCCACCACTATTAAAGGTGGTCTCGTCTGTCCACAAAAATCCGCGATAGTATTTTTCGATCCTATGGTGTCGTCTGTCAAGAAACTGCACTGCATATACCCTGACGGCGACAGTTGAATTTCTCATGTATTCAAAATAAACCCCTATCATGTCAAATGCTTCGTTTGTAAGACGCATATTTTGATCATTAAAAAGACGAAAAAAGAAAATTAGTGGCATTAACAAAACGGTCTACATGAAGATTTGAGCCTTTTCAACGCTGTCATATAACATGTAATTTTTTTATTCTGCATTTTTTATTATTCAAAGCCTACTCGTTTTTCAAAATTCGCATACTAGATTAGTCAAATTTTTATTGTTTATTTCAAGTTGAAATCGCTAAAACAATGAGATTTGGTTTATTTATAAGGCACTAAAATAAATAATTATCTTTGAAACAGGGTATATTTTTAATTTTTACTAATATGGTTATATTTACAAATTTAAATAAAATAGCAGACAGTCGGCAAAACCGTGTCGTCCAGGTGCAACAAATATTCATATTTTTTTGTTAATATCTCCGGTTAAAGAAAAGATATCGAGATGCGGTTTTCACCGAGATCTTGAGTTTTTAATTCCCTACTTTTCCGCGTGAAAAGATACATATCGTTCTATTTAAAATTTTTGCGAAAAGCCGCTTTATTTGTTAGTCAGATAACGCCCTCTACTGCATTTCATAGATGAAATAAAGCTTTTTTAAATGAAGCCAAGATTGTTAAAATCGGTTAAGCCTAACAGGAGTAACTAACATTTATTTAAAAAAGCAATTGACGTCTCCTCATCACTTTACTTTAGAAGATACGACAAAATATGTTCAACACAAAAAAAGGGAATTGGATTGGGAATAAAATGCATATATTTTCGATAACCCTTAATTAGACAAAACACGATGAAAACTTTAATTTTATACTTAGTCGTGACCGTTACGCCATCTTCTGGTCTTCTTACAAACTTCAAAATCATTTCCAGTGTTTTCTTTTGGCCACGTTTCTGAGATATAGCCGGCTGCCATTCTTATTTGGCCACCCGGTACATAAAAGGGTAGATAGTACCGTTAGTGAAACGCATAAAGATAATCATCAATACGAAACGAGGAACAATACAGACTTTCAAGTACCAAAACATCGACTATCTACGTATGAAACAAATCCAACATACAAAGATGTAATTTTATGCAATCATTTGCCGAGAAACATAAAAAGGATTACCAACGCAAGATTATTCACATCCGCATTATATAATTATTTGATAGCGAATACGCACTAATCAGTAACAGAATACCAAGAGTTATAGGTTTATTAGCTAATTTTATACCTTATATTACAATTGTATGTCTTATTTGCTACTTTTTGTATATGTTATGTTTTAGTTCAAAATCATTAATAATAATACCCTTTATTCAGTATGAATTACATAACAATGTATTGAATACGTCAATATTTTGATAAACAGCCATGTACACAAGTTTAAGGCAGACAACAAACAAAACAGTATTATTTCGTTTACTTGGTAAAGGATTAAGTTATTTTATTTTCGGGATTATTTATATTTTTTGTTGACATGCTTATTTCTTTTGGATCAATAGAATGAAAAAAGTTTATTATTAAATATTCAAGTAATTTGTAAATATATTTGATTGCCATATATTTTCTTCGTAGAAAAAGTGGAGGTCCTCGTGCTTTAATCATCGAGGGCTTTTGATTGTACAAGGTGTAGCTACTTTAAGTTACTTTGGTAATAAGGACCATATAATACGCATACATAATCTAAAAGTGGTCGTATATAGGCTTTAAATATATTTATCGATAAGTTGAAATCTGATCCACAGGATACTTCCTCGTTTCTTCACACTTAGAGATATTGCAGAAAATCAATGGCAAGAAAATATAAATAACTTTTTTGATTTATAGCTGAACCTTTAGTATTCGTTACTGCAACCACAATATCATTTAAAGTAGTCACTTTTGAAATGTATTACCAACTACAACACTTTGATAATGTCAAGGCGTCAATTTAAACTAACAACGTTATTAGCGGATTTGCAAACTATTGCGATATGTTATGTAACTGTATATTACGTTTTTTCTCTTTTAAACAACAAGAACATTAGATATATTCTTGCTGAATAATGTATTAGCAATGTTTATAATGAGAGCCAAGAGAAAAATAAGAGAAGTACGTACTGCTAGGAAACCGAAATACCGCAAGTTTGAAAGCGGTTAAACATTCGAACAAGCTTAATCGCGAAGTATTTAAAATGACATATCGGGACCAACCCGAACGTAGCAGAAAAAAGGCAAATAAAACAGAAAAATAAAGGACGCAGAAAAGGAGTATGTAGAAAAGGAGGAAAAACCAGTGGAAGAAGAAGATCAGAGCGTGAGAACGGTTGATCATTCAGTTGTTATCTTCACTTACTGTCTCGGCAATATGTTAACCTCTTATCTAGCGGATTCCACCGTTAAAGGTATGTCACCAGAGCCGACAAAAAAACTCGCCACTACCGTGGACTAATATCCAGAATCCCGACCATTATTCCTCCGCCACGTATTCTATCGACCGCGTTTCCTTCTCTCTTCAACAGTCTGCTAGGGCACGTAAATAGAAGGAGACAAAGATGGGCACGAAAAATCGAAGGGAATCTTGTAATGAAGTGGCATGATTTTTACATTACTCCGTGGACATTTCGGCATCCGTGAGGTTTTTATTTGTAGAAGACGCAGTTCTCAAACGATTATCTAACGAATTCGAAATGAATCGCAGAACTGATGAGGTAAACGCAAATAAAAGAGAGAAATAACCGTTTTCGTTGGTTTAACAAACTTATTACGACAAGGAAGAGGAGTTTGCCCAAAGTTCTTTTTTCATCAACGTCGTAAATTCTAGAAAAATTAGATCAGCTACTGTTTACATTAAAGAGCTGCATATTTATTGAGATAATATTTCAACAATGTAAGCTTTGAGGACAGGAAAGCAATACAAAAGTAAAACACTACTTCTGAAAAGGTTAGTAGTGCAATTCAAGTATAAGAAGTAAATATTTGGAAGCTCGCTGGCTTTGTAACTTCGCTGGCTCGCTGGCTGCTGCACAAACCACTTTTATCTTTGATTAGTCTGGCTTTAACTTTTGACTTGATGACGTATTTATGAGAAAATAAATAAGTATTTTCTTGGTTTCCTGGCTGGAACCGCGTCGTTGTCGTAACTTCGTCCACATTCCTATGGGGCATCTTCAGGGCTTCTGTTGCTGCTGCTACTGCACACTGACTGAGCAGTTAGTTTCAAACTAAAGAAGTTGTGTAACTGACGACCCCGGAAGTCTACGTATTAAAGGCTTGCAGTAATCTTTTTTTATTTGGATTGATGATGATAGTATAGGGGAAAAAACCACAGGTAATATTCAATTGGATGTAAACAAAAAAGTATTAAAGAAGACTGAAAACAAAGAATAAATGAAATGACGCAGAAATTATCTAATTTGAAAAGCTTGACAAAGAGCATGTAAGACAATAAGCCATCAATTTATGATAACAATGTACTGTACAGGACGACAGATGAAGAACTTTGATTAAAAATAAAACAATTAACACGACAAGATACACTAATTGGAGTACGTGAGAATTATCTGGAAAACCCGACGAAAACCCGAATAGTCAAAATTTAAAGTGTATAACCAGTACGTTGAACGAACTCAATTGAAGCCTAGTTAAAGGAAAATCTTACATAACCTTAACAGAAGGATGCAACCCTCTGATGCAAGAATAAGGAATAAACTGTAGAGTAATCTTCTGAATGTCGCCGTGTCGTTGACTTTAGTGCTGCTGTTTCGCTGATTATACTGTCAGAAGTTTCTAAAAACATTAAAGACCTGAAGTAGCTCCCAGTGTGGTCAGCGAAACGGCAAGAGTAAGCTCATCGACGCGGCAACACTGGGACAACAGCCGCGAAAGCCTACACTCAATAAATTGCCTACTAAATTACGTTGCTGATAAGCTCAGAAGCTAAAACAGAAACCTAGTAGTGGCTGTTTAACATTGTGGTATCAAACTTTCTTTAGAAAGAATTTAATATCACTTGCATAATAGGTAACGGATGGCTGTAACAAAATAACTTTTGCCTTAGCATTTTGATTAACGTCATTAGCAGCCAACGTCAGAATTATGAACACCATATTTTAATATCTTAAAATCGAATTGCTATAAGAATGTGAAGTTTTATTAAGTATAAGGGGGTAGTCTGAAAAGTATCAAGCCTCAATATGAAGATGGCATTACTCATCAAAAATATTCTGGTAATATAACTACGCATACGTTGAAAGATATTTTTGAAAATATCAACCCTGTTGGACACTCACTTATTGCTTAACAGTCGTTTGTGTCAGTCGATGTTAGTGTTTCTGTAAAAATTATAAAAATCGAATATGGAGCCGTCATTAATTTCTTGCATTTAAAAGGCAATACGCCTACGTAAATTAAAATCGAGATGGACATTGTTTACGAGCTCTCTGCGTCATCATTTGCCACAATAAAATTTTGGACAGCGTGGTCGTACCAGCTTGATTGACGATGAGCGTTTGAGACGCCAAAAACTGCAAACACGGTCGATAATATCAGACAAGTTCACCAAATAATGCAAGATGACCATCGCATTAAGGTTAGAGTAATAGCAGAGTCTGTAAACATCTCAAAGGAAAGCGTTTGTCATATATTGACTGAAGATTTGGGCATGAAAAAGCTAACCGCGAATTGGGTGCCGAATGAACATTTTCAAAGCTCTGTTGAAGCAGTGTAAGCGAAATAAGTCAGAGTTTTGGCGTCGATTAGTAAATGTAGAAACCTGCTCTACCAGTACACTCCTGAAACCAAGGCACAGTCGAAACAGTAGACTGCGAAGGATGAATCGACTCCGAAAAAGGTGAAAATTGTTCCATCGACCGGGAAAGCGATAACACGGAATTGTGTAATTGACTATCTTGAAACAGGAAAAAAAGTAGCGGAAGCATACCACGCATGCTTCGAATTGACAGACCACCCACCCTCTTCACCGGCCCCCAACGACTTTTTCTGTTTCCTAGGCTCAAAATTTCGCTCGAAATTTTCAACGAATGAGGGCGCCACACATTCATAAACACCTACTTTACAGAACAAGATACGAGTTACTATTTGGACGGACTAAGGAGATGGGAGCATCGCTGGGAAAATAAAACTTAATTTAATAAAAAAAGTACTTGTGCTGGAAACTTTTCAGACCACCCTCGTACATGCTTACACTGCCGCTCGTAAGTATTTGGGCACCTCAAATTTCAAGGTAAATCATTAAATATTTACATGGAAATATTAAAACATAGATTTGGTATTTAAGTATACACAAATATACATATAACTTTAACAATTCAAATTATTTATTTGACTTAAATTTTAGATTCGTCTATGTGACCTCCTTTACTTTTAATGTTTGTGTCACACAATCGAGGTATCTTTGCAATTAATGTTAACGATGTTTTCGGAGTTACTCGAGCCCATGCTGCCTGTAATTTGTTCCACATGTCATCTGCTAAAGCAGGAGCCTGTTCTAAATATTGTATTTTGGATCAATGTCTTGTTGGTATACAAAATTCTGACCCAAAATTCTTACACCAGAGGATATTGCATTTTCCTCTAAGATGCGTCTGTATTGCTCTTTTTTCATTATGCCTTGAATTTTTACAAGATCACCTGTGGATGTACCAGCAAAACAACCCCAAATTATTACCGAACCACCGCCGTGTGTGACAGTAGAGACTGTGCATTGCTCTAGTGGACGTTCACCTACAGATCTTACAAACACTCGCCTTCGCGCACCGAAAATCTCGAATTTGGATTCGTCGGTCCATAATACGTCGCTCCAATCTTCTACCGTCCAATTTTGATGTTCACGTGCCCATTGTAACCTTTTTTCTTGTTAATTTAGCGAAGCAAGGGCTTTCGCATCGCAATTCATCCATGAACGCCGGCTTTTTGTAAACGGCATTTAACCTTGGGTATGCTAATCAGCTTTGGAAGTACAGTATTGATTTCTGTGGCGATTTCTGGAGTTGCTTTTCTTCGCTTGCTGGACACCACAATTGCAATATCTTAAGCTGATGTTGTTGCTCTTGGTCTATCACTTCTTACTTTATTTAGAAAACCGCCACTTTCACTGTATTTTTTGATGCTATAATTAAGGGTAAATGGAATTAAAAGTAATTTTCTAGCAATTTGACGATTGCTTATGCATAAGTTATGTTGTGCTACTCTCAGAGCACGGGTCTCAACACTAATTTCTTTCCTTTTCGGCATGTTTTAAGAATTTAAACAAAATTATAAACACTATTCGTTAAGAGATGTTATCGCTACATAATGTGGAACGATAACTGGCCGTAATTTAGTAATATTACTTCAAATGGCTTTATTATAGCTTAATGATTCATAGTAAAATTACCAACTGTATCATGTTTTCTGGAATTTCAAGAAATACATTCTTTGTTGTCGCTACTACTTGCGCTTTTATGACGGTATTACTCCTCATACAGATAAAAGAAGTAAATAGACCGATATTATTTAATGAATTTAAGTGAATTTTATTTATTATTAGCATATTATTCAATAATGCTGCAATGTATTTCCTAAATACATCCTTTGTATACAAAAATCTAAAATCCAAGGGTGCCCAAATACTTATGAGCGGTAGTGTACATATAATACCATTGCAATATTTGTATGTTTATTATAACTTATAACTGTACCGCTACCGTAACAGATGCAGTTTATGTCTTATGCTTATGAGATTTCCTAGAACGCAGAAGTTTATGTTACGTACACTGCTAAAATTATTTCATGACTGGAAATACCAATATTGTAGGGGCAGATATACCAGAGACTTGGTTCATATACGCATTTGTTTATGCATGAGTTTTTTTAAACTGGCTGTATAAAGCTTTGAAACTGCTCTAACAGTGACAAAGATAAAATATTTGAAATTGGCATTTTAGATACTCGTTTCATTTACAGTATTTAGCCATAATAATGTAATTCTCTATTTCCTTTTTATATCACTTTACACAAGTAAACTAACATCGAAATAAAGAGTTGAGATATTAAAGACCAAATTTTCTTAAATCGAAATAAGAAGCAATTCTGAATATATTACAAAACTTTTAAAAATAAATTTAGTTACATTTAGTTATCATTGAAAAGATTGTAAACGGATATATTCGTTTAATAATTTGTAATAGGAGTTAACTCGTACACTGAAAAAAGAAATTCCGGTACGGATAACGTGCAATTTAATTTTCGTCGCAACATGAAATTTCCGGCAGAAAAGTAAACTTCAATGTGAAAATTTAAATAGAGTATAGTTTTTTTATCTTGTATTTCTCCGACGTAAAAATTTGAAAACATAAAATTCCCTTTATCTACATAATATTTACTGCTACTACATCATTATTACTGGACAAACAGCAGTAACAGTCAGTGCAGTAGATATGTGGTGCGGAGTCGGCGATTATTTATTTCACGCGTTCACAGCGTCAGTACTAAATAGTTCTGTGTATACGCTTATGTTTGCTTTAAAAATGTCGCAGTTAGGTATGTCGCGAAAACGACCAATGGCAGACACAGTTAAAAACTTTATAGTGGACATGCCGGACTTAATTTTTGATGGCGCTAAAATTCAATGTCTAGTTTGTAAAATCACTTTAATGTGTTGGTCCAGAAGCCATTGTCAACGTCACATCGAAAGCAAACAGCATTCTTCTGCAAAAAGTGGCATACGAGACCACGAAAAATTTACATTTGATTTATGTGTTACTTTTATTTTATGTAATCTATCGTTTCGTTTACTAGACAAAGAAGCATTTGTCTCCTTCTGGAATAAATATGCGGACTGTAAATTACCTAGTCGGACATCGATACGAAATGTAGTGCCATTTGCTCGCGAACATATAGAAAAAAGAATGAAAACGGAATTGAAAGATAAAAAACTGTGGTTGTGTGTGGACGAAACAACAGATCGTCAAAAACATTCTGTGGTTAATGTAATGGTACGTACAATGGAACCACATCAACCGTCATCCTCCTTGTTACTTGCTTCCAAAGGAGTTATAAATTGTACGGCCGATGAGATTTTAAAGGTGGTGTTGAACTCATTGAACAAATTTGAAGTTTCAACTAAGCAACTTTTAATGTTTATGAGTGATGGTGCCGTAAACGTGCGTTCTTTGGGCCGATCTCCTAAAGAACACAGTGGTAATTTCTTACATGTAACGTGTAAAATCCATACTCTAAATCTTGCGGCACAAACGATTCCTACATGTTTTCCACTAGTAAACGCATTGATTGCTAGTACAAAGGCAGTGTTTCTAAAGTCCCCGAAACGTACCCGACTATTTCACAAACTGTGTCCTGATTTACCTGAACCACCACAGCCGATTGTTACACGTTGGGAAACATGGTTGCAGGCTGCGTTTTACTACAACAAATATTTTAATCAAGTAAAGAAGGTAGTTTTAAAATTCAATCCAACAGAAGCTGCAGCAATCAAGAAAAGCCAGGAAATATTTCAGGATAGTCAGGTTAAAAGAGATTTACAAACTATTCACAACAATTACTTCGGACCAGCGGAAGGAATAGAAAAATTACAAAATGTTTCGATGTCGCTAGTGGATTCTGTTCAAATTGTGAATGATGTTCACGCACAGTTATGCGCTGTAGAAGGCGAAACAAATTGGTGTGTAATACGAAAATTTGAAAGTGTTTTAGAGAAAGACTGCAATTTTCTTATATTAAGACAAATTTGTGAAGGTGTGTGTGAAGATACATTAAGTTGTTTCAAAGATTATTTTAAATATGCAGATATAACATCGCTAGATATCGAACGGTCGTTTTCGGCATTAAATACATTTATTCCGCACGTCGTACTCACTTGACTGAAACAGCTGTGGAAAAATATCTATAAAAAATATTTAACAGATGTTACCCAGTTTGTGATTTCACGGAAGACTTTTAAAACGGTGAGTGTTTCAGCACGTTTTATAATTTATTTTATTATATTTTATGTGTATACTTTTATGCGCTCCCCACGCCTCTGGCCGTTACCGCATATTTGTCCAGGTTACTAATGGATGCAAGTTAGTTGTAAAAGGTGCTCAAACTTTCTGCATTTCTACAATTCTATAAAAGTCCATACAAAAAAAAATCCCATACTCTGTTTTTTGACAGACGTTGTATGTACACACATAACTGACAATCACAAAAACAGCTTGGTTTAATCAAAATATGCAAAAGTAGGAAGCTATATTATGATGTATTACTGCCAATTTAGTATATACCTACACTTATAACAAAGCAATACATATGTAATACATCACATGTTCTAACCTCCAAATAACACGGCGTGTATAACTTTATTTTCCATTTTCATGCAATAAACCCTTGCATTACATACATACACCAAGTATTGATATGGATTGTTTGAAATAAATAACAACTTATCTTTTTTACTTTTCTTGTATCCAAAAGTATAATATAAGCACTAATGCCACACAAATATGGCCGTGTAACATGTATACAACAATAAAGAGTTGATGTTTTATTCTGGCATCAACGCCTAAAATATTTTAATAAAAATTTTGATACCAACAAGAAAATTTCAGTTTAATTTTAAAATAGGCTTTTAAAATTTCAGAATTTTTGAAAATTTCTGTAGAATTTGGATAAAGACCTAAATTTGCGCATAACCGAAGGAAAATTCCTTATGTTTATACCGGAGATATAATCTGAGGACCTAAATTTACCCCCATTTCTTTCAGTGTAGGTACAGGGGATAAATTGTTTTGATTTTCCATTATTGGTTCGCCACCATTTATTAATTTAAATTTTATAAGCTAATCTATCTTGCTTTCCTTTCATCTAACGTAACAGGCAAATCGTGATATTATTCAAATCTTTCGCTGATATAATAAAAGGATATATCGAAAATTGTAGGTAAGAAATCATACACTGTGACTTCGATTTCATCGATTGATATAAATTATTGGGAGAGTATAATTACAGCCGATACTACTACATGTAACAGAAACCTTTCGTAACATCCCTTTCCCCACAAACCCCTTTGATCTCTGGTTTTCTTCATCATCAAAGAAAAAATGAGCAAAAAGCAACAGAACAAAGAGACTAACAAACGAATCGACGACGAAAACAAAGGAACTCGACACGCGCCAGTTAATAAATCATCATCGGGGATTAAAACTAATGCCCATGTCATCCCCGAATCTCGATCAACCCTTCTCGACGTGGTGCATATCGGAAACAAAGGACAGCTGAAATATTACGGGAGTCTCGTAGACAAATGATGTGACCGAAAACACATTTGTTGGTGCTCTACTATCGCACGTACGGCCCACCACGATTAAACGTGTCGAAATGGGTAGCCCCACGTCTGTTTTAGTTTTATTTTGCTTAGTTAGCTAGGGGTTTTTTGAAAGGATTTCTGCTGTTCGTTTATCGACTACTTTGTTTGCACTGGACGCAAAAATATGTGCTCTGCTTCATCCGATTAAACGCTGCCAGTTTGTTTGAAATGACGACATTTCTATCACAATGCTGGTGAATTCAATATAGCACAACAGCACTATGGTCAAAATGTCAACAATTCAAACAGAATATGTGGGACCAAGATGACGACCTGGGTTAAACGCCAGGAACGTATGGTAATATTGACCGAAATTGTATGTTCCTTATTGTCACTTCAGAATCCTAGAAGTTTATCAATTGCTTTCATATATAAATCTCTACTAAACATGGAATAATCCCAAAATAATTTTCCTCTGAAATCCTTTTTGTAGTTTTTGTCTATTCATATGAAAATGGTTCGAAGTTATCGCTTGCAATTAAACTGAAATACCCTCAAAACACCTTCTCAAGCAAGAAATTGCATTTAATTTTTCTTTAAAATGGTTTTAACTACGAATAATACTTTTACTTACTTAAACTTCTGGTAAGAGCTTTTGCTTTTAAATTAAAATATCATTTCTAGTAGTATTAGTATTAGACAGTTGACATTTTTTGAAACACGGGTTTGTTACGTAGCATTATCAGCTGTATACAGTAACCATCATAAACAGATAAGTATATACCGTCCAGGAAACCAATTTTTTTCGGTGCCTATCGCAATATCAATAAAAAGAAGGGGGAGTTTTCGAGCATTTGATTTAATTTATCGATAGAAATTATTCCTTAAAAATTCTCGTTTTATGTATGAAGTAAAATTTTCTTTATTATTTATTGGTTGTTCATAATAATAGTACCAGCTATTGTTTTTATTGGATTAGCAATACAGTTTGATTTGAATTTTATTTTTTATTTTAGAATCCAGCTTTAATTTGAAATATTTAGTTTCCTATTTTAAATAGTAGAATTCAAGTAGTAACAAACGTTTGTTAACTTTCTGACTCTGTGATTTACTTCAAACATTTATGTTTTTTATTTTGGGCAGTACGATTCTTTAGCAGAATGCAGATATTTATTTTATTATTCTGTAATACGCTACTTTTAGTTTTTAGGTCGTAGATATTTTAAAGTTAATTTCTTTATCAATTAAACTCAAAGTTTTGGTATTATATGAATTATAAAAATAAATATTTTCTTGGATCTCGAATTGGAATGAAACAGCGATACACTGGGTACCAAACTGACGGATATGGTGGAAGGGGCGCAACATCCCGGTTACAATCCGCTGACTGTAGGTTACGTTTAACATATTGCGTTAGGCACCGAAAAAAAATAGTTTCCTGGGCGACATAGTAACTAGTTAATATATAGATCCCGATTGATTTTATTTATCGAATATAAAGCTACGATGGATCCAGAAGAAATAAACCTACTTAATATCATCACTACATTTTGGTAAAACTCCTTACACATTTGACTTATTGGTGACACAATAACAGACAACCTGGTGATCAACTTTCCGTGTTCTTAATTTTGAAAATTAAATTTTTGCTAATTATCCAGAATTCTCGAACTTGTTCTATTGCTGTGGATTTCTCGGGAACTAATCTTCATAACTCAATTATTCTCAATTTTTCAAGAGCAAGTTTCCACAAATTCATTACTTGATTGATGAGCTGCACATATACATTATCTCTCACCATCTTGCTTTCCTTCATTGATTTGTGACAGCATCCACAGAAGATAAATTCTTTTAATATTAATAATAAATCATATATCATAAGTCTAATGGGCCACTTGTTTTAGAGAATGTCGTAGAAGCAAGTGATACGTCATCTACTCCATATACTTGTAGCTCAAACGATGAAATCAAAAAATTATCTTATTAACGATGATGAATTAGTCAAAGATGATGAATTAGTCAAAATAAAATGAAACAAGGATAATAATAATCCAGTTGAAATAAATGAATTAGAAAACTGAAACAGTCTTTACTGTTATAATTATAATAAGAACACATTCAAAATCGAAAAATGTAAGTTTGAGCGAAATTCCGTATTCTCCATAATTCCAAAGTTCCGAAAGACTTTCTAATAATTGGAAACCGTACAAGTCCCAGGAATTGCACTACTACTATGATGAATAGGACATGCTTCGGCAACTACATAAGTCGACGTAATCAATAAACGAATACATAGTAAATATTTGATGGCAGAGTTACCTAAATGTGTTGAGTAACTTCATTATCAGCCTTTCTTGCACGGGTGGGCACCATATAAATGAAGATGAAGCTGTTTTGACAATGTCAACCAAATGTAAGATATCATTAAGATGAATATTAACCTGATTTCATCTTTAATTTGGTATCAAATGAGAAAGATCTAAAACAATTACTACCCTGCTCAAAGATTCTAACCCCGAACATACCAATTATGTTCAAGGCTCAAAGCATTTCACTAAAACTTTTTGTCAAAAGTGTAACAGAAATATCAATCGTATATGAACCATGAAATATAATTTTGATTCAAAGTTCATTAACATGAGACTAGATATTATTGATACCTTCTTATTGATAAATAGCAAATTAAGAGAATTCAATCCAAAAGAATTTCTTTTAGATATCAAGGAGGGCAGGTACGTGCTTTTGAGCCCTTATAGAACGGCTGCCACCGAGTATTTACTTTAAAGACCAAATTAACTTCGTACGGATGGCAAGCCAGGTTTTCTTTGATGGTAACTGTTTCGTAATTCAAATAAATCTTCCAAACAAATAGTAGACTTTAAAAAATTAAAAATATACAGGCTGTTCAATTTAAAAGAATTGAAATAGCATAAATCAAACATGGCAACGACTTCGATGATCATCCTGTAAACGCCGGTTGATATAAACATTTTTTCGTTGTACCTATTGTTGAAAACTTCAAGAAATACCCAGCCGAATAAAATTTAAACTATATCGCTCTAGCGTGTAAGACGTTTAAGATATCGGAGATTAAGGAAACAGGGGGGTTTCGCAACAAATAGGGAATATTGAAGAAAATTTACATGAATTAGGGGGAAGTATCCATAAACGTAACAATATACAGGATGCTTTATTTTAAAAAAACACATTTCTATCGTTTGTAATAGAAACTGAACAGCCTGTATATTTGAGCCTGGTTTTATGTAGTGCAGAACCTGTCTCTGAATATTCTTTAATTGAAAACTTTTTGTTCACGAAAGGAATGATTCCTCCATGTATTAGGTAGACATGCAGATCTGGATCCATTCCAACTGCAGTTTCCAAATAGGAAGCAAGTATTATTAAATTTTTTTACCAATTCTTTTTTCAATTTTGCAACGAATTTTTTAATTTCTTTTTAGACATGAAAATGCTGAATGCTTCATATAAATGACGATTGTACTGCACATTGGGTAACAAACAACTACACTCAAAGTACAATCTTTATAAAATTAGTATTATACATATAAACACGTTACCATGACCTTGCTATATAAATTCACCTGTCAAAATTATTTTTATACGTTTGACTACGATGTCGAAATATATGTAGTTTCACTGTCACTTTGGAAACGAAAAAGGGCATCTTCGTTTATTGCTATTATTTAGATGCACGTAAATACTGACATACATAACTCTAACTCGTTCGAACTGTCAAACATATAGCACTATTTAAGGCACTTTACAGAGATTATTATATATTTGTATATAGTTTAGTAATATTACCAGTAACAAATAAATGCTTCGTATATGTCTTTAAAATTGGCAATATTACTTGAATTTCGCGCACATTTTTCCCGCCTATTACATATGAACATAGCACATAACGCCTGACACCGTTCTTTGGAACTGTAGTTCATAGTTATTTAATTTACCCCTAAAGAAATTGCAATAACTTGTATAACATATTAAATTTAATTGGAGCATAGGCAGTTGTAAACGCATTGAAATCTCACAGGTGAAGATTCCTGACTGAATCTGTCAGTTGACGCGTGCAAGCTTCGACTTGCTACTCCGGTCGGCTAGGAACCTAGGGAATATCAACGCTCGGTTAGAACGGCAACGGGCATGACGGAAGTACCGATCCTTTTTGAGGCATCGCATCGGCATCGGCACATCAAGCCTCTACCTATATACTCGAGTAGATTTCGAATCGAATACTACCGACGATTTACACTTCCATTGAGAGGATAATGCTGTATTTTAAAGTCCCGTCCGTCGCTATTTATTTGTCGCAATTCATTTACGCTGAGAAATTGTATTGGCTCCGCCGAGGATGTACCGTCTATATAGGCTGACAATAAAACACCGCTTAATGTGGTCCCCGGAATGTATACGGGATTGGAAATCTAATGATTCATGTATTGTTCGCGCGGAATATTTATGGATGTAAAATGGTGATTTATCGCCAACAGGTGCGGATAGATTCAATAAAACAATGTTTCGAATGGCTCATGTCTTCTCGTATCTTAAGTACAAGCGTACAGCGAAGTGCATCAGCGTTCTGCGATAATATAGTGCTAAATATCGGCGATGTTCTTATGATGTAGATGTTGATGATACCACTTCATTGTTATTGCTCACCTAAAAGTTTGCAAGGGTCCATTCTAAGCAGTTGAAGTAGTGTGTTGTGAGTTGTGTATGGCATAACTCTTCCATGTTCTCTTCACTATTTTTATAGAATTATGAAAATATATTTGAAATTCATAGTCCAACAACTTTTCAGATCAATTGGTAAGCAATTTTTTGATAACTATTGTATTGAAGAGCATGAGGTTATGTTTTGTATACCTGCGAACATCGTACGTGTAGCCGCCAAATTCAAATTTAAGATGGTATTTCTCCCGCGAAATTGGCAGATGTCAGTTAGGGTGCAGGGTATGATAACACATATATTGTTATACTTTTGTTAGGAAAATATCTCAAGGAATGTCTGTTTGGAACACTGCCAAAGCCTTATAGGATTTAAAAAGAAAAATAGAAAAATGCGATACTGTGAAAGGTAGAATGGGAGCAAACAATTTGCTTGTTAAAATAAAATTTTCAATTTGAGTAACCGAGTTTATGTAGGTTTCTTTTACTTGTAGGATGTGGTGATGATACAGTTTACCTAAGAAAACAGATGATTGGTTTCAATGCATACATTGTAAGGGATGGATGCATGGCTCCTGTTCCAAATACCAGAATATCTGTGAGAAGCGTTCTAAATTTTTACTTGGAATAAAATTCTAAAAACTCTAGTTTTGAAGAATATTTGGAAAAACTAGAGTGTATTTTACACTTGCTTTGTTGAAGTAGAAAGTAAAAACTAATATTATAAGTAATATAGCAAATAAAGTAAATAAATTTTATTTTTACCACTATCTCTCCCATATACTTCGATAGAGATGGCACCTTTGCTTTTTTCAAGAATGTTGTTATATCAACTTTCTCGAGGAAGAATGAAGGTTTGCTTTTAATATGTAAATCAGCCCTTACTCTATACATTTTTCTTTAAAATGTATAGTTTGAAAAAAACAGATACACCTCCTTTAAAAAAATGTATGGTATCTTTCCCGGATTTACCCTATTTAATTCTATAATAAAATCATAGGGTGATAGTTTAGTGAGTATTACAGCGTTGGTGTTCTTTTTTTTTTAATGATAAAGCTTATTTGATTGAGACGAGTCTGAGCCTGTTTAACACGAAACGTGTCGTTACATGTCTATATCGTAGATTGCATATGCATTTGTAATAAATTCACTTCCACCAATGAATTAGTTGATTTAAGTATAGTCGGGAATCCTTCTTATGTTAATTTTAAATAAGTTTTCGGACAAACTAATTGTTGCAAATATTTAGTAATTCAGAAGGTGCCAATCCAATCAATAGTGAACTGAATTTTAAATAGGATTACCTTCCGGACAATTCTAAGAAACTTTTAAGGGACCTTGTACCACTTTAAATTTCTTAGTAAGTTGGTCAATATTTATATTACAGCAATAATGAAGCAGCAAATCATGCAAATGCTGCAAAATGCAGACAGTTAAACAAGGTTGTATTTATGTTTGAAAGCAAAACAAAATATTAGCGAAATCAATATTTATGCATTTTTAAAGCGTTAATATAACAGTTACAGGTTTCAACTATCTATTTTCATTTGTAACGTAAACGCGTTTTCAGGTTTGGTGTGAATGTTTAAATTTTACGTTTAATTTTTGAGATATTTTTAATATCAAACGATGGGCAGGTTTTGTTGAAGGTTGCAGTGTGCCTAATGGGAAATACATTTTGTTATTCCCTACAAAACAACGCTATGCCATCGCTATAAAAACTGTTAAGCTTTGGAGCAAGTTTGTAGAGGACAAAATTAACAAAATTCAATAAATAAAAGATAAACATTGCTCTTCACATCCGTTTACATCGAAAACAAATAAAAATGGGTTCTTATCCCTTCGATTTTAGCTGAAGAGAGATGGGTGAACTAAAATGGTGACAACTAATGTAGGAATTAGTGAATATTCTGTCCATTGGATTCACTGATGTGTTACGTACTCCAGGAATGTGTCCATTAGAAAACGTTTAATAGATTAAAAGCTCAATTCAATTTCAATAATCTTCAATAATTTAATTCAATATTCTATTCATTTTCAAAACGAAAAGTATTCCCATGGGCGTTTAACAAGATCGAGAACATTGTTCAAAATGCAGTGACATACATGACACAACATTACCTAAATGGTAGAAAAAACCAAAAAGCAACTTAAAAAAAGTGAATCACTTGATAAATCTACATGGATTCCTTGATTGTTACTGTTGTAGTTATCTTCACTTTATTGTCTTTCATGTTCTCTGTAACGCACCATATACTTCGGTAAACATTGACATACAAGTTAAAGCCTCAATATTATCATTATCGTCTGCTATTGCAATTATTTTTTACAATTAGCACTATAATGGAATAACAATAATAAAACGATAATTTACCGTTAAAATGCTTGTTTATTAATAAAGCAATTAATTAATGGTTGGTACTAAAAGAAACATTACAAATAGTAAATTTTCCTGTATTCATTAAATCCAGAAGATTAATTTTATTTGCTAGCCTGATAGTCTCAAATGCTTCTAAATAATAAAATGCTTAAATGCGTTTCAGATTTTAATAAGTTGTTTGTTTTTATGTCTCGTTAATTTTAGCTGTATACGAATGCTACGTGCAATTTTGTTCTATAACACTAAACCTTCCACAGAAATCGCAGGGTAAGATTTTATTTTGCGAAAGCTTTTAAGAAAACGGTATACTGTGTACCGTGGTAATAGCTCGACTCTATTGCTATTGCCACAATAAAAATATTTACGTAAACAGGGACAGGATTGCTGACTAAACAGGGTTCGGTAGTTCGCATAGCACTTCCTAACTGTTATAATAGTGGCATTGTGTACCAAATGTGGCCTATGTATCTCCCGTCTTGATTTACAACCGAATTCGTTTAAAGCAAATATGATTTCGAGTACAGCACCTGCAATAAGAGGTGGTAAATAGAGAGGTGAATATGCGGTCGCAAAACTAGTAGCAATAAGAAAAACAGTTCTTCAATCTTTCCTTTTACGTCTGATCAAAATTTTGTTGATTAGGTTGACATTGATGTCAATGATCAAATCAAACAATCAATCTAAGTCAATAATTGCATTTCAACTATGTAACTAGTCTTCCTACCTCTGCTTGTAATTTTTATTACTAGCAGTAGCAGAGTAACTTCTTTTGTATATTTCCTTCCTATGCCTTGGTATAGTTAACAAATATCTGTTACGTACATTGATGCTATGGTTATCGTATCGAAATTGAATATTACTATACAGATATGGAGGTTCCTTTCTTTTTAAAATTTTGTAAAAGAATAAGGCACTATGTAATATTCGGCGATTACACATGTTTAAGGTCTTCGATTTTGATCATAGCATGGCTAATACCTCTCCTACCTCGCATACCGTATATCAAACGCATACACGAATTTTGTACCATTTGTATCCTTCTATAGTCTTCTCTAGTGAGGCAACTACCATAATTAAAATGCGAAAACACCAGGGATTAGCTGTTTGGTGGCGATGTCAAACCAATTTCGGTTAATGTAAACCGCTTTTAAAGATGAAATTGACCTTCTAATGAGGTGCAAGGTGTTGCAATCAAAACGCAGGCGGTTATCTACTTGCAGTCCCAACTTCTTAGCCGATTTTTGCGGTATTAATTGTTTCCCTCCCAACAAAAATCTCTAGATTCAGCTCTGTGAAAACACGAGCCATATGTGGCCCGAACACTATCAGCTGCGACTTGGAAGAGTTTATTTCCAATTGATTGCTATCTGCAAATTCTGATATCCGTTTGAGATCCTCATCTAATTGCTGTTGGGCTTGAAGTAGCTTTGATTGCTCAAACGAAAGGTAGATTTGGGTGTCGTCAGCGTGTAAATGATAGTTGCAGTGGTTCAAAACCAGAGGCAACTTTAAGGTATACATATTGAATAGAGTCGGACTGAGAATCGCGTCTTGTGGCGTTCCGTGGTATTGTTACTGGATTAGATATCATGTCATCTATTACAACTCGCTGTGTTCTATTACATAGATAGAAACGAAAAATTGCTATACATGAATCCGATATACAATTAGATTTCAAAATTGAGAGCAACGTTTCACGATAAATTGTGTCGAAAGCTTTACTAAAATCTAACAGAACAAGAGCAGTTACATTTTCCTGGTCTACTGCATAAAGTATGTCACCAACTACATGTGTTAACACTGTGATGCGACCAAATCCTGGCCGAAATCCAGAAATTATTGCGTTATTGGATGCATCTCCTCAATTCATGTCAACATTCTTCAATATTCCTTATACCCATCTTAGTCTTTAAGATAATTGACATAATTTTAGATTTTCGCGAAATGCCGTTTTTTAACGACCGTAGGTGGACACACTGTGTTGGTGAAATGACGCAGTTACCGTTCACACACTAATAATGACAATGCCATAACCACGACATCTTCTTTTAGATTACTAAATTATTATTATTATTAAATTTATTTCAGTTTTATTTAAAATAATATATTGTAACCTAATAACAACTAGTTATTAAAGAGTGAACGTTCTTCACATAAGATCTCCGTGGTGTAGTGGTTAGCACGCTCACCCGGCAAGCGGAAGATGTGAGGTTCGATTCCTTACCGTGGACGATATTTTTTTGGTAACTAATTACGTCGGAAATTCCAAAGAAAATTATAGATTTTCATAATTCACCGACGGAAGCCAAAATATGTTAATACATTGTAACCTAATTCACATATTTAAACATTCAAATGTTTCCAATTTGGATTAAAAAAAAATCATCCTATGTAACCTACGAAAATATATAACATGAACTTTGTACCGATGTAGTACTTAAGAGAGGGTTTTACCAAATACTTATATTAGCAGATTATTTTGTTATAAACAAATTCCTCAAGAACAAAGTCAGTTTAGTATGGTGCGAGGGGAGTTTATTAAATTTTTACTGGAATATAAAATAAGTGGAGACAAATTTCAATGCCCTGAGTTAAAAGTGTTTACATGAAATATTTAAAAGCATTAACTAAATGTGAAGCTGTGATATCTTATTATGAATATAAGCATTAATAGTATTCTGATAGTAAAAGCACATATATTTAAAACGGATTTCCCCGCCCCCTTTTTCTACAATATTACATAGTTTCATAGGTGCCAACTGAATATCTTCGTGGCAAATACGTTATTAACACCGATTAGCGTAATAACATTTATAATCTATTGATATTTTAACGACACCGTTTAATACCAAGTGACAATATGTTGTTATTGTACTTCCTCAAATAAAGAAGAGTACTGCTATAAATAAAAGCCGCACTGCATAATTTATGTCGTTCCTATTTTAGCGGTGAACCACAGAAAGTGTTATACGCTAGGTATAATAATCTTCCTTAAAAACCAATAACAATGATAATAACCGCGATTTACATTATTAGTGTGGTCGTATCATCATAAAACGGCGATCAATCATTTCAAACGTTCACATAACACATGTTTACGTCGATCCACCGAACGGCAATAAATCAAAACATACAGCAAAATAAAGATACGGAATTTGATAAATTGTACCGGTCTTAATACGCTCCTTGCGGCACCCTTTTTTACTCTATAATAACATGGATGTGCTGCTCTATATGTACATGTTTGGGTGTATGTCCGTGAGATTCGATCGATTTTACTTTCGGCAGCGACTTTTTCGACGCATGTACGCGGCAACCCGCGCGATACGGAAAAATTTCGTTTTCTACACAAACGCGTTCAGCCATCGCCATTATTTCGTTAGCACGTCGTTAAATCTCCACTCATGTTTATTTTTATTCGTCTTTATTGGACATAATAAGTGATTTCGTTTCGTTTTCCTGCCGTTATTTATGTCCAATTTGCTTTGAATATGTATAGGACAGGCATTTGCATTTTATAAATATTCATGAAACTGTACGCTGTGCTCCCATGAGGTACGCCGCCTTGTTTTTGTATTATTTATTGTCCTTAATAGCAGTTACTAACTAGAGTGATACGGATAAATGGTTTGTATGCATTGAAACGAGTGTCTCTTTCATTCACCATTTATCTAATCGTTTTAATAAAGGTATTAATCTTATTACGTTAGTATTGAGAAATTAATTCCGGTTAGTTACCTTGAACATTTTGTATGAATCAATACGTACAAGTAGTGGTAGAAATATGATAATTGCTATATCATTTCCAGGAACACAATTGGTAAGTATATGTTTCCTATTAATAATTTTGAAGAAATGATTCAAAATGTTGTTCTAGTGTATTGTCCTTGCAAGGCCAGCATCCGATTTCTAACGAAATATGACTGTATTTCTCTAATAATTGTGACTAATTACTGCAAAAATATAACTCTTAATAATCGATGCAGGATATACGCTTTATACCTATATTTTAGAGTATTTCTTTCGATAGAAAAGATCTGGAAGATCCAAATAATCTAAGCAATATTTTTGTTTGCATATAAATAACTCATGGATACTACAAAATTGCTTAATTAGGTTAGTAAATATAATCATTCAATTATTTTAAGTGAATTAACCAAAAACAACAGAACTAGAAAACACAAATACTTGGAATGGATTTCAAAAAAAAAATGCACATAATAATCAATAAACGACATAATACAACAGAAGAACATAGTGGAATGCCCTCTTAAATTTAAAGACCAAACTAAATTCACGAAATCAGAATAATAAGAATTAATTAATACAGAAGTAACTGCCAATATCGGATTTTGTGTTAATGTTTTCTATTTTAGTTACATGTCAAAATTTATTTACTCAATTTTCAGTCAAATTATTTCACTAAATGTTTTAAAGGGAACCTTCTGCAAACATCTTACACTAAGTAACATCAAAAAAATTTTCTCGAATATCAAATTTTCTCTGGAAATAGTTGCAAAGAGAGTGTCTGGATTCTCGTGTGAATCTAACTGTATTACTTGATTGAAAATAACAAAACGCAATTAAGTACCATAATTTTCCATTTACACTGTTAAATTATATGTAAACTTAATGACAGTAGTCAAGAAGAAAATAAATTTTATGACAACTAATTTCCGCGGATGAAGATTATGGAATTAATGTTATTATAGAAACATTTATTTTATTGCTTAAAACAGTAAATTATCCGTGTTATAGAGAAGGCGCTTACTGTATTTGTCAGAAGAAATTAAAAAATTATCATATTGTTAATAAATTTAATAACAAAAATAATCGCTTGAGGGTGAAGTACTTGTACGAGATTGTGCAGTTAGAGTTTAGTGCGGTGGTAATAATTAGAAGAAGATGTCACCTACCACCACATGGAACCCTTTCCACGTCCTTTGCTTTTGGAGTCAACCTCCCCGACACAATTACCGATAAAATACAAAAAGCACATTAAAAGCACCACCGAAAATTTCATTTCTGCATTCGACGGTTAGAACGGCACTCGGGGAAGCCAGCGCACTCACAAGATACACCGTCACAAACGCAAAAAATAAACAATATCACCTGGACCACACTATTTACTTAACATCGGGGGTAGTAGGGGTGGTGGCTAATCGAGCACTGACGACAATACCCGAGCAATTATCTTGAGGTGGAGCCTCCGTTCCCATCTGACCACCCACAGCAGCGTTCTTTGTGGCACTGATGCACTCCGGTCTCCGTACACGTGTGGTCTCGTGCACGTGGATCTCAACTCCACCTCCTTCTACGGTATTCGCCAATCTACGGCGGACGGACACGCCCATCAGTTATTCCTTCTCGAGCTCCAACTGCGCCATTGCTCGATAAAAATTTTCACACACATTGGTCAAATATTGCGAGCCGCCGCTGGAATATGACGAGTCAGTCAAGTATAGTCAACTCTTCTTACTCTTCTTTTTTTTTCTCGTGTTCTTCGGTTTGGATTGGGATGGGAAAATATCGCGTCGTTCGCTTCTCTTTGTTTCCTTTTGTATCTTCTTCAGATGCTGCGAGAGAAATTCTTCGAGACGCTGCATTCCGAAGAGATGCAATTTTTAGCTATTATCATCGCCATTAACAAGAGATAAATAGGTTCGGAATGGTTGCAGTAGCGAAATTTTAAAACGACTTCTTGGTCGTCAGTGATGCTCTCAAAATTCCTGAGTATAATCATTACTACGTTTTTACTTTGTAAAAGCATAAATTGCGTTTTTTCCTCCGTAAGCTTTAATGATGAATGTAAAAATCGCTGTACCTCGAAGGGATACTATTAAAGCTCAAAATAAGGATTTTACGAGGTTGAAACTCTAATATAATGTGTAGGTAACTGTTTAGATAAAGAAGTGATACCCACTTCTTCATCTAAACAGTTTTACTCACCTTTTTATGCATTTGTTTCAAGATTATATTATTTCAGAAAGGAATAGGATCTATTTCTAGAAAAGTAAATATATCTAAGCTGTTATTGACCGTAAGAAGTATTTGGATAACTTTAAAAAATAAAAATAATTAGTAGATTATTAAACCCTTTCAACTTAAAATATCGTTTTATTTATTTTTATTTATTTATATTTATACAATACTAGAAATATATCTACGTTTTCGAAAAATAAATACTAATATAATAGAGGCACTCAAAATAATACCAACACTTCTAAACGAATATATACTGAGATGTTACAAGTTCGTTGTATTTTCTTACACTTACAATAAATTTTAAAACTACTTACCGCTGTAAGCTGCCTCGTGTGCGTGGTATGTGCGCCTGTTTCTTTAATTCTTCGTTAAAATATTTTTCCCTTTCTTTATAGATGTTCTAGGTCCTTTTAAATTAATCCTCTAATGCCAGATCCCCTTCAACTCCTTTTTCTATCTCCTTGGGTACAATATTTTCCTCTTCTTTGCTTCTACATGGTTTTAAACTTCTTTTGTTTGCGTTTGATCATCAAAAATTCTTAAATATTTATATTAAGAAGAAGGGTTGATAATCCCTTTTTATCAACCCTTCTTCCTAATATGAACAACTCGCAACGAGTCACCATTGAATATCTTTAAATATTTGTTTTAAACTTATTTTCGAAATAGCTTTATCTAATACTTATCCTATGTCAAACATTTTTATTCTGCCTCTTTGTTTACCTTCCCGTTCTCACAGGAATGCCAATGCAACGATTTCGATATCTTTACGGTTGGCCCATTAATGATTGTTTGCAATGTTACAGATGACATTAAAGGTTTTGATTACTAGATCCCATGTAAATAGTGTTGCGCATGATTTTTACAAAAAAATATTATTAAGAGGCAAATTATCGAAAATAACTTAATGACTTTGATTATTCCCTATAAATCAATATTAATGGAGGCAAAAAAAAAAACGAAGAATTAATAATATAAACCACCAAAATGCCAGAAAGAATTTTAGAATTTCGATATCAATTAAAAATTCAAAACATAATTATATATAAATTACCTAATAGTATTAAGTGCATGTGCATACCCTTCACTACAATACATTCCTCCAATCAACAGGGAGTTGATTTTTAATAGAATTTTATATAATCTACAGTCCAAAATGGCATTAGATATTGGTGATATCTCATTTTATCCAAGCTTATTTCATTTGCTAAATAGAATATTTTTCCTGTGTGAATTTGCTTCGTCTATTAGCTAATCACAAACCATCAATTTTTCGCCTATCTTTTCTATCGCCGTAATCTTACAGGGAATGAAGTATAGTTTACAAGATTTTTTTTTAAGAAACTTTGAAGAAAGACGTTGGATGTCGGTTGCATATGTTTCATACTTTATTTTGTGCATCTGATATATGAAAACTATAACAATGTTAATTTGCCCATGGTGTGTTATTTATGTATCTACCTAAGCACAATTCAAACTTTCCTTAAGAAGGGCAAACAACGTTCTTCAAGATAAGATTTCAATTATAAAACATGAAAATAACATTGCTTTTAACAACATAATGATTTCATCATTGCAATTAGTGTTTACTAAATTATTTCTAGTTATGAACGTCACGGTACCATATCTTTTCTGAATAATTCTAGCTCATTGTGAGGCGCATGTTATTATATTCTCATAGGAAGGTATAACTCTAAAGGATAGAAATAACTAAGATTATAAACTATGGATTGGTAACGTCTGAATATATAATATTATTACA
The DNA here is from genome assembly GCA_029619315.2 of Dynastes maya. Taxonomy (NCBI): domain Eukaryota; kingdom Metazoa; phylum Arthropoda; class Insecta; order Coleoptera; family Scarabaeidae; genus Dynastes; species Dynastes maya. The sequence goes on from JAROYE020000001.1 coordinate 56,745,641, forward strand.
ATATTGATAGTTGTGAATATTAAACATTATTACTCCATGTACTCCATGTACCTACTTTTAAAAATAACAGAATTAACTCCAAATTGTTATGTGCGTATGTACCGGGTGGCCAAATAAGAATGGCAGCCAACTATATGTCAGAAACTAGTAATCACAGAACTTTCGGGTAAAATCTTTTTTAATAAAGGTGGCAAAAAAAAAAACACTGGAAATGATTTTGAAGTTTGTAAGATGGCGTAACGGTCACGACTAAGTATAGAATTAAAGTTTCCATCGTGTTTTAACTAATTAAAATTTATCGAAAATATATGCATTTTATTCCAAATTCAATTCCCTTTCTTTTGCGTTGAACACATTTTGTCGTATCTTCTAAGGTAAAGTGGTGGGGTGACGTCAATTGCTTTTTTAAAATAAATGTTGACATGAGCCTTTTAAACGTTGTCGTAATTTGTTTTTATCTGGATCTGTTATTATTCAAAGCCTATTGGTTTTTCATAATTCCCTTACTAGGTTAGTCAAATTTTTATTGTTTATTTCAAGTTGAAATCGCTAAAACAATGAGACTCAGTTTATCTATAAGGCACTAAAATAAATAATTATCTTTGAAATAGGATATATATTTTTTTATTTTTTCAAATATTTCTATATTTAGAAATTTAAATAAAATAGCAGACAGTCGGCAAAACCGTGTCGTCCAGGTGCAACAAATATTTGCATTTTTTCGTTAATATTAATATTATATATATATATAAATTAATTTTTAATTTCCTACTTTTCCGCGTGAAAAGATACATATCGTTCTATTTAATTTTTTTTGCGAAAAGCCGCTTTATTTGTTATAAAGTCAGATAACGCCCTTTAGTGGTAAAGGTACAATTCCTGAAAAGTAGACCAAAACTGCATTTCATAGACGAAACGAAGCTCTTATAAACGAAGCCAAGATTATTAAAATCGGTTAAGCATAACAGGAGTAACCAACATTTATTTAAAAAAGCAAGACGTCAAAATGTATTCAACGCAAAAGAAAGGAAATTGGATTGGGAATAAAATGCATATACATATTTTCGATAGCTCTTAATTAGGCAAAACACGATGGAAACTAATTTTATATTTAGTCGTGACCGTTGCGCCATCTTCTGGTCATCTTACAAACTTCAAAATCATTTCTAGTGTTTTCTTTTCTTCCACGTTTATTAAAAAAGATTTTACCCGAAAGCTCTGTGATTACTAGTTTTTGAGGTATAGGCGATTGCCACTCTTATTTGGCCAGCCTGTACATACAAAGTTACTTTGCATGTAGCGATTAAAAGTAACGTAAATATATAATAAATTAATAAATATTTTCAAAACTTTGCCGCGTATTTTATTGATTTTGGTAATATTAGTAGTCATAACGGATTAAAACGAAGTAGGAAATGTACACTTGGGAACACCGTACATTGGGAAACATCCTCAAGGCTATATAAAGCAGGAACATTTTACTTTCAAAAGATTTCTAAATAAAAAATGTGTTTCAATTAAACAAGCGTCAACGACATAGAACTTATGTTTTCTATTTGCAATTCTACTGTTATTGTTATACACCAATGGACGCTGTTATTTTTGTTTCAACGTTGCATTTGCAAAAATTCATGCAGCAGTAGTTGCTCCAACGCAGCTTTTCTCGCACGATCTGATTTTGCACTTGGGGTTCCGCGCACTTAAGGTTGTATATCTTAGGTTACTAGATCAAAAATTTGGTTTATGTTGGAATAGTTTGCAAATAGAACCATTTATTTATATTTAATATACAAAACGGATTACAAATACTGTTCGAATTTTTAACGTTTATTTTAGCAACGATGATGACTTACATTTTTAAATATGGGATTATAGGCGCGAAAAAATTGTTTTGTTCAAATTATATAGATAGGTAAGAAGTAAAGGAAGTAGAGGTAATTATATTTTTTTCATTATTCGTTGATAGCAGTTTTTTTTTTAATTTAAATTGAACTTTTTGTAGTAAAGACATAAATACTATTTCGCCATCCAAGTATATTCGTACAAAATAATTTGGTTGTAGAAACTAAATGACAAATTTTCTCATAAAAATGTGAGAAATAAGAGAATAAGAAATAAGAGAATAAGAGAAATAATAGCACAGACTCAAATATTAATTGATAATTATTTAGGAAAAATTCGGAATTACGCATCGCTATATATGCAGTACGTGCAGCTTCGGTTGCATAAATAATAGGATATTTGTGGAGCTTCGCATTTCATTTGAAAAAGATGGTACATATGCGAATATTTTATTACGAAATGTTGGACTAAATACATGTGAAAAAAAATCATATCGCTAACTTTGCGGACACTTCCCGGCAGCACATGTTGGCGATAGGTGTCGCCGAGAGACATATTCAGTGCTGCTTTGGAGATTAGCAATATAAACTGAAAGGCAAACTCAATGATAGCGGCAGTAGATAGTGCTCAGAACCATGCTGATGACGCCGAGTAGGCAGAAACATGTTCATGTGTTAGCGCTATTTTCTCTGCTACATTGTTTTTGCCAGGAATGATTCCACCAATACCATGAGCTATATTAGCATTTATTTTTTGGTTAATAAATAAATAGATCATTTAAATGGTGTTTGGTGGTTATGTTTATCCATGAATATATTCACATAATCCACATACATAATAATATTGTATTGGGATATTGGGTGAAGTATGTGCACTTGTATTGTTATTTTACATAATTATTTGTTTTCCCCGTATTTACAAAATTTGAGTAACCTAATATTGTTATTCGAACTCTGGCATTGTAGTAATTTATATTATTGATTTTTTGTTCTTGAAAATGTACATTAAAATCAACATACGATAATCAAAGTCAGCTTATTTCCAATAATATACTTTATAATAACGGTTTTTGTCAAAAAACACACAAAACCATTCAACACATAATCTCCATTGGAATCAAGTTTTGAAAATTCATAATGTCGTTTGTAAAAAGACATACAACCAACAAAAGGTTAAGCATTTAAATGTGGAAGTTCTTGGATTGCTATTCCTGGGGAGACGTATAAACAAACTGGCAGAAACAGAAAAAGTTTTGGAAAAAAGAATTTAGTAACTTAGAGGCAAGTATTAAAAGTGTATAAGTTACAAAACAACATTAAAACAACTTGAAAACAATTTGAAAGTAAAGAACACAAAATTGAACCAAAGAACATTCCAAAAGGGATCGAAGATTCTACATTACTCATCTACAAAGGGCCGAAGAGGATATTAGACAATGCAAGGAGAATCGAAGGGGGTATTATAGAGGACTTCATTACACACATACACACACACAACACAGAAGGGGGATTAATTAGAAGAAAATCTATGGAAATTTGTACGTTAATTCTCGAAAATAGAAAAGGACATAGTTTTCTCAAATCCATATTTTTATTTCAATTTGAAACATCTTAATAAACATATTCTGGATACTTTCCAAAATAAGGCATATCTATGTAATTTTTAATTTTGTAATATAATTATCCCGCCCATTTCTCTCAAAATTAAACACCACAACATTACCGATAGTTTATAGCCGGATAAACTAGTTGTATTGTGGTGAAGTCAACATTTTTCGTAAAACAACTAAACTTGGTCATAATTCATATGTCGAGCTTTTCGTCAATAGATGTCGTTCTTCTAAATTAAACAATCAATGGCGGTCATCTTTCACTTCATAACATTATCTTTGTTGATGACTGTACCAGCTATCGCGTCATCGCATCGGACCATTATGTCCGCGGGCGCATATTTTCGTTAGCGGACGACAATACGTGTGAAGAAAACGCATTCTCAGGCAATTATATATAGATTTATTAACAATACGCACTCACCACCGACACTCAGCGAGAGCGGCTGATCGTGTACAAATAATGCTCTAAAGCGCGCGCATTAATATCATATATCATCAACAGTTTTATACAATTATACAAAGTTGCTGGTCACGGCCTGACTCGATAAAAAACTACACTTCACTTACCGTACGGTATTCGAAGAAACAAATGCCGTAAAATTATCTGGAAACTTAACTACCTATCTGCCAGTTACTACCTATGCTTAATACGTATACGAATATCTCGGTGGTCAGAATTTCTCTTTATCATCGTCTCAATAGTCGTCGACCAGTTAAATGTTGAGGTGTACACCTACAACGCGCTTTCATATCCATTAAGCAGTGGCGTAGACGCTACCGATATCGTTCAATATAATAATAAGTAATAACGATTTGGTTGCTTGTTGCTTCCTTGTTGCTGTTGTTTACGTAACGTATGCACGTCTAATGTTTAGTACTTTAGTAAAGATATTAGTGCAGGATATTTCCTAAAATATAATTTTAAATACAGGAAAAGTCATAGAAATAAATAAATGAATTCTTAACAGTCAAAGCAACTGGTGCGCTGTAAGGCGATTGTAGGTGTGCCTTGAAAAAGCCACGAGTTAGATTAGTTTAAAAAGGATGTATACAAATGAAAACCTCTTTAATTTAACGGACGAGTTAACATTGTTATAATAAAGAAAACATTGTGTTTTGCAGAAGGTAATTCCTTCCCTGAGCAATCTAGAGATAAATATTTGGAGACAAGTCTTGCGTAATATAAAATTATGTTTAAGTTAAGGACTTTGTCCCTTTTTTCTAGTCGTATTACTTTAATAACAAAAGGTACTCCTGGCAACGTCGACTTTATTGAAATTAATTTACAAGAATTAACTTTTCGACAATTAAATTGTCTTCGTCAGAAGTGTTTACTGCTGGAAAACCACATTTCTCAAGCACAATTGAATTGAATTCCAGCAGTTCTCTCTAAAGGACATACAAATAAATTTAAATCATCTGCAAAGATGTGACATCCTTTACATTAGTTTGTGACCATGAAAAGTGTGGTTTTCCAGCAACAAACGCCTCTGATGAAGGCAACTAAGTTGTCGAAACGTCAGTTCTTGTAAATTACTCTCAATAAGGTCGACATTACCAAAAGTACCTCTCTCCTTTTGTTATTATGTTTAAGTTGTTTTGTATTAACAATATTATGCAAAAAGAATTATTAACACATGAAAAATATATCAATTAAGAAAACACAAAAATTACACACCTTTTACTTGCGGAAAACATATCTCTAGCAACAATATTTTGAAGCTTATATCAATTGATTTTATACAAAATTTAATACCTTCTAGTGGTTACAAACATATCATGGTAATCTTAGATAATTTTACGGAATATGTAAGGTTATTTCCCACGAAGAAGACCAATTCCTACAGCGTAATCAGATGTCGGACATATTTCTCAGAGGTCGGAACACCTAAGAGAATAATATTAGATTACAGTAGGTATTTATTTCCACTCGAAGAAAGTGATTTCGTTTTTGAACAAGAACAAGATACGTATTTCTTTTATTCCAATCAGACATCCACAAAGTAATGCTTCCAGAAGGAAGATTAGGATCATATTACAGTTTTTTCGGATTTATGCTGCGGACAATCACATTCGCTGGATGTATTTCTTGGCTTTACAAAAACAAAGGTCTATGCACATTTGCACCACATGCGACCAATAGTGTGGTTGCCTTGCCAAGATTCTTCCTTTCACATTTTCATAATTTCCAGTATTGAATTAATCAAATAAATAAGATACCATAACCCAACGTGAAAGAAGTGAATTGGACTTAGTAGTTACGTTATTTATCATTATTGCAAGTCTTTCAAAAAATAAAGTGAGACAAGTGCTTCTAGATTTGACAAATACAGAACTGAACATCAGAAACTATCACTGTCAGACCGCTAAAATTGAACATAAATGAATCTACATCAACAGAAAGAACAAAGTCTATGCTTTCCGAAACAAATACAACTCGGAAGATATGTTATTTTCGTTCTGAAAAGAACGATAAGGAAACTATAAAAAGTTACAATGATTGTGCAAAATCTGTTTGCAATTTCTTGTGCGTCGATTTTAGCGATCAATGACATGTTCATGTCTTTTCTTTTTATGTCCTCTGGAAATGTTAAGTTATGTTTGTTCTTCAATAAAAGGGCAAGTCAACTAAATACCCCTAAGAATCCAGTTTAAGCACTTTAGCATCAGAAATTGAAAACAAAGACAAATTTCCAGAAAATACGGCCGGGCACCACAATTACTCCACACGCGTTTCTTTAGTACTCCTCCCAAGCTATTTCACATTCATTCACTCTCCTGCGTTTTTTCTTTCTTTTCCTCCTTTTTATTATTCTTCATCGGGCGCCCAATGAATTAACCGAATGAATAACGCGGGAAATTGGACGACATGACTCACGATATTAAATTTAATTTTCTATTGACCATGACCCCCCGACGAACCGTTTTATGTTCCTTAATATTTCGTTGTTCGTCCCCTTCTTGTCGACCCAAAACAGCGAGATACGGGATTACATAGAGAAGCATGAATGGAAAACGGGAAGACGTGGATAATTTCTGTCGATATTATTTTTTTTTTGTTCCTTTGCGACATCTTCCAATCCTATCTTGCCTCCGATTGCTTTCGAACGCCGCTTGGATGAATCCTCTTGCGTTTGTATTTAATTATCTTTTATATCAGGAATTATGTATATTACAATTTATAGTTTTAGTGTTTAAAACATTTAAACAATTTCTATCTAAATGGTAAGAATTTTAGAACTTTTATTACTTAAAGTTCATATTAGACTTTAACAAAAATTTCTTTTCTTTTGTTATATTAATTTAATTTAAAGGCGTAAAAAGTAATAAAAAAGCTATAAAATCTTCACTATTTCGGAATCTATTCAGATTTAAAAAGGTACTCAGATATTCCTTTTCAATTACCACAACGACTGACAGTGACAACCCGTATCTTAATATATTTAACAGGTGTAGAGATCGAGCACAAGAACTATCAATAATAATCAGATAGGTTGACAAATGTTCTTTATTCACCATCGAAGTCGAGAAACATATCCGTTCGCTCTCGAGGTATAGAAAGCAACCAAAGCAACGTCTCGTGATCAACGCTAACCTCAAGAGACTCTTTCGCCTATGATGGATCGTTTCCATCTTCATTTCGAATGTCAACTAGTTGTCAACTGTTTGTCTGTTTGGGCGCTACTCTATTTTCATAACACGACAATCGTTTACAAGTCGTTTGTGGTTTTCGACCGTTATATCATTTCTTGGAATCGTACGCACTTTCATTCATGAAGGTTTATGGTTTATATTAAACGGAGACGCCATTAAATATAAATATATATGTAGACGTTTTATTAACATGTTTACTTTTACTTTTAAACTCAACGTAGCAAATCCAAACATAAGGAAAAACCACAAGATGTTTAGAACTCATGTTTTGGTTAGAATAATCTCAAAATGTGTTAATTTATTATTCTAATGAGAAGTTGGTATAAGATATACTTAGTTTTCAATGAAACCTTGTTTTAAAACATTCAAATTTTGTGGATAGTCCATTTGTATTATGGGTGTCTATTTATTTTACTTTAGTATAACAACTTTACCAGTGTTTTTCTTGGCGATTTCATTGCGATTCTAATAATTCAGCCAAATCAAAATTTTTAGTTTTCTTCAATATTTTTTAGTCCATTTGTAGGCCGTAAATAAGTTCATATTAATTAATATATATATGTATATACACATTCATACATATCAATATTAAATTCTTCTTAAATATATATACAAATACTTGGGTTTTGTTGATTGTTTGTGTGCATGGTCGTGCGTACTTACCTCTACTTACCTCTACCACCCTTAACCATATGGAGCCCTTATCTTAATCTTCCCTCCCAAAAGAATTTTGAAATGTAAGGGTTAATTAGGACTAACATGACACTATGTTCTACTTAACTATTGTGGTGCAAACGGGCGTAACTGTCCAAACTTTGTTATTTCCGAATAGTTCGCTGCAAATAATGTAGCTACGAAGCATGTTTGTACCAACAACTTTTAAATGTTGAATTTTGCTTTAATACTCGTCTTTTTAAAGGTTTTGGATTTGATACGGGTTGAACTTGTGGAGTTTGCTTAGGACCTACATTTTGTTCCGACAGCGTTACCAATCCAACACTTTCCATGTCGACGTGAATTTTGATATACAAGGTGAGTCGGGAAGTAATGGATCAAACTCCAGGAATGTATTGTACACGTGAAAATAATGTAAAAAAGTCATATGTTCTTATCCGATTTTCATTTGTTTTCAAGTTATGGCGTAATTACAAATAAACAACATGTAATAGATTAGCATCCTTTTAATCAGAGCGTCCTTTTAATAAATGTTCAAAAATACCGCCATTGACCTCTGAACATTTTGTACTTCATCCACGCGTGTTGCTCTCCTGATTGCTTCATATCTTTCCTTACTTTCAAACACCAAGGAGTATAGTGCTCGTTAGGATCTAACACGTGGTTTCAAACTGTCGGGATAACGACCAAGGTTTCAGAAAAATGTAACTCTTAAATTTCACTAATATTTCGCTTTTATTTAAAGCTATATCACGGTCATGCTATAAATTCAAATTTACAGAGATATAAATTAAAACAAATAGTAATAATTAAATTATAACTTACCATAAGTACAAGTAGACAGACCAAACTTGTGAACTAAAGATTTAATGATGTCCATCTAAGGGGCTGTGCCTGATGACTATTTAGAACGAAATATAGGGGTTGATTATTATTAAATTTGAAACAATTTAAAATAAGTTATTGAAAATGTCAAATTTCGAACTGTAATTATATGTGATTAAGTTATTAAAAAAACTTACATATGACTGGATTATTTTTATAATTTGATTTTTAGGTAAAAACTTCAAACTGAATCTCGAACTCAAAACCAATTTTTACCTGTTGTTTAAATTTTTAATTGTATCTAATTGAACTAAATATGAATAAATATTGCTTAAATCATCTATGTTGGATCTAAAATTCATAGTGTTAGGACGCTGATTTATGTAAACCGTTTCCAGAAATAAATGGGAAGCCAATTAACAGAACCTCGGCGACCAGTCCGAAGTCTTGTAAACCTATTGTCCAAATGTTGCTTGGCCTGACGAATTAACCTGAAATGTCCAGGAGCTCCATCATGCTGATAATACATTTGCACTCTCATGTTTAGAGGAACATCCTCTAGTGGTCCTTGTAATTCATTTTGTACAATGAAAGGGCCAATTAAATAACTATGGATCATTCCACACCGCACACGTTTACTGAAAGCTTGTGCTGAAAATTACTTTCGACTGTTGCGTGAGGATTTTTGTCTGACCATACATGAGAGCTCCGAGTATTACTAATGCCGTCACGAGTGAATGCTGCGAAAATTTGGTCCATTTGATCCTGTATATATGGATATTGGATATTGTGTTTAAATGTAGTTTTGATAATGTGTATTTCTTGAAACTACTTTGCATCTTTTATTAGTCCTTCGACTTAATTTCACAGAACTTTTTTTACAATAATGAGTTAAGTAATTTAAATCATTATCACATCATCTAAAACTGAATTAACGAAATCTAAGCTAAGTAATTTTAATGTTTGGCACAGTATAAGTATAATCGAACATAGATCAAATATATTAGATGCTTCTAGAGTGAATTATAGCATAACACTACACATACAGCTTGTTTGTGGCAGTAAACACAAAGTGAGAGAACAACTGTCTTATAAATCAATACAAATACTAACACTACAAACTAACTACTAACTACTAACTACTAACTACTAACTACTAACTACTAACTACTAACTACTACTACAAACGAAAGTAAAAGTAATTTAAAAACAATTCGTCACTAAATTGAGAAGATTCCAAAAGAATTATTCAAGCGTACGTTTGCGAAAGTGTTACTCTGTAAGAAGTTTATTCAGTCGTTAATTTCTTTGTACTCTATACATTATACCCATAATAATTAATTAATATTTTCACCCACATTCATTCACAAAATTCGCCATGTTAATATTTTTACTTCATCAGCTAAAAGAAAAACAAAATAAAGTGCTAGGAGAAGGCAGAAGAACAAATCGTGCGGTCGGCCACCCAACGCCTTCGACCTAGCACGATATATTTTCCGTTGGGGATGGATTTAATGATTCCTCGACAGATTCCCTGGTGTGATATTCTTCACTAAAAGACCCTAATCATAGTGTTCGCCCTGTCATTTAAACAATGTTCCTGTATATAATTAGCTTAGATGCGGTTGACTGTCGTCGTATTTTGGATATTTTTTAAGCGAATTCCACATAAATAAGCCGTTTATACTGTTAAAATATTCGTTATAGTATAAGCGCGTGAAACCTTCAAGACGTTTAATAATTTATACCTCTGGTTTTGTTGATGATTCGATGCTGATTTGGTTATTATTTATGTATCTTTTATTTTCACTACTTTCAGATGTATAATAAATAACTTAACACGAAAAAGATCAGGGGGAATTTTATCGATCTAGGTAAAATAATATACTTCTGAGTCATGGTGCGAAATAAATCTGCTGAATCAGAAGCCTATACATAACCTAATAGTAAATTACTGTTCCTGCTCAATTGTAGAAATATATTCAGAATGCCCAAGAACCTGTTAAAAAGAATTAAAGCATATATGTATATACGATGTAGGTCCCATAAATTCTCGGCTTAATACAGAAAAATAAAGTTGGTAAAATATAACAATTTTTATTTTTCAATATAATCTACCCTAACTTCAATACATTTATTACAATGATCAATTAATAATTCTATACCCTTGTAAAAATCATCCCTCTAAATTACTGTTCCTTGTAATTCACTCTATCCTAAAACGATGTCCCCTAAGGTCTTTCTTTAAATGAGAAAATAAATAATATGTTCCAATTCTTGAAAGCCGCATTCGCCGATGGCAGCTTGTGAAAAGGCGCCAGTATGGTGTTCGATTATTGCACTGTCGTGCAATAATCGAACGCCTTTCGTCAATTTTCCTCAACGTTTTGCACGAATATTGTCCCTCAATTTATGTAACAAAAACGCATAATATGTGGTGTTGACAGTGGTATTGCGCCCTTTAAACTTAATGAGTAAAATATCCTCACAATCCCATAATATTATGGCCATCACCTTCCTCGTTGATTGAACGACTTTCGTTTTTCTGGGACCAGATTCATCGGATCATCGGATTCGATGGAATGGTGGCATTCCATCGATTCCTTTTTGGATAGAGGATCATAATACAGAGCCATTGTTTCATCTCCTGTGACAATGGACTCCAAAATCGGTTTCGGGTCGTCTCCGCAGATGTTTAAAGACGAGCGCGCACACGACCCAACATTCACGTTGGAGAGCGGAAAGAAGATGCGGTACCCATCTTGCACTAATCTTATTCGTATTCAAATGGTTATGGAGAATTCTGCGAAAACTTGTTTCAGAAATGTTAGACATCACTGCTAATTCCTTCACATTCAAATGGCGTTCCGCTAATACCATTTCTTCAATAATTGAAATGTTTTGAGGTGTTATCAGTTCAATTGGCCGACCGGCCGCTCATCATCTTGCCCCAAACGGATACATTTTGCCCACTTTTTACAGTGGAATCTGAAGGAGATAAATCACCATAAATGCCGTCTAAAAGTTATTTTATGTGTATGGCCTTCTTTTTTTTTAAATTTAATGATCGCGAGGTACTCAATTTTCGTTTTCTGATACTTTTTCATGTTGTCTGGCTGGCTACTAAAAACTACTATTCTTCGAGTCGTAATATATATAGTGTAGGCCTCGCACATGTGCAACTATGACGCAACGGGGTTGGAACACTCTCAAAGCTTGTCAGGCCGAGAATTTATGACGCTTACCTTGTATATGTAATACCCGTTCTTTCTATTCATGTATGCTTGTTTTTATGATTCGACCTTTAGTTAGATCTTTAGTTAGGACGGCACAAAGGGGTTACAACACACCAAGAAAATGTCTAAATGAACACAAGGTAGATATACTGTAACAATACACCTAGCCCATGTGTTAATTATTAACCCTTTGATAACGTTAAAGTTCATTTGAGATTCTTTCCATTCATTTCACTGAGTGCTAGATATATTCTACCAAAACACCGGTGTTACTTTTTAATAATAATAATAAGCAACGTAATATGTAGTTTCGGAGGGAGGGACGTGAGAAGAGGTTCTGCGGTGCACATGCCCTAATGCTTCTACTACTGCAATATCTGGTATAATTTCTTATTATTATGAAACTTGCTTTCCTATTGTAGTGTACAGTATCATGAGTAGGTTGGTACGTGCGCTGAGTAGGCTAGCGACTAACTTCTGACTATGAGAGCAACTGTCATTATTAGCGTCCCTGATTAGGTATAATAAGTACTACACTAAGTCATATTATATATAAGTTATTGTTAATAAACATTACAAAAAATAACCGTGTGTTCTGACTGCCCAATACACAATACCTATCACACACTATACTCATGTGAATAAAAAACGTGAATCCTATAAATTATCGCCCGAACTTATAGACCTTCAGTTTTGAGATAGCGTTATATATAGACTTGTCGAAAATAGAAACAAAATATCAATCTGTTGGAAAGCACTTGATTAGCGAACATAACAATGAATTAAATACACATTTGAGAGAATAAAACAATTAATGTAATAATTGAAAAACTGTTGAACTCACGGAGTAACGGTAGCGAAAATCTCCGAGCATAGAATGAGGAACGGCAACAAGGTGATGCACAAATAGAGGAACCAACAGACGAAGAAATCGAGGAAACAATAAAGAAGTTAAAAAACAACAAATGTCCGGGAGGAACTTTTGTTGCTGGATGGCATTCCAGCAGAAGTACTAAAAGAAGGAAGACGACAACTCTATAAAACACTCAGTAACCTAATAAAGAAAATATGGAAGCAAGAGAAACTACCGGATGGGTGGAAAAACGTTATGATCTGTCCCATCCACAAAAAGGGTAACAAAACGCTATGCAAAAATTACAGAAGAATAGCCCTCCTAGACACAACGTATAAGATCCTAGCACTGCTAATAAGAAATAGATTATGCGAGTTCGAAAATGAAACTGTAGGAAAACATCAAGGGAAGTTTGAGCGAGACAGATCTACAATAATTCAAGATTTATACGATGAAGCAATTATTACATAATAGCTATGAACAAAATTTAGAGATACATATACTTTTTGTAGGTTACAAGCAAGCGTACGATTCAATAGACAGAGACCAATTATACAGAGCAATGAATTCACTAACAATACCTACAAAATTAACAAGGATGGTTAGAATAACACTGGACGAAACATTAAACCAGGTGATGCTGGAAGGGAACCTATCCAAGATGTTTTCGATCCGAGGAGTGTTACAGATAGAGGGTCACCTTGTCTGAAGCGGTGACCCTCTATCTGTAACATTGTTTAACTTCATGTTGAAAGCTGTCCTCAGAGAGAGAGAGAGTGGCATACAAACCGGAGGGATTATATGCTATACGAAACAACAAATCATTGCATTTGCAGACGACATTCCGCTGATACCAAGATCATGAGAGGATCTTCAGGCAACTGAAAGGAGCCGCACGCAAGTTTGGACTACACGTTAATGCAGAAAAACAAAATACATGAAATTGAGGGCAAAAGTAACTAGACCAGAAGAGAAGATAAAGTTCAGCTGTTCGGATGGCAGAGAGTACAACTTTGAGAAAGTGGAAAATTTTGTTTACCTGGCAGTGATGATCACAAATAAAGCAGGAGAAGATTTAGAGATAGAGAAGAGAATGCCCAGAGGAAGCAAAACCGCGGGAGCATTAAACAGAATCGTTAAATCCAAAGTGATCTCCCGGTAAACAAAGGAAAGACTACACAAAACGGTAGTTCTGCCTTCTATAATGTACAGTAGCGAAACCTGAACACTAAGTTAGAATAATATGCTGAGACTTGAACGATAAGAAAGAGGGTTCCTACGTATGATATATGGAAGCGAGAAGGATGAAAATGAAAAACAACAAATAAAAGGAAATTGAGGGAAATCGTGAGGGAAATCGTGAGGAAAATCGAAGCCATGGGCCTTCAGGCCTGAAGAGCTGGTATATGTAATAATATAAATAACAGTAACAAACAACATGTTTTTTGGAAATTGATAGAGTAGCTCTTCTAGAATGTTTTCGTTTAAATGCACGGTGCTGCGACGAAATACCATAAATGTATTTTTCTCTGCGGATATTCACTAGAAATAATGTTTAAAAGTCTTTTTTCATGCACACAATTCCCACGTTTTCTCAAAATGATTATCATTTCCCTGCATAATGTGATTATACTTATATTTTGTTGAACATTTACCAATACTTTAGGGAGTAGTATTGTTTGAATACTTTTATCCTTTGATGTAACGTTCTTTTTAATGTATGCGGTACAATAACACTTTATTACACATGCGCATTTGCACAATACCGTTCATGTGATTTTGCATATCATATTAGTATGAGTTAATTGTGGTTATGTTATTGAAACTTTAAATTTTTCGTTAAGTTTTATTTTCAAATAAAACTTGATGAAAACCACCCAAGCAAATATTATGTATAATGACGGAGTTACGTGTTGTGTTAAGAAATTCATCCTGAACGTTTTCTCATTAATATTCTGTTCAGCTAAATTGCGTAATTTTCTAATTTTTTGACTGCCGAAAAAAGTTAATGTGCGATGTTCTAAATAAATTCATTCGCTTTATGTTAAACTGTAATCAATATTTGTTGACTTATTTTCGTTATTTATTAGCTAAACGAACTTGTTGACCGGCTGGCTGATGCCCGAAAATGGTAGTCACTTCGAATAGGTATAGTTGCAGTTGGATCAATCACAAAATAACTTTTACGCATTATTTTTAATGAACATCTCTAGAGAAACAAATTTTATAGTATCTCGTCGCAGCATACTATGTATTTAAACGAAGAACGTGTCTCCATAGATCCATATTCAAAGAAGCATCCATTTAAGCTATAGGGAACTACAGCTGACTATAAAAGAAATTCTAAAAGTATTTTTCTATCAAATCCTTTAAATCAAACTTGGTCAAGATTTCGATAGCCATCTTGTAGAATTTAGGTGATATGAAAAACTTTGATGTACTGCTGAAAATTCAAGAAACACAATCGAATAAAATTTGAATCATCGCAGATATCCAAGAACGCAGTAATATACGAAGCGTTAATTTTATGTTGTGCAGGACTTGTCTCCGAATAATTTGTATCTAACAAATTTTTTCTAAATTACTCAGGGAAAGAATTATCTACCAGCCATTGGCTAAGTGGACACATTGTATATTTGATACTAAGGTTATTTATATACAAATAGTAATCAAATTAAGACACAGGCCACAAGATTTTTCACTAGAAAATAAAGGCAAGAGTATAATGCAAAGTGCCCATCGTTTCTGTGTAGGTTTTCTTTCTTGATTTCGAAGAAGTTAGTGGCGTGATCAAAAGGGTATTAAAGTGCACGAATAAAATGAATAAAATTTTGGAAGACTGATACTTGAGGAAAGTCAATGCAAACGAGAATTGCATCAAATATATCGTTTCGAAATATAGCTTTGTTATTTTCCTTTTAATGTAAGGTGCACAAGCACGATTACTATTTCTCAACAAAGAGAAGTGATGATAAATAATTAAAAAACTGTTTTGAGTTTGAGAAACAACAATTGAGTGGTTTGATTTCTTTTTTATTGCCATATACAAATATATTCCCTATCGTCATCAAACCAGGAATTAACGTAACTTAAGTGCATGAAACCACATCATGTAAAAATAAAACGGAAATTACTATGAGCAAAGAAACAAAAACAAACGTAAAATGCCGCACGAAACACATTTCTGCGTTTACCTACAATTACCGCAGACAATCTTAATGCTTGAAATGGAATTCCTCTCCACCTATGCATCTCGAAATATACGCTTGACGTATCATTTCAAGCAATACTCCCAAACGTTATGTAATATGGGAATCTGGATTTTAATAATGGCGTCGCCGAACACCGTCAATAAGCCAGGGTAATTGAACAGAAATTGGTAGCGGAATTGGCCGTGCGATTGATAATTACAATTCAAACAAAACGGACCGATTGGAGAACCTTAATTTATGCTAATGCCTCTCGTAATTCGCCTTTTCCTTAGTATACGTGTTATAGATACGTCCACTGGTTTTTATAGCTAGGGGATAGCCTTTCTATCGAGAGTGTCTGTTACGGGCTAATGCGTAATTATAATGTACTTAGATTATTTTATAGTTTAATTAGATAGCAAATAGGCAACGCTGAAGAGAATTCGTATTTAAGCTATTAAGATAAATTACAGAGGTGGAAATACAATAAAACAATTACTGTAGGTAATAAATCAAATGACAGAGAGAATATGTTATTATAATTGATACGGTAGTTTAATATAATGCGGAAGAATTTGTTACGCTTAATTGGAGCTAGCACCAAGTGGTTGTGATCTAAATTCTGAAATGTTTCGATCATAGATTATCTGAATTATTCCACAAAACAACATGATGTTTTAGTTTTATTTGTTTTTAACTAATGGCATCAATAGAGGAATTTCTCCTTCGTGGTTGGGGTCGAGGTGCTTTGATAAGAGTTGACTATCTTTGAGATACATAGTCACGTTCTCACTAACACCAAGGGCACTGGTAAGTATATTAGGTGAAAGAACTATGTTCTAAAGTGCGTATGTCAATTTACGGATTCGTCTTTGGCGATTAATGACGATAAGAGAGGAGGAGTCTACCTCCTTCAGGCATTTTACACCTGGGCAGCGACTCCCAAAGAAATTGGCGACTGAGTATTACAAAGACGCAAGGAAAGGAGGTACAGCGTGCGTTGGCACCGGTGGACAGAGCTATTGTTAACCTACTAAGCAGAAAAGTCAAATTGGCTTTTAAAGAATTTAAGTATGCTCAATGGGATGGCAAGGTCTCCCGATTTGTCTGCGGAGAATGGATCGTTGTGATGATTTCTCAATATTTTAAAGGGGAAAAGAGTAAAAGCCAACCCATCGGTATCGGCGTCGTTATGACGAAATGGCATTGTGGCATTCACCGATGAGGACAAAGCGCAGATGTTCACGCTAGTTATGGAGGATGTTTCACACACTGCTGACGCCTCTAATAACGATACTAGGGGGTCATTGGTTGGGGCTGCACTGATGGAGTTTCGTTCTGGTCCCGGGCCCGTTGTTGCAGACTTTACGTCCACAAGGGAGTTGCAGGTTATCGTGAGAGGTCTGAAGAACAAAAAGGCTTCCGGCGGGGACAAATTAACAAATGAAGCAATAAAAGCCCTCCCTAGGGTTTACTTAAAACACCTATCGCAGATCATCGATACGATACTGGATCTTCAATGTCTTCCTAATGCTTGCAAGACCTCGATTTTCATAACGATTCTTAAGCAGGGAACCGACCCAAATCTTCCACAGAGCTACAGACCTATCAGCCTTCTTTCAGGGCTGTTGAAAGTTGCTGAGACAAACACTGTAAGCAGGTCCCAGAACACAGAAATAATACCCGGTTAAAATGAATGGAAGAGGGCGATGAGGAAAATAACAAAGAATACCAACAAGCAAAAAAAAAATAACGAAACAAATATGCAGAAATAAAAAATAAACCAATTTGAGAAGGAACTGAAGCAACTAGAAGAATTGTATATAAACAAGGAAATAAATTTTTTTTATCGAGAATTGAAAAGGTCAGTACCAAAAACCATCATATTGGCCAAATATAAAGAAGGGCATTTATAAGAGATGAGGATGGGAAACGTAATAGTTTCGCCCAGTATTCTCAAGAACTGTTAGACAATGCCGGTGAAGAAGAACTGAATGAAAAGAATATGGGTCAGAAGAACAACAAATTAATGTAGAAGTGGAGGCAACCCTATCGATGCCAACAAAGGAAGAGTGTCTAGCTGTGTAGAATACAAAAAATCATAAAAGTGCAGGGTAGAATTGCATCGCAACAGAAATTCTAAAACAAGAAGGCAATGCAATAATTGAAAAAATATGGAAACTGGTAACACAAATTTGGGAAGGAAGAAGCATTCCTGGCAAGTGGAATAAAACACTGGTTATACCTATTCATAAGAAGGGTCACGAAGAAGAATGTATTAATTACCGTGAAATAGCACTCTTGGACACAACATATAAAGTTAGATTTAGTTGGTTTCAGTTTCTATTATCAAGATGCTTAACAAGTGGATTGTAGTGTTCGCTTCATCCGTATATACAACAAAATTCAACATAGCGATAACATGCGGCATTTGTATTCGTAGTATCGGCAGATATGATGATTATTTATCTTGTCAAGGTAAATGCAATAATAATTTTGATTGTGCTTGTGCTGGAGTATCTGTGAAACAACTAACCAAATTGAAAGAATATGGTTCTATCAAGAAACGTGTTGCAAAAATAGCAACAAAAACCTAACCTACAACTCTGAGGCTGTGGAAGTCGCTCAAGTAGACCGTTCCGGGAGCTTCGTCCAACGCTGGTGCACCTGAGGTATTGCAAATTACTCCTCTGGAATTAGATGAAATGATAATGACTGAAGCAAGTGAAGCCATTCACTTTATAAGTATATATATTATAAGTAATCTCCAAACTGAGATTCAAAAATTAAGCCTAGAAAACTGTAAACTGTCAAAAGAAGTTAGTGATCTGCGTTTGAACTTGCAGCGATGTTTTGAATTTGGAAAACATAATATAGATGGCAACACTGATTCTAGAGATGTTGATATTATTTCTGGTATAAATATAATCAAACAAAAAAAAAAATCCAAAAAATAACCAAGAAAAAAGAAAGGAACAAAAAACCTTAATGGGGACTGGTGTGGCGCGCTATTCTTCTATTGTCCAAGGTCCACGTTCGGAAAGAAATACTCCTGTTAACAAGAAAGATTTAAATATAAATTCTGAATCTTCAAATGGTTTTACAACGGTTAGCTATAAAAAGCGCAATACGCTTAAAAAGATAAACACAATTGTGGGATCTGCTGCGAATATCTTATTAAAAGGCGCTGGAAAACAAGCTCATATACATGTTTACAGCTTACATAAGGATACTACTGTTAAGAACATTGAGGAGCATTTAAGTCTGAATAAATTTGACAAAATAGTATGTGAACAATTACAGTCGAAATATGCTGACAAGTATTCTTCTTTTAAGATATCATTACCTGTTAGTGACTTAGGAAGAATAAAACAATCAGATCTATGGCCTTCTGGCACTTGTGTTAACCGTTTTTTTTTTTTTGTAAGGAGAATACCTCCTAAACACCAAGTTACGTAGCGTTTAATACTAACGGTAGTATTAATCAATCTTTATTATCATTGTTGAATATAAGAAGCCTAAAGTCGCTCAATTAGAAGTTATCTTAGAAAGTAGTACGCCATATTTTCTATGCTTCAATGAGACCTGGTGTTCTATTAATGACATTGAGTGTAGAAACATTTCTGGCTATAAATTAGTAACTTATTTCTGTCGACGAAACATGAAAGGTTGTGGAGCAGCTATCTAGTCTAGTCTGGCGAAAATATTGGAGCAGTAGATCTAAGCTCATATTGTATGGAGCAAGTTATTGAAATCTGTGGTGTAAGGTGGAACTATTTAAACAACATCATTTACATAATTAGTCTTTATCGTTCACCTGGTGCTGATTTTGTGACGTTCTATAGAACTGTGAATACAATATTAGGCAGTTTGTTTTCTGTTAATAATTTTATATTTCTTACTGGTGATTTCAATGTCAACCTTCTATCTAAGCAAAGTAAGGATACAATACTCAAATAGATAATATCTATTGTAATTTTCCGAGCAATGTTAATACTTTTACTAAAGATACGTTTTTGTCTGATTATAAGTTAATTGTAGTCGATGTTACTGATTTGAAAAGTCTGAACTCTCATAGTGTAATTTCTTACTCTAGACTTTTTAATAACACTTCCCTACAACAATTTTCTTATTATCTACAGAATGAAACGTGGGCAAATATGTATAATGTTTCAGGATATAGTGATAAATTTGATTGTTTTCTACATTGTTTATTATATCACTTTCAAACATGTTTTCCTTTTATACGTATTAATAACTGTATCAAGAAAGTCCCTTAGGTAACAACCACTATCACTAGGATGCACGGAAATCAGAGATATGTATATATTACAAAAGAAATATCCAGCCTCGAAGCATATCTATGATATACAAAAACAAAGTTATGACACATATTGTTGCAATACCAAAAAACAATACTTTTCAAACAAGACATTAAAATCTGATAACAAAAGTAGAACCTGCTGGAGTGTGATTAATAGTCTATCAAATAAAATTAACGTGCCACATAATATTACGCGGATCGTAACTGATACTGGCTCTGTAACTGATTCTGACATGATAGCATCATCGTTCAACACCTTCTTTACGTGGGTACCTCATCAGACTGCGGCTCATGTACCTAACATAGATATTCTCAATCTTATATATCACAACATCAAATCTATGGTACTGCCGGATTACTCGGAGGTGGAAGTTTTACTAATTTTCGATAATTTGAAGAGCAAGAGATCCTATGGTCTTGATGGGATTCCTTCTTTTTTGATGAAATCTATGAAGCTCTACCTCTGTAAGCCACTGACGTATCTCATAAGTTTCTCCTTTCAGTAGGGTATTTTTCTTAAAATTGCTTCTGCCAAACCTATATTCAAAAAGGGCGATAGACTATCTCCTGACAATTATCGTCCGATTTCGGTTACTCCTGCAATAGCTGGCTTTTTGAATATGGTATGTTGAAGAGACTGAACTCTTTTTTGGACCACTATAAGATTATTACTTCGTTACAACATGGATTTCGTTCTGGAAAATCAACTATCTCCGCCATATAATATGGTTCTTCAGTTCATTGAAGAAAAGCGCTTTCCTGTTGGTATCTTTTGCGGTCTCAGTCGAGCTTTCGATTGCATACCTCACGATCGCTTGCTAGAGAAATTATCAGCCTATGGAGTTCGAGTAAGAGCGGGTCATTGGTTCGCATCCTACTTGTATAATCGTTCTCAGTATGTCGAGATACGTATGCGTAAGGAAGGTGTTACTCATAAATCTGGAAGCTTGCCTGTTACTTTAGGAGTCCCTTAAGGCTCGGTTCGTGCTCCAATCATGTTTTCTCTGTATCTGAATGACATTGTGATCTTCTTAATTGACTTTTGTGAGTGATTCGGAAGAAGAAACCATTCGTACCGGTAATTTACTCCTTAAAAAATTATTTATATGGTTCTCCTCTAACAAGCTCTATTTGAATCCCTCAAAAACGATAATTCTTCTACTCCATACAAGGCAAAGACTTATTAATTTAAATCTCCAACTTACCTGTCATAATTCGTGCTTCAATTTTCAGCAAGAGATCAAGTTTTTAGGTCTGAGTTTCACTAATATTCTGTCGTGGAGACCTCATGCTCCCTATGCGGCAAGTTAAATTAAACTATATATCAAATTGGTTCCTTGCGAAATGCTGTTGACCTAGATGTACTGCGTTTTATCTTCTGGTGTAATTCACCTCATGCCTCTCAAATTTTTGTAATGCAGAAACGAGCCCTTCGATGCATGATGCGAGTAAGACCTCGAGAATCTTGCCGTCTGCTCTTTGCTGAATTCAAAATTCTTCTGCTAGCCTGTTTATATATACTTGAGACTTGTATCTATCTATGTACATAGCAATAAAATAGATTTGGATACTCGTTCCTGCCACAGTTATCGAGTGAGAAACACTTCTACTCTGCCTAAAAAAATTAATTTGAGTCTTCTCGAAAACAGTCCTTATTTTTTGGGAGTGAGGTTATATAATAAATTACCTAACTACATAATTAATTTAAGTTTAGGTAATTTTAAGCTAGAATTAAAAAGAATATTGTATCAATTTAATTTCTATAGCCTTGAAGAATTCCTTAATACAGTTTTAGATTAATTTTGTTAAAGCATATGTATACTTTTATTGACTTAAAACGCTAGTTTTCAATAAACTATTGCTATTATTATTATTATTAAGTGGGGCTTAGCTCAGTTCCTAAATTTTGAATTGGGAGACATTCAACAAATAAAATACTGAACTGTAATTTCAATAAAAACATATTTATTGTTGAAGTACGAGGGAAAATTTACAAACAAATAATACAGACAAGTTAGAAAATTGTATATATCAATGTTGATGTGTGGAAAGTATGGAGCATTGAATTTGGTCATTGACGGTACGATTTATGGGAATGGTAGAACAAGGAAGTAATAAAAAACAACGCAGTTGTAATTTTATTTGACTGTTGCTGAAATCGTAAGTGGCATTCGCACGTATTCTTCACGACGACGACGACCCGATACTGAACTCCCGGTTAATAATATACGATGTTGAATTGGACGCCACTAAATGCAATTTCGATCGTCTCTGGATGGTAAAATCTCCGTAGGAACCATTCAAAGTTTTCAGGGAGAGGTAAGAAGGGATCGTACGAATATATACCAAATAAAACATATGAAAATTCAAAGTAAATACAAATATCAAATAGGCAAAGTGAAAGTTAAATATTTCTAGCAAATAACTACTATAATACGTTAAGTTCTCAAAGCAAAATATGAATATAAATATTAGCTAAATACGCGGTAGTAGCGTTAAGCGCAATTTGCATTCTATTAACTTATTACAAAAATTCAGTACTCGATCGAGCATGCATGAAAAATGGAACGAGCTATAGTTAATGACCATACAACTACAAATGTTAACAAATAGCCGTATAAAAAAAAACGGCGTAAACTAACCACAAAAGATATTAATTATAGCACGTGGTGTTACACAAAGAAATAGCTTAAAATCAACTCACACGAACGATCGGGCGCGGACACGCTGCTGGTATGGAGATGATCTTACGGGTGAAAATTCTCTCGATGGCGGAGAGCTCAAGCTAATGCGCAGTCTTGGCCGGGATCCGAAGGAGTAGACGAATGGCGGAGAGCTCAAGCTAATGCGGAGTCTTGGTCGGGATCCGAAGGGGTAGACGAATATCAAATCCGTACCACAGTACGTATTCTGGTCGATGGGCTCAAACGTAGACGACTCTCAAAACCAAAACGATCGACAGAATGGGGGCTTGCGTACCATAATCACACCGATGGGTGTTATGCCAAACGGCAAATGCGTAGTACGCCCAGGTTACAGAGTCTCTTGGTCACTCGCCCTAGCTACGGATGTTCTCGGCAGACCAGCAATTTAGCTCCTCTCAGATGAATAATGGATAGTCATAACGTTGTCTGTTTTATATATTTTACGAAACGTGTAGGCTCCTTCCATCGCGATATTCCGTACATCAATAATAATGCAGGTATTATTGTAGGATTAATTGCTAAGTACTGCGATTAGCTACGGATAAAATTCAATTTAAATGTGACCATATCATAGAGCAAGACGAGTACTATCATCAGACTGAGTATTATTTGAAAACTAGGAGAAATTTCCAGGTAACTAGAAACTATGCGTACGACGTTCGGTTACTGAATGAAACAACTAATTAATTAATTTATATTAATGAATCTTGAACGTAATGCAAATTAACTGCTAACATATGTAAGAATAGGGTGTAACGAAGGATTTAGCCGCGCATAATTTTGAAATAAACAAGTATTAGATATTTTATTTAGAAATAAACATTGCAATGAAATACATCTCAAACGCCAATACGATGTTTAATAACGCTGTTTAAAGTAATTCAAATACATTTTCGGTGGAGAACGCAAATTAGGGTGTAATAAAGTCTTAGCAAAAATAATCAAAAGTCGATTAGATAAATACTATAATGAAAATCTAGGAGAATACCAGGGAGGATTTAAAGTAGGAAGATTAACAATATATCAGGTTGTTACTACGAAGCAACTTAGAGATAATGCTCATTAACAAAATTTAAGCCTGCATATATTGCTTATTGATTATAGACAATCACACGATGCCATCAAGAGAAATAGATAGTATGATGCGGTGGAAAAACAAAAAACACCAAAAAAGTTGAGAAGGCTAGTAAAAAAGACGATCTGAAAAACGCAACATAATGTAACACTGGAAGGAGCGACATCTATAGAAGACACACTAGAGAGAGGGTTACTACAATGGGATCTACTATCATTCTTCAGAAGATACCAAAACGATAAAATAACTCAAATAATCATTTAGTATTTAAATTGGAGTTGTAACAGTTTTGTATACTTTATGGATAAAATTTTGTTCTCACAGTTCACATGAAAAAATGCCTAGTAACAAAACCAAAAATAATGCTAATATAGCTAATGGTATTGGTGGAATCATTCCCGCCAAACACAATGCGAGCAGAGAAAAGAAAGTACTAGCACACGGACAAGTTTCTGCCTATCCGGCGTCATCGGCGCGGCTACGAGCACTCTCCTTCTACTGCATGCATTGCGTCTACCTCTCGGTTTATGTCCCCAATGTCCACAACACCACTGAAAATGTCTCCCGGCGCCTCCTAGCGCCAAGAAACACAGTCATGTCGCCCTAGACTGAGGCGACACACACCGGAACACAGATGCCCGCCACCTATGGAGCAGCTCATGGGATGCTGAACACAAGGTGCCGTTGCGCCTAAGCGCTAGGCAACTGTATGTACAAATTATCCCTCAGGCTCACCGTGATGTATAAAAGTACACACGAAAAAATGCCGAATAACAAAACCAAAAATAATGCTAATAGAGCTTATGGTATTGGTGGAATCATTCCTGGCAAACACACTGCGAGCAGAGAAAAGAAAATACTAACACACGGACATGTTTCTGCCTACCCAGCGTCATCAGTGCGGCTACGAGCACTCTCCTTCTGCTGCCTGCATTGTGTCTACCTCTCGGTTTATGCCCCCAATGTCCACAGCACAACTGAAAATATTTCCCGGCGCCCCCTAGCCTTAGTACATATGAATTATTAATAGGTTTTATTTGGAATATTAAGGCTTTAATTATTTTATTAGAAGCATCTATTGTAATTTCGTCGATTAGACTTAGTAACAAAAACAACGAAATGCCGAAATTAAAATTTCAAACACTGCTATTCATAGTTTTACTTTGCCATGTGTGTATAACCCAAGGCAGCTTCAAATCAAGACCAAAAGTAATTAATTCAATTAATAGAAAAAAAAATGGAAAATTAAATGAGACAAATCTTTCCTACTTGTAAATAAAAATGTATCTGTGAAATAAATAATATTTCCTTGGAAATTTAGTCTAAATTCACGAAAATAAATTAAATTAGAAAAAATAATTTGAAGACCAATACAGGAATAAACCGGAT
This sequence comes from Dynastes maya, assembly GCA_029619315.2. NCBI lineage: Eukaryota > Metazoa > Arthropoda > Insecta > Coleoptera > Scarabaeidae > Dynastes > Dynastes maya. Next base: position 56,771,022 of record JAROYE020000001.1, read on the forward strand.
GTAACACGTTTGTAGCAGTAGTAATATGACTCAGCACTAATAACTAATTGTACCCAATTAAAAATATTTAGGTACTCTTTTGTCATGCTTTCTTTGAAATGCGAACAACTCAATCAGTCAGAACCTTCAATTTTCTGCCGATAGAGAGTGCGTCAAGAGGTGAGTCGCTTAAACCCATCTAGATATTATCTGCCGCGGTAATTGATAGTAACCGTATTTATCTTGTCTATTGGTTAATTCAGAAATCATCGTACCCTTTTCTTATCCAAACGTTTATCTGCGCCCAAAATCTACTTGGGAAACTGAATAATTGGCGTTGCGCGTATAATGTTAAGTGAGAAGCAGTGGTCAGAAATTTTTCCGACGCATTTTGCTTTTTCTATTTTAATGACGATCCGGTACGAGATTGCTACGTATTAAGGCGTCGGCTTGTTTTAATAATACATTTTGGAGCGAATCCTTGTTCGAAATGATGACACTATCGTTTTCCCACGCATATAGACAACAGCGATCTCGTTCTCCTTTATTACCTGGTGTATTAGCACTTGTGGATGTTGTTTCAATAGGAAGAAACGCACCAGTAATGATATAAGTTTTACATCATTAAATACAATTATTATAGATTATGTTGTTTTTCGAATGCAAATATTTTCAAATACCTAATTAACGGATGTAGTAATAATGTAACCTTTTCAAATTAAGAAGTATTCCTAAGGTGTTACATTGAAACATAATATTTGCAATCCCAAACCAAAATAATAATAATAATAGAATTTACTGGCGAAACAGTGCACAATACAGAAACAAAATTATACTAATTACACTGAGACAGCCAAAAAGACTAAATCGCCTAACTTCGAAAAGAAGATATACGGCGTTCTTCCTTTAGGCTTTGCAAAAATAATATATAAAAATACAGATGGATATAATGAAAAATATAGAAATAAAAAGAAAACAATACAAAGCTCTATATCACTAACCTGATGTGCGTGACGGGCGAAATGTATACATGGGGATATTTCAGACACAATGAGTTTGAAGTGTTCTCTTAATTTTAGTAATAGGAGCGTCGAGATCTATATAAGGTAGCACATAAGTATTGAGGATGTTGGAAATGTTAGTAGAGTTGGCCACGCGCGCCAACGGGCAGCGGCGTTGTTTCGATTAGGCCTCGTGGTCCACTAGGGCTATTGTGTGTACTTTCAAATTTTTCTAGAACACAAACATTTTTTGCGTCTTCTATCGCGCATAGCTGTGCGTGAACATGTTGCACTATTTGCACAGGTTCCACTAACGACACCGAAGGATCTTGTAACTTTTCTGTGCCCCCGTATACCTGAGCCACCAGAACCTATTCTTACACGTTGGGGAACTTGGTTAAATGCTGCGTTTTATTATCACAAATATTATGAGAATATTAAGAACGTGGTTTTACAATTCGATCCAAAGGAAGCTGCCGCTATCAAGAAAAGCCAGTCCGGAATTTCAAGATAGTCGGGTTAAAAGGGATTTAAAAATTATTCACAATAATTACTTCGGACTAGCGGAGGCAATAGAAAAGTTACAAGATCCTTCGGTGTCGTTAGTGGAATCTGTAATGCAATGGAATAAACAACGCACAGTGGTTCGCGTAGAACAAGCTACCTCGACAAAAACAATCATTTAATTCCTGGAATTTTCTTATCAGAATACAAAAAGGTAACCCACATAATGAGAATTCTAGGTAATTTCTTTTCCGATTGCCCTCCAATGACCTGTCGCAGGGGTAGATATGTTAGGCAATGTAAATATTGTAAATCAATTTAAAAGTACACTATATTTAAAAAAAACAAGATTTTTTACGCTGTTTTAAAATTGACAAGGAGAAAAATTAAATGTCACCTCTGTAGAATTTATATACGAGGCATGGCAATTAAATAACCGGACTGGTGCTACCATCGGCAAACAGCGAGCGCGCCACGGCAGGTTTGAACATGTCTGTGCTTGTAGATGCTTCCCCCACCCTGAGCTCGATGGGCATGGCTGTACGTCGCTCAGTCGCGCTGTAGCAATCGTCCGTTCAAGTCCTTACGCTAGCGCCGCGTCGGAAAAATGCAGTGTTCAGATCGAGCAACGAGCTAACCTCAAGTTTCTTGTGAAATTGGGAAAACTGGGGTTCTAACAACCCTTTGGGAACGAGTGAGAAGATGAAGGCCCGATTTGTGGAAGACCAAATCCTGGGTGTTCCACCAAGACAATGCGCCAGCCCATTCCGCCTTGTCTGCGAAGGCGTTCTTTACGAAATCCGGCATCACCGTGTTAGACCACCCACCGTAATCGTCCGACCTGGCCCCCTGTGACTTTTTTTTATTTCCTAAGGTAAAATCGGACCTTAAGGGGACAAGATTTGACAGTGTGGAAGCGGTGAAAGCGAAAGCGACAGAGGTTCTCAACAAGGTGACAAAAACGGACTTCCAGCACTGCTTTGGTATGGAGCGTTGTAGGGATCGACAAGGAGGGTACATTGAAGGGGATAAACTTTGTAATGTAATTGGTTATCAATAAAATGTTTTGTTGCACCAGTCCGGTTATTTAATTGCCACACCTCGTATAATATACTTCCATTCATCTACTTTAAAGTTATATAAAATTTGGTTGCGATACATTTGCACAATTATTTTATTTTCATTTTTTTCAGAGGTAGTGTTCTCCATAACGAAAATGGATTTTTTTGAAGAATCATCCGAAGGAAAGAAGAAATGAAGGTTTGCTTCTATTTATTTCTTCGAAACAACATATTAGCGATGCAACTGAGCAGTCCCTGAGGAATATCAAGGTCATCATTTCGCAATATTCGTCCAAGGCATTCGAAAGGTGGATTAGCTGCGGAAGGAACGAAAAGCAGTTTCTACAGAAGTTCTTCAACATTGACTCTACTCGTAGTTGTACACCAACTAACAATCAGTTTGATTATTGGGCTCTTCAAAATCTAACTGTCGCGTCGCGCTAATAGTTGCACAAAAGAAAACGCTACGTCTGGAATTAACCGATCATTAGATAATATCCGGTCCTAGTGAATAGAGACTCTATTGCCTGGAGAGTTACACCGAAAATGTTTAGCACTACAAAAACTACAAAATATTTCCAAATGTGGTAGTTCAAGGTAATGCAATTGTTTATTCCCCCAAGTCACTTAATCATTGCAAAAACAGCTCTTTTTACAAATTTTAAATATGGCAAGAAAATTCTTGCATAGCCTTAGCATTATTAAATATGCTTCACCGCATTGATTTTCTAGTTGTTAGGAAGGGAAGGTAGTTACAGGGCGCTAAGTCGGGACTGTATTGTAGTTGCAACAAACGTTGCACGTCGGACTCGAAGTGGTAGCAGAAGAATGTTGGCCCACATTGCACCTTTCTTTCGGCATTGGGGACTGGTGGCAGTAATCTTACTTGAAGGCCAAAGAACAGTTATTACACATTAAGTAGTACTTCTGCATGGAGCGAGCATTTTCCCTTTCCCAGAATTGAAAACAGAAGGATTTTCAATAATGCAGATGAAGCTAAGCAAGAATTTTATTACCATTCTGAAAAGCTACGTAACAGCTGTGTTGCCTCGGGATATTAAATGGTATATGTTGCAACAGCCCAAGACAATCAACCTTCTTTTTTATTAATTTATGCAAAATGTTTGCTAAAAATTTCTTCTCTAGAAAGTAACAAAGGTAACAAAAGAAAGTAACAAAATATAAATTTTGCAAGAGATACCAAAAAAGGAATTATTTTTCCGTTAATTTAGTTCTTACATCGAGGTAAGTGATTTTACCTTATATTTCAGTATGTATCCCTTATTTGCACCAGATTGAAAGATCGCCTTTTGACACCCATCTCTACCAATATCCCATTTTTCAAAAAAATTACACTTACCCCCTTCTTGCATTAAGGTCTTCAATTACTCATCAATCTTTTCGGAATAAGAAAGAAAAATATCTTTCAACTTAAAAAATTATTAATGTTCTACAAAAACCTTGTTTATCCCACAACCCACAATCACTAAATATGTGTAGAAAATAAATAAATTAATTAACTAATAAATAAATTCACTGTGTTCGAATTTATGGATTTCCAAATTCGGTTACACGGAGTGGAAATCATAAATTATATAAGATATGGATAAATATATAGGGTTGGCCAATAAAATGGAGCAATTGATGTAGATCGCAATTGTGTAAATAGTACTTATTGTTAAAAAAATAAAATAAAGCGAAAAAATAATGAAATATTACTCTGGGAATTACTCCAAAATAGCATGCAGGTGTTCCTCTGAGAAACCAAATAAAATCGAGGCATGAACAATTCTAAGAATCAAAGCCGGTTATACCAACGTATTGTTTCAATGATGAGTAGTACTTTTTACGCATCTCAGTTACGTACGGGCTGCTAAATTAGGCACTAGTAAAGAGAAAGTGGTTTTCTATAAATATTTGCAATTACTATAAGAAAAAGGCGACGATTAAGTGAAGATAAAAGTGCACAAATTGCGATTTAGAGTTCGACAGGAATCATGCGAACTTAACTGCTCAATAGCTAGTGTTCACGTCGTGCTGTTCAGATAGTCATAAGCAGATACAAGATTACTGGTTCTTATAAAAATAAACTCAGAGAGACTTTCCCTTCGGGATACAAGTAACATTTCATTGCAGCTATCTGCAGAAATGAGTACAGCAGATGATATAAAAATTTCGGCTAGAACGTTTAAAAAAAGCTTAAATAGTGCAGGATTAAAAGGTTGTAAGGCTAGAAAAAAGCGGTTCTTGTCCAGCATCAACAAAAAAAAAACGCTTAGTATGGGCCAAAAGACAAACATTGGGCAATTCAAAACTGGAAAAGAATGTTGTGGTCCGACGAAACGAATGTACATATTGCTTTCAAACTCAATACTAATTTTAGAAGATAATATTGCTTTTGATAAATAGAATACATCAATAGTTTCTTTTTCAGCTTTTGGTACTCCTGGTAAAGTTAACAAGGAATTTCATAAGGATTGCGTCGTCCTTACTCTTAAGCACTGAGGTGGTAGCACTGTGATGGGGCTGCATGTCATTACAAAGCATTGGGGAAACGTTCACCGTACATAATGGTTCTAAATATGACATTAAGGGCAATCGTATGCAAAACTTTTTTCAAAGGAGCTTTTAGAAAACATTTTCTTTAAAAAAGATAACGCTCCTTGTTATACAGCTCAAAAAACTAACGAATGAATGCACAAGAATTAATTTCATCATCAGGATTGGCCTCACCAATCTCCAGACCTAAATCGAATCGTGCACAAGTGCAACTTAAAAGAAATGCACGCAGAAGTTAAAATATTTAGAAGTAGAAAAACATTTAACAAAACTTATTGAAAACTGTTAAAAAATGCATCATGTTCAACAGCCAATACGCTAACTTTGCACAAAAAGAACATGTTAGTGGATAAGTAGGTCAATGTAAGTTACGTATTATCTACTCTCACGGGCTAGATTGTTGTTTTTGTTTATGCTATTTACTTTTCTTTTAATGAAGTTGATTGGTATTCTTTTATGATACTCCTAATTTAAACGCTTCTTGGTATCTTGCCTTCAATGCGAATGATGTCGATTAAACAATCTTTCATCAGAAAATTCATAAACACTGAGTGATCTGCGAGAAATTATCCCTTAAGGTGACAATATGTTACCATCATATCAATCTCATCTCGCAGAAGTGGCGAAGGAAGTTGTCCCTCACGGTGTACGTTCAAGTGCTCTTTCCATACACTTACGTGCGCTCGTCAAGATGGAAATACGCATAGGTTACGCAGACAGCTGTTAGCTCTTCAGAAATTCCACAGGATTACGTTAATAGCTTTATAGTGTAACATCCCCCTCGCTACACGCCAGCTTCCTCTATGCGTATACCGAAAAATCCTTATTTCATTACCCCTCTGCCTCTGTTTTTATATGCACGATGCGCGACATAAAAACTCCAAGTTTACCAAACACGTATAAATCCATTCCAAGATACATATAACAGATACGTCAAGCCGGAGGTTCTGTTCCATCACTTAACCTTTACATACACGCCATGCCATCACGATGGAGCGTTTCTCTTTATTTTCCAACTCTTGGGAGTTGTTGACTCGACCGATATATACCCTCTATGCACTTATAAACTCATACATGCTACCCACGTATATCTACGTAGATTATAGGCTACGTATTTACTACTAATTCATAAACACGTTGGAATTAGAAAACATAGTAGATTATGCTCCCAGTAAAACACCGTGTTGATAACTTGATATATTATTTTATGTCCGTACGGTTTGTAAGCAATCCATTAACAACTTAATCATTTGGGTAGACGTCAGGATACAATATATAAATAATTTATACGCGTTGCCTTCGTATTCGTACGCAAAACCATAATTTTATTATCGAAGCATAAACTGCCTATAGAAAGACTGTAAATAAGCGCCCTCTTAACATTAATATATAATATAAATCAACACGTAATACCTACAGCGATAAGATTTATATCAAAGACACAGGAGTCGGGAATACATAGCTCCTAAACATTTAAGAAATATTAATTACCTCAAAGTATTGACTGTGGTATTGACGACCGTGGACGATATATCGCAAACCATTAATCAAATGTAGTACGATAAAATAATTTTGTCTTCATGAAAAAGAATGGAAGTCTGGTCCGTAGGCTTCCGCGGTCGTAAATAATACTATACTCTTGGTTTCCGGGTTGGAACCGCGTGATTGTCGTAGCTTTGGCCGACGATTCGTCCACACTCTTATGGGACATCTTCAGGGTTGATGCTGCACTCTAACTGGGGATTTATTCATTCCGGAGGGATTTATATAGGGTTTGGTTTTGGGTAAATGGAGCGGAAATGTTATGCGTCGATGAAGCGGGGATGTTATGTCCCATTCGCTTTGAAACATCCAAAATCCTCGCGGGTGCCAAACCTCCGAAATCAAACCTTCCTAACTCAGAAACCCAAGCCTTAAGAAACCTGAAATCTGACCCTAAAATTGCTGTACTAAGAGCTAATAAATGGGTCAAAAACGAATACCGAAGTTCTTTCTATATTCCATCTGTAGGAGTATCACGTTCCTTTTCTCTGCCAAAATTAGCAAGCGTTTTCACTGCAGAAGCTTTTGCAATTAGAGAAGCATTAAATTATTTACATAAAGTGGATCACACTCGTTTCTCAACATTTTGCGATTCTCAGAGTGCCCTGAAGAGCATTAAGAGCTTTCATGCGCAATCATCTCCCATCATTGGCGATATAATCAACGCGTACAACGTACTATTGCAAGATGGTAAAGAAGTAATTTTCTTCTGGATAAAAGGACATTCAGGAATTGAAAATAATGCTACTGTTGACCAATTGGCAAGAACAGCTAGCGAATCAGAACCTACATATAGGATTTATTCAATTCTGTAGAGGCGTTTGCAGTAATTTACTCGACAAAAACGTACAAATGAGGATATCTAATTAGATTTCCTCATGCGTACATGTAAACATGTTGATACTTCTCTTGCAATACTTTTGGAAACATCATAGGTGCATAACGTTTTTCAAAGATATTTAGAGACCCGCAGAAATACTAATAGCTAGGAGATTTATAATTCTATTTTATGTAACAAAAAGCAGTAGAATATGGATCTGCACAAAGGAAACAATGCTGGAGTTAAAATATAATAAAATCTAAACAAGTACAATTTCAAAAAGAAGTTGCCCAAGCAGCAAAGTGTTGTGGATGGATCAACAAATAAACGCTATATATAAATCTCACTTTATCTCATTTTTGATTATTTTGTTACAACAATAATCTTGAAGGAGTAAGCGTGGAAGTATTCAGAGACAACAACATTAAAAATATGTATATAAAATCGCTTTTTCTTAAAATCCATAAATGCCAAGTCAGTAATCCACGGCGCTAATAAAATAAATACACCGTGTTAGAGAATCCTTTTCTCGAAACGACATTTAAAGTGAATACGTTGCTCCGTTGCAGACAGTTGAAATACTGCGAACGGATACCGTTAATAATTCGTTTCGTATTTATGCATCGTTCGTTATGAAATAAAACATGCTTTACACCCAGTATAACAATGTAGTGCACATATTTTAAGTGATTTAATATCGACACAATGTCGAGAGACTGACAAGGTAGCATAATGTGTTCCGCACTATATTAAATTATTTACGGATTTTCGCCGAGTACGAGACATGTATTTGAAATGTGTAGATGACAGCAATAATTTATTAATATTTCTAGTGACAGCTTATGGTCCCAGCGTTATGAAATTTATTCTCGAGAATAGAAATTTTAATTCAAGAGAATAATTAAGTTCTTCATACGTAGAAATGTATGCTAGACGTTATTAACACAAATACAAATGATAATATAACTTTAAATGTACAACATAATACCACACTACATACGTATTGCAGATAAAGGAGCTTTGCAGATAGTCAATCCCGTGCTATTACTTGGACACACATTTTTGGAAACAAAAACGCTTTAGTTTGGAAATAAGGCACTGGTAAGAGGGGCGCTAGGGTTGTATTTCTAGATTTCTGCGGTTTTAGATGTCTGCATTTCCAGATTTCTGCAATATCATGTGTGAATTAGACAGAAAATGCGTTTCAATCTGCGCGTAAAATCAACTTTTAAAATCGGAGTACACAATCTACAACGCCGATGCCGGAGGCGCCCTCTATACATGTGGAACCAGAGTTGTTATGTATAGTATGATATTTTTGCAGGTCATGCAGCCCTAAAGTATCACTTATATAAACTTGAAAAAGCTGAAGATCAAATCTGTCGTCTGTGCCAAGAAGATCTAGAGACGGCAGAACACATTCTATGTAAATGTGTTGCAATCAGTCATGCTCGACATCAACACTTCAGTAGGCCACTTCTCACAACTATTGAATTGAAAGAAAAAGATCCTAAAATAGTATTAAGGTTTATTAAAAGCCTCTAACTACCCTAAAACACAAAGGGGCAGCGTTAGAATAGATCTATTTAGGCCGAAATGACAAAAGGCATTTGTGACAGGCCATCCTTAATAATAATAATAATAAAAGTACACTTTGTAGTGTTACATAATGCCACAGTATATAATAGTCGAACATAAAGTTGTTACTTTTACTATATTTAGTCTAGAGTGTACATTATGCCTGTGTAACTTCAACACGGTGGTAATGTTATAAATTTATACCATGTTCGTGTTTTAAAATGCTCTAGAGTGCAACACAATATGGTGTAGATGTTCTATTTATGATAGTGTTAGTTTTACGGTAGGCATTACACTAAAATAGTGTCTAATTTTTAATACCACTAGTGTGGATTCCCCTAAACAGATCATTGTGTCATCTTAGTGTTGAATAGTGTTCACATTTTTTGACTGTATAGTCATCGCAAGTGCTATAGTTCCTACGATTTTAGTTGACCATACATATATTTGACTTTTCTAACGCAGGCCATATTGGTAAACATAAGAAGCTAGTGCAGCATATTCTGTACAACTACTTTTGACCTATCTTCTCTTAATGTTCAATGCTTCGCGTATTATTGGATATTACAACGGTAATTTGTGACAATGGCTAAAAACCCTGTGAATAAAGCAATAAAATTTTTCAAAATAGAATTTTGAAAATTTACAAACACAAATTACCCTTTAAAACTAGCTCAACCAAAATATTTACTGTCGGTGTCTCTCTCTTACACCGGAAGTAGCCGTCAACTTCCCTATTTTAAAAAGAACAGTACCATTTTTATGTCAGATTTGAATTCTCTGTTGAATTTTAAAATTATTTTATGCAACATACCCTCTCCCTAGAATTCACTCTTAAAGAGATATTGCATCTTTTCGAAAAAATTTGACAGATGTGATGCATTACAGACTTTCAAACAACTTACAGATGTAATTCGCCAAAAAAGTTATTCGACTTGTTGGTAATGTTCATAAAACGATGTTTCCACAGTAATAGATAAATTTGCTAAATTATACAGGGTGTGCCGGTAGGGAGGGGACAATATAAGAGATATTTAAACTGAGAAATCTCGATTTTTTTAAATAGCAACTCCTAATTCTGTAAGCGGTATTAGATTCTGCATAAAAAAATAAAGCAAAATATGTATTGTAAGTACCATTGCTAAAGTTAATAGTTTAAGAGATATTTTGTGAAAACCTCCTTAATCTTAAATATCGCATTGTTTAGTATCAGTTTTGGTTTGCCATGGTTAAACAATTGAAGGTAGCTGTCAAATGTACTGTCAACAGTAACAAACACAGTAGTGGCCCTCAGTAGCAGTTAATCAACATAATTAACTTTCAATTATTCATATTACAGTACAATTACTCGAAAAATAGAACATTCAAAAATAATAAACGAAAAAAAAAGAAAAAAGGCATGAAACAAAAATGTACAAATAACAAAATAAAATTGAATACATATTTCATTGTGATAATAAATGCTCGAAAACACCACCATTCTGCTCCATGCATGCTGTTACTCTTCGCATTAATTCCCGATGAGTAGCACGTTGAATGGATATTGCAGCCAGTTCATTGAAGGTTTTTCTTACTCAATCATGTAATCTTTTGTACCAACAGGATCTCTATATACAACGTTTTTAATGTAACCCCATAAGAAAAAGTCTAGTGGGGTTAAATCCGGAGATCGTGGTGGGTATTTAAAAGAACCGCTTTTAGCGATCCATCGATCGTCAAACATTTCAGTAAGAATAACCGATACGCTGCGTGCGTTATGTGGTGGAGCCCCGTCCATTTGATACCATGCATTCCCCGCCTCTTCTTTTGGTCGAAGACTTAATGATTCACAGATAATGTTATGTAAAATTTCCTCCGTAACGCATTCAATTTAAATTGTGTTCATAAAAGTAAACAGACAGAATTCTATTGTTCTTCAAAGCGCAGAATATATTAAAACTCCAAGGATCTTGAAAATGTCATTCTCTTGTGACGTGCGGGTTTTCTGAAGCCCAAAAATCCTTACGGTTATACATTCCATTTCTGAAAAATTTGGCTTCATCGGTCCATATAATATTATCCAAAAATGCATCATCTTCTTGTGTTCGAACTAAAAACTATTCACAGAATTCCCTTCGACGTTTAATGTCCGTAAATCTTATGTTTTGCACCGTGTTAGATTTAAAAGGCTGTCACCTATGTTTTACCAAAATTCTGTGAACTGTTTTGGACGATGTTCTAAGTGCCAGTTCATGGATCGAATTGGTCGGGTATGTGGTAAAATGTAATTTCTGTATCTTCGTCGTCTACGAGGGGTTTGGTTCTTTTTAATGTTTTCGTAAACGAGCCAAAAGATCTACAGATCTACAGCCGATTGATAGCATCTCGAGTAGGTTTTGGTTTGTCAGGATATCTCTCTATGAACATTTTTTTTCGTTTATTAATAAAATGTTCGATTTTTGAATAATTGTACTGTAGTATGAATAATTGAAAGTTAATTATGTTGATTACTACTGAGGACCACTGCTGTGTCTATTACTGTGACAGAATATTTGACAGCTACCTTCAATTGTTTAACCATGGCAAACCAAAACTGATACTAAACAATGCGATATTTAAAATTATGGTGGTTTTCACAAAATATCTCCTGAACTATTAACTTTAGCAATAGTACTTACAATACATTTTTGCTTTACTTTTTGATGCAAGATCTGATACCGCTGATACCGCGCTTTGAAAAAATCGAGATTTCTCAGTTTAAATATCTCTAATATTGTCCCCACCCTGCTGGCACAGCCTGTATAATTTAGCAAATTTATTTATGTGTGGAAACATCATTTTATGAACATTACCAGAAAGTAGAATAACTTTTTTGGCGAATTAGATTTATAAGTTATCTCAAAGTCTGTAATGCATCACATCTGTCAAACTTTTTCGCAAAGATGCAATATCTTTTTAAGAGGATGATGTTGCATAAAATAATTTTAAAATTCAATACAATATCCAAATCTGACATAAAAATGGTACTGTTCTATTTAAAATAGGGAAGTTGATTGCTACTTCCGGTGTAAGTGAGAGATACCGACAATTGTAAATATTTTGGTTGAACTAGCTTTAAAGAATAATTTGTGTTTGCAAATTTTCAAATTTCTATTTTACTCATTTCCCCATATACTTTTAACCAAAGCTCGTCGTGACATACTCTGTATAGATACTATTTAATGCCAAAACAAGAATCTTTGTTTTCTTAGAAAAAAAGTATGGAGTAATTTGTTTTCGTTTTGTATTTTAAAATTTTCGTCCTGGTTTCTATTTTGAAATTCGGATCATTCTTATTATAGAATATTTCTTATTTTGCTTTCTCCAACTGTATAAATTTACAAATAGTTAACATTTTTTTTTAGTTTATTAATTTATTAATGTTAATTCTGGTCTTATATACTAATGTTTTGTTAAAAATTCTAATAATGGGCTAAATATCCGCAGACCAATAATGATCATAGCATTGTTCCGACCCAAAATTTCACATCCGAAAAAAATTTAAAAAAAAAGGAAAGTAAAGGAAAAGACGAATCTAACCTGTCACCACTTTTTCATCCACCACGTGAGCCAAATTAAATTAATATGGAATTATTGTTAAGATTATTGTGGAAATATCGCGCGGCTATAAATTCAAGCATGAATTAACCTCGGATATTTATGCTGTTAAGTAGAAATAAAGCTCAGCTCGAGCAGCAGCATTCTTAAGTTTAGTAATTAGTATTTATGAGTGTGTGTCATATATATATCGGATAACACCTAAATAAATTACTGAATTATTTATGAAGCAGGCCGTGGACTTGAGTAACAAGTAACTTGACACTTCGATGCATCATCATTATGCTTAATGCGCAGGGCTACCAACACATATATCCTTTAATGAACTGTCATGAAGAGGTTATAGTTGTTATAGTCATTTATTTTTCCTTCGACGATTGCTTCTTTTTTCATCAGCGTATTGTGGAACGAAGTTTTGTCGTCAATTAATTTTGTTTTTGCCATCGTTTCTTGTTGCTGCATCAACGATACCAGTAGAATAAAAGGTGTTTTATTTTCTCTACGTAACTAACGCCATATCAGACATATATAAAGCAAACGTTGATGCTACGTAAAAAAAATAATTACTGTGTTAAACAACCTATAAATGTAGATTATGAAGCTATTATCTGATGTATGATACGTATATAGCTATAATCACGTTTGAGACAGCTTGTATTAAATATCTCAAGAATTAATAAGTGACAATCCTTCAAATTTGGTATAGAGTGAGAAGAGTTTAAGTTACATTATAACTTATAACATTGTAATTTTCCCGACCTTGTACTTTCATCTGTTTTGTAAATCTAAAGCCAACTTGACCTTCCTTAAATAGAAGGGAAAATCAGTTCCATGATTTTTGAAAAGAGAATTTTTTTCCGAATTCAATAATGTAACACACATTTTTGGCGGAAATATAAAAGAATCAAATAGCTAGAAAAGCAAGGAACTAACGATAAGAATAGCTATTCTACAGAAGGTGCTGAAAGTATTCGCCATACATTTCTTGGCAATAGTGAGGACGCTGAGAAAAATTTGATAAATAATCTGTCAAATTGTCCATAGAAACGCTTGCAACTTCATTTCCTATTCGCTACTTTAAATTTTTAATATTTTCTGGTCCCCTAATATAAAGTTCATTTTTAAAATGTCCCCACAAGCAAAAATCAAATGGGGAAATGGGGGTAAGGTGGAGGACCTAGCTGGCCACTTAATTGCTATTCTCCTCCCTATCCATCTTTGTGGAAAAATTTCGTCCAAATATTATCACACATGATGTCCGAAATAGTGCACCATCTTGTTGGAACCATAGTGTCACATATGGAAGGTTTCTCTCTTCGCCGTTAATAAACAGTTCTCTAAAAGCTGCCTCATTGGAAAAAAAGATGATGGAAGTGAAATCTTAGTTTCTATTTATTTGTACACCTGATATCACAAAAATTAACACTTCTTCTGTAGACTACCTTTTAAATTTGTGTGCGATATTACTCTGTATGGGGCAAATTTATATTTTCTCTGGTTACTCCGTGAATTGCCTAACTACTAACTATAATATAAAAAAACGTAAAAGACAATAGAGAAAAAAATACGGAAAAGAACTTAGCGAAATCTGCAACCAAATCGTAACTTTACAAATAAGTCGAATATCATTTCATATTTTAATGTATCAATAGCGATTTAGATAATAATAAAAAAAAAAATAATTTATTAAGTTAAAATATCTTTTAAACTATTGCAGATATGTATAGTATATGGTCGATAAAAATTGTAAGTGTTAGAATGAGTACTAAAAACATTTCATTTAAAATAAGTACATTAAAAGTACCACACACTAATAAATGAAGTCATAAAAATGCAAGAAGACAAAGTAAGTATCGAAGAAAAATGGTCCCAGTTTAAAGAGACGCTAAAGGTAGCAGCTGAGAAGCGTTGCGGAATAACTAAAGCGACAAACAACAACATAGAGAGAACAGAATGGTGGACTGTAGAAATTCAAAGAATGGTAAAGGACAAGAAAGCAACATGGAAGAAATATCTTTCCACAAAAATAATAGAAGACTACTAGAACTACCAGGTTATAAGGGAAAAAATTAAAAAGACAATTAAACGGGCAAAAGAGGAATCCTGGAGGAAATTCGGGCAAAACTTAAATGAGATCTTCAGAGAGAATCAAAAGCTTTTCTACGGAATTTTGAGTCAATTACGAAATAAAAAAGAATATAGCCTCAAGAATATCAGAGACAAAGACAGCAACCTAATCACACAGGAAAATAAAATAATGGAAATATGGAGACAGCATTTTGAAGAGATCACCGAAGGAGGTGAAGAAAATTTAGAAGAAGTAAGTGATGACATAATGAACAACATTACACCAATAAATACAGAGGAAATTTACACGGCGATAAGGAAATTGAAAGTTGGGAAAGCAGCGGGCGTCGACGGTGTTACATCAGAAATGATAAAATACTTAAACAATAATGGTATAGAAATGTTCAGAAACTTACTCAACGAGATAATCACAGTAAAAGTAATGCCAAGAGAATGGAACACAGGGGTCATTATGCCACTAAATAAAAAAGGAGATGCGAGGGACTGTTCAAATTATAGGGGCATAACGTTAATGAGTGTATCAGCAAAATTGTTAGCCAGGATTATTGAAGAACGATTAAAGAAAGAGATGGACAAGCTACTAGAAGACACGCAATTTGGTTTTACCCCCTATTTATATTAAAACAAACAATAGAAAAGAGTATTGGGAAAAAGAAAGAGGTACATACGTGCTTCATTGACCTGGAAAAGGCTTTTGACAGAGTTAGAAGAAGTGATGTATGGAGAAGTCTGAGGAATAAAGGAATAGAGGAAGATTTAATAATTTAGATTTAATAATAAGTATAAGGAGTTCGAATCGAAGGAAGGACTGAAACAAGGATGCGTGCTCAGCCCATTGTTATTCTCAGTCGTCGTGGACGAAGCAGTAAAGAGAGAGAAAAAAAGAAATGAGACCGCTGATAGTAGGATATTGGAAGATGGAAAAAGTGGAGTTGACAGAACTGATATTTTCGGATAATCTGGTAGTTATGGCAAACACGAAAAGAAACCTCCAAGTAAATCTAGATAATTTTAATAGGAAACTAAAAATCATAAATATGAAGACACACGGGAACAAAACTAAAAGCATGATCATATCAGCAAAAGATAAGACACACAATATTTGGCAAACCATTGGCCAATTCTTTATTTGTATTCTCGTCCTGCAACTTTCAATGCTAATTTTACACAATTCCGTTGCTTTCATTTAAAGTCGAATCATGTTTGCACTCTTGTCCTTCGCCCCAGGCGGTACATATTTTGGGGCCGCATTTTTTTATATTGTTGTCTAGATTATATAAAAATAATAATGTTCTAAATGTAATCAACAGAATCAATGACTATAATAAGCATGCAACTTAACAAAAATGCATGCCGACCCCGGCGGCCGACTCGACGTCGATACTTTTAGGCTTAATCAGTGAAAAAAGAAACATGTGCGCCATTTCAGCGGTTAATACTTTCTTTAGCCTCATTATTAATATTACAAACAGCGCCACCATCGGAAGAAGAAAATATTAAAACGAGATCAGACGCTGGAATATTACCCAACTCAAAACAACCTTTTTCTTTCCTGTGCTACCTCAATTTTTGGGAATCCGTTGTTTTGGAAATTAATGACGCGTAACAATACCAGTAATAAAATAGGTAAAATATCTTATAATAGCTTATTTACATTAAATGATTTAAAATTGAATTCTTTACAAACGTATTTCATTGGAAAAAGGAACAGGCTAGTGTAAAATACAGTTACGACAGCTAAGAGAATTTGTGAAAACTTGTATTTACTGAGTATCGGAAAAAAATTATGGTGTGGTGAAAATTCGCGAGACGTGGAGCTATTTTATAAGAAAGAATACAAAGAGAAATGTTTTTGTCATTTGAGTTATCCAAGAAACAAAAGTACGTTTTGGAGCAACATGCCCTTGCAGCGAAGTATTTGTGTCTAATACCATCTAATGCTGTCCAGGTAGATGCAGTTTTTTACGTAAGAAAATTATTTTACCTGAATATATTTAAATTTCACTCCTCTAATAAAATAATTTTCTTGGAAAATTTTGCAAGAAATAACAATTTGCTATATAAATGCAAAGCAATAGTCTCGGAAAATGATAGTCTTGCCGAAAAGCAAAATGTTTTGTTCTAAAATGAAAAATATTTACTTCATGCATGACCAAATGGTCATACAAAAAACAAAGACGAAATTTCATTTATGTAGGAATATTCGGTAAGTATCGTTGTTAGGTAAAAGAAACCAACAGGTATATTGCACCAACACGAAATTTTTTGTTTCATGCTTCTTCTTTCTACTTGTTAGAAAGGTGTTATCTGCGTACATAAAAAAGTTGCTTTCGTTTTAGGTGGAAGTTATTTTACTCATCGGCAAAATTATGTGGGAAAATATGTTTCTTGGTGTAAGGCAATAAACTGTATCCTGGTTATTTAATATTTTTTAAATTCAAATCAAATTTAATTAGAATAAAATAATTTTCTGTAGCTATAGGTGGTGTAGGTGTTAAATTAACTAATTTAACCTTTTTTCATAAAAATTTTAAGCCGCCATTGCAAAAGATTATCAGAAAAGATACTTTAGTCCATCCATTAGTATTATGTTATAGTTACCAATACTTATTTATTCGGTGAGGGCTCCTTAGTATATTTGTAGTTAATATTACCAAAAACGGAAGCATGTCTTCATAATATTTGCGAGAACGCCATAGAGCATTGCTTCCCATTGTATACGACGCTACTTACTTATTGCTGGCATTCTTTGTACCTTCTGTGAATGAATGAAGAGGGTCTACATTCAATAACAGCAGTGACGACATTCTTTCAATTGCCACCGCTGTGCACGGGCATACTGCAGTAAAAAAGGAAAACGGGAAATTTTAGAGAATACCGGCCAATAAGAATACCCGATTTTCGAAAGACAGTAAATTGTACAAACACAATAAAATGAGACGCTTTATGGGGTTGATCGTTCAGAAGGATACGAGACGTTCGCCACTTTTTCTCTCTAGCTCAGGTGTTGACAAAGGGCATGTTTATGGGCTCTATTGGTGGTCATTCTTATGCAGATGCGTCCTCCTCGCCACGTAGATGGCCGGTTCTTGGCCGAGTCGTGCCAGTTCGGCTCCGCTCGCATTATGACTCTATTAGTGTGTACCTGCTGTAAGGTGAGAATTCGAGATCGTAGATAAGAAGTAAAACTGTGTAATTACAAGTGTTAATTGCACAAAGCCGTCCGCCAAACCGACAGAAAGAAACTACCTACGTCGTCGACGGAGGTGAAGCAAAGACTTTGCACCCACACCATTCTCGATCGTCTGTTCGCTTTCGAAACGTTTCATTATGTGTAAGATGTATTATATATCGACAATAAGCGTTCTTGCGCCATAATCGATTGGTCTATCTTCATTTGTCATCACACAAATGAGACATGGTTTATAAATTACACCTGTGCACCCCGACTGGTGAATTTCATGTTAATTGCGCATGGTCAAATTGCAAATTGCGTTTTAAAAGGTTATGCTCTCATTAGTAACAGTATTTAAAAATGAAGATTCCCAACCCCAACATTCAAAAAGAAAGTATTAGTTTTTATGTGTAAGTAGTTCATCCCAAGGTGTACTCAAAATTATTTCTTCTATCTCGGTAAGACGTTTTAAGGGAGTGAAGATAGCCTTCAAAATTACAGGATCTTCAGCTTTTATTGAATATCTCAATAACAAAGATAAATAAAATGTGAGTAGATACACATATGTAGATTTGTATAAAAGAAACAACGTAATCGAATTTCAATCACTTATCCATAACTAAGTTTTGACTCCTAGATATATCAAGCTATTTGCGTACAGTTGACACAAAAGTGAATATTGACAATAAACCGAACTAGTTTGAACATCCAGTAACTTTTGCATTTTCAAACTCTTGTAGTGCAAATCCCTGTCTATATATCTTTCGATATTAGTGATGCAATAATTTCTTCTGCTGTCATCAGTACTACCAACAGTTTCATTTCCATCACTAAATTTATTACTACGAAAATGTTTTACATAACAGAATTTTTTTGGGCTATGCAAGATACTTCGTTTTTTTTTTAATAGAATAGTGTGCTCTTTTAACTTTTTGATGCAGTTACTTTTTAATTATAAAGTGTTAAAATAATGTTTATTAAAACATTGCTACAAAAAACAAAAGAAACAATAAAATGTAAAATGTCAAAACTTTAATCTATCTTATTTGAAAAGAAACTTAAAAAATCTAAAGCAAATGTTCAAAATACCTACCATTAACAACCAAACAGTGATCTAGCCTGTTGGGACGGGTGCGGTAATGTCGGTTTTTTAAATGGCCCCATAAGAAAAAAAATCACTTGGAGTAAGATCTGGTTATCGTGGTGACCATTGTACATCTCCCTTTCTTCCTATCCAACCGTTTGGGAAAATGTGATTTCAATAATTTCTGA
This sequence comes from Dynastes maya, assembly GCA_029619315.2. Classification (NCBI taxonomy): domain Eukaryota; kingdom Metazoa; phylum Arthropoda; class Insecta; order Coleoptera; family Scarabaeidae; genus Dynastes; species Dynastes maya. Next base: position 56,790,177 of record JAROYE020000001.1, read on the forward strand.
CATTGAGTTGATAACGAGGTGGTGCCCCATCTTGCTGGAATTTCAATTATTGTCTAGTAGTTCTTCTTCAACCTCCTCATCATTAGGAAATAGTACCCTAAGAAATGGAATAACTTGATTCCGTAATAATAAGTCTAAATACCCGCCCCAGTAAAACTTCCATGCGCTTATTTCTTGTGGTCTTTTGGTATGGTACCGGTTCACCCAATGGAGATTTTCCTGGGACCAATACCGGCAATTAACACTATCATTAAGAGAACTTGATGTTTGATCCGAAAAAACAATCCTACTAATTGGATTTACGTCGATATTAATTTTGTCCATTATCAATTCGCAAAATTCAGCCAATATTCGATATACCGAACTCACACTTACCGTATGATTTAAAGGTAATTGTTGTCCAGAAGAATGTGGATTTTCGGTCACTTCTAACAGTACGTTTAATTTTTTTGTCCTCATTAATTGCAATCTTGCGCCAGAGGAAATGTCTTCGCATGACTCGTTTCTTCATACCATCATTAGAATTGTTATTTTTACAGTTTCAGTTAAAATGACCACCTTAGGTTACTATAGAGCAGTTTTAGGAATGATTTTTTGACAAAATAATTTCAAAAAAATTTTTGCATTTTTTAAAAACTTTGAAGTAAGAAGTAGAAGAACTTTTATAAAGTTATAACGAGAAAAATAGCTTTATCAGACACTATACCATTCTATTTAACAAAATGAAGTCATGACGTTATACGTCAAAACTGACAAACATGCGTAATCCAAAACAATACTAGGATCTCACCAAACAACTTTTACATAAAATATTCTTTCATATAACGTTCTGTAGCGGCTGTAAAAGCATTATTTCATACGATACGAATACACGTTGACTTTAAAGCGAGTTTCTTTTGTATCTATGTGTACATACTGCAGTGATATTATTGGACGTATGTTTAATTTTTTCCTTTTTTATTCAATTGTATGTTATACTAAGTTAATAAGAATACAAACAACTTAAGCTTGTTATTTAAATTCTGGCATTTTAATGATTTACATTATCAAACCTATATTTGAAAAAGTCCAGAAAAGTTCAATTAGAGGTTGTGTTAAGGGACACCAGTTATTTAAAAAAATACCTATTTCGTTATTAAATTTTTGTCAAAATGACATATTACATACGTCGACATTGGGAAAAAGATAAACAGTTATCCCAGAGATCAGCATTAAAATATGGAAGCCGTTGGTTTCCTTGTCAAACATACGGACAGACTGAAAACTGTTTTAACACAATCAAAACGGTTGAAAGCAAAATCTTTTAAAAATGAAATAGAAAAGCGAGTTTTAAGTTTTCGAGATTTTAAAACAGCTATCATACTAACCTAGATCCTTTTGGACCTGAGGATTACGAATAAACTTAGGAAAAGAAGAATTTGCAGAGGAAATCTAAAAGGATTTTTCACAAGTATGGAAGTATTTTTCCAAAATTCTTTCTAAAGATTACATTTTGCAAATAAAATGAACAACTACATATTTAAATCTATTTCTTACTGTCTTGAAACATCTCAATGCACATTACACCTGTACCTACATAGATTTACCTCATGATATACTGTTTTCTTGATATAAATACGAGGGATGATCGTAAAATAAGGTTCCCATATTTTTAAAAAGTAGACAGCATTCTTTATTTCCTTAACATTACACATCGTTTTAAAGGTAAAAACTTAAGCTATTTTTCGACATAATCGCCATTATTATCCAAGCATTTTTGCAGACGGTGCTCCAACTTCTGTATCCCCATGTCGTAAAATTCTGCCCCCAGTCCTTTCAAGAATCGAACAACCTCTTCTTTGATTTCATCGTCGGTCCCGAAGCGTACGCCACGCAAGTGTTCCTTCAATTTTGGAAACAAGTGATAATCGTTTGGAGCTAAGTCCGGACTGTACAGGGGGCCGGGGCATGACAGTCCAGCCAAATTTTGTCCGCAGTTCCTGGGTTTGACGAGAGACATGGGGCCGAACGTTGTCGTGAAGAAGCGTCACACCTGCAGTCAGTCTTTCTCTCCGGCGGTACTGGATCGCCCGTCTGAGTTTGGTCAGTGTATCGCAATACCTGTTTGAGTTTATTGTCATCCCAGGAGGCAAAAAATCGACCAATCCTGTCCCAAAAGACGGTTGCCATGACTTTGCCAGCAGACTGCGTTTGTTTAAACTTCTTTGGCTTCGGCGAAGTTGAGTGGCGCAATTCGCATGATTGTCGCTTGTTTTCGGGACTGAAATGAAACACCCACGTTTCGTCGGCCGTAACAATGGAGTCCAAAAGTTCCTCCTTGTTGTCTTGACATTGTTGCAGAAACGTCTGGACACACTTGCAGCGTTTCTGCTTATAGTCTTTCGTGAGCATTCACAGTACCCATCGCGCGCATACCTTGCGGTAGTCCAGTTTTTCGGTCATAATCTTTTCAATTGTGGTGTTGGAAATCTCAGGAATCCGAAGAGCGAGTTGACGAATGGTGACCCTCCGATCTTCAAGCAGTATGCTCTCGACTTTTTCAACGATTTCCTCTGAAACTGATGGTCTACCGCTCCGCTCTTCATCGTGAATTTCCGTCCGACCTCCAGTGAATTCCCTATACCATTTGTGGACGGGTTGAACAGCTATACACTTTTCTCCATAAACTACGGTTAATTGACGATGAATTTGTACAAGTGAAACCCCTTTCACAGCGCGAATTTCACACCTGGCGGTAGCGGCGATCGGGACTTCCATCTCGGACGGCTGCTTAGCCAACACTGAGCGGCGTAGCGAGACGGGAGTGGTACGTATATAGAGTGGGAGAGCTCCTGCACACGCCAATATTGTCGGTTTTCGCCGGACACGTCTTAATGCTGCTGTATGGCTTTGGGAACCTTATTTTACAATCATCCCTCGTACATTTGTACAAATACTTAGATATACAACGCAAATCTTTTATCTTTGTTATTGAGATATTCGTTAAAAACTGAAAATCACTCTAACTTTGGAAGGTACTTCACCCCTTTTAAGACGTTTCACTTATATTCTCAGCGTGTCCTCAGGGTGGACCGCTTACCCACAAAGAATTTTTTGGAATTTTTGGAAAAGAATCCTATCTTATCCGTAAATTTTCAAAATTTTGTTAGATTTCACTGGAAAGGAAGAAAAAATTTTATTATGCAAATCCTGTAGTTTTTAATAGCAATAGAACTGTGAGTAAAATTTTGTTTATAAAATGCTTCACTCAGCTGTAAGTATGTGGAGTAAAAGTTTTGAATATAAAGGCTGGTCCAAATTAAAGACCTATGATCAATTTTTGCCTCCGTTATTATCTACGCTAAATATAGGTTACATAAGCAAATTAATAAGTAGTTCCTTTAATATTGATTAATAGGCAATTAACTAAAAATTAATTGAATGACGTACCATAGAAGAAATTCAAAATGTAATAATTTTTAAAGTATATTTGTCACAATTTCGTAGATTATAGTGTTCGTTTTAGTTTGATGTTTCACAATTGTTTTACGATTGGATGTCAATCGGAATTAAAAGCTCTACTAGAGTTTGTGTCATATCGAGATTAAAATACTGTTTTTGTGGAAGTAGCACCAGACGTTGATAAATTTCTAATAGAATGAAAAAGATTTATTGTTGCAAGAACATATTTCGCCAGATGACTTAACACTTCGAGTTCCGATACGAAATAAATATGTGCACATCCATATAAACTAATAAGAGAGGGTTATACTATCGTATATAAAGCCTAATGTTTCCACCTGGATGACACAGACCATAGTTTAGTAATTTAATCTATGCTTCTAGCATAGCTAATAGTACAAATAGCAATTGTGTACACTTAATTTGGATCAGCCTTCATGCATATGCTTAAATTGATGAACATTATTACATAGTGCTTAAGAAAACTATTACTAGTAGGTTCCTGAAAATCTATTGTACAAAGTGCAATGCGAGAATATAGTAGATCTGAGTCTAGTAAGATACTACTAAGTTCCAATAATTATTGAAAAATACGACTACTATCATAAACCTGTACAATTCAGAACATCAAGAAAATGAAGTTAAAGAATTACCATCCGTAAGTTACAAAAAGGTGCCTCGTATCGAAAAAAACTGAAATAACAGAATAAATGCAAATAAAAAACTGTATACCTTTTTCCTTTTTCTTAACGTGACCAAAAACCAAATTTAGTAGTCATATAGGTGCTAATATCTTACTTAAATATTGTTTTTAAAACTATAAAACTTGTGAATTTATAAACAATCGGTTTGTAACGACAACCTTACATGTTACCTAACTGGCATTTTTTTCATTAGCATCTCCTTCGCGTTTATAATGGAAAACCAAAACGTCTGCGTAAGCCCAAAGAAGGCGGTTAATAATTTTTACGACAACCTCATTTACCTTTTATTTTGTTTAGAGAAACTTCAGGTTCGATCGCTTTCCTTTTCGAAAAATATTCTCGCATCGTTTTACGAGCAAGGCAATAAATGGCAACAATAACGTAATAATAGTGGATTGACGGTGATAGAGGAACGCAGAAAGAAAGAAAACGCCGTGTTGAATAGGAACTACTCGCCGCATAGTCTTCTGTATGATGCTTGAGTGCCAATAAAGCATGTTGTCTCATCGGGATGTTGTTGGAACTTCCTAATAGGCTAAACCGGGTAGTGGGTCAGTACAGATAAACGTTGTTTATTGTGTTTGTGTGTTGTGAGTGTACGAAAGGAACATTATAGGTGGCAAGGAAGAGAAGCCAAGGTGAAGGATGAAAGGTAGATAGATGTCGACGTGTATTGTAAATGAGGCCTGCTCAGGACCGGAGTGAGCAAAGTAATGCTTCAGTATACCAATTTTTATTATGGTCCCAAACAAGAAGTGAGCTACCTTCAGTTCAATAAATATATACGATATAAATCCGTTTGAATGTATTCCGTTGTTTATAATAATTTTTCAAATTGTAACTATTACGATTGATTATTAATGTCTTTTCTGTTTTGTCAGCGTTAACTTATTGTATAACAATAAATTTATTAGCATCCAGTTAGTAGTTTATAAAAGACACCCTCACTTCAACGACAAGTAATTGTAAATAAACGAACGTGTAGATAAATGAGTAAAGATAATTTACCGTGGAATATTTAGTGTTTCAGCTGATATACAAATTTCATATTGGGCAAATCAATGACACTGGTATCCGTTATCCTCAGGACCAATGTATCCTTTACATTCTCATTCCCAGTGCAACGATTTGCAGCACGAAATACACGGAATTCTCAGAAAGCAGTTCATGTTGACCAAGTATTCATGACTTTTGTTTGTAATTGGCTGTACTTCTACGCAAGAATCCTGCAGCATTGGCCTCAACATAGTCTTACAACAAGCAGCAAGGAATTTGTGGAAGAAAGAATAGTAATAAAACGTGATAATAATTGAAAAGCAAGAAAGGAAGCTAAAACCAGAGTGCCAGTTGACATTATGGTGGGTATCATGGGAAGAAAACTGAATTCAGTGCAGAAATGATAAGATGTGGCTCAATGAAACCTATACCAACATTCCAGAATTATCGAATGAAAATATTTGTGATTATTCCATTGTTTAATTGCTGCATTCTCCTCTTAGCCAATACTGGCGAATATGTTTTTCTTTAACTGATTTTCGGGTCAGGAAATTTTAAGGGTAAAACTATTGTTGTCTAATCGTATCTTCATTTTAGTTTTCTATAGGTTTGTTTCTGCACCGATTTAAAATCGTTTGAAATCATTAGAGCATGCTAGTTCGACGTAATTTGGCGTTCGTGCAGATCTACAAATTAATTTCTAACCGTTTGCTGATAGTTGCTCCAGTTTGAAGATTATCGTCCAGTGATCCATCAAACGCATGCGCATTGTTATATTGTGAAGTGAAAAGTTGTGTTATAGGTTTTTTTGTATATGTTCACACTTCACGCGTGTTTTATTCATGTTTGTGGTTTTGTTAGGAATTAACAGTTCCTTTAAGGTTATAATAAATTTGTAATTCTGTCTAAACATTTCGCGTTTATTTCCGTTTTCGCTTTCCTCTTTTTGTAATATTTGAATGTAAGATAAATCTATTGTTTTCATCTGCATATTTGAGTATATTTCCTCTCTTAAGTCTATTAAATACGCTTGTAACTTAAACGTCGCCTGATAATTGTAAAAAAAGCTTTTGTGCAGTTAAACTGTTAAATCAGTTTTAGTTTGCGCATGCGTAGATCAATCCAAATTAACCTCTGATCAAACTATCACAAATCGGCTTGCCGAAACAAACCTTATATAATCCATAGGGTCCTAAGAAAACCTGCCAAAATCTTTATCACAATCATAACAATATTGGGGGTGTTGATCCCTACTAAAATCAAATGATCCTCTTGATACCATAAACAATTTTAAATCGTATCACTACCAGTTACTGTCATAAGTAACTGCCGCTGAGGAAAATTATTTTAATTTTCCTCAGCTATAAATTGAGCTTATGGAAAAATTAACTGTCAAACGAGCTGTCATAATGCGTTCACTTTTTGACATTTATGATCAGTATACTCTGGCAATAAGTCATCATAAATAGACTCACGCTTGAACAACACTATCAAATTATTCAAATTTATTTTGAAAATCAGTCATCGATTCACGCAACTTACAAACAACTTCGTGATTTTTATGACCCACATAATCGTTCTTCTGAGCAAGCCATCCGTTGAACTGTGGATAGATTTCGCACCAAATACTCTCTACATGATGCAATAACACCAACACGTCGAAGGAATGTGCGTACTGAAGAGAGCATCGTTGCTGTAAGCGAAACTCTGGAAGAAGATCCCAATTTATTCATTCATTTTCGGTCACTGTCATTGGGGCTCTGTCCGCCCACTACGTGAAAAACTTTGCGTAAAGATCTTGGTCTACATCCGTATCTTTCGTCGAGTGAGCTCAAGAGCAGTTGGAAACTGACCCGTTGTTTTATCGAAAAATTGTGTTCAGCGATGGGGCTCCTTTTTGGCTTAACGTGTTTGTGAATAAACACAATTGCTGCAAATGGAGTGGAACCAATCCACAAAAGACCCTACAAACTCCATTACATCCAAAAAATTGCACTATTTGGTGTGGTTTGCACGCTGGTGGCATTATTGGCCCTTATTTCTTAAAAGATGAGCCCGGAGCTGACATTACCGGCAATGGAGATCGTTACCGCACCATGATTAATGATTTTTTGTTTGAGAATGTGGGAATGGGACGAAATGTGGTTTCAACAGGATGGCGCTACGTGCCGTACAGCGACAGCAACCATCAACTTATTGAAATCAAAATTTGACGGTAGGGTAATTTCGAAGAATGGACCTGTCAATTGGCCCCCAAGATCTTGCGATTTGACACCTCTCGATTATTTCCTGTGGAGCTACGTCAAATCACTGGCTTATGCCAATAAACCAGCAACAAATGACGCCTTGGAAGTCAACATCGCTTGTGTTATTCGTGCCATATGGCCAGCAGTGCTCGAAAGAGTGGCCCAAAATTGGAGGCCCAGAATACGCTTCATCAAGAACAGCCGTGGTGGCCATACGCCCGAAATCATTTTCAAATGTTAATGCCGTGAATAAATCTTGCGTATCGTACCAAAAATTTGATTAGATTTTAATTTTTCGTACCATTTTTTATAATTTTAAGTTCTATCGAGCTTAAAAAACACCCATTACAATAATTTGGAGAAATATATTCCTCACTTGCACTATCCTTACGATCAACGAAAGAGTTAACTTGTTATTATTTTTAAACAAAGATTTATAGCAACGTTCGTAAAAAGCTATTGGATAATTGACGTAGATGTTCTCGCCTAAGTAGTAGTTATAGATAGATACGTACAGTAGGTACGACAGCAGGATATGTTAAGTTACATTGTTCTACTTCTTTGCGTGATGCACTTTCGTAAGATTAGCAAATTGTCTAATATTCGGTTACCAAGCGTCTCAGTTTTTTCTGAGGATCGTTTGTGTACTAATTCCAAATGAAGCTTTAATATTAATCAGATTAAATCGCAGGTAAACAATTTGTATCATAACTTAAATATTTCTCAATTACCGTTACAGTTATCTACATATTTTCATGTGTCAGAAAGTGTCAAGATCGCTTAGGCCAACCCTGATTACAGCGTACGGGTGCGAATCAGATGATCAAAGCCGGCCGACAAGCTAATATATCTGGCGCCGAAAAGGTTCCATTCACGCTTGTGATGGAGGTGTTTCAGTACTGCTTGGGTGGCGCTTCAGTCCATGACCAATTCTACCGGGGGACCTGTCAATAACTGAGAAATTTAGATCTCTCACCTTTATTGCTCGGTGAATGCGTCGTCTATGAGGTACCACTGCAGCCCTCCGTAGGACAGGCAAACAGGCCGAACCGACTTGATTAATAGTAGTAGCCCCCGAGAATTAATATTAATAATTTCTGCCATTTTTGCCTTAAAACTTGACACTTTTTCATAACTTCTCGCTTTTTTGCTTTTTACGAGTTTCAAAAGGACTGTAATTTACAATTTGGGTGGGATCGCTCTCGGCAAATTAGTAAACTGTGAGAATGTGCTGGATAATGAAACTAATGACGATAGAGTAATGTTTTATGCAGGTATAAATATGAAAATAGTTACTGCTCTAATATAAAGCAAAACTTCATGATTTTCGGTTGATATTTTCGCTACTTACTAACTTTGAACTACCTAGAATTTCGTTAGTTTTACATCTCTTTATAAGAATAACGAGTATTTGGCATATGACGGTGTATAAAAGTGATTATTCTGTATTTTTGATTGATACCTACTTGATCTGTAAAATCTAGTCCTTACTTTTTGCTAGGCTTTTCGCTATTAATAAAATTTATGCTTCTTAAATGACTTTCATTGGAAAACTTTGCCATGTGAGGTATTAAAATTTTGACGCTACCATTTGCACAAATGATCGATCAAAATAAGAAAAATCGGAAGTTCTCATTTAAAAAGTTGTTGATGACGTCATTACTTGAAAAGCAGAAGTAGTGGAAACTTCAAATTGATGCAAAAATGTTTATTTTTAAAAAACAAAATTGACCTGTCATTTCTTAGAAAAACAAATTGTTTCTAATTTGATGAATTTATTCATTAAATTATTACACAGCATATAAGAATTGTATACACGCACAGAAATGGTTTCTTGCATCAAGAAAATAGACTTTCTTGCAAAAATCAATCTCTGTTCAAGAAAATATTTTTATTTCAAAACTATAAAAAACTATAATATAAAAAAATTATTTTCTTGAAATTTTATTTGTATTAAATAAACATTTTCTCAGGGTTAGAAAATCAAGAAAACCCAAAGCAGAAAAATGTTTCTCCCAAGTAAATCATTTAGTTTTAAGTTAAGAAAATATTCATATTAAAGGCAGGAATGAGAAAATGGTCTAGATCTCACAAAGTTCTATTGAGAAATTAGGCGACCGGTTTCGTGTTCAAAAAACACATCATCAAGCCAGCTACAAGGATATTCAATAAAAGAAAAATTACAATAATGGAAAAAACCCTAATGTTAATAATTAAAATTAGGAGCAAGTGACTAAACTAAAGAAAAAGTTTTTTTTAAATATATTACAGTATAACGAAATTATTTCCTTAATAACGTAATTAAATAGGGATTATTTTTATGTAATTTAATAAACAATGAGTTAATATTTATGTTTGTTTACCCTTTTTTATTATTACTTATTATATATTTAAACTATAGTTAAATTAGTACACGTGGTAAATAGTAATAAAAAGAAAAAAATATTACATTAACCGGTATCTTTTGAAGATGTTTATTAAACGCTGTACGTTAGAGGTTATATCATTATATGGGTAAGTATGGCATCTGTATTCCGGTTTGTGTCGCTATTATCTAGGACGGCATAATTATAACTACCGGCACTAGGTGGCGCAAGGAAATATTTCAGTTGTTGTATTTGAAGATTAAAATATAAACTGAGAGATGTAAGAACAATATAGCCAGGAGCAAGAAGCTTTGAAGCTTTTCTCTTCTCATATTGTTTTTACCAGTAGTGATTCCATCAATACCAGAAGCTATTTATTAGCATATTATCTTGACTATTGTTTCTAGACACTTTTTTCATGTATACTTCTGCATTAAGTTCACTTTTGTTTGAACATTATTCTATATATACCCTCTACCTTAGCCTTTTTTAAATCACAAGCAATGAGAATCATTTACTGCATTATGTACGGATATATCGTACTGTTTTAAACAAGGGAAGTTGAACTAATAATGTGCATATAAAAAATATGTATTTGAAGAATTCTAAATAAATGAATCCTTTATTTTAAGAAAATGGAACTATTGATTTATGAACAATACCCAAACGCATTTTTGGATTAAGGAAACTATTTACTATCTTTAAGAAAATGTTGTTTTGTGTTATAACGGCCATTTACTTATACTAAGAATCGCTTTCTTAGATATACAATTATTTCACAAGTATATATTTCTCTTAAGCGGAGCAAAAAACGCTAAGAGAATATTTCTTCTGATTTAAAACAGTTATTGTATTATGGATAATTAAACTTCGGCAATTACATTATCATCGTCGGTAAAAACTATCAATGTTTAATATCCCTGGAGATAGTAATATGTTATGAATAAGTCTGACATAATCGGTCTTCTTGACAGAATCGGATCAGTCGCATGGGTCCCGCATTACAAATAAAGAGTAAATGTGTGACCCACACCCGACAGAAGTGAAATTTCGAAATTAATACCTATGGTAAAAAATAAAATCTGACGCAATTAAAATGTTTGGTAAATAAAGCGCACACAAAATGCATACACGTTGAGGTACTATTATTACCATTATTTGTTTTAAAAAAATTGCACCATCAGATATGTTCCCACATTGTAATTCAAATCCAGAAATTCACTTGTAAATTTAGTGACTTTATCAGCCAATGGTCGTTTATTTTCCTTGTGTACGTTAAACATACTTACATACATATCAGTACCTTCATTCTAATACCACATATGAGAATTCTTAGGCAATTTTGGTTTGTGACGGTTTCTGAAACTATTTTTCGCGCTCTAATCAATGGTTTCTTTTGTTTTAAAAATGATTCCAACAATGCTTTATAACCAAAAAAGCAACATACATATATAAACCTAGCCTGAAATAATCAGTTCTTTCAGCTTCCTGTACAATATTCCTTCTGATATATTTATCTTTATAACTACATGTAACGCTGCGAAAAGTGGAGAAGAAACTATTGCAATAAATCAATAATTTCATTCGCGGAGGCTTAGTTATGACATATGCTCTTTATCACATCAGCAGCAGAAAAACAGTGCATATTTTTGTTTCAACATAATTGGCTCTCACCTACCATTGTTGTAAGGTACAAAAACAATTAACTAAATTAATATAAAGAAACAAAGAAGATTTGCGTGTGTTAGAAGCAATCGTATGTCAAAATTCAGTAAGTCATTTAAGAGAGAGATATTCTTAAACTAAATAGTTTCTTCTTTAAATGCCAACGATCACCTTTTCTCTTACAAGAATACGTACATAGGTATTTGCTTCCATCTTATTGCATTTATTGCTTTCAAGATTTTTTTGTTATTTTAAACCTCACACTACCTACTTGAACTAATATAAAGCAGAGCAAATAAGGAAACAGTGTTGCTAAAAATTCGACATCGTCCACAAGATATTGTGTACCTTCGAACTGCATTTTATTCCATTTAAGCTAAATACTCAACAAATCCTGTCAAGTGAAACATCGTCAGGTCATTGTCAATGATTTTGAGTAACAAAATCCACGAAATCTTTTCAATGGAAGGGATCACAATAACCGAAACGCGAGTCAATTTCATCCCGCGTCTAATCGCCAGAGAAGGTGAACAATGCAAGGTTTGACCTCATGCATCAGAATGGACCCACAGGCAAGCATCGATTAGCGATTATAACGACTATCGAACAACAAGACACGCACACATGCGTCACATATAAAGATCTACGGCGTTCACAGGAGATCGACAACAATATAATAACCATAAGAACAAACCGTGAAAGAATAACGATAGCAAGCAATAAAAAGATAGTACCCAATAAAAAGATATGACTGTGATATATGTGAGCGAGTGTTTGAAGTTAGGCTATGAATGAAGAATAGCTGAGAGAATATACAGGCTGTTTCAAATTAATAGTACCAACAGGGCTGTCTTGACGAAAAATTGATTAACATGTCACCAAACGCTTGCAGTTGCTTTATGTAAAAGTCACAAAAGTAGCAACTAACATTCTAAGTTATTTAGAAACCAGCCGAATGAAGATGTAAGTTGGTTATATCAAACTAATGTTTTTAAAAATAGATGCCTAAATTTAAATTCAATGAATATTGGAGTATAAAGTTTAGCATAGTAAAGAAGAAAAAAAAAATTAAGAATTAGTTACAAACATGTAACAATAGAGTATGCCTAGTTAAACAAGATAAATTGTAATAAATATAAAGCAGGACAATTACGCCTTACTGAAACACTAAAACCCTTACCACAATACTTCACTCGCACTGGACGCACATTTCGGTAGCCAACTATCATCGTCAGTAATAAAACTGAACTAGTAACTTGTAAGGTTTTACTGCCGATGATGATAGCTTGGCTACCGAAGCGTGCATCCAGTGTGAGTAAAGTATTGTGGTAAGGCTTTTTGTGAAGTGTTTCAGTGTTCCACTGCCATAGAGTTCGAGTACTTGATTAATTATGTCTTAGTAACAAAAGTAATAGTACATGCCACATTAGCGAATTGAAAATAATTAGCAGCAAGAGAGTGTATAAAGTTAAACAAAATAAGAAGTAAAAAATACAATATCATGAAACACCAACATTTTGTAATGAAAACTAATAATAATTAAGGTTCGACAAACGAGTGCAACATCAGAAGCGTATAGCGCAAAAGTTGGTACGTGAGATACATTATTATTAAAAAATAATATATTCTGACCTTTTATTGACGTCTTGATGTCCACTGCTACAAAATACTACTGCCCCGGTAAACCGCGTAAAACTGCAACATAAGCAACGCTTCCATTGTCGATTCACTTAGCCTTCGACGTTGGTCTGAAAACGTTTTCGTGTATTTCGAGAACGATCATTCTACATCTACCGAAGTAGGATTTGCGTAATTCAGATATTCCTTTATCTCTTCTGTGCACTCTTTATTTTCAGTAATAGACCGAACCTTTTGTAAATCGGGATTTTTATTTAAAACTGCACGAAATTTTTTAGCGACATCTAGTCCTACAGGATCCGTCAAGCTTTCTAGAGCGGCTTGTAAATTATCTAAGGTATTTGATGAGTCTCGTAAAGATAAGTGACTGTTTTGTAACAGCGATGTAGCTTGTACAACTGCAGAATAGTTTATGGAAATTTAATCTATTTGTTATTGAACGTCCGAATTGGAAAAAAGTTGGTGACTCTCTCGAATCGCTGCAGATTCATTTGATTTAAATTTTAAAATCACATCCTTCCCATTTGCGAAATATTTATCATAATAAAATACTGCCTGGAGCCATGTTCCCCATCGAGTTATTACAGGCTGAGGTGATAGTGGATTCGGACACAATTGTTTGAAAACACGGATATGTTTGGAAGATTTCACAAACATTTTTTTGGTAGATGCTATTAAATTATTCACCATCAGACACTTCTTTCAAATGGTTTTTGCAACAAAATGATACGCGTGTATGAAACATGTTATAAGAGTCGGAAAGCATATTTTCAACATCCTACCAACTTTCAGCATTGTTGCAGCTCCATGATACAAAATTCTCTTAACGACTCTTTTATTATCTTCACAACGGTTTCAGCGTTACTTTTTTCAATCTTTTTATTGGGTAATAACAAGGAAGCTGCTGGATCATTACATTTTAAAGGACGCGCTACAACGTGAATTACGCTGTGTTTCTGTGCATCAGTTGTTTCATCCACATTTACGCAAATTTTCTTATTTTTCAACTCGTCTACTATAAAGTTTTACTGTACCCTGCAAATGTGGTAAATTGTCTCGCAATTGTCTATTGGTTGGTAGTTGCCACGAGGGAACATATTTATTCGAAAAAAGACGAAAGTGTTCATTGTCTGCTAGGTGTTGTGGGATGTTGCACACACTTAGCATACGAATTATAAGGAAATTCATACAGAAATTCCCAATACGGAATATTGTTGCCTAAATTCTGTACACGACGTTTACTTTTAGTATGTCTTCTACAGTGAAATGAATCGCGACCTATCAACCGTATATTGAAAATTTTGCACTGAATGATAGTACTTGTATATTCCAACCCAGGGAAACTGCTAATATATTTATTCACATGCGATGCTAAAGGTAAACCTCCCTTACGACGATCCATGTTTTAAAAGACGCACAGCGATAAACTGATAATTATCGAACGGCCGTCCACTTCCACGCCTATCAAATAACTAAATCCTCCACTGGCTTCGCATCGACCTAAATCCCCTCTCGGCGCTTCTGCCGTAGCACGCGTTTGTCGACTACTTCCGTCTACTTACGTTTAAACACTTTGAACGGCTACAGGGAAAATGACAGAAATGATTTTTACTTGCAAGTTGACACGTTTTACCTGCCTGTGGTGGAAAAGTGATGCACCATTAATAGTTTTGTATATATTACAATGTCCTTAAACATAGCAGGAATAGAGTTGTAAAGTTTGTACATTTGAAATGAAAAGGGCCGCTCATATAGAAACGTTTTGTGCAGCGGTGCCGTTATTAGATCATTAGAGTGTACATATATTAATATTCTGCACATCTACACAAAACGGAATTCGTTCATATAGATACGGTGGCATCTTACAAGTAATAATGCTATAGTACATACACAAGGATCTGACTATAAAACGTATATGATTGTATTTTCTGATACCATAAACAAAATGTAAGCATGAATTTGAACACGTTGAAACCTCTTCTGATCATTGGCGTCTATGAATGAACGATAGACAACAGAACAATGCATAAACAAGGACAGGACCAAAGAGTTACACAAGAGCAACTTAACCTCATGCGACAAGCAAACACCGTGTTGGTATAAACTCCTTAAATTACAAAAAAGACGCGTCGAATGTTTCTTAAGAGTTCCATTGAAATTACTTCTGTAAGGGTATATATTTTTAGCACGTTCTATAAAAGGAACTGAGACATCTATTTGAACGTTCGGTCCTGAATTGCTTTAGTTACAATTAATTTCATATTCTGGTTCTGTAACATAAGCTCTAAGTTGAACTTAAAAACCATCATCGTCAATATTACTTGCCGCAGTAACATTTGTTGCGTTTTTTGACCTTGGCAGCTAGACCACTAGTCAAGACAATATTAATGAATTAGCTTATAATAAAACACCTAAAGACCTAACAACACCAAAGAGAAAATACTGAAGATAAACGAATAAGATACACGAACGTACACTTCACGCCAGGGGGCCAATCGTGAGGACTTAGTTGACATACAGTATAATACTAGGTCACGGATACAAGGGATGACATATACCAAGAATATAGCAACAAGGAATCAACAGTTATTATACCTCTTTCAAGAAATCTGGAATATACCCAGAAACGGCTCTCTTATTTAGAGATACTAAACATGATACTCACAGGAAACATGATTATTGGCTCAACATTACACATAAATGTTGTTATATTGTTAACATGAACTGAACACTGAAAAAATATATGATTCACATCGGCTATAGATTCATTATTAAATATACATATACATATACATATGGAACTTCTTAGAATGCCAATTCTATGAAGGTGTTTTAGGCCGCAAACACATATGTCCAGTTTTATGTTTAAATATAATGGATGAAAAGAACCGCAGCATACATGCAACTGATTTTCTTTGGCAATTTTGGGTGTATTAAAACGTATTGACTGGTAGGTGTTTCAGCGGATTCCGTCCATTGAGCTTTCCATTCTGTTCTTCTTCTTTTAATAAAGTTACTATATTTAAAATTGGAATCGGCATTTTGGTCCTATTATTGTAAATGTGTTTTGAGCCAAATAAAATTGATTTCAGTTCCTTTAGTATGTAAACGGTATATCGAAGAGTTGTATTGTGTATAGTCGTACGTTTACTACTAGAATATTTAAAATTCTTAATAATAAACAAAACAGTTTGATAGCCAGAGAAGATTCTTGCAGACACCATATCAGACGATTCAACGATTCAATAAATTCCAAATTGCAAATGCTTTAGCAGTAAACGTGGTAGTAAGATTTAATTTATTTCTTAATACCTAAATGAGGAATATAGTACACATATTCCACTGCGTCTTCAGTTTTGGAGAAATCAGTATACGTGTTGGTACAATTAATATTACCACACAAGAATTTAAAGTAATTATGACAACAGCACGTAGGTAAATACTCTGAGAATTTGACAGTCGGGGTAACATTTTACTCCTTCAATATATTATTATATTTTGCTGAATATTATTATTAAAGCTGGCCACGAGCGGTACCGCGCAGTAGCGTAGAGTCGACCAGGCCTCGCGTTCCACTAGAGTTATTCTGCTAATAGAGATGTTTGCTGCCGCAAATAATTTCGCTCATCTTTTAAATAAAAATTAAATAACACGTGCTCAAACACTTACCATTTTAAGAGTCCTCCGTGAAATCACAAAGTGAATAATGTCTGTTAAATATCTGCAACATTAGGTATGTTTCAACTGTTGTTTCGGCAAAACTAGTACGGCATGAGGAAAAAATGCGTTTATATGCAGGGAACGAACGTTCTACATCTAGTGACGTAATATTTGCGCAAGTAAAATAATCTTTCAAATAACATAACGATTCTGTTGACGCACCTTCACAAATGTGTCTTAATGTGCCAAAATCAGAATTTTTCTCAAAAACACTTTCAAACTTTTCTAGAACAGAAACATTTTTTGCGTCTTCAATCGCGCATAGCTGTGCGTGAACATGTTGCACTATTTGTAGAGATTCTTCTAACGGCACCGCAGGATTTTGTATTTTTTCTATTGTATCTGCTAGCCCAAAGTAATTGCCGTGAATGATTTTTAAATCCATTTTAACCTGACTATCTTGAAATTTCGATTGGCTTTTCTGGATAGCGGCAGCTTCCTTTGTATCGAATTGTAAAACCACGTTCTTAATATTGTCAAAATATTTATGATAATAAAACGCGGCCTGTAACCATGTTCCCCAACGAGTTAGAATAGGTTCTGGTGGCTCTGGTATACGGGGGCACAGTCTGCGAAATTCGCGAATACGTTTCGGTGATTTGACAAATACTGCTTTGGTATGCGCTATTAAAGCCTCTACCTCAGGATAACATTTTCTGATACTATCCGCCACAAGATTGAGAGCATGAATTTTACACGTAATGTGTAACAAATTAGCAGAATGCTTTTTAAGAGACCGGCCTACAGAAAGCATGTTTGCAGCACCATCACTCACTAACATCAAGAGTTGGTTTGTTGAAAGTTCAAACTTGTCCAATGTATTTAACACTAACTTTGAAATTACTTCGGCAGTACACTGGTACACTGTTGGATTCGTTTGGAGACTAATAGAATTGAAGGTGCCGATTGATGTGGTTCCAATTTGCGTGCCATTACATTAAGAACAGAATGTTTCTTCCGATCTGTTGTTTCGTCGACACATAACCACAATTTTTGATCTTTCAACTCCGATTTTATTTTTTGTTCAATATGTTCGCGTGCAGATGGCACAATTCTTCGTAACGATGTTCGACTTGGTAATTTACACTCCGAATAGTTATTCCAAAAGCAGATAAATGGTTCCTTGTCTAGTAAATTAAACGGTATATTACGTGCAATAGACGTAACGCATAAATTAAATATAAATTTTTCATTGTCTCGTGCGCAATTTCTTTTTGAGACATGCTTTTCACTATTTACGTGTCGTTGACAATGTTGTCTGGACCAACACATTAACGGGATTTTACAGATTACACATTTAATTTTAGCACCTTCATATATTAAGTCTGGAATTTCTGCAATAAATTTTCGAAGTTTGTCCGACCGCAGTCGTTTTGCTGACGAAATCGTAATTTTTCTAGCACAGATAAACAATTGCGCAAATGACCGGCAGCGAAAATGTCCGTACTGCTCCGCAGACGAAGTAATACTACCGTTCCTCTCGGTCCGAACTGATTCTACGCCGATGCGCGGTACCGCTCGTGGCCAGCGTTAATTATTATTATTACCGCACTTTGTTTTAGTTATTATACTATTTAGTTACCATGATGGGTTGAAACTAAAACAAAAATAAAATAGAACGCACTTGTCTAGTATTTCAATTTTGTTTTAGTTTTATCTAGAGAAAATTCCAGCTGCAATTCTAGTATTTTACAGGAAATGTTAAATACAATATTTAAAATAAACTTGTATCTGTCGCTTCTGGTTACACCAAAAGCTGATACCAACTTGCTTACTTTAAATGGAAAATTCTGGATACTATTTGTATTTGGAAATTTTACTTAAAATTTTGTGTTTCTTATGCACGTATTTCCGAGTTGTTTGAAGGTCTTGTAATAAAAAATGACGTACACAGTATGTAATACAAAGTAAACTATTATAAAAAAAATATGCAAAGACGATTCCCATAAATCGAGTTTAAGAAACTTACAAATCTCAAAAAGTTCAAATGGAAGCTTCCTTGTCTTTGATGTAATTGTATTTAGCGCTTAATAATAGAGTAACTTTCAGTTAAATTAAAAAAGTAATCGTTCGTTTTGTTTGTTATCCACGCAGTGCGCAATGCTTGGGAGTAATGATAATAACCTTCTAGTGATTTTAGTTCGTAAATTTGAAAAACCCGCCATTACATATCTATCCCTTACTAATCCGCTGTTTCGACTTCGTCACCTAAGTGGGAACAGCCCATATAAGAAACGTAGCCACCACAACTTCATCGAAAAAATCCCTTTCACCTCGAATAAATAATTTTTACCTTATACTTTTCCCGATTGGCTCTGTGACCGGTATTGTTTTGACGCTATTGTACTCGTGTTGGTAGGCTGGAGTAAGCAAGGCCAACCCAAATATTAATCAACGTCAGAGAACCCCTAGCTCGGCTTCAGAACCCAATCGACCAGGTTGTTCGACGTGCTCGACCGCATTCGGAAATGCCCGACCTATGCTTGAATGACCATACCCGCGGGTTCGAAGTATTAAAAACTATATAAGTATTAATAACGACACAGCTTTATTAATGTAATGGTGTAAAACGCGCGTGTGGTCTTCTTATGGAATGAAAAGAGGAACAAGAAGAAAAGAATAGAGTGAAGAGAGAAGGCAATAGGGAGAAAAGGTATCTACGCAGTGGAGACGTCCAAGCTCTCTGATTTCTATAAAGTTTCTATAAAGTTCACTCCATGATGTTAACACATCGAATCCAAAAGGATAATTGTCGTATCAAAACATCGGCGATTTCCCAAAACATTTGATCAAGAATACAAAGAAAGCATATAATAAAGTGAATTGCAGTTTTTTCGACTTTTTATTTTGAATTGTGCTAGAAACAATTACTATACTACTCTTATATGATTCCCATTTAAGGGTTAATATTCATCCTAAAAAAGATATCACCTTCCATTTATTGCGCTAATGCGGGCCAAGTACTTTAAGTACTTGGGGCTAAGTTTTTTAAAAACCGCAGCGAGCTACCATAAATCTATAATTAATCGGCACTATTGATTTGCTACCGCTACGTAGTAAAGTGAAATAATAAACGTTTTTGTTATTGTCACAGTAGTTGAGCTTAGATTAACCACAAAGTGTCCTTACCTTGTGAATTTTTCATACTATTTCAGTTTCTTTCAATATTGTTAATAAATGTACTCAGTTGTAGTATTTGTGGTTTTTCATTCGAGGTTTATGTGTGTCACCGTCATACCGTAAAAGTGTAACTAAAACGCTATTTTATATTGCTGCTTTTTTCTTCCAACTTACATCACTCCTATTTCAATCATCACCTTTCCAATGGTCCCAATTTATTTTAGTATACGAGAAGCTTCATAATAATAGATTAGAACTTTTCTACATTGTTGCACTATTTAGTATGACGTTGTTAACCGACTGGATAACATACTAAAGGAAAAATTGAAGTAATGGGATCATATCTGTTAACACTGGGTACATATTCAGTGTGGTGGATATAACTAACTACAAGCACACAAGCATTCATGTGTTTTACATTCATTATGGTGAATGTTCCATTGGTAACATTCAATTTTGTGAATTCTAGAAGATCTGGTTTATAAATACGCAGCATCTTCCTTTGCCTATTACTCCTACTGTACTGGATATTGGGCAAAAACTAATAAATTTCTATAAATGTGAACCTTTCTACAAGTTTAGAAAACCTACCGAAAGAAACGGTATTTCCAAGGAATCAGTTTCGAAGCGAAGGCCATATTTATACAAACAAAAGAAAACAATATTACACATACAGGTGTTCCACGAAAAAAGAGGGGTTCTTCGAAGATATAGTTAGTAGGTCAAAAAATAATAGTTTCGAAAGGTTATTGTGGATTGCATTTTTAATGATGTCACTGTTCAATTCAGCATGCCTAAGCAGTTTGTAAACAGACAATACCGTCCAGCGAAGGTAGGTACTGACGCTTTCGGAAATATTCTTCTTAAATGATAATTTACTATGTACTTGTAATAAATTTTGTGCTACCACTAACTACATTCATTGAAAATATCTTGAAAACTAGCATTAATTATTTCAGTAATGATTGGGATTCGGATTTGAACGTATTGGTTTAATTTTCTTATTCTGATCCTCTACATTCCTGAAGCATCTTAAGCCATATAAAAACACAACAATGAATAGCATAGTAGCATGCATTTCTGGGATTTGCATGTCAAGTATATCAGATACTCCATAATTAGTAGAGCGAGGTAATGCCTTTGCGCGGCATAGGCGTGCGCTTCCTTCAGTAAGTACAATACAAAAAATAAGTAATAAATCGAATAATAACTAAGGTTCGACAAATGAATGCAACGTCAGAGGCATATCGCGCAAAAGTAGGTACGTGAGATACAGTATCATTAAAAAATAATATATTGTTACCTTTTATTGACGTCCTGATGTCCACTGCGACAAACGCGGTTTACCGGGGCAGTAGTATTTTGTCGCAGTGGCCATCTGGACGTCAATAAAGGGTAACAATATATTATTTTTTAATGGTACTGTATCTCACGTACCTACTTTGGCGCGATACCTTAATAATAACAGAACCAATCAAGAATTGTGACATCTGAAAAGTTGTAAAACATTCATCCTCTTAAGCAGCGTTATCAAGTAGGTTGGCGGGCTGCATCGGAATTACCGAACGTTAAAAGTAGAAGCACCATTATCAGTATTATCACCCACTGGATAAGAGTCGTAGTATTAGATATTTTTCCACAGTTTTCTCCTTGAACGATGTTCGCTATGGTGAAAAAATGTGTTTACATTTTGAAAAAGATCGCTCGACATCTACAGATGTAATATATGCATGATTAAAACACTCTTTGAATTCAGTTAATAGATTAGTTGATGCATCATCACAAATTTGTTTTAATGTGATAAAATCGGAATCTTTCTTTAACACACTCTCGAACTTTTCTAAAACGCGATTATATTTTGCGTTATGTATAGTGCGTAGCAATGTATGTACTTCGTCCACTATTTGCAGTGACTTAACTAGCCGCACTAACGCTCTATTGCGTCATTTATTACTGTTCTATTGCGTCATGTAATCCTTTATAGTTGTTACGAATAGTTTGTAACTCTGTTTCAACGGAAATATCTTCGAATTTTGTCCGGCTCTTCTTAATAGCTGCAGCTTCGGCAGGAGTGAATTGTAGAATAACCGCTTTCACTTGTATGAAATATTCAGCACAATAAAGAGCTGCCTGCAATCATGTTTCCCAACGTGTAAGAATCGGCTGTGATGGTTCACGAATACCGGGATACTGTGCGTGATGATTGAAGACGTTTTGGAGATTTGAGAAACACTTTTTTTGTACTTGCTATTAATGCATCTACCTCGGGTGAACATTATCGAATAGTTTCTGTCACAAGATGTAAAGCATTCACTTTGCACGTAACATGTAAACACTTGCAACCGTGTTCAAGAAGAGAACAGCCTGCCGAACGCATTGTCGCGGCACCATCGCTCATTAACATCAACACTAGACGTGGTGAGACTTGAAAGTTTTCTAACGTACTAAGTATCACCCTCACAATTGCCACACCAATACATTTTTCCAGTCTTTTGCTAGCTAGTAACAGTGGAAATGTCGGTTTGTGAGGGTCCAGTACACGTACTACAAAATTTAGAATAGAATTTCTTTTACAATACGTTGTCTCGTCAACACATAACCAAAGCAACTGATGTTTTAATGTAGATTTTCTTTTCTTTTCCACGTCTTCGCGTACAAATAGAACATGCTTACGTGCCGTTTTCGTAGTTGGCAACTTCAACTCGGGATTGTGCTTATACCAAAAGTTCTCAAACGGTTCCTTTTCGAGTAAGCGAAATTACAGGTTATCATCATGACAAATAAATCGAAAATAAAGGCAGTTCTCGTTGGCACGCCCTTTTTTCTATTTCTGTGTTCTTGGGTATTTACATCTTTGTTACAGTCCGCCTTGTCACAGTACATCAAATGTTTCCCGCACACTTTACAAACTATTTTAGCACGGTCGTAGGACAAAGATCGGTCACAAGTAAACTTATTTACTGTGCCAGCAAAGGGTCGTTTTTTAGCCTTGTTCACATTACAAATTTTAAATTAATAATTATATATTTATAACGAATAACACGTAACACAAAACACAACGCACGCTCTCGTTTCCTAAACTGAACGAAACATAAACAAGAGGACGCTGACAAAGCGAGAATCGATTTTTGCACACAGCCCGCTACTCCAGTGAAACCCCCACGTATCGCAGAGACGATTGCTTCGCTCTAATAATTAGTGTTACTGCAATATGATTACTCCGAGTACCGTTTCACATCACCATATTAACCCGATTAACAAAATAATTCAATCAACCGGTTTATGAAAACCGACAGACCCTATCAATAGGGTTCAACAATATCAAAGGTAAATAAAGAGAGTGTTTGTTTTAGAGCCACTAACAAATTACCAAGAAATATTATAGAGTACATTAGGAAAGAACTAACTACTAGAACACTTTCTGGAATCTAATAATACCGTGACTGATTTTGAATGAAGTTTTATAAAAACCATACGTATTAAACTTCTATAAATTATTTTTGGCATACCAGAAAAAAATGAATTGAGAAAGACAAAAGATTGTTATAATTTTTCTGGATCTAAGGAGAGACTTACAGTCGGTAACATTGGAATTTAGAGCAGTGCATTGAAATAAATAAAGGATTATGTAAGCGAAAAGTTAGTGCAGCAATTCCACAGGTCTCCATATTAGCATCATCACTATTCGTGAATGTTAATGAAATAACTGAAGATATTTTGAAGTAGCTAAAAGAAAATAACAGAATAAAGCAATGGCTCACAGTAGAGTATTCTAGTAAATAAGAAAATTATGACTGATAATATCATTAATAAATATCTTTCTGAAATACAGCCTGTATAGCTTCTTTGAGCCGATACAGATGTCCGGATTGACACCCTCGAAGCTTTAGTTTTTATTATTTATGCCGCGAGAGCTGGCCTATCCTGTATGTGAGTGCGCCTGTGTGTGCGTTTCCTCCGATTGTCATTACACTATTTAGTCGGTACTTACCTGGTTGCCCTTTCACAAAGATTTAAAATTCCGGATTGGTCACGGCGCGCTGTGTGGCGAGGGCCGGCAAGAGCGGCCGGGGAAGAACACGTTCACTGAAGAGGATGGAGATGATGAAGAAGCGAAGATGAAATAGCGTTTCTAACCGCTAAGGTTGTTACAAATTCAGTAGAATATACGTCTCAATAAAACTGTGCCCGGAGTAAGATGATATGTAACTTATTTGAAATGGAAAATATCGTCTACTGTCGCATGTAAATTAAATTCAATTTGAAACAGGAGAGAAATAATGCAGATAAGCGTAAAAGAAGAAATTTGTTTATTTTATATTATTCTCGTAACTTAAATAATAAAGCATATTTTAGTATTGAAAGTCAAAAAGGTTTTTAACAGTTAAAGTTAATTGAGATTAAGTTTCCATAAGCAAATAGAATGGTCACATCCGCTCTATGAGGACATACGCATGAAATAATGTTAATTTGATTAGTTTTCAAAATCGAAGTGGATGAATAGCTTTAATCAAGAAGAAAGTATGCGAAATTCTTTAATAACCAATAAAATCAGAAAAAAATGTCTCTTGTTTTACTTCGTCAATATTTCGTTTTATCGTTCAAAGTATCACCAGGATCATGAATGAGTTAATGTAGACTACCAACAATTAAACTAGATAAAAACCGTAGACTATTTACATTAACCTATTTATTATCCTGACGAAGCTTTGAACAATAGAACGAAAGATTGTCGAAGTAAAGAAAGAGCTATCTTCCTTTTCTGATACCTTTTGACACCCCTCAGTTTTTATTAGTTATTAGTTCCTCACGAATACCGTGTTGCTTGGTGTATATCTTCATTTATGGTGACTAGGAAAGCGAATATAAAAAGCGAATCTGAAACAAAGAATGGTTAAACAACTAGAATAGTCAGTAGTTGTTCCACTAATCCTTTTGTCCTTAAGTAATCTGTAATAGCTCCAGTATGCTCGATTTCCAGCTTGGATTCGTTCTTTTATTTCAAAACTTCGGTCATTTTTCCTATTTATTACTACTCCCAAGTACTTGAAGCATTCCACTTTTCCAAAAGTATATCTTCCTAGATTTATCTCGCTTTCTGTTATTTGTTTTCTTGCTATTTTCATGTATTTTGTTTTATTTTGGTTTATTTCTATTCCTCTGCTTCTTGCTTCCTCTAGCAGTAGTTTAAGTGCTTCTTCCAAACTATTTCGGCTTCTTGCGACTAGAGCTATATCGTCTGTGTACGTTATCACCCAGATACTGCTGCATGTTATGACTTTGGTTAGATCTGGCGCGTTGATAGCTCCTTCTGGGACAACATCAAAAAGTATTGTTGACAGAGCATCCCCTTGTCTTACTTTTGTCTGGATTGTAATATCTTCCGTTATTCCATTTCCCGTAATTATTTTAGCCCATTATCCCATCATTGTCAGTTTATAAAGAGTCTATAAAAAGCGTATGGAGTTCGATGTTGTGGTCGTTATATTTTTCTATTTGCGTCATCACTTGTATTGTATTTATTGTTGATCGCCCTGTTCTAAATCCGTGTTGGTGTTTTCCCAAGCTTCTGTTTAATGATTGTCGTCAGTATTTAATAGATTGTGTACAGCAGGATAATACCATTACAAATCCAGTTCTCCATTCCTTAGGAATAGTCTCTTCTTTCAAAATTCCTACGATCATCTTATATATTTTCTGCGTCAGCTGATTACCTCCATTTTGAACGAGTTCCTTGCTTATTGCGTCGCGCCCAAGTACTTTGTTGCTCTTAAGTAGTTTGACGGATTTTGAAAATTCTTCAGGTTCTTCTTGTTCATCGTCCCTGTTGTCAGTTATATGTTCTTCTTCCTACATTGTTTCATTTTCCTGGTAGTGTCTTTTAAAGTATTTCTTCCAATCGTTTCGGCATATCTGGGTTTGTATTAGTCGTTTTACTTTGTTTTGTGATTTTATTTTTTGAACAGCCTTCTGTTATATACTTGTTTCTATTTCGTTCGTGTACCCTTTGATCCACCCTTCCTTTGTCTTGTTGCATATAGCATTTTCTTTCTTTTTTCTCTATGGTTCCGTACATTCTCTGTGCTTCGGTTTCCAATCCACTTATTCCTAGCTTTTTATTTTTCATCATGTACTATTTTTTCCATTTCTTTGATATCAAAGCAAAGTCCATTTGATATCTTTTACTTCTTACAGGCATTGTCCATGTTATTTTATGTTCCCATTGATGTTTGTGTTTCGTACTTACTATAAAGGTACCTGTTATTGCCGCTAAGTTATAGGTCCTACTTCCGTTATCGTTCGGATTCTTTCTTTCCCTACTACGTTTTCATTATATTTTTCTTTCTTGGTCAATATAATCCTGTGAACTAATGATGCTGTTGTTTGATTTCTTCTTTATCTAATACAGTGTTTAATCTTTAGAGTATGCAAAAACATCCTGCCTTCCCAGTGGCGCTTAAAATGTACTTCTGTAATGAGCGAAGATTCTAGCAAAGGTTGTAAAAAGTTATAACTAAGGTTCGACAAACGAGTGCAACGTCAGAGCCGTATCACGCAAAAGTAGGTACGTGAGATATAGTATTATTAAAAAATAATATATTCTGCTGTTACCTTTTATTGACGTCTTGATGTCCACAGCGGCAAAATACTACTGTCCCGGTAAGACGCGTAAAACTGCAACATAAGCAATGCTTCCAATGCTTCGCATCGACCTAAATCCCCTCTCGGCCCCTCTCGGCGCTCATGTTCAAGTATTGATGTGATAATGTATTGTCAGTATTATTTGTAGATGCCATTTTTAAGGGGTTAAAATTAGAAAAGTTAGCGTTAGTATAAGGCTATCTTCATTTATTAATCCACAGCAAACGTTTTAACTGTATTCTTTCAAATCTAATTGCGCTAGATGTTGTGCCCTGTAATGACAATTAAGATTAGAACCGATGAGGAGCTTGTCGATACATCGAAAGTTGTATATCGCTAAAGGCTGTCTAGACATCTTAGGAGAGATACGGGACTCATCCGGACGATAAGGCGTACCCTTGAAGGGTTTAATACGCTGAACCGAATTTCGAATTAGACGCCGAAAACGGATTTAGCGGCGTCTGGACAAGCGTCCGTCTATTTCGCTTCGCCGAGCAGCACATTCTTTGTTGCCTTATAGCAAAAAACAGGGCGATGTGATAGCGCGTTGTATCCGAACGTATAGGCAAAAATCATACACCGGTTATAAATATACATTATCCTTTATATTGATATTTCCTGTTTTTTTTTTCTTTTTATATTGATATTTCCTGTTTTTATTGTTATATAAAAAGACAATATAACAAAAATCGTCTTCTTCACTATTTACAAGCATATCTTATAAATTAGCAACAAAAAATTATTTTCTATATCAAAACTACTCGCCGCAATATTCAATTCACCGCAGAGTGCAGAAGCCAGAAATTACGAATTATAAATACATATTAGAGACCGTCCATCAATGCGAGCGCTTAACGCAGCGGCTGAGCTCGCCCGGCCTGTTTTTATTGTTATATATAAAGAAAACAATGTAAAAATATCATCTCTTTCGCTATTTATAAGCATATTTTATAGTATGTATCCTGTAATATGGTTGTGTATTTTTCTATCTTTTTTTTTCTAATGTATATATAAAATTAATGTAAAATAATGATTTTAACCAAAAATAATGCTAATATAGTCCATGGTATTGGTGGAATCATACCCGGCAAAGACAATGCGAGCAGAGAAAAGAAAGCATTAACACACGGACATGTTTCTGCCGTAACCACGATGATGATGCCGGGTGTCATCATCGTGGTTACGAGCACTCCCTGTTCTGTTGTCTGCATTGTCTCCACCTCACAGATTATGCCCCAATATCCACAACAGCACTGAAAATCTCCAGGTGCTCTCTAGGGCCAAGAAACATATATATTAATTGTAGTGGGATGTTTCTTATTAATATTATATCAAAGTCGCTGATATTAGATTTTAATAGAGTTTTATGGGGAACTTGAATTATTTTCGATTAATATTCGAGTTCTAACATTTGATTATTTATATTATTAATCTTTTATTCTTAAAAAAAAAGACTCCGTTAATGATATGTTACAGGGGAGAATCAAAATTCCAGGTTATTTAAAGTTATTTACATTTTGAAAACATTATTTGTAAAAATGACACGTACGCACACAAAAAGCACTGTATTTGGAAAAAACCGTCAAAATTCCTTACGTCACCTGCGACACCGTGTTCGATCTTCAAAACATCAAAATCAAATATCAAGTCGTTAGATTGGCAACGCCAGGGGCGACGAAAAAAAACAGAAGTTAGCAACGTAAACATTCTAACAAAAGCAAACATCTTTTTGACTGATATATTTAGAAATCGTATTATAAAAATCAAATCTCGTCGAAATTATTAATTCAAATGTATTGAAAAGCTGTTAAAGCAAAGTGTAAACGACCACGAACAATTATCAAGAGTATTATATCGATCAAGAAATTTTAAGAAGTAATCCAACGAAATTCCATTCAAGAAGTCGATAAAAAGGGGTCTAAAACAAGAGGATTTCGGATATCAATATTATTGAGTTTCCTCTTCTCAGTAATATACTGAGAAGAGGAAAGGAGGAACCATAAGGATTTTATACACACACACATCAAACACCCCTCACAACATTAACTGTAAGTAATTTTAACAGATAAATCTCATTTTTGTAAGTGAAAAACTTAAAATAAACGTAAAACTGATTATCTCCCTATTCAAATCTTTTAATCGTTATTTGTACACGAATGCTTTCGCGGTCACCATATGTAGGTTTCACGTTTCAGGTATCAATCCTCGTTTCTTGTCGGTCCTAAGAAGGACGGTTGTTGGTGCGTCGACGTTTCGATGAGATCACACTCTTCTTCTGAACGATCTCGTTCTAGTAGCAACTGGAGACTGTGCTTGGCTATCGGTATCCGCCACGCGCTGGCTGGCCACCGAGCCGACCAAACAACGACAAGCGCTACGCATAAAAGAGCGGCGAACACCGACAGCCAAGCACAGTCTCCAGTTGCTACTAGAACGAGATAGTCCAGAAGAAGATATGTGATCTCATCGAAACGTCGACGCACCAACAATCGTCCTTCTCCGGAAAGACGAGCTACGCTGGGATTATTCAACTTCAAAAGAATTTCTGATAAGCTTCTAATGAGCTGAGATGCTTGTCTTTCTCTTAATGGTCTGGAAGGTGCTGACAAAATAGGTCTACGAGTGCACTAAGATACTTGGTGTGCACCAGAACAGTGTCCGTGTACTAAGGGAAGTATATAAGTACACTACAGAAGAATCAAATCCATAACGAAGGTAAAAGGTGGAAAAGAAAGAAAAAAAAAACTAAAATAAATCAAAGTTTATAAGAAAGTAAGAAAAAAAAATCATCACGTGCTGAATCCGCTAGCTAGCGAAGAAGTACACATTTATTCACTTCAAAACAGAACTTCTCTTAAATCTTGCATTTCGCCAACTAGCAATAAATGCAATCCATCAAAACCAGCTATAATAAAACCCAATTATTGCAAATTAAAAGTAGAGGCTCAAACACGTGGTTCTGAAGACTAGACGACTGCCCCACCGCAAGAGAGTGCCGGTAACCAACGTAACACCGTTAGGTAAAGAAAGCAGCACGTACTGAGAAGTAAAGGAGAAAACAATGAATTATGAAAAAATACCACGGACGGACACTGGCATGAACATTTTACCGTTACATATAACTATTAATTAACAAGAATATTTTACACGCTTATTACGTTGCCTTGCAGCGAGCTCTTTAGATCAACCTGACATCACAAGAGACAATTTTTTGCTCTTTCCTAGCCAACTTTGCATAACAACAAAAATAAACTGTCAAAACAGTTATTGCTGCATACCATAATAGTTCTTAAACTAATGTATAACATGTGTGGCATCGTTGGACTCGTTTTTCGATTGTCTTTCCAAAAACGTAAAAACATGCGGGGTGTTCTATTTAAAATAAAGTTGGCGTCACTTCTGGTTACACTGGAAATGTAACTGAACTGCCGATAACACCAAAAGTTAGTTTACAAAGAATAGAAACCTTAGGACCTACAGTTTTTCGACAATAAGCGATTATTAAAAAAAAAGGTAAATATACTTTTCAGAAAATGTGCATCATGCATTCTCAAACCCTACCTCTGCTAGATATCTGCAATTTCGATCGATTATAGATTTAAAAAGCTAGTACTAATTTCTAAGTATACTAAATCAAAGAAACCAGCATGAGTAAACGAATGAACTCCGATTAATTTTATACTGACAGAAAAAGAAAGCACAACGACGGGGTAAATTAACAGAAAATAAAAACGATCATCCGAATTCGGATCAATTAATAACAACAACTGCTATGGCATACCCACCAAATAACCATAAAACATTAAGAATAAGAAGAATTATCGGACCTTTGTGGTCTCTGCGGTGGTAGTTGATACAGAGGGCTGCCAGCGGATCGTATGGTAGTCGCCGATTCACACAATGCGCCGCGGAATCTATGGGAAAGAATGGTAGGCGTTGATTCTTCGACAAATGTGGATTCATTAGTCATTGGGTCTGATGCGCCGCGGGATGAGAATCGGATCTTAGCCGCGTTGATACTATCATCGATTCGTTTCGATTGGCATTTTTAATTACGATCACTTAGACAATACCGACGATTGTTTTGTACACGGAACGGATCGTGATTCGGGATCCCGGTATCGATGGACGCGACTTGTGTGGGGCCCTTCGCGGAATATTTACGTCGAAGCGTAGTTTCTACGCGTGTATTGCGTCCGCCGTAAGCGGTATCGTTGATACTGTAGAACGTGAGCCCATTTACTCAATGATATACCATGGTTATCGATGTATTTATAGATATCATTAATAACGGCGTGATGGATAGAACGGGAAGTATGTACAGTTTGTTGCTTTACATTGAGAAACCACAGAAAGCTTTCTATATAATGGGCAAAAGAAGGACCCTCAGACTAGTTTTTGAAAACTCAAGATATTTTTTTTAGTTTACAACGTACAATTTTCAAATGTAATTAAAAGTTACAGGAATATTTTAACGGCAATCTAAATATAATCTTATAAATATGTGAAATAACGAACTAGCATTTAAGCAACCAAAATTCTGGTCTCTGGGTTGGACCAACTATTATCCTTAATAGAAGAGAATCAGAAAGTTACTTTCTTTTCTTCTTCCTCTTACTGATGTATGATATTCCACTCCGAACAACTTGAACTCCAGAATCTCAGATGGACCTGCTTCCAATGAACCTCCTCGTGCACCAAGCTGCTGTTCCATATCTGCTCCGACAAATTTTCTGAAGCCTTTAATTAACAATACATGAACACAAATTGCATTGGGGATTATTCTTAGTGTTATTTATAGGTTTTGTTTAGCAATTGCACCAACAAAACATCTGAAACCAGTCTACCGTATTTCTTCATGTTGTTGGTTTTTATTCTACATTTTACCTAATTTACATAAGTTTTAGACTACTTTATTCACCTTCATGCTACCCAAAGTAATTGTCTCTACCATTGATTGCAATTGGCCTGATAACCGCCATTTTGTTGGTTTTACAGCTGCTTTGCGAATATAGGTATTGGGTATTTCCTAAAACGTCCAAATCAACCAAAACCTCACCTCAATGCAATTGGTGGGCCTTTCCTCCTCTTAGAGCTTGATACTTAGACAATGCCTTATAATGTCAGCAGTTGAAGTTTGGCATAAAGAATAAAAATCAGTCTGTTGCATATTTCATATTAAAGGTCACCGTAAATTTAGAAGTAATTGTTGCACCCACTGTAACCCTAGAAATGTCTGCATTTGCATAGAAAAAAAACAAAAGGCAGCAAATCTTCAAAATCGATGGTCGATTATGACGTTACCTTTCACGTACAACACTACCTATATCTTGAAAGATATTGCTTGCCCTATTGGACCGACCTCCCTGATCTTATCTTAAAACAAAACAAGAAATTCTTCAATTGAAAAGTAAGAAGGCACACCACACATGTCCAAGGAGGGGTTAAATGAAAGAGTTCTTCAGGTTTAGTTAATTATATTAATTTAGTAGCAGATGAAAAAGGTTTTGCACCTACTGTTATTATTTTGGTTATCAACGAGCTCTTTAGATCAGTCTGGCGTCAC
This sequence comes from Dynastes maya, assembly GCA_029619315.2. NCBI lineage: Eukaryota > Metazoa > Arthropoda > Insecta > Coleoptera > Scarabaeidae > Dynastes > Dynastes maya. The sequence goes on from JAROYE020000001.1 coordinate 56,822,281, forward strand.
AAGAAACAATTTGGCGCTCTTTCCTAGCCAACTATGCGTAACAGCAAAGACAGATTACCAAAACCTCTATTGTTACATATCGTCATATTTCTTAAGTTCTTAAGTTAAAGTATACATAACATATGAGGCATCGTTGGATTCTCCTTTCGACTATCTTTCCAAAAACGTAAAAATATACTGGACGTTCTTAAAATAAGAAAGTTGACGTCACTTCCAGTGAAATACAATTGAACTAGCGATAACGGCGAAAGTTAGTTTAATTTTTGATAGCATCCTGTGTGTTCCCAAATTTGATGATTGCTCAATAATTACCTAGTGCTTTAATTAAGAAACTGTTGCAGCGAACGACTTACCATCCTCGAGTGGAGTCAGTTTCCACAATTGTCTAGGAACTAGGAATTTAAATTTAAACTTTAAAAGTAATGATTGTTAAATTGGTTGTTAATTATGTCTGCATTTTTACTAATAATGTTAAATAAAATATATTATCGTCTCCTTCAATTTTTGTGAGTGGAAGCTAAAGTTCTTTTACACCTTGTATGTTCTGAAGAAAAAAATTATCATTTTAACACTTGACAAATATGTAAACCTCAACATTCAATGACAGTTTTTGAAAAATAAAATTGTGGTCCTTTTCCTAACAATCACTTCAATTTCAGTTGAGCCAGGGTGGAGAACATTTCACTAGATGGCGCGGTCGTGTGCAAAATGAAAATATCTCGACAGCAGTCTCAATATTATCGGGTATTTGTCAATTTCATGTCAATTTGTTTTTCGTATGTGCACTCGCCATTTTTGTTCGCGTTTTTTCAATTTGTGTGGTGTTATATTTCTTGTTGGAGAGTATGGTTCGATATCGATCTTGTGCAGTATCAAACTATAAGAATAAAGATGCCTCCAGACATGGGTTCCCGCACCCCACGAAAGATAAACAACGGTTTAATGAATGGATACGTTTATGTGGAAATTCAAAATTATTAGATTTAGATCCACAGTTGATATATAATTCGTGTCGTATGTGTCATATTCACTTCAGAAATGAAGATAGGACAACCAATATGTACATTTCTCGTACTTCGATTCCTAGGCTAAACTTGCCAGTTTTAAGTAAGTTTTCGTTAAAACAAACAGATAAATATGCTACTATTGTATCTTATAGATGAAACAGTTGGTGAACTACAGGAAGTGTATCCTGGCCCAAGTACATCAAAACAGCAAATTAATGTTAACTTGCCGGAAGAACCTGTAGATTTGGAAATGACACATGAAGGATTACATTTAATTGATGAAGCAACTGATATTGAAAATAATAGAAAAGAAGCTGCAGATTTTACAAGTGCAAGCCGAAACAGCTCTACCACAGCATCAATCATTTATCATTTATCCTTTATTCGGCTTAATAAACTCTGTTTTACATTTATTTCGGAGTTTTCTCATTTATTCGCCTATCCTTACATCGATCAAATACAGAAATTTAAATTACCCGCTTTCTCATCATTTAGTTAGGAGAACATTTCGGAAGATGGCGCAAAATGAAAACAAATTATTACTAAAAGCTTCTATTCTATAGCAAATTCTGTTTCTATGAGTTGAGTTGATTGAACTTTTTCCTAGTACCGGCTTCGTAAGTCAATCATTACTGCCCTGATTGGAGTAAGTGCGGTCTCGCATGTATTGTAGACCGAGCTGAAGCCGTGCCCTATGACATAAATAACTATTGATGTCGAACGTACCTGATTTTTTGTTTTACATGGGAAGTCAATGCATAGATATTTTTATTTTATTTAAGACAAATTAATTCGAAAACAAACGAAAATTTGGACCATTTGCAAGAACACTAGTTAATTTTTTTTCATTATACTTCAAAACAAATGAAAATAGGATAAGAACATATGAGTTCTTTTTACATTATTTTCACGTGTCCAATGCACTCCTGGAGTTTGGTCAGTTCCTCCCGACTCACCCTGTATGTACACACGTATGTGTACACACAGGGTCTCGTCTATTGTTTAGTTTCATCGTGCCACAATGAACGTGTTTAGGAGGTATTTTTAGATGACAATTCGCTAGTCTATTTATGAATTATAACTTTTAAACAAGATTATTATTAGTTTCTTACTTATATTATTTTATTATATTTACGAAGGTGACGAAATATATGCGAAGGGAAACCGGCGTCTCTGATTATTATGAAAAGTTAAACACGGAAAGCTGCAGTTGTACCTACTATTCGATGCACAAAGTAAATTACAGGTGATGGGAAAAGAATGAAATTCCTATAACTAAATCGTCCGTATTCCACTCCTTAAACTACAGGAATGGGATGGGCTGAAATGAAATAGTTCGAATAATTCTATCAACGGAATTTAGCCCATCCTGGAATTTCGATACCAGAAACTATTTGTGCAAACAATTAATAATGAATTGATGGTATGAATGCAATGTATATTTATACTCTTCAGTCTTCATTTGTAGTTCTCGTTTATTATTCTATGAAATATTAGACTGATTCAACAGATGCAGTTTAATGGAAATATGATTCAACGCATTGGTCATAAATTGGAAAGAGATTATAAATGCTTAACCTGCTCTTTTAACAGATACACTATGTATTAAAAATATATCCCAATAAAAGTGACGACCGGTAATATTTTTTAATTCCAAATATGATTGCTAGAGGGACGCGTCATTAAAAACGCTTATAGGATGCACGACTTCGTTTAAAGACTTTGTTGTATACAACGTAATAGAGCACAAAGAGCTGCTGAATCATGTAAAATTAAATCGGCTACAATTTCCTCAATTTTCAGCCAAACGAATGATGGTGGATTTGATCAGAACAGTATTCACAGCGGATTTAAGGGTTGCCAATAGTGTCACCCACAATTGTTCAATAAATTTGCCAAAGAGTTTCATTTCCAATTCCACGAGCTTTACTCAATTCTCTCGAAAAAATCAAATGTAAAAGTATATCCTTCCCATTTCGATTTTGAAGAGCTTTGAAGGTCTAAGCCAGAACAAAGGACGACAAACACTTCAAAGGTAATGTAAAATGTCTACATATTTATAGTTAATATAAAGTAGACTTGAGATCTAGAGAATTCCAGAGAAGAACAAAGTTTTTCATTAACTAGGAAAGCAAAAGGAGTGCTTTTAAATTTGAATGTACAGAGGTTTAATTCATATTAATGTGCAACAAACAGGCAATCACTTTAATTATCTTGGTAAATAATAATCATTTTTATGTATGTACTAGAATTGTGTGCGCGCAGACTAAAATGTAAAAGAAAATACTAACGATAAGAATTTTCTTTCAAATTTGTAATTTTGCCAACCAAACCAAACCAAGTGCTCGAAAGGTGACAACTAAAGTCACCAGATATACAAAGCGTTTGAATGTCATTGCATCTGTTAACATTGTCAACTTAATTTCGTGTGGGTGAGAGCTTCACTAAATAAATAAGGTATACATTTAAAACTTGAAACACTCATTTAAAAAAGTACACTGATTTTGTAGAAATATGGTTATGAAATAAATGTAAATAAAATTTCATTCTAAAATTCATTATTCTTTCATATAATAAAAAGTAACACACAATATTCTTGTTTATTACTAAGTGATTTTTTGAAGACGATAAAACACGTCAATTTTATTTTTATAAAAGGCACTGGTACACGCAAAAATACTTTTTTCCTGTTTCATAACTGTGACGCCATCATGTCTTTTCTTGAATTGTAATCCCACTTAAAAAAAAAAAGAATTCTTAGAGTATGTTACTTTCCCTTCACTATAAAACTACTATGATTTAAAATAAACAGCAAAATTGAAGTCGTATTACGGATACTTTTATCAAAAAATCTTGTTAATAAAAGTTCAGAATCGTTCAAATAAGCTAAATTCAAAGTTTCATTAAAAACCAAAAATGTTGTAACTCTCTCTCAAAGAGTCCAGAAAATTCGAATAGTAATTTTACAAGTTTGCCATGACTTTTCATTAATACGTCACAACGAATGTATTAATGGATTAAGCCGGACAGAATCGGATAAATAGTATATATGCGACTCACAGCCGACAGAAGTGATATTTTGAAATTAATACCCCAGTGTAAAAAATAAAACCTGACGCAATAAAAATATTTGGTAAATACAGCGAATATATGCACACGTTGAAGTGTTTTTATTGCCATTATTAGTTTTTTTTTGTTTGAAAACGGCATTTGTTGTATATGTAATGTAATAACCGTAAAAAGTAAACAAAGTAGTTTCTTCAAAAATCTGTTGTACTTAATACCGGAACAACAAATAACAATATAATAAATAAAAGTAACTTCTTAACAGTGTGGATAGGATTGTTAAAAAACTTGCACCATCAGGTATGTTTCCACATTTGTCTCTGTGAAGGTCGTTTGCTGTGATGAAAAAATGTTCTTATATTTCGAGAAAGACCGTTCAACATCTACAGAAGTAATACAGGCATAATAAAAATAATCCTTAGAATTAGTTAATGAATCTGCAGATGCCCCGCCACACGTTTGTCTTAATCTCGTATAATCGGATTTTTTTCACAATGTCGAACTTTGCTATAACGCGACCGCTTTCGAGAGTGTGCTACAGAAAGATCCCGATTTTAGCACACTAAAACAAATTTGTGATGGTGTATCGAATAATCCACTGACTAAGTACAAAAAGTATTCTAATCATGCATGTATAACATCGGTAGATGTTGAACGCTCTTTTTCAAAATATAAACTCATTTTCTCACCACAGCAAACATCGCTCGCCGAGACAACTGTGGAAACACATCTAATGGCGTCAACTTTTTGCCACTCTTATCCATATGATGTCAATACTGATAATGGTGCTTCTAGTTTTACTGTTCCGTAGCCAAGGCTGCTTAAAAGGGTGAGTGTTTCACTACTTTTCACATATTATAATTATGTATTAGTTCTGTTATTTTTTTTTCCATTTTCTTACTATTGTTTTTGTATACTAGGCAGGTACGGCTATGGCACGGCCCCCTGTTAGCGGGCTCTATTCATAACATAATATAAAAAAGATCTAGGTATTTAAAGAGATTCGTTCCTACGGATTTTGTTATTCGAATCCTACCGAAACCAAAAATGACATTTTCTGTCATTAATTAAATTTAATTACGTCGGAGAAACCAAGGAAAACACGATTTTTCATATTATGTACCTTCTTTAATGTCTTCCAGCTTGAACGATGCATGCAAGCATCTTTTATCCACAACTCTCAACACTATGGGACAAATTGACTGAAATCGTCCCAAAAACGTAAAAATTAAAAGCTCTAAAACTCATAGTATTGCAATATATATAAAGTATATATGTTTCGATAGTAAATAAGTCTGACTTTTATATTCAGTATTTCATTTTTACTTTACCATAAAAAGCCACAAAGGGAACAGACACAGACGGATGAAAATATCCTGAGCGAGAGAGTTAATTTTATGTGTACGAATTTACAGCTAGTAGGTTTCGAAAACATTTAATGTAATATGTAGTTGAAAAGAAAGAGCATTAGATTAACTTTCTAACCCAATCACAATATTTTAAATAGCTGGCTTGATTAATGTACAAATAACGAGTAATGGAAGGTATGCTCAGTTTAACGACTTCGAGAGTTTAACAGTTTATTTATTTCCGCAGATTTTTTATGCAAACAGTAGACGAGGATGTCGTTTATCACATACTAAAAAAAATATTGCGCTTCTTTGCTCTTTAACTAAAAAAGAGATTTCAAGTTCATTGATATGTATAGTCTAAAGCTATACACTAAACCGTATTTGGTGCAGTTGTAATGTTAGTTTAGTGCATATATACATACGTAGTACGTGTATGCAATACGAGGGACGTTCAGTAATTAACGAGACAAACTGCATTAGCGGGAAACCTACTGAATATTATTAGATGAAACTTTCTGTGGGTCAAGTTGGCAACCTTGGAGAAAAATTAAGTCAGCTGTTTGAAAGAAATAAAAGCAAACATAACCTCTTTCGTTCATTTGAAAATGTTGGCTCCACTCGAAACGTGTACTGTGGAAGAGCAACGTTCAAGATTTTTGTTATCCGAAGATGTGAAGACCGGCCGAAATTTACTCGAGAATGTTGAAACAGTATGGTGAAAAGTGTTTAAGCCGCGGAAACGTGTATAAGTGGATTCAACAGTTTTAATCGGGTAGAACAAGTGTCACCGATATTCATCGTTCAGAACGATCAGTTGAAGTGTCGACCCACGCGCTACAAAATCGCATAGATGACTTTATTCTCGATGACAGGCGTATAAAAATCGTGACAATAGTTGATTTATCTAATGTATATATGTAAACGGTGTATTCAATCACTCATAAGCTGAATTATTGCAAAACGTGTTCGAGATGGGTTCCAAGACAGTTGACTCAAGTCCATAAAGACACCCATGTTCGCATTTGTTCTGAACTTAAACGGCGGTTTTTAACGGAAGGTAATGACATTCAAGACCGTGTTATAACCTGCGATGAAACATGGATTCACCACTTCGCCCGCTAAGTGATGTTAACGGTCTTCTGGGACTCTCAAGGCCCAATTTTTTGTGACTAGAAGGACAACGGAATGTTCCAAGGTAGAACTCATTTTCTATCTTGAGGTACATCTCTAACAGATTTACTTATAGTATAGTTGTAGGTTATGTTTGATGAACAACGATCAGTGCAATTTATAGCCAATGAATCCAATATTCTTTTATACTTGCTTATACGTCTCTTAAACTCATAAGAAAAAAGTAAAACAATGATAAGTAACAATGAAAAATTTTCTTACCAGATGAAAATTTACAAGATTGTTCTCAGTATTTAAAATTGTTTGAAGAACCTATCAAAACAACGAGAGCGCTCAAAGTGGCCAAACCCAAAAGTACATGTGTACAACTGTCTCGAGGTAGAGCACCTTTCCTTATATGTATAGAAATAATGACGCCATTGGATCAGTATTATCAAAATGTGACGTACTAGACAGTAAACCAACAATATCAAACAACTTTACAATGGTAGGTAAATGCGTAGATACTTTTAGGTAACCGTGACAAATTTCTGGCTTAATAATGTAATTTTTTACTACGCACTTCCACCATCCTTTCCATTGCGGTAGGTCTAAATATGCCGAATATTATTAATTCTCCGGACATCCTTAGGAATTCCCTGTAGGTCGTTGGATATCTGGTTCCGGTAGTAAAATTTATTATTCGACCTGCCATAAATCCGTAAACCAACAGGTAAATATTTTGAATTTGTTATTTTCGAGCCGTGTGATTTAATAGGCCTTTTATGATTGTTTTAGAACAATTACTCTCTTAGTGTACATATTTGGGTTATGGGGTAAATATTTTATTACTTACCGTAAAAGTTTAGTCACGTTTCGCAGGAAGTGCTTGACTTGAACGTAAACAATCGAGAATTTTCTTTAAATACGTAACAGATAATATCAAACCTGTAACGGTAGGTTAATATTCTGCATGGGCACCAAAATTTCATTTTTATTATCCTAGTAAAACATTTTATGCCCGTTTGCACCGCTTCTATTTTAAGGATAACTTATATTATTAATGCCCGTTTGCACCGTATGCGAAATAAGCATTACTTAACTAAGCTATTCTTAAAGTTAGGAAAGACTTAAATACGATTCGCGTTGCACCGTTCAATAGAAAGGCGTTGCTTAACAAAGTGACACTTGATCTGACAACAGTGTTGAAACTCGGTACTTTTTGGTAACATTTTAATAGAATATGTTGGATCTTTCATATTTACCGCTAAAAGCGTATATTCTAATCTAGCTTTAGGAAAGTGGTGGCTGAAGAAAATAAAGAAAAGGCTTTAACTGGTTTGTATAAAACAAAAAAATAGTGATATATTATACAATGTGAATGTTTATAGGAGGTGGAAGTGTGACCACAAAAAATTACTTGCCAGAAAGACCTAATTTTAGAGATAAAGAATCTAAAAACCGTATATGGGTACGGAAACCTATTCGATTCAGATGAACCTATTGCTGCTAGTATAAATATGTATTCAACAGTATGTATAATTTAATTGTAACAAATTTTTATTAATATGTACTTTTTTAAGGATGATGAAATTGAAGAGGAGATGGCAATAAATGTAATAATATAATATTTATAAGTAATTAAACAGATCTTTTTTTCATATAAGCTAAAATTATTATAAAACGTAAGCTTTTAAAATAAGAGCGCATAGATTTGTACAATAGAAAAAACAATAAATACACAACTAGTAATAAAGTAAATATAATAATAAAGTAAATATATATATATATCCAGGATGTTTCGAAATTAGCGGATATGGGCAGTGAGTGGGAAGATAATTTAGAGTAAAAACTCAATAGAAAATTCCTTTGCATTTTTTCGATAACATAATTGCACCTACTAGTTGTTCGTTCATTGTTAAACTTTCTAAGATTCACCATATATGTTCTCTTGGTACTCGTATCGATGGCTTTTTCAAGATCTATAAAACATAAGTACAAATCTCGGTTGTGTTTGAGAGCTTTTTCACTGAGTTATTGTAATGTGAATATATGATCTTGCACTCCATACGCCTGCCGAAAAACGCTCTGCATTTCATAATAAAATATATTGCTATAACTTTATCCGATTTTTATTTGAAGTTACCATACATTACAATGACTGATTTACTAAAAACAGATAGGTACCTGACACTTATAAACTTGTTAAATAATTAATAAATACCTAACACTTTCATAAATTACTAAAAATAAATACTTAACGCTTATAAATTTGTAAAATAATTTTTAATTAAATCATGACGGGTATTATTAATGTCTGCATTTCCTAGCAATTGTGGTTCTTGTTCATGCACCTGCCCATTTTCAATCAAACCATTCAATTCATTTATATCTATATCTTCTGGTAGAACTAGTGGTTCGTTGTCATGCAATATTTTGTAGCACTGCCGTAGCAACTATAATGGTCGTAACAGATGATAATTTTAATCGCATACCATATGCCAATACTGGAAAGCGACGTTTCGAAGTTATTTGGAAATTCTAATACATCTTCTATTAACATCAGAACTTTCAAACTAGTTAGTTTCGTGAGGCGAAATCTCATAAAAGTTAAATTCGTCCATATCATGAAAATAATTTAATCGGGGAAAGCCATAATCAATTATTTCCAAGATATGCAAATCACTTTCCAAAATATCATTCCACCGAAAAGCCAAAGTTTGGTTATATTTCTACTATAAACAGAATAATACGTCAACTGATGCAAGTGAAACTAGGTTAAGTAGCATTTAAGCCTCTCTTTTCGAGGGCTTAAATTTAAGAACAGCTTAGGTAGTTTAAGTATTACTTAAAATGCGGTGCAACGGAAACTGACATTTTAAGTCATTCTTAACTTTAAGCCTTACTTAATGCATACGGTGCAAACGGGCATAAGTGTAACTTAATTTCTAATACATTGCACGGCCAAGCATTTAAGAAAACTTAGTTAACTGGAGAATAATGGTAGAATATAAAGGGCAACCGTGTGTTCCATATGCTCATTCGGACTTATATTGCATTGCACCTCAGCAATGCACTGCCAGTGAACATAGTCAATAGTTAAAAGTAAAAACCGTGCTGTATTAACATCTCAGTGAAAATCATTACATATGCAATCTAAACATTTACTGCGGAAAAGACACTGAAAGGATTCTGTACTCTTATAACTGTTATACTAGCGTACCCTTATCACATAAACTACTAAAATGCCAAACTCATTTAGTTCGTATTGTTCATTGAAATAGAAAAATGAATTGGTTAGGCGTAGAGAGAAATGGAAACGAACCCGATATTTTAGTTATGTTGAAATGGCACGACTCAAGAAATGTGATGATCTTGAGCACTAAACGCACTGAAAAAATGAAAGCAATTCGCCAAAGAGGCAGACACACTTAAAAGCCTATTATAATCATTGATCAGAAAGAATATTCAACTTTTATATATTTATCGGACCAGGTTTACACTCATTGTTTGAGGCGGGGTACCAAGTACTACCGAAAACTGGCACTCTCTCTCACTCTTATTATCTGCGGCAACGGTAAATGTATTTATCGCATACAAAATAATAAATCCATCATCGAACTCAATCAGCAAGTGGCTGAGAATGCAAAAAACACATTTGGGTTGTTGGGAAAAAGAATGGATGCACTGACAAGTGAACACCGGGAACCTGAAAATTCAGATTTCGATGAAACTGTAAAGACTGAAAGTGTACCTTGATATACATAAGTGCAACACATTTTTTTAGCGAGTGAATCGCCCGATTTCGGGGTGCAGCCCCCTCCAAACACCTAATTTTACCATTTTTGTAAGGATATTGAAACCTATAACAGGTATAATTTCTTTTCAGAACATAATTTGAAATGTATTACATGGTCTTGAAAAAAATACTTAAATATATAAATTCGTAGTTTTGGCACAATGACGGCGATTAAGATAGCTGTTGAACATTCTAGCAACTTTAGTGTTACGCGGTCTGTTCATTTTGAGCGGCGCTGTATGCGCACGAATATTTATTTCGATTTGTTGTAACATTGAATTTTTCTTTTAAGTTTTTTTTTGTTGCGTACGATTTTGACGCATATCCTCGACCGAATGAAATTTTCCTTCGCCCCTTTTGTCACGAGCTCTGATAAGGATCAGACGTGAGGCGTACCTTAGTGAATGTGCTTAATTACCTCAAATGGGTGAGTACTTTTGAGCGATCTTTTCTTAAAATATTTTAATTTGTGATAAAATGTTATTGCAGCATAAATTTTGTAAGTTTTATCTTATCGGTTTTCACGAATTCCATCGTTACCTTATCGCACGTACTTCTTTTCATCGAGCCTCGTGCACGAATTAAGATGGCTTCGCCCTTGCAATTTTTTCTTGATATTAAATTGCTGGAAAATTTACCTTTTTTTTTAAGTAGAATGTTACTTCCATATTATTTTACAATAAACGGCTTATTTTAAGAGCTTTATATATTTAACAATTTTTTTAGCAAATTACTGAAGATCCTTCTTTTCTTTCTTCAATTGAATGTTAAAACTTTAGATTCTATATGTTCTAAAATCTTTTTTTTGCGAATTGCTAAATACTATAAATTAGTAATAAATTACTGGTGAAACAAATTTTCATTTCATTCTTTCCTTGATTTCGCTCACCTTAGCTTCCGTTTTTGCTGTTTTTTTTTTGTACTTATAAACCCAGTAACAATTATTCCAACTGCGGTAGCAGATCCTTGCCAAGTTGCGATCTAAGAAGCGGTACCGTGCGTCAGGAAAGAGGTACTCCACCAGCCCAGGAACGACGCCCAGAAGCCAGGTTTTTAGACAAGAACATCTAGAGTAACAACAATGCTATTTTGATTTTTATATGAAAAACCACACATAAAAATTTGATTATTTATTATTGTTATATAATCTGTTTGTTCAAATAAAATCGTTGTTAAAATTTCAAAATCCACGTCTCATAAATATTTCCACACATCAAAGAGAGGTGCAACAAAGTTTTTGGCGCTTTTCTTAAAAAAGCCCCTGGCACTCTTATTTGTGCATATCATACATCTCAACTTCAACGGACCTCTGCCATTCCTCGCTCTGAGCCCTGTCCTAGCTGGAGGCACAGTATAAATAACCTTTTTGGGAGAGTTATAACATATTACTTGCAACGTTTCAATCAGCAATAAACATCGCAATAATTCCTTTGACGTCTCAAGAAATTGAGTTGCATGATGCCTTGAAAGATACGGTTATAAGTGCTCAACAAGAAACATATTTTTTTTTGAATATGCAACAGGAAGTTTAAACGATTAGAAGAACCACATGATGCGCAATTTATGGAAGATGCCGCAGAAAATGAAGAAGACAATTTTGAAAACATTGCATAAAGTCGGTACACTAGTTATATAGATGGGAAGAAAATAACAGATGGCATCCATACGAATAAATTACGGTTCATTCCAAAATTCGTTCCTACAAAATTTCAAAGTAACATTGACGATGGAAAAATAATTCATGACCTTCGACGGTGGGTTTTAGAAGCTAAACAAGAAATTGGACGCGAAACGGTGGATATAGCATTTCAAGCAAGTTTACATTTAGGACGGGAATGCAAGGACTGCTTCAAGTTGTCGCTGCCAACAACAATAATATCTTCATTCAATTTACTAGTTATATATAGGTGTATTCTTATGCGTTCGTTGTCTACAGCTTAAGGAACGATAACCTTTTATCAACTGCATGACGAGATCGAGCAGCAACTTAACATCTGCTGCGTAAATCAGCAGCTCGCTGTAGTCCATGTGCGCGGCTGCATTGTAAACTATGTGACTGTCTGAATGCCATAGCTTGGGTTGTTAACTTGGATAGTTCCATTCTGTGTATTCTGATCCTAATTCGTGGACAAAATAAAGGTTCTTCATTTTAAGATCTAGCCTCATTCGAGTTGCCCCCTTTACTTGCTAAGAGGGCCTACAATGAATGCGACTGTTAGTGTAGAGTCACTAAGAAGTTTGTTGTACAAACTTTATCATTGAAGATGTTATCTACAGGTTACTTAAAAACCGCTTTGTATTGGATATAAAATTACGAATATTTTGAACACATCCTACGTATATAACTGCCATTGTAGTATCAAATAGAGACAAAAGAAGAAAAAATTGTTTATGAGGACAAGAGTCACATTTATTCAAAACGAATTTAATACAGTTAGCAACTTAAATAAGTTTTACTTCTGCCTTATTCATTCGTGGCTATTCAATAAGATGAATTCCTACTTATTGATCCCAATAAAGGCTTGGGCATTATCCTTCGTAAATGAGTGCTAGAAGAAGTGTTTTGGAGAAGAACAGAGGCTCACAAATATCTTTAAAACGAAATAGTAACCCAATGTGAAATATCTTTCTTTTCTTTATTAAAATACTTTTTCTTAATCACTTTCCGATCTAACGAACAACTCAATAGTCATTTCGAACCCAATTGAAATGAAAATCCATACATACTTGAGCTTAGCAATTCCTATTGTAAACAAATTTTCGTTTCATTCCCACGGAAAGTGATAATATTTGCAATTATTGATTAACCGGAGTCTGAAACAGTAGGAAAACAATATTTAACCAGAATCATCTAGAAGTGATTCTGTTCCAAGTAATCATGTTCCTAACATCATTACAACATTTAAATGTCATTAAAACACCTCAAATTGTTAAAGCGTTATTAGATATTGCTGTCCCAACATTAGACAATGCTCTTACTACAAAACAAATTGAAGATTTCCTGGTCAAGATCATCTTACAACATACCTCAATTAAATTAACAAAAAACAAAAAAACGTTTCAAGCGGAAGAATAAAAATAAATTATATTAAATATTTTGATTCATAATGAAATACCTAGTTGACCGTTATGATTCATGACCTTTTGAGAATGGTTGTTATTTCCCGTATTACCCATTGTCTAGAAAGCTCGCGCTCCTAACTGCCAAATTTAACAACTAAGAACATTTCACGGAAGGATGAACTACACTTCATTGCTTCGAAATCTTCGAAAACAAATCGCATTCGATACATTTAAACTATTGCCCGCACTCCAAGCAGTTCACGTACCGTGCAAATCGTTTCCGAATCGTGAGCTGTTCACCAATCCAAATATCTTCGAAAAATCTGGAAAATTTGACAAAGAACGCGCTTAAGAACGGACATTCCGAAAATCGGCGAACGACAATCAAACAGTTTAAGGGGCCTATAACGGCGCATAAGAGGAAGATGAAGGAAAAAAAAAGAATTACTACCCAATCATCGCTTCACACACAAGAGCGATTCCATTCAGCTCTCCAATAGTTCACAATGAAATCACCAGCGGAGAGAAGATACAAATAGAATAACAAACGGATCGGCGCGATGAGAAAAGGTTAAAATAACGTTCCTTTTTGAGTTTGGGCCGAATGAACGCGGCATAGTAAACACCGAACAAAAGAGCAGCAGCATCAGCAGCGCCCAGGAACCCAGAGCTTTTTGAATATGCATGAGACGTGAGCGAGGAAGCGAACGAGTGCATGACTATTATGTAGCTAATACATAAGTACGAAGCGAGAGAAAAAGAGATACACGCAGTTAAGAGGCTATCTGTTACATGAATACGATGATGAAGAGGAAAGTATAATACTGACCGTATCGTGCCATCTTAATCCTGAACGGTGAGCAGGGACTCGGAAAACTTGAGCCGACACAACATTCAATTAGGTGCATTATATAGAATTTGTAACACATACTGAGCAGAGACGGATTTTATATTAAAGAAAAAAGTAGAGGGAATAAAAATAATACGTTTGGAGATAAAAATGTTTAAGAGAAAGCATGTAGAATATATTCTATTAATTTGATGAATGTATAACTTATTTTACAATTTTGCCTAATAGTCAAAAGATAAATACCAAGTGTACTGTAAACATCACGAAACAAGAATTATCGGCATTTAGTACTGTTCGTTAAAATCCAAGATCTTATAAACTTTCAGACTTGCCTCGTGTATTAAGTCAAACCTACTTCAGCATTCACAAAGTGGCTTTAGCATGTTTAGTATAACTAACATAATATTAAGCGATCAATACTACCAGACTAATATAAGACGCAGGTTGTTTCATACCCCAAAATTCATATGCTGAAGACCTGGCGTCTAGGTATTTTTCAGCCATTAACAAGAAGCCGAGTTTACACTTACGACATATTGGCTGCGTTTTTTAATTACTGGAACCTTTGATCGAACAATTATTCGAACCATTTTAAAATGCAGCAGCCCTATTTTACTCGACCAAACATTTGCTTTGATCGAATTTTTGATCGGACAGTTGAGCAACCCAAATGCGCTCTTTAATTAAGCTGAGTAAATAGAGCTACGTCTTTAAGTTGCTCAGACCGATTTATATAGTTGTTTGAGCACCTTTCTCGAACTCCAATGCATTTGAATACGGCCTTATGCAATTCAAAAAGCACACCACACGCGGTTTGATTAATATCTTCTTCCAAACGTTTTTTTCTTATTACTATTAATACTCTCTATCAACATTAATTTTGGTCGAAAATTTGTTTGAAACATCGTCACCAGCCTCCATCTAATCTATCCTAACCTACAATTTGCGCATAGGCGGACTGTTCATACGTCGTAAATCGTTTCTTTAAAAGTAGTTGCTGACAGATTATCCGAACAGACAACAATCTGCTCGAGCAAAATTTGTTCAAGTCCAAAGTGCAATTAAAAGACGTCCGTTATAAAAGAAACATACAAGTAAGTCAACGGTTTGACTAAGTCCATTTGTTGCCTAAAGATCTTAAAATTAGACATCGCCTGCCCAGAATAATAATGTGCTAACTCCATAGCTAAACAAGTGGAGTTGGGACTATATTATTCTGGGCAGGCGATATATAGACATATGTACTATAATGTTACAATTTACGATATCGAAAGCTGTCATTGGCGCCACGTATAATAAGTTCAGTATGTCCAATCGTTCAGCGTCAAAATCTCTCTGGCGTTTCTCAGTGGCTGCAACTCCTTTTATGGCCTACTATCTCTGGAGCGGGAATGTTATTAGATTATTGCCCAGTTCAGTCAACGACGATCACGATGGAACGGATAAATAACTTGTCTTCAGTTCATTTTCTTCACATCCTAGATCTTCGATTTTGATGGAATATTTTCCTATGATTTAGAGCATAAATTCAGTTGTATGTTTACCATAATTTCATAAAACGTTCGTCAATTCAAGTTTCATCAAGTCTTGTTTGTTAGTAAATTTTAATATTGTATAACTGTTGGTAGCGTCATAGAGCAGCGTAGAATCAGTCTTTTAGTTGCGTCCCTGCATGGCATTATGCTATTTTTTATAAATAGATATATTCGATTGAAACTTATTATCAAATTATAAAAGGTGTTTTTTTTGCTTAGATAGAATTTACGAAAAGAATAACTGTCAAATGAGCTGTCATACTGCGTTCACTTTTTAACATTCATGATCAGTACACTCTGGCAGGTCATCATGAATAGACTCACACTTGAACAACGTTACTAAATTATTCAAATTTATTTTGAAAATCAATCATCGATTCGCGCAACTTACAAAAGACTTTGTGATTTTCATGGCTCATATAATCTTAATCCTTCTGAGCAAGTCATCCGTCGAACTGTGGATCGATTTCATACCACATATTTTCTACATGATGCAATAACACCAACACGTCGAAGGAATGTGCATACTGAAGAGAATACCGTTGCTGTAAACGAAGATGTAGAAGAAGATCATAATTTATCCATTCGTCGTCAGTCACAGTTATTGGGACTCTGTCCGTTCACTACGATCCAGCTGGTACGGGGATTAAAGCCACGAGACCATCATCCTCGTCGTTCTTTCGCTGATTGGACTCAAGGGCAGTTGGAAACTGACCCGTTGCTTTATCGCAAAATTGTGTTCAGCGATGCGGCTCATTTTTGGCTTAACGGGTTTTGTGAATAAACAAAATTACTGCATATGGAGCGGGACCAATCCACAAGAGAAAACATAACGATAGACGAATAACTTTTTCCTACAAAAGCAAGATGTCGATTTACGCAATACATGTCCAATAAACCGGAAAAGTTTGGCATTAAATTTTGGCTTGCTGTTGACACTTAAGCTAAATATGTGTTGAATGCCTTCCCATATTTAGGAAAAGATGATTGGAAACCAATAGGACAACCACTTGGTGAACGCGTCGTTCTAAAATTATTAGAGCTTTACACCAAGAAAGGAAGAAATGTGACAACGGGCAATTTTTTTACCAGTTTGGAACTTGCAAAGAAATTAGCAAAACTAAACACCACAATTGTTGGAACTGTGAACAGATCGAGAAAAGAAATTCCCGAAGTAATCAAAAAAAGCAAAGGTTCTTTATATGAAACTGTTTTATTCACAAGTAAAGAAAATGTTTGCACTTTGACAGTGTATCAAGCCAAAATAAACAAAAATGTTCTCCTTCTAAGTATGCAACATCCAACAGTTTCGATTGATGCTGGTACAAAGAAAAAGCCAGAAACAGTTTTATACTATAATAGCACAAAATATGGCGTTGACGTAGTAGATCAAATGGCCCGAAAATACAACGTGAAGGCACCCTCAAGAAGATGGCCAGTCCATGTTTTTCATAATATATTGAATCTTGCTGCAATCAATGCGTTTGCTGTATACAAAGACATCACTGCCAAAAAAATAAAACGTCGCGACTTCATTCTGCAATTGACAGAAGAACTCTCGCAACAATCCAATAACAACGAAGAAGACCCTCAGAAGGGAACATCGAATCAAAAATGCAACAAGAACTTACAGGCTGGATCAAAGACAGATAAGCAATCTCGTAAAAGACGTACATGTCAAGAAAAAAAATGTGAAAATAAGACTTACGGTAGATGTAAGAACTCTAACAAGAACATATGTGGAAAATGTGGATTTAAAGTAACTTATTGCAAAAATTGTAACGATATTTAAAATACCAAAACTAAGTTACAAGTTATTTTTATATTTTGTGAATAAATATACACTTTTATGCAAACAAATTATGTTAATTAATAAAAACAATCGAAACAAAATTAAGTTTTAATCACCGGTCAATTTGACCGGGGCAGCGGTTCGAGGTATAAGGAATTCTCGGCGATTCTAGTATTAAAGACATTCAGACGACCAAAACGAAACTCTTACAGCTGGATCGGTCTATTGCAGTTCCTTGCTTTGAACATTATCCAATTATTTGGCCCCTAATTAAATTTAGCTAAACCATTTTCATTATTTGGAGTTAAAATTTAATACCTCTATATCCAATTTTACACTTTAAATAATCCCTGTCCCAGAATACGAATACGTAATATGTTTTCTAATTAGAAAGAATTTACGGATGAAATTTATCCATTCAAACTCACAATTTAAACTAGTTAAAGCTTTGTAAATCTGAGTTTAAGGCACTTCCATCATTATTCAACCTTCAAATATTTCTCATGTACATATAAGGGTTGTGCGGACTATAATGCGATGGATAATTGTTTTCCTGTCTACGGGGACACAAAACATCGTCTGTCCATTCGAAACATTCCAGAAATGTTCGAAAAATTAAGGAGTCAATTATAATTATCGAAAAGTCAACAAATAAAACTTAATTTCTAAAATACTTGAGATAAAAGACACGCAGAGTCTAAAAAAACGCATTACAATTGACCGGGTCGATTATTTACGCACCCATCTCAAAATTTTATCTAATCTCCCTAATTTACCCGTCCTATGATCACTAATTAAGAGCTGATAAGCGTTACACAAAGGGAGTAGGTTTAAAATAAGAAGATAAGGTGCGATTAGTGTTAAGGGTAGACCACCCCTAACATCAGGAGTCTCACATAAGCTACTTAGGATGCTAATGCTACCATCTAGCGGCGATTTACTGTAAGGAGTATATATTATCATCTACCTACGGCACTATCCATCTTTGTTTTTTGGAAGATAGGCGTTCTTATTGCTCCTTGTTTCGATTTTCTTAACAGAAAACTGAGTGTTGCATTCAAATTAAAACTATCGGTTGTTACTCTTTGTAGCCAGTTGCTAAGCTTGTGAAAGGTAACTCAGATTCTATGAATGTTTTATAGAAATTGTTAAGTTAACAGGCTTTCAAATCGCTTAGTGGAATCTTGCTTTTTTTAACACGCATAAAACAAGAAGTAAAGGCCATCTAACAATTGACGCAATCGTGAACGCAAACGTGTACGTGAACGTCAAGAAGATGAATAATTGAGCTTTGACGTTCGCATTCGCGTTTTGACATAGAACATGTATGGTCTTTGAAATTTACTATCAAATCTATTTATTGTGAAATCAAGTTAAGACAAGTAAGTAAAAAATGGAAACACATGTAATATTATTAGTAAGTGTATGTCCAATTCGAAATTTACTACGTAGTCGTGGTAGTAGTAATCTGTTTAACACCAAAAGACACAAAAATATAAAATGGTACACAAAGAAGGATACAGGATATATTCAACAGTATGCAGTAAACTTTAAAATAGTATCCACATTAATTAAAAATAACAGTTAAGTTATGTTATTCTTATACAGAAGTTTCACTGTAAAACGCATACACTGATAAAACCTTTTAATTTGTTTTTTAACTATTTTGAGCAATTTTACCAACAAATTATTATACCGTTTCAACCCTATTACATTAACATTAATAAAGGATTACACTAATCCAATGCCAAACTGTGTGGAAGTATCACAAAATCATTCCTGTCCCTGGCAAAATAAAAACGATATTCATTACTTTTTCGGAATGTATGCAGGTTCTGATGGACGATTGGCAAAGTTTGGATGATATACAGACACGGCAAAATTAATAATGTAAATGTTCTAGACCAATGTCCGCAAGATTCCGATGGTAGCAATCAGCGGCACTGGTGCACTGTAGCTGTGGAGCTGCAGAACACAGAAGCACAACGTCTCGATTTCCTCATGTACTTTTTTGTGAAGTACAATGTACACGATATGCAAGGGAAACAATGGAAGCCTTGCATTTAACCTCCCATTTACGTCACATCAGCCGCAACTGTATATTGAGCAGTACCAACATTTATATTTTAAATATGCACCATATACTTGGTGCACTATCCTAAAAAGCAAACCCGTATTTCAATCTATATTTAAAGATAGAATAATAATAACAATATACATATCAACATTTCTGAAAAAGAAAAAAAACATAGCAAGCCCCTGCTAATATGCTGCAGAGATTGTTTGTGTGCTTGTACCAAATCAATCCTAATCCTACTTATAAATCATAAAAAGACACAACTTGTCATTTAAATATTTTCTCAATTTTAAATAAACTATCATCATGATCCCGAATTAAAATTTATGGAAACAGCTTTTTCTATATTTAACAATAAACGATTTTGATGTAACTAAAGTGAGAACTTATCTAGTATATGTTGCGTAAGTATTCTTACTGTAGTAATATGGTCCTCTTCAGGTGAGAGGTCAGTGTTTCCACCCGCATACATTGTAAGTGTATTCCTAGGTTATATACATATAGGTAAGTTATTTGTGAAAAGGATAAATAATTAAAGGACCGAGCAAGGAGCTAGATGACCTAAATAGGCTAATCTCTAAGTCAATAGAAGATAAAGAGATGGCAATGCCTGCCTCTTTGAATATTGAGGGGGCGTTTAACAATGCAACCACAGTAGAGCCTAGTAGGGGCAATTAACGAAATGGGAGTCCCTTCACGACGTCAATGGATAAGGGCCGCTTTAGAGGAACGCATAATAGTAGCGCCTCTGAGGGAGGCTAATGTCAAAGTAAGGGCAGGGGGGAGGTGTATTGTCACCCCTTCTATGGGCGTCTCTCGTCGACGACCTAATAACACAACTGTCCAAGGAAGGCCTCCATTGCCTAGGATATGCTGAGGACCTAGCAATAGTAGTACGAGGCAAATTTGCCGGAGTAATATCAGAAAGAATACAAAATGCCCCAAATACAGTAGATAACTGATGTAAACGAGAAAGTCTCACAATCAATGACCAAAAAAACAAAAATTATCGTATTTACAAAGAAACGCATAATTCAAGGCTTAAACCAATTATGCTAGGAGGAGTGGAAATTCCATTTGTCAAAGAAACGAAATACCTCGGTGTATGGTTCGATCAAAGACTTACATGGAACCCTCATATCAGTAAAACCATCAACAAATCTACTATTGCCTTAGGCAGGTGGAAGATTGTGTGGAAAAGCGTATATATTAAGCCCAAAAATTATGCTATTGTTATACACAAGGGTCATCAGACCAATGATAACATATGGCTCGGTGAAATGGTGGACAAATACATTATAGGTGGAGGCAATTAGGTGACCAAGTGGCATACCAAGACTAGTATATCTGTGTGACACGGAGCCAACAACTACTTTGGAGGTCATCCTTAGCCTAGAACTAGTACATGTACATATTCAAGGAGGGGCTAACAAGTTACAGACTAATGAATGAGCAACCTCCCATAAATAGATCGCATGGTACAAATCACCAGAAACTCTTAAAGGAACTAAAGCCATGGCCGATAACAAGCGGGTCCAGCGACGCCACTAGTCCCAAAGCTTTGACAAGAACTATGAAACAGTAATACCAGATAGAGAAGAATGGAAAAAATGACCCCCTATTAAAGCAGCATCTGTCTGGTACCGCCGGTACGGCTCAAAGACGGAAACTGGTGTCGGAGCCGGAATTGACTTAAGCCTAATTCAAAGCGCCACAGTATTTCAAGCCGAAATAACAAAAGTACTAGGATGTATTGAGCAATTAGATAAGCAAGAAGTCAATTATCGATCTATTGCTATCTGTTCAGACGGTCAAGCAGTGATAAAAGCACTAGACACCACACAGGCGAAGTCGAAACTGGTGTGGCACTGCATGAATGCGCTTAACATGCTAGGTAACTGAACTAAGGTGACTCTGGTCTGGGTACCAGGACACGGAGGTCATCGAGGGAATGTCAAAGTAGACGAACTAGCCCGAGTACGCTCGTTAACTGCTGAGAAGAACCCAAAACTCTCTATAGGCCTAGCTTATACGGTAGTTAAAGCAATTACTAAACAATGGAAGGATAAAAAAATTTTAAAATTGGTGGAAAAGTATTCCAGGTCAGAGACAGGTTAGAAGAACAGTAGGCCTGCTAACAGGACATTATCTGCTCAAGAAACACGTGAGCAACTTAGGCTTGACAGAGGAAACAGCATGTAGATTTTGCCAGGCGGAAGAAGAAACTGTCGTCCATGTGCTGTGCGATTTTTCAGCACTGACAGGAATACGGCTCTCAGAAATGGGCGCGGATTATCCAAAAGTCGAAACCTACGTAGAGGCAAAGCTAACGTAATTGATCTAATGATGGAGGAACCACAATAGGTCTGAAAAGGTCGCAGTGGGATAGGTCAAGAACAACCTGGAATACTAATCTAATCTAATCTCAGAAGCCTTGGAGAACTCCAGTTTTACCGAAAACTTCTAGCCCAGTAGGTTTTTCGGCTGTGAGCAAGATATCACTCAATTCATCTATTAATGGTACACCGCAAGCCACATTGCTCCAGCTTGTTAATATGAAGGTCAATTAAGTCAATCCCCGAATCCCCAAAAATTTCTACCAACTATGTACGTAGGTGCCAAAATAATGCATTTGAAACTCATGCGGTTATCTAGCACTGATATGTTTAGCGCAAGATTCTTTCTTCTTTTCTGTAATTATTTTTCCAAAAAATTTCGAAATTACAGATTAATCTGTGACAAGTAAATAATTTATATTTTATTTCCGCTCGTATACTCGTAACTTTTGGTGTTTTGAGTATTTTTAGAAATGTGCACGTGTTACTGGGGTTACCGAGTTATAATGTTAGGCGTAGAACAATTAGACGAGCACATATCTCAAATAACACCAATCACTCGAAGACTTCAATTTTAATTTGAAAATGGCAGTGTTCGGTAATGGGAGTAACAAACGTAGAAGGATAATTCAAGTTTCTTGTACTAGTATGTATGAGACGGGTGTGAAAAGACATTCTGGAAACAGAGCTATCATGCTTTCCAAAAATATCGGATATATCTACTGAACTTCAAATACAGTAATTATTATATGTTATTCTATTTATCTCAGTTATGCTTCCTGAGGTATTATATTATTATTATTATTATTATTATTATTATTATTATTATTATTATTATTATTATTATTATTATTGTTATTATTATTATTATTATTATAACTTTCATAGTAGCTTTAGGTTTATTATCGGCATCTATTAATTAAATAAATAAATTACCAGTTACCCAAAGGATATATTTATTATTGCAGGGTACATAGAACATTGACAGTGCATTTTACCTTTCAAAATTCCAGCAGCGTCTTTGTTTCTCTTACAAACCACACCTCTTCGCTAAACTCCTAAAATAGGGAGACTAGTGCGTATTTAAAATTTCAAAACTAACGCTTAACTTGTGGAACACAATGCTTGCAATATAGACCCCATAATAGGGATTACTTAATAGGTACTGTAAAAGAGATCCGTTCTCGGTTGAAACGATGTTTAACACTTCTGAGCAGAGTAGTCAGAAAAGAAAACTCTTAATCAGCTTTTGTGTTCGGTATTTGTAAACATTTTACGATAATTGTTTGTCAAGTTTGAAGCGTAGAAAACTTATGGGTAGTTCGTGTAGATTAAAGAAGATTTAAATCAATGGATTTGGATTTCGTTAAACTGCAAACAATTTTAGTTAATGTTGAGGTAGGATTATAGGTAACCGATAATATATTGCAAATTAACTTTTAGATGGATTACTTGGTTGTTCAAAGGGTATCCGTAACAAAGGGAGGCTGGTGATAATTAATTTTGAATTGACAATGGAAAATGTTAATGAAGCATTGTGTGACTTAAAGGTCAGCGAAAGATAAATACGAATCTACCTCTTCTGGTTTCACATAAATGTCTTTTTTTAAGTAAATAACCCTAGCAAACCGAGATAAATTTTAAACCTTATTTAACAACGAATAATGAATTGAGTAAAATGAATGGCAGTAAAATAACATGTTTATTGTTCCGGTTAAGGCACAGAACTTGAATGATCAAACCAGAATGATAGAACCTGGGAATCAAAAAACCACATTTTGAGCAACCAAAGTTGTAATAGTATAAATCAAATACATATTAATGTCTTATACAAACTTTATTATGTAACGTAATTACTAAAACTGTTGAGTTTTATAATGCAAATAGTGCCCAGCGCATAAAGTGAAAATAATACCAATGACTAGAGGCATTAATGAGGGTTTAAGTAACTAAATATTGTCAATACTTCAAAATATGTTTGTGATCAAAATTTAAACCTCTTCCTTTAACAGTTTTTTTTTATCGAATGGCGAGTGCTAAATCAGAGTCTCAGCTCGCAGTAGTAACCAAACATGCACTGTCCTGTTAAATACCAGTGTTTTGGTATAGCTTTTTAATTATGTTGAACACACTTGGGATTAAAAAACGACCACTTGCAGATGAAATAAATAAGTTTATCCGAAAATTTACGAGATAAATAGTTTTAGCACATTAAGACAAATTTGTAATGGTGCGTATACAGGTTCCTTAAGTGATTTTAAAGATTTTTTCTATTATGCCAACATCACTAAATGTGGAACGGTCCTTTTCTGTGTATAACACATTTTTAGTTCGCTACGAACAAACTTCACCGATACAACTGTAGGAACATATTTAATACTTATGTTTAACCGAGCAAATACAGTTGATGACATTGTTTAGGTGGATAAGTGTTTTAAGGGCGCATTAAGGCGGCGTGTGTATATATATTCCCGCGTATGTGTACA
Source organism: Dynastes maya (assembly GCA_029619315.2). Lineage (NCBI taxonomy): Eukaryota > Metazoa > Arthropoda > Insecta > Coleoptera > Scarabaeidae > Dynastes > Dynastes maya. The sequence goes on from JAROYE020000001.1 coordinate 56,846,754, forward strand.
CGCAACACATCGCTTTTCTATTAAGTTTCATCGTGCCACAACGAACGTATTTAGGAGGTCTGGTTAGGTGGCAACGCGCTAATTTATTTTTAAATTGTATCTTTGAGGCAGGTGCTTATTAGTTTCTTACTTGACGTTACTTATATTATTTGATTCAAATCACTATGAAGCGGCGAAGATGACGACTCTGGTGCGAAGGAGAAACCGGCGTCTCTAGTTATGTACAGCATATCTTATATGCTTGTGCAATTGAAATGTAAAGATGAAAACAATGGCTAGGCACTGGCCAAAAGGTTAAAACACTTTATAGACTGAAAATACCCAAACTAAATGTGACGTATCCAAAAGCAAACACCAGAATAGAAATAGACAGCAGTGTGTATTGTTTCATATTGGCAGTTCAAAGTATCGCTTGGTAATCTCCAATGGTACCCAAAATTTATTACTAACATCTTCAAATATTAATTTTAAGAAAAGTTCTGTATATGAAGGAAATTTATATGTAATTGTGAAAACACAATTGTATACTATATATATATATATATATATGTACACAATTGTATATTTATACAAACATATATGGGAACTAATACCCAAATGCATTTTCAAGCTTTCAAGTTTTTTATTATCAAATTAATTTTCGAATACACAAGAACTAATACGAGATCTCCCACACATTTACCTCGGTCCCTATTTGCACTTTCAGTCGGGCTAGAATGTATTTTTCCGACTTATTAATACACGGCAAATATTTATGTTTTCATTGTTAGAATTTTTAACATCTGCTGTCACTCGAGGGCCCTGATGTTTGGTTACTTTACAGCCCCGTAGTGACATCTAGCAAACACTGAGTAAAATACGACAATCCGTAAAGCACATATTTGACGAGGATATTGACAATTCTAGTCTAGTTTACCATGCTTTTGTTTCTGCTGGGTTTTCTCGCCGTGTCGAAACTCTCGAAGGAATGCGGGGGCGGGAGGATTATTGAAATTTAAAGGTGAGCTATAAAGAGGAAAAGAGATAAGAGAACCATTGAAATGAAAATCTCTTCGATGCGAGTTTAAAAGATACTATTTCTTAATACGAAAATGTATTTGTTATACATAGCAAAATCTTTTCTTATATTTCAGACTTTTCTGTAACCGCTTACTTATAAAATCAAAACTTTGTTCAACAAAATAAGTTTAAAAATAATATATTGGAGTTTATCAGAAATAAATTACGCCTATTTAAATGGAGACAACGATGGAAAGAAATACTAACACCAGCCTAAGATATTTAACAAAAGTTTAAGCAATCAAACTAAACGAAACCGGGAAAAGTAAATAAAGTACAACGATCTTCAAAAGCAACATCTGATTTGCCTTCCAGAAGATTAAGCATGTGGAAGAAACAAAAACTAAATAGGTTATTAATATAACCTCCAGTAATTGAAGCTCTTGTGGCACTATTAATATGCGGGTTTAATTTTCTAATTATCATAGGGTTTACGTGTACAGAAATGTGTTAAATTGCCAAAAAGATTAAATTGAATTATGACCTATAAAATTTCGACGTTATAATTGGACAGAAGCATAAAAGTATCTTTCTATGGAGGCAAGTTTAATTTGTTAGATGTTGTAATGATATATAGTGGTACATGTATATTTTTCTTTTACTTGTAGTAATTTAATTTGCAGGAAATGCTAAAGGTAAAAGGAAAGATAAAAAGCGCATCTTATATGTGTATGCACATACATATACACATATTCAGTTTCAACAAATTGATTAAAGTAAATTAGATCAATTTGTTTGATATCAAAGAAATATTGAATACATCAATAAAAAACCGCTAAAGTTGGGATACAACACAAAGTGATGGGATGTCAAATAAGTGTGCTAGTAATCAAATTCCGTCAATAATAGCAAAGATGGCAGTCCTAATGGATATCATATATAAAATTATGGCCATAACCATTAGAATAGTTTTAAATGAAGTTACTACGCAACAGCAGGAACAGCAATGTGGTTTTCAAAAATATGGACAAATAAACAAGTACTTGTATTAGGTTGCAGATGACTGGGTATACTACACACCATTTATTTATTGCTCCTCCATATTATTTACCTAAACTTCATGCAGGTACATATATGACCCAACGAAGAGAGGAATTGGACCAATAACGTTATCTAACGCAGTTTTGGAAATAGCTCTAAGGAGGCCGCAACTAGAACAAAGTCTATCAAGATTTGACCACACACTGATACTGAAAACAACAAAGAATAACCTAAAAATTATATTCTAATTGGAAACTCTGAAAAAATCGAAGAGTTTAATTATTTAGGGATAACAGCTAATACGAGCCAAGAGAATAAGAAGGCACAAGAAACGAAGGTAAACAGTCTCAAGTGTATACCATAACAAAGAGATTTGGATGTAAGGGAAAAAATAAGCCGCCAGTAGAGAAGAAGAAATGGAGAATTTTAAACGTTAAATAAGATTGCATAATAACCGCCTAGGAAAAGCATGAAGTAAGAAGAAGAGAAAAGGAATTAATTGGCTTCAAATGTTAGAAAACTTACATACAGGCAATAGAAATATGCTAAATAAGGACTACGTTTGAAATAATTGTCCATCACAGAATTTAAAAAATCTGCTGAATCAGCTATTTGATTTGTATAAAAAACACAGGTTTTAAATGATTCGTTCTCTACAAAGTTTTTATTTTTCTGGAACTCCCACCATCAACGCTGGAACAGTACTTTCGGATAGCTTTCGGGTTGCTACAGACCACTTTCTCCGAAATTCGTTATCATCTGTGGCCATATTCTGCGTTGCCTTTATTTCCCTCTTGACCAAAGCTCAACACCTTCATTTCCTTCTGTATCCCTCAAAAGGCTTGTTCTTTTTGCCACAATTGTAAATATCTTGCGAAACAAGAAATTTTCGGGGAAATTTCGACTGCTTTTCTATTTTGAATTTCTAGTCCACATTTGCTCGCAAAATAGCACTGTAAAATTGTTGACCAAGTGTGAAAAATCGGCTAAAGCACAGGTCCATGATGCAGCATTTGAGTTTTTCAACAAAATTCGTTTTTTATTTTCTAGCACGACCTTTCGCCTCGCTGCTGCTCACAGCATTCCTGGCTGGAACCTTTTGGATCTTAAAGGTCTTCAGTCTAGCTTCCTTTTTGACTTTGCATACAGAAAAATCCCAGCAGCGATTTTTCTGCCCAAAATGGTTGGATTCTTCTTGGATAAGGCAATGACCTTCTATACCTTTCCGCATCAGAAATCCCCGTTTTTCTCCCAGAACCTGCCTTCCGTTTGATGTCCAAGCCTTCATTAAACTTCTTTAGCACCCTCGAAACTGTTTCCGGGTTTATTCTTAGTTCCTGATCAATCTTTTTAAATGTCCACTGAGGGTGCTCTTTGGAAATTTTAACAATTGCTTTTCGTGCTTTCGATTCACTTGACATTTTAAAATTAATAATTGCAACTACTACAACAAAACACGCACTACATTGTCTAACATTCACTTCAAAGCTAATAACGCAGCAATTTTTGAGATTGCATCATCTTTAAAAAAACCTATCGGAGCACATGTAGTGAAGAATTTTTTCAAACGTGGTCCTTAGTAAAAAAACCAAAGCTCAATTTCGTAGCCTTGGTCTTTCAGCTTTTAGGGTAAATTATCCAATTTAATGTTAACAACAATCTTCAACAAACATACATACACATACGTTTGGCTTCCGTCGATGAATTATAAAAATCTATAATATACCTTGCAATTTCCAACGTAATTAATTAAAGAGATTAAAATTATGTCACCGGCAAGGATCGAACCTCACATCTCCCGCTTTCCGGGAGGACACTAGGCCACGGGGACCTATGTGAGGAAGTTCGCTATTTAATGCCTAGATGTTATTTTATTATTATTTTAATTTCTTTAATTAATTACGGCGGAAATTCCAAGGAAAATTATAGGTTTTCATAATTCACGGATGGAAGCCAAATATATTAATTAAATTAGTGTACCTGGCATATAAAACTAAAAAATTGTCTGAAATATTACAATATATTTGCAGATAAATAACACCTAGGCATTAAATAGTGAACTTCTTCACATAGGTCTCCGCATCGCAAGGAAAATTATTATTATTATTAGACGGGCCATGGCACAGATGCCTTTAATCACTGCAACCTTAATAGATCTATTGTAATAAAATGCCCTTATGTGTGTGCCGTAAGTTGGAGACGTGGGAGTTCCATGTTAGTTTTTTGTCAAACGTAACTCCCAAGTATTTAACTTCATCGCTGAAGCTAATGGTTTTCCCTTTGATGGAGGGTGATCTAAGACAGACTTTTCGTCTCCTTGTAAGAGGAACGATTGTAATCTATTGCGGGTTTATGCGCATGCTATGCTTTTGACACCACGTATAAGTGTCATTGAGAGCTATTTGCATAACTTGCGGTATGACATTCTCATATTTTCCACGGATCATGATTCGTCAGCGTACCCTTGCACCTCATATCCGTTAGAAGTTAAGTTCTGTGGGAGATCATCTACAACAAGACACCAGAGTAGAGGTGAGAGGACCCCTCCTTGGGGGCAACCTCTGTTAGCTCTAATTGTTGTCGTTTCGGATCCCAACGCAGCGCTTATTCGTCGACTTTGTAGCATGGCTTTAATCCATCTTGTACACGACGGGTGAAAACCTTTGGCAGAAGTTGCCCTCTCAATGCTCTCGATTGAGGTGTTATCAAAAGCACCCTCTACGTCTAAGAATGCACAGAGAGCTATTTTTGTTGCCATAAGTGACGCTTCCAATTTGCTTGTAATAAATTGGAGGGCCGTTATTGTTGATTTTACCTTTTAATAGGCATGCTGGTTAGGATGAAGCGGGTTTATTGCAAGTACTTTATTCCTTAGGTATTGGTCTAATGCCTTTTGCATTCCTTTGGGCAGGAACGAGGAGAGACTGATGGGTCTATATGCTTTAGGTTCTGCAGATGATCGCCTTCCTCCTTTAGGTATAAGTACCACATTCACGTCTCACCACAATAATGGTACATAGCCGAAGCTATAGCTGGCTTTGTATAAGCTCGCAAATATTGGAAAGAGAGCGTCTGTACCCTTCCGCAATAGCATAGGGAAGACGCCATCTCCTCCAGGTGATTTATAGGATTTAAATATCATTAACGCCTACCTTATTCCTATTGTTGTAAAGATTTTACTTGCTAGACTTCGTGCCTCCTTTGATTGAAGACTTGATCCGTTTCGAGGTGGTAGTCTTTGCTAGTAGATGCAATACAGGCTGAAAAATGAGTATTGAGCATTACCTCTAATGCCTCTTTGGAATTTTCTGTAAAGCTGCCGTTAGCTTTCTGAAGGTGCCCGAGTTCATTAACATGTTCTCTGGCGAGGACTTTTTGTAGACGGGCTGCTGTTGGCGTGTTATTTATGCCTTCGCAGAAGCTCTGCCAAGTTCTTCTCTTGGCTTTCCTTATTTTGGAATTATAGTTAGGGCTTTATCAGAGTAATATAATTAGTGATCACCATTGGTGATCGAGCTTGGAGTTTCTTCTTTGTTAAACAGCCTTCTAGCCTTAGCTCGCAGTAGTTCAAGCTCCCTATTCCACCAAGCCACTTTGTGTCTGTGCCTCTTTTGTGTACTAGGACAGCTTGCATTAAATGCTTTATGAATTAGAGAATGCAGTTGAGCAGAAGCTATTTCTAAGTCTTCTATATTCTCTATTTCGGTGCAAATTTCATCTGCTTCCTCCCTGATGTGTCTTTCATAAGAACACCAATCAGTTTTCCTTGAAATTTTAACAGTAGAAATTTGGTATGTTCCCGCCTCGATTTCAAACCTTATATGTCTATGATCTGATAGTGAGGCCTCTGGGGAGACATGCCAGCCTTTTATATTTGAGCTAAGGTGAAGAGTAGCTAGTGTAACATCAAGCACCTACCCTCTATTCTTAGTAACAAAAGTCGGTTCTTTACCTCTATTGATTATGTCTAAATTTGTTAAAGACAAAAATTCATTCACTTGTTTATATCTGAGCGCAGCCCGGGATGAGGTTTTTGTTTCTCTGGTTGCAGTATTGGATAGGGTTCCTGACCTCCGTTGAAGGGAGCTGAATCCCCAGGGAAGTAAGCCAAGGCAATAATTACCTCTTGCAAATTCCCCGCCATCGGCTCCATTACTTCTACTGTAACTAGATCTCTAGAAATAAATTTTGGCAAAGGTAGACAGCTGAGAGAAGATTTAGCGAGCACTGCTGCTCGAGTAGGGTATCCCCCTCTACAGTATGTCAACTTATCCATACTCCGTAAACATACGCATAATTTACAAGAGATAAAAAACATTCTAGAAAAGCTATATTCTGCGCAAATTACGTTGTCGATAGGTAAAAGGATATATATACATAATTCCTAACCAGTTCGCATTTACTAACCGCAGTTTCAAAACGGAAGATGTAATTCTTATAAATAGATAATCACGTATGCAGCAACTTCTTGTCAATCAATCTCATACATTCTTCCATCGATGACTATAAGAAGCACATAGAATGTGCATATATTCACTGGATAGTTGCATAGTAATAGTCGCATTTATCATTATTAGGTCACATTGTGTCATTATTTCTATTGAAAATTACCTCACCTGCATGCTCGATATTAAACCATTTATGGCGATTTTAATGTATGTATGATACCTCTTTCGCAGAATTGCGAGATTTATTTAAATTGCTTAGAGCGGATTTAGAATCCACTCCCAACATCCTTAACATATCCGTTCTATGATGCTGCAGATACATATATAAATGTGCAATCTTTTCAAGCGAACTATTTGAAAACCAATATGGCGAAACCGAAATAAAATGGCAATGCAAAATCCTTCAGTGCAGTTTGTGCAAGCGTTGAAGCCTACGTTGAATCTACGGCGTCGACCTGTGAGAGATGAGAATTTCCTCGGGCATGGTGGAGCGTACGTCACACCGTAATAACGCCCAAGACAAATAGAAATTACGTCAAATATTTAACTTTAAGATACCATCAACCTGCGCGAGATGATATGGTGGTGGTGGAATCCACACAGATTTACTTCTAATTGTTTGACAGTTGCATGTTAATTAATAGAGATTGTATTGTTTAAACATGATAAAAATTCTTTTGTTTGTTCTTGTTTTCAATTATACGGTTTCGGATACGATAACGAACAGGTGAGTGGATATTTTTGTATTAATTTGTGAACCTATCACTTTTTTCAATGAGCTTTTTTTAGATAATTTTGCATTGTTGCAGATATAAGTGCAATTTTCTTTTCAAATGGATTAATCTTAGCCATTACTCGATTTAAGAACATCAAATTCAAAATTATATTTGGATTTGCTAGATATCTAATTTCCTTTTTCTGTTACATTTATAATTTTAATTTTCAAATAGGTGCTGAGCAATTCATTTCAAAAAATTTAGTGCAACTACGCCCATTTTATTATTATTTTTTTTAAACACTTTTCATTTTAGGTGTTTGTATTTTTTCAAAAATGCTCAAATTAAACGTCATTTGGGACTCTACAATTATTTTCTGTATCAACTCAATACAGTAACCGTAAAATGTTTCTTCACCTCATTACACTGCTTTACAGACCAAAATTTCTAAAACGATCATAAGTTATATACATTTTTAGTATAATTTGTTTTGTATGATAGGGTTCCTTTCTTCGCGTTTCTTAATTATTCATCATTAACTTCTGCTTGTCCTTTTCTATCTGAGTATTTCTTAATATTTTTCTGCAATATTCGCTCAGATATAATTCACTGTATCATGAAGAAACAACACAGCGTATGCGTATGAATATAAATTAGATTATGCTTTCAAGCATAGTAGGACCAATCTTCCATCAGCTCTGTCGTGGACCAAGGGGTGGCAAAAATTGTCTACAATTTCCCGTATTGTATCAATACAAAAGTATACAAACGTTTTTTATTTTAAATTTTAATATTAATGGCACATTTTAAATTGAATTATCCTGATTCATAAACAAAAAGAAAGTCTTATGAAAAATTATTCCTCTATCTCTTCGTTCTCATAATTATCACAAACACAGGTTTTCTTACCATGCTGCCCATAAATATTTTCAAATTTAGATATCCTTATTGTCGAGCATTGACGGCAGATATAACATCTCGTTTTTGTTGATGGCTCATTCACTACATTTGAATGTGTCTGACTTGATAAGCTCCAAACCCAAGGCTTGTAAATATAAGCGTCCTCGATTTAACTCGATTTTGTTCCAATCTAAGAAATTCTTTATGTAAATCTATATGCACTTATAGCAGCGATATCCACCAATGTATAGAAGGTGGATACTGCCCAATCTGCGTGTAGCACGTTTTAAGCCAAATGGCTAGAAAACACAGCCATTTGGTCGACGCTGTCCACGCCGCCTCTGATGTCGTTATAAAATAAATTAATGTGAGACTTTTTCTCACATTCTTCGACTTTTTTATCTGAATGTCGACTACTTAGATCAAGAGTATATCTAGGTGGCACTGACAGGAGTAGGTCGTCATATCAGAAGTCAGGAAACATGAAAACAATCAGAGCCGCTCTAAACTAACTTCCTTGTGGCACTCTACACCCTACCTTACCATTCCAGGATTAATTTTACTTTATTTCTCTTTTCTCATTTCAAAATTTTTCAAACAAAAAAAGATAAAGCTTTCCCCATAAAGTAAGGTAAGTTTAGGGTAAATCGTAAAAAATCAATCATAAAATTTATTGGTCTCAAAATTAGTGTTTTGTCCTTTCAAACACCAATGTTTCACAATTTATATATACTATAACAATCTTTAATTTAAGGACTGATTTTCAAATATTGTAAACTGGCCATGGACAAGGTAAAATTAGTGGGTAACTCTAATAAATCAATATGGACTAGATTAAAATTAAATCAAAAACATTTCCACGGCTTCCCTACTTCATTTTCGACTTTAATCATTATGTTTCGTTTAAGACTTAGTTTTTACTGTATTTCTTTTACCTATAGCAGACAGATGAGTAGAAATAAAATGCATTACCATTATTACCTTCGTAAGTGTAAATCTGCACTTCAATAAGCAATAAAACTACACACCTTCCTTCGTTAAAGATGCTGTTGCTCATATATTGAACATTACATGCACCGGATGTCGAAAGATGTTTGACATATACACGGGTAATTTTCAAGACAAATATTTAATCAAAAATATTGAAGACGCGCGTGAAGAGATAATGGTATTTATATACTTGCGTTGTTCATTGAACAAATGGGCTTTTCTCGTTATTCTTCATCGGTTTAGGGTTACATTTGATGCGGTAGAATAAATACTTGCATATACATTTCGTTGTTTTAAGACTTGGTATTGATTACCACTACACAGTATGAAATTATGAAAGATTAAATAAGGTGGAAAATATTTAATTTTTGTTTCAGAACAATCACTCCTAAACACGTGAAGAAACGTATACTAATATCTGCACTGTTTTCGAAAAAATTTTTTATTACGGAAAAAACCACCGATGCCTGCCGATGGTTGAAAGGTTTCAAATACCAAAGGGAACAATGTCAGAAAAGAAGAGGCCTAGCTGAAGTATTAAATAATGCTAGAAAGTATGCTATAGCAGAGTGCGAGGACCAATTCAGGTAAATATTCATCAGAATTTATGAGTTTTAACCTTAATAAAAAAAAGTGATTAACGCTTCAGATACTACCGATGGAACTGTTCGTATAGTAAGGACATGTTCAAGAAGGCCTACAGGGAAACAGCTTTCATGCAGTCGTTAGCGACGGCCGCTATAATGTTCTCGACGGCCAAAGCTTGCACTGATGGTAAGCTTCAGAACTGTCATTGCGCCGAAGAAGCACCTTCAAAGAGGCCGGATATGAAATGGGGAGGTTGTGGTGACAATACTAAGAAGGCCACGCATATTACACGGCGGTTTATGAGAGTACATCATCCGAGTGAGAAATTTAGAGATGTATTGAACCATAGTATTGAAGTTGGTGTCAAGACCGTTACAGAGAATGAAAAGGTGCATTGTTACTGTCCTGGAGGAAGTAAGTATGAAAGTCCTATTTTAGAAGAAGGATATCTTAATAGATTATTATTTGAGGCCTTCCTTTGTTAATATAAATTTATATTTTACCTTCTACGTTATTATTTAAAAACAGGATTTAATATTTCTTTTCTAAACCATTACTCAATATGGGCAACAAGTATTACGTTTCTTCTATTCAAACACTAACTTTAAATAATCGTAAATAGTATTTTAATGATTATGTTTGATTAGTAGAGGAAGTTCACAGACAATTCTGCATATTTCCTTCTTGAATGGTTTAAATTAAAACTATGACAAAACAAACCCAATTTGAAATAAATTCTTTCTTAAGTCAATCTTAGTCGAAAAATTAAAACAATATCGGAAATGAAATCAAAATAGTGTAATTTCTTTCTTAGCCATTCTTCTAATTAGTTTGAAAATTGAATCTTGATTTTAGCGCGTTTGTTGATGTAAATTTTTCAATGATTCTTAAAAATAAACATTTTTAACGTTTCCACAATTTTTTGTCTTCTTCAGAAATGTACGTTTTATTTTCTTTAAACTGTAACAAATCAATTAGTAACAGTGTTATATTTACAATGAGTGACTAAATACATAATTGACTTGTTACAGTTTAAAGAAAATAAAACACATTTCTAAAGAAGGCAAAAAATTGTCGAAACATCAGAAATGTTTATTTTTATGAACCCTTGAAAAATGTATATCAGCAAAGCCGCTGAAATCGAGATTCAATTTTCAGACGAAAAAGAAATCTATTGTACTGCCTCGGTTTCCATCTACCTATTTAATTTGTTAACTTATATTCTGTCAACGTTTTCTTATATTGTATGGGATTGTTTTAGGAAGTTTTAAACAGTCAATACGGCGAGAGTTAATGATTTATTTGTATATGGAAACATATGTACATATGTATATACGAAACATAACAACTATATATTGGGACAACTACATATTGGGATAATGTAATATTTTTTTTTAATTTAATACTATGTAATTAGTTAATTAACAACAATTAGGGCCAATCAGCAACACAAAAGACAAAAATACTTATTCTATCCTCTCTAATTAACAATAAAAATGTTCATTTTATGTGGTAACTAAATATTGGGACCCGGCACGAATTTTTATTTTTAAAATGGGGTGACATCGCCCTTATATTTTATGACCGCTCGAATTCGGTTGGGCATTGTACTAACTTTTCGGGAGCAAATCAATTCCAAATTTGTTCTATTTTGGCTCTAAGTTCTGATATTGTCCGTCGTGAGTTGTTCCTCAATGCTTGTTTCATTTTATGGACACTGTTTCAATGAAATTAAGGTCAGGACTGTTGGAAGGCCAAGAAAAAACAATTATGTTGTGGTCGCCAAACCACTCTTTTGTGGTTTTGGCCGTATGACAGGCCGCCCCATCCTGCTGAAAAATGTAATTTTCGCCAACATTTAACTTCGCGATATTTGGCAGCAGACTGTTTTGCAGTATTTGTTGATATTTCGCAGCACAGGGTAATGCCGAAGCTGTCATGCAGCCCCAAATTATTGCTGTTTTAGGAAATTTTGGGCAATCCTTATGGAAAGCCAGCCTCATGTTTAGTGCGAAGTACATACGTCGAATTTCGATTCGTCGCTAGAAATTACTCTTGACCATTCCTCTACCGACCAATGTAGTTTAGATTTTATCCATGTGAGCCCAGCTTTCTTTTGTTTTTCCATCAATAGTAGCTTTTCCTTTGCCTATAAGAAAACATTTTTCTTTAATAGTTTGTTTAAATTGTTACTTGTAATTCAACCTTATAAAACTTTAATCCACATTTATGAATCCACAGGCGACAGCATTCCCTTGACAGATTTAGTTTAGTTTCGTGATTACATTCAGCCATAATTTACCTTAGAGTATTTCTTCGGCCTTTTTTTGTATAGTTTTACTAATATTCTTTTATCTCTAACAGAAACTAATTTTGGCCGATCCGGACATTTGCCTTTTTTATCGAGGATATTTGCAGTTTCTCCATAATGCTTAATTATATTCCACACTGTAGTTTTACGAATATTAAGTTCATCCGCCACTTCAAGTATTGTTTTATTGTGGCAATAATTTTTAAGCACTAACTCACGAATTTGAATTTGTAGAGATACCACACACCATTTTATTCAATGAACGCGGCGATTCACTCAATACAATAAGAAAGCAATTGCCGATTAATCTGACGTATCGTTCTGTGTTGTTTTCGCAGCTCACTTGTCTTATTTTGTTTAATTTTTGACAGTTACTTGATACTGTCCCAATCTTTAGTTATCGCACATTTTCGTAACTTTGACGTATTATAAGGTTTGCTATTCAGAAACAATAAGTATGTTTTGTGTTTAATTGACATTTAAACCATTGCTTATTCACCATTATTATAATTAATAAAAAATAATTAAAAAGGTAATCTATCAAATACTTGAACTACACATGTATGCATTTTATTTTGTCCCAATATATAGTTGTTAGGGCTCGTATACTGGAAAACATACATACGTATTGCACATCAAAATCACTGACATAGCCAGACATAGCAGTGGTGTTATGAACATATCTGCTATTGCTCAAACCAAATATGTTTCGGAAAAATCATCGAGCAGGACGATTGTCATTTGCACGTCCCTCTTCATTTTCTTTTTGCTATGATATCGCTGTTTACGTTATGTCGTGAGATTAATTTTTGAAATGGAGAATTGTAGATACTTTTTTATTCTGCGCGAATAACTGATATGAAAAAATACTGGCGGTTTTAAAGAACGCACTTTTGAACATTAACATTCGCCATAGTGGCGTCGACATTTATATATCTAAAACACCAATATAGAAAGTGTACTTATACTACTAGTTTATAACATTACGTAGCACAAATGAAAGCCTTGTCAGCTCTAGCAAAGACTGATGTTCAAACAGTTACTCATAATTGTTAACTAGTTAGCAGTTACGAACTTGGTACTTGATACTTGACACTCCAAACAGTTTTTTTTTAGAATAGCTGTAAAATTTATTCTATACGTACAATTCCAACATCCACTCGAAGTAATCACCATTTTTCCTGCATACGAACTACAACATGATTCTTTGTATTTTGTTGAACACTCACCAATATTTTGTATGCAATATTCCGTATAATGTCCAAGTTACACGATGCGTGAAGGAACAAATCCAGGAAATTTTTTCATAAATACAGTAGTGATCGGCTAAAACGAACCACCGGTTGTTGCGTACCAAAACCGAGGGTTCCATCATATTTACCATAAAAATAATATTAAAAAATACCTTTTATTGCGAACTCGCTTATGACGAACTTCCGTATAATACGAACCAATTTTAGAGTCTTAACAGAAATAGTTTCTGTTTAAAACGAACTTGTTTAGATACTTCATCAATACACAATATTCGGAAAGCCCGGGCAATACCGACAAGAAGCTTTCAAAAGAGAGATTAACCTTATTTTTGTGCGCTAATTTAATGGGAAATAAAAAAAGAAAATTGCTAGTGATAGGCAAATCACAAAATCCATGATGTTTCAAACACATCAAACAAATTCCTGTGAATTATAAATCAAATGAAAAAGCATGGATGATTAGCGATTTGTTTATGGAAGAACTGAGACTGTAGGATAAAGAGTTATCACTGATGAATAAAACAATTATTCTATTGGTTGGCAACGGCCCTGCACATTCTCCAGTGAAAGGTTTGCGTAATATTAAATTAGCGTTTATGCCACTAAACACTATCTTCAAGCTTCGGCCTATGGACCAGGAAATAATACACGCATTTAAAAGCTAATATCGAAATTTTTGCTTAATTAACTCAATTGACGAAGGTTGATCTAGGTTTATTAATTTATTGGATGGCAATAAATTTTAGTCATAAAGCATAGCAAAAAATTACGGAGAAAACTATCAGTAATTGTTTCAAACATGTTCGTTTCTGTACTTCTTTTGATGAGTTTGACTTTGGACGAATTATCACTTTCACAATGGTTGAAGAAGCAAGAATCATGTTTAACAACTATTGATTTATCTGTCGTTGATAATGAAGTCGTGAAAAGTATTATGCAGAATATCAATTTTAACAAATCCATTCATGTAGAGGATCAAGTTACAATCGCCGAATTCTTAACTGACGATTACATAATCAACAGTGTACTCAATGAATCTGTTGACGATTCCAGTAGTGATGAAAGTAACACATGCGAAGATATGCCAAACCCTACAAGAAGCGCTGCAATGTATTAGGAAGCTTCGCTACTTTTCACAGTCTCGTAATACCCCTAAAGAAGCCTTGGGTATATTCGCCAAAATTCAGCATAATACTGAACAAATTTGCGCTGGGGCGAAATTGAAAAAATAAAAAATTACAGACTTTTTTAATCAGTTACTAATACATGTAATGTTAAAATATGTACCTATGCAGTATTTCTCAAAATTTGTACTCTTATGTAAATAAATATCGTTTGAATGATGTAGTTATCACTAATTTTTTAATTTGTCAAATGTATTTCATCCGTTTTGTTTATTACGAACTCCACATATGACGAATTGAATTTCTCGGTCCCTTGCGGTTCGTTATATACGGACACTACTGTATTTCTGTGTAGCTGAATCGCTAATTTTTTTTAGCAACACCAGTACATTCTTATTGTTTTACTGCTAAAGAAACTTAGTGTGTGATGCTTTAAACAAATGTATTCGTTTTATGCTGAACTCTAATCAACATTTGTCTACTTGGTTTAGGTACAGGGAAATCTTTATTCAAAAATGCTACAACAGTTTCTCTATCAGATTTTAGAAAAATATCATTAAATAGATCTAAAATTTTGTACTTGCCGAAAACTCCAAGAAATACTCAATCAAATAAAAATTGAATCACTGCTCTAGCGTGTAAGGCGTTTAAGACATCGGCTGTTAAAAGAACAGTATTTCGCAAAACCTCAGATTATCTTAAAAACTCAGCTAAATGCGTATAGGGAATATTGTGAAAGATTGACATAGGTTTGAAGAGAAAACCCTATTGAAAAGCTTGTAGTGTATACAACAGAAACTGAACGCTCTGTATACTTGGATATAATATTATGTTGTATAGAACCTAACTCTGAATTATTTTTATTTCACAAATTTTTCTGTAAATTGCTCATGGTAGGAGTTATCTTCCGTCCACACTTTCT
This sequence comes from Dynastes maya, assembly GCA_029619315.2. Taxonomy (NCBI): domain Eukaryota; kingdom Metazoa; phylum Arthropoda; class Insecta; order Coleoptera; family Scarabaeidae; genus Dynastes; species Dynastes maya. The sequence continues at coordinate 56,862,046 of JAROYE020000001.1, forward strand.
GCATAGGCAAAACTATACACACTAGTCAAATCCAATTAAAAAAATGTGCAATATCTCTTACCTGATAATGTAGAGAATATGGTAACATTAGTTTAATATATTGCAAAATGTAAGTACTTGGATGAGTAAAACTTCCATTAAAATATCCAAAAATATTTGAATATTGTTTTCATTCTGTTTAAATGAATTATATGATTCGAATTTTATTCCAAAATTTTTGAGACACAAATTATTTGTATATTTACAATTAGTTACGAGCAACGTCTGTCAACAATTAATTTATTGACAAATTTTGACAGTTTTCATAACTTTTTTGTATGTCAACCTATTTTATTTCATATCAAGTTTTCCCAATGAGCACAAACTCCTTAAAAAACTTTAGTTCATACGGTAGATATTTTCTAAGAGGTATGTAACAATTACTAATTATTATTATCACCGCTTCTTTCAGCTACGTGTGCAATAAAGCTTTGTTGGAAACGGCTTCAACCTTTCGTCAATATCGCCCAAAAATTACAATATCGGTATCATAGCGCCATCCAAGTAAACTCGAAGAATCTATTCAAGAAGAGCTCGTGGAGAAAACAACACGCCGACAGTCTGCTGTACGTTAGCAACAGTACAGATTTCTGTGGTATGACCGCAGGCCGCCGTTGTATCAACAAAGATAACTGCGCCACCTTGTGCTGCACACGAGGTTACTACGAACAGAAAGTAGTCATACCCAGAAGATGTCACCCCAAGTACCACGACTGCTGCTACAAAGTAACCTATGATATCTGCCAAAATGAAGAATATGTTTACTATTGTAAATAAAATATTTGTGATAAATTTTCTAATACATTATAGCACATGCCACAGTATGTAATAGTTTCCTTTATCATTCTTAAATTACCTACGTAAGTATTTGGAATTTATAAACAGATTACTCTGCCACGGTTGAACTCTCTTAAGTGAAAGAAAACCACCCACTATTGGAGAAAAGGAAATTGATGTATTATTGTAAAGCATAAATACCTCTTCGCATATTTTATAATATACTTACTTAAAATAACTTGCACGTCAAGGTTGTTATTAACAAGGTGTACTATTAAATCTCGGATATAAACGAGTGCTTTTTTTCATTATTTTTGTTAAAACCTAAATATCATGATTTTTACATAGTTATAATTGTATGCAATAAGAATAAGAAGTGCTACTAATTTGTAATTGTCTTTTTCACTTCAATAAACTAAGTGAAGCTTGTTGCAGCATATTTCTGTTGTCCAAATACAAAGAATCACCAGTTTTGTGACACAAGCCTGGTGTTACCTCTAATTCATAATTACAGCGTAAGGGTAATAGAAGACTAAATCTTTCTAAAATGCTCTATGTTGTATAAGGTGGAAGATGTAGAAGGTTTCTAAAATACTGCACATTTTTTTAATTTACCAGGGGCACAAAGAAATAAAAACTGCGTTTTAAATTATATCAAAAACTGCGTTCTGCAATGTACCTCCTCATATGCACTTTAAGCATGTTTAATTCTCAATGTTTTCTTTTTAACTTCTGTAAGTAAATTGAAGAACAAATAAGTAATAGTAAAGGGAGACAATATGTAATAAGCAAACTAGTTGTGTTGCATATTTCTGTATTTGCCTTGAAATTGAAATTTTCGTCAATAATTATTGTTCCTAGATATTTCATTTCTTCTAGTTTCTTGTTTCTCCTTATGCACAGATAGAAAGGATTTCTTAACACTATAACTGCCAGAAGGGTCTATAAGACCAAGAATTATATTTACCTCAACGCTAACTTGATCTATGAGACCAAGTTGATGTAATGCAATTTAGCCCATCTCGGTATAGAAGACCGAGGACAAAGTTATCGTCCATTAGAGTAATTGCTTTCCCATAGATTTTGTTACATGTTTAGACTGAGTAGGTCCCAAAGAACGTTTTGCTGTTCATGGTTCCTAAACTAAGCTCATCTGTTTCCGGGTTAGTCGTTACTTGTTTGTAGATGAACGAAATTAAAATAAAATAATTCTGTAGTTTTATTGAAATAAAAAAAAGCCATATTGTTAGAAAAATAGCAGTGAACTTAGAAAGAAATTAAAGTGAAATATCAAATGATAAGTACATACACATTGCTCCAGATACAAATAGGGGCTGCCTCTGCGAATGGCAACAGCGCATTTGAGTCTCACCGAGAGCTCCTATCCAGTCGTTGAATATCATAAAGCGAGCAGCGGTACGCACGCATATTATAAATACGCACGTCCGGTCAATCACGTAATATTATAATAATATATAACGTAATATAATAATAATAATAATAACGCCTTCCGACAAAATGTGTTAATACGGAATTACTGCATAATTTTCCTGTTTTCTCAGATTATGTTAGAAATTACAGTTACAATTTTGTTGCTGCTATGCGATGTAGAAGAACGAAAAAGTGATTCTAAGTAGGAAAATAAATAACGATTCTTATAAAATTAAACTAAAGAAAAGTAAATTCAATAATTATACAAAATAAATTGAAATTCTAACAACGTTACTTTATTAAGGGGACAAATCTCCTGACAATATTGAACTTTGTAACTTTTGTATTTGTTGCGTTTCAAAATACGTTTCACAGTACTTCTATTAATACCGATTTCGTCTGAAATTTGTCGGCTAAAGCAAGGTTCCATTTCAACTAACGAACAAACCCCCACTTCTCTCTCCTCCCACTCGGGATGCGTTAGAGGGATTTGAGGCTGTTCGTCTATTTGTTGGTATTTACGGCAATTCGCAAAATACCATTTAATGATCTGTACCATCGCTGCGGTTGTATAAACTAACATAATGTATTCAAAATCCACGATCTCTTGTTAGAACCTTACGAGCGCACAGAAAGACAAAGAGTGCGTCGAATAGGCTACAGCAGTTGTGCACGGCGGGGCTGCCCGGCGGGGATAGATCGCTCTACATACAATATCTCTTGCATCTCGGTGAAATGTGGACCAACGTGTATATTATACATAAGTACATATACATACAATTGCTGATTTACTAAGTATGGAGTTTATTAAAACATTCTAAACACATTTTGGTTTTGTGGGATTTACAATAGGGCCGGACTTCAATTTTTTTGCTATTTTGCTTATACAGAGTGTTTCGTATGGCTCATATACGATTTTAATGTTATGTACAACTTTATCAATAAGTGGCTGTATTTTATAAAGTTGGTGGTTGTTTATGTTGCTGCCATATTATTGGCGAAGTGAATCATCCTAAGGAGCAGTTCAAATCGATTTTGGGTCATATAATTAGTAGCCATCAAATGTTTAATGATCTACTCCCCAGCCCAGTAATTTGGTATGCCAATACGTGAAATCAAGCCAAAACATTTTTTAATTTCATATTGGTGGTCTGGAACCCAAGAATGGCTTGTAGTATCATTTTCCGCTATAAGTATATGAGTTGTGTAGATGTCTGTTTGTTCCGCAACGTAGTTGAAATTATTTTCGTTAATTAACCTATAATAAAAATCTTCAAGACTTCCATTTGACGACATGAATGCTAAATGTACGAGGATATTTTAATAAATAGTTAGCCCAGATAGTTTAAAATTGTCAAAACGAAGTTTCGTTGCCATAGCAACAAACAACAACTCAGTTGAAATGTCACTGTAAAATTTAAATAAGAAACGTAAACGCATTGCTGTGTGATAAAATTTCAAAAAAGCCATGTCCACCGACATTGTGAAAATCGATAAAATGGAATATCGACCAATCATTAAGTACCTGTTTTTAAAAGAATTTAAGGGCAAGGAGATTTACGAAGATATATTTAAAACACTTGGTCATCTTTGCCCTTCCTACGCGACCGTAAAAAATTGGGTTGCCTCATTCAAGAGGGGTAAATTTTCGGTTGAAGATGACGAAAGACCTGAAAGACCGATTTCTGTATCCAACCCCGAAAATATCGAAGCAATTCACGACATCATTTCGTCAGATCGTCGAATTGGGATAAAACATATATCTGAGACGTTGAAGATTTCATATGACCGTGTACATCATATAATTTACTTCGATTTAGACATGCGCTCTTTATGCGCCCGGTTTGACAACGACCCTAATCTTGTAAATCGTCTTATGATGAAAGCTGGCTCTATTTATACGACTCAGAGACAAAACAACAGTCGATGGAATGGGGGCATTCTGGTTCGCCAATTCCTAAGACGTTTCGGGTGCAGGAATCCACCCGAAAAGTTCTTGCTTCAGTTTTTTGGGATTTTCGTGGAGTCATTATGGTCGATTATTTAGAAAAAGGCAAATCCATAACTGGAGAATACTACTCTACATTATTAACAACTCTGCGAGAAAAAATCATTGAAAAAAGACCTGATAAATTGTCCCAATGTGTTCTGTTTTTGCATTGAGATAAGCGCAATCCATGATTTGGAGTTCGAAATTCTTGATCATCCTCCTTATTCCCCGGACCTGGCTCCGTCCGACTATTATTTATCTCCTCAAATGAAAAAATGTTTGAAAGGACGTAAATTTTCTTCGAACGAAGAAATAATGGAAGCTTTAGAGAGTTGGTTTGCGGAACAAGAAGAAATAATTTATTTAAGGGGTTTACAAAGGTTGCAGAATCGCTCTAATAAGTGTATAACTTTGAAAAGGGAATACATTGAATAAAAATATATTTTCATTTTAAAATTGTTTTTTATTCTATGGTAGGCTAAGAATTTATCAAAATACCCTCGCATGTTAACTTCAGATTATTGTGTAAATGTAATAAATTGAGACCCAACTAGATCTATTTGAGGTATATTTTTGAATTTTTTTTTTGTTCTTAATGACAATAATTTACACAATAGCTATCGATATAGTAAAAAACACATGAAGTTACATCAGTTACACACGATATAAATTTCGAGCTCCCATACAGTGGCTATGAGATGAATACTTACCAGAAATGATTGCCACTCAACGTGTTAGGAGACATACTTTGTTACATATATTTCTCTGAATTAACAAACCGAATTTTTAGAATAAAGCGAATATGTGCGGATCTATGTTTAATGTAACATGAGACATCCATTCGCGCGGTAGCGTGGAGCATATCCTTTTAAGATATTATTCCAGATATTATTCACGATATAACTCGACTCTCTAAGCTCGAGTTCGTTTATTTCTAATGATAATGATCAACTGACGCAGAAATGGAATAATACAAAATAATATACACCGAAAAGTAGTAAAATTCCTTACAAGCATTTTTTATCGTAAGACTAAACAGTCAATAATTTATATCCTTCAGACTATTTTGATGTCTGCTTACTCAGTTCGTGCCGCCTAACGGCTCGTTTTATTTGTTGATTACTTGTCACCGATACCGCCCTTCACATTGGCCGCCTGTGTGTAACGCACACTTCGCGCATCCATACAGCACGGCCCTAACTTGTTAAGTGTAAATAGAAGGTGTAATTCATTCATACATAATTACATAATGGAAGAATAAATAATAATTACATAACACAAAGTATTATTCTTAGGTGTTGAACGTTTTAATGGATACAAAAGAAAACACTGCTTTCCAGAATAAAGCGGCATTCGAAACGAAAAAAGTAAAGCTATCTTTTCGATTTGATAATAGTTCTCGGAGTATAGTTTTGTGTAAAAATTCAATTCAATAACACATGTAACGGATAGATAAAATACATTTTCTATTAATATTTATATACATTTGATATTTAAGGCTAACTTTAGAAATTCATATTTCGGTTCCCTTAATTGCTGGAGACTTTTCGCTGGGGAATAATTGCATTATTCTTTAATGATCTTTCTATTTTCAAAATTTGTGGCATAATTTAAGATACATCCTGTATACATAGGTTTTTGCGGGACCACAATATCTTACCTTCGGCCATATTGTCGAGGAGTGGATGATGCTATTTGCTAGCTTCATACTTACGTCGTAACTATCAAATAGCAACAACGCGCTAATTTTAGAGTTGGTTTATAAAAGGGGATTACCGTATTATATGACAATATTTACATTTTTCGTAGTAAAACACAAAAAGAGGAGTTGCAGTTTTGAAAACCTCACAATGTAAGTGTTAGACAATTTGCATTAGATTACAAATAAAACAATACAGTGATATACATATTTTCTAACCTGAAAACAAAACACAAAACGACTGTAAATTTTAGATTTTTGACTATATTTATAAACTTCTTCAATGTATCATCTAGAAGTATATCGTATACAACATAGAGTAACTTAAGAGTAAGTACTACATTACAAATGCATCACAGTTACAAATTTTCGATTATGAGATGTTCTTAAGCTTCGATTTGTAAACTTTAGTGTATAAAATATTCCTTTGTTGAAAAGTGTTTCGAAATGACGGTTTGAATTATGTTAGTTCCATATTTTTACGAGGCGAAGCAGTGTTGGAGACCTCTTCCATCTGTATTCACCTAGTTTGTTTTCTCTTCTCCGTCTTACACATGGAGACATAAAGTAATTTCGTTAAAAAAAAGCCCAGTCAACAACAGATAAAGATAAAGATAAAAATAAATTATGTAAATGTATCGTATTTGCATAGGCAAATTGCTATTCATATGCAATTTGTGGACTTAAAACAGTATTCACATGGTAACCACATTTTATTACACCGTACCTAGCACTACCGTACCTACAAAATTGAGCTTCGTAACCAAGGGAGCGGATGGTATTATATAGTAGTTAACTGGGGCTCTAAACAATAAAAACAATCAGAGACAGAGTAAACAAGTTTTCGACAAACCGCAAATTTAAAAATTCGTGGATATTCTTATTTATATCTTCAATAAAATCGTTTAACTTCTTTTATCATTTGTTGATTTGTAAAAAAAAACATTAAATGAGATCCCACGATTAACGAAAACACTTCCAAAACGTTAGCCCTGAGATTCATTTGATTCATTTAATTCACATTTAATTTTATTTACACACAAATATCATTACAGTACATAAGAAAAGCTTGGAGAAGGATGTAGGCGTACTCGTACATTCAAAATTTTCAACAAATTCTTATTCGATTCTTTAATCGAAGCAATGGCAGAGTCATCGATTCCTTCACTTGGAGTAGCCAGCAATTTTCGGCAGAACAATTATCAAGTTATTAACTAATTAAAAAAGTTAATAAACGAGTGATATGTTAAAGGAAAGATGATATTGAATAAGAAGCATCCTACAATTTTAAATGGCAAATGAACTCTCGAGCAGCTCCTGGGTTACTAGTCCCTAAATGGCAGAAATTTTCTGGTACATCCACATGTAAGTAATTCTGGCAAGCTTACCGTGGTGTATTAAAAACATATAGAAATGCCTAGCGTTAGTTTCAATTATTATGTAAACTTACAACAGCTTCTTCTATAGCGAAGTGTTTCTTTTCTTCAAGAAGTCCAAAATATGGCGAAACAAACGATAACATAAAACTAATCTTTTGTCTACTTTTGGGATGGCACATTCAATGTAGTGTTATGGATATAACATTTTATTGGAAACCAATGGTCTTGCTTTATAACTAACCTGAACAATGAAACATTGAGTAATAGAGAATGCAAAGTTATTTTTACTAACACACAATTTGAAAACATTTAGTTTGAAATATAAATATATGTATATAAGTGTAGTTACATCCCTCGGCGCCTCCACCACTTGTGACAACCAGGAATTTGTGGTAGAAGAAGGGGCTTGCTTGATAATACCAAATACACCCTGTCACATAAATTCCATTGATTGGTTACACATAAAATAGTTATAATCCTGATGATACTGATCTTCATAGTACACAAAATACATTGTACATAAAAATGCTAATGCATATCGTCGTCCCTCTTCCAACGGTTTGCCTATCGGTTCCCGCGACGCCACGGTTACTGATGAAAGTTATACACACTCTAGATTGTACACCTGATTCTAAAACAACGAAAAAGCATTCTATAATTTGCTTTGAAAGTGCTACCATCAAAGTCACCGATGTGGTTAGGTACGAGGTAGACTGCAGTATGTGCGGACGATTTTAGAGAGAACTTCTAGAGTATTTATTTTTCTCTTCTTTTATTTCATCAGAATCTGTTTTTATTTTTGTCGTTAGAATTTCTTATTAATTTCGTCTAAGCTTCGTAGCAAGAACAAAATAAATATGGGAAACTCCCATTTCCAGGCGACTATGACTTCAAATTATTACGTACGCTCTTCACACAGTAGGTCTACATCTCGACAATGTTCGAAGTGTACTAGCACGACCCGCATTGAATTGATCACATTCCACTCAATCCCCTCCACGCTCTCTCGCATGTACGACGAGAGAGCGAGGTAGAGATAGCGATATAGCTAATTTCACATTTTCCCAATCGGTATGCACATAGCTGTGAACCTAGGATTTCACCATCATGGTATGACTGTAAATTATTGTAGGTATTTCGAATATGCGTATAACGGTGCTTCGCCGGAATAATATGGGTGCTGTACTGAATCGGTATTTTAACAGAACTTAATTAAAAAATATTTCTTATGCTTATCTTATGCTCGTAAATAACTACGTAATAAGGAAATATCTTTTGAGTTTTTAAAAGAATGCGTAGGTAAGTGCAACATTGGAAAAACTCTCAGATGTAGAATTTCATGGTTTATGGTATGTAAAAGCAATTACTGACAATTAGTGACGCTACTGCCATTTTTAAAACCAGAAAAAAAGCAACAATTAACAAACATATAATAACGTATCATCTTTACACACGATTTTGAATATAATCCTTCACTTTGTTGTTTCCAAAATGGTTTTATTGCCAACAGTAATAACGCAGGAAGAGCATTTTCCTCATTACTGAAAATACCGCACAGTAAATAAATGTGTAGTAATAAATCAGAAGTAGACGTAAACGATAATTACCTCAAGGATTTCGTTATACATTCAAAAGAGAATAAATAACAACAACTAATTAATTAAGAGAAGGCTTATGATTATCGGAACGAAATTGTTCAACGTTTTGCCTAATGAAATGAAAGATTGTTCTAAGGTGTACACTTTTAAGCGGTTATGTCTCCTTCAAGTTAATACTTGCTAACAATCAATTCAGAATGTTATCCATCTTTTTGCAGTAGTGACTACATACTGTATTATGTATTTGTATATTTTGTTGACGTGTTTCTTGTTAATTTGTTGCCAACTTATACTAAAAAATGAAGAGTACTACTACTACTATTAATGCTGTTTACAAGCAGAAGGCTGAAAACGGAATTCAGGATCTTATGTAGATTTCAAAAATTTTATAAAAATGGGGGTTTTCGTTTAAAAAATTAATCTATGATTTATTAAACGTATCACCCTATATAAAACGTCTTTAGCCAAAAAAAACATTATAAAAAATAAAAATCGATGTGTTCTCTTTTTCTCCAACTAAGTATCTTGAATTGTTATGGAATTTATTCCAACCGTTACGTGCTCACTGCACGTAGTAATTATAGGTGCATAACCTAAGAACGCTCTTAACTCCTCAGAATTATTATCCACAGAATTATGCCAGTAACACCTTATATATTGTATCAATTTTATATTATATACTACATTTGAAAGATGCACTACACCTACGTCTAGTAGTTTTGGAATGATTTGCAAAAAATACCTGCTTAAGCTTGTTTTACACGTCGCGATTTATTAGCCAATTAATTGAACAAGTTGATCTTCGATTTTATCGTACCGTGTAAAATAGCAAAAATCGGAACGATTTTTTGAACAATTTATCGTACGATTACGATTAATTGAATTGAATAGATGTTCTATTTTTGCCACGATTTCCCGACGACTTTTCACTAACTTTGCTGTTTTAATACCAATCTAGTAACAGAAAAGTATCTACGAATTTTGTTTAGTATTTTTAATGTAAAGTGAGGATAAATTTCGAAAGTTTTTTACGGTTATGATGTAATGGATAACCTGAATTATCCATTAAAACTGCCAAAACATTTGACACAGGGAGATTGCCAATTTATTTTTTAAGCAGATGAAAATTTCCTACTTAATAATTCCCCCATTCAACTATTAGCGAAACAAAAAGACTACTCACAACCACTAAAAAATTGTTCAATTTATTGTAGAATGTAAAACGGCAATTTCTACCCATTTTTTGGCCAAGAACTTCTTTAATTAATTGGCCAATAAATTGCGGCATGTAAAATTGTTACCGCTAAGACTACAAGGCCTCAGCGCTCTTCGATGACGTCATGCTGTTTAGGTGATGTATTACCATGCACGATATTAGACGATATTAGCCTAAGCGGTAAAGGAATCGTTTTTTTGCATTTCTTCTTTAAGTTTTCAAGGGCATCTGGTTTAAAAAGGATGCCAGTCGTCAACTGAGCCCTTCTTCGCAACGAAGTTTCGAAGTAAAAGCCGAACACGTGACCAAGCACCGTTTTCGTGAAATATGCATTTGTGGTTGATACTTAATCAACTAATTATTATTATTTGTAATTGTACATGTATTTGGACGAAACTAAAGTTGAAATGATACAGTAATTGCAATTTTATTCGAAATTTTGTTCAATTTCACGAGAAAAATTACATGGTATTTAACCAGGGTCTTTAATCTCCTATTATGTGGTATTTTACCTAACCTATCATTACTTTTCCCACAATCATTTTTAAGTACGGTATTTGTAGTACAAGTTATTATATTTGTTGCAATACATTCACTACTGTGAATATGACATTTACATATATTAGTATCCAAATGGCTATGTTCGGTGATATAATTTAAAATATATTTGTTGTACACATTTAAAAACATCCCTTCGTGTTCAAAAATAATTTTGTTAAATATAACGTAAGAATATAAAACTATTTGAAATATAAAATCTTCACATTTTTTTGTCAAATACAACGGAGAGTTAGGGAATTGAGTTGGAATAGCATCTTTTTTAAGCCTAGGACTTGTTAAACTTACAGTTATAGTTTCACCGGTCCTTGCATCTGTACCTGTTGAAAAATAAATAATATCTTCTTTTACAAAGTGTAACTCACAAACCCTAGTATACATTGTTAGATAACAGCCGACGCCACAGTACTATAAGTAGACCGCTCGAGTCACGCTCTTATCGTTTTAGAAAAGGTTTTATCGCTTATACAACACTAGAAAAACATTACAGGTATCACCAAGAAAGTACGTAAATATCACTACACAGTATTTTTTTATAAAACCAATATAATTCGGATAAACCAAATTAGACGATCTGATCGTGTAAATGTCAAAACGATAAATATGGCTGATCGTTTAGCTAAATCAATATACTTCACAGCCTGCTGATGTCAGAGCAGTTAAGCCTTGTTGTACCGGGGGTAACGGTAAAACAGGCCTAAAACAGCATATTTCTACCAATTTCTCGCGGCGTGTAAAACAGGCTTTACAAAATTTCTTACACTTTATGTTTCATTCTTTATTGTTCAAAGACTAAAATTTGTTGTGGATAATAAGTGTACGGTACTTGGTATCTCACTAGTATAATGAAGTGGCCTGTCGTTGTACAGGATGTTCTAATAAATTGTCAGAGGACAACATTCGATAAGTAATAACTTGCTTGTTTCATGTGGGCCACCTGCGAATTTGTAACAGTTGCCTTAATACTTATGTAAGACGTTTATTAACCACATTGTATACTTGTCCGCAGTAGTTTAAAGATATTTCAGTTACTTTTATTAAATTAGGTACATTTACTTATTGTTATCTAAGTCCTATGCTTTGTTAGAAAGTCTTTAATTTCGTGATTGTTGTTATTTATTCTTTTTTATATTTCTTTATAGTAGTCTTTAGCATATGGAATAGACTTGCATCAATTGACTACCGAAGAAGAGTGAACTTTGATAGTACATAATGTTTAATAAACAACTGGAATATTAGGTGATATCAACGCATTTCTAAAGATCTACGTGGTCACAAACAAAAACGGTAAACCTTAAATCTTACAAGTTTCTTCGAGATTACTCACATCTCCCAGGAGCCCGTAAAGTGAATCTAGTAAGGTTAGGTTAAGTCTCGATGTCTCGAAGTTGCAACCGGGTTTTAACAATATTTTAATAACATCAAAGTTAGGTACAGTGCGCCGATAACTTTAAACAGACTGTTGTATGTACAAATTGTTATAATATACAGGCTGATTTATAACGTGCAGAGGAGATTTTTAGGGTAGATAGTGGGGACTAAAATATTTTTTTTTTAGTAATAAACCTTTTAGAAAAACTCAATAATTAAAAAGTTAGAACGAGTTAAAGCTTAGTTAAATAAGAAGTAGTTTTTCGGAAATTCTTAATTTTAAATTTAAATTGGCGATATTTGGGTTAGCTGAACCACATTTAGTTAAAAATATGATTTAAAATAAAAGTAAAATTGAAATTACGATTCCTTAATTTTTACTTTTAATGGCCAGTAATTAGCAACTATTGAAAGCTGCTGAATAATAAAAAAACAAGGTGCCGTTGAAACTTAGGAAAGTGTCAAATTGACAATTCAGTAAATTTGAACACATCAAATTTAAGATTTGTTATTAGTGGTTGTTATTAAATTATTAGTTCGGATAAAATGGTGAATTACACTAACGAAGAATATATGGACATGATAATAGTTTATGGAGCTGCCGATGAAAATGCACGAGCAAGACGAATGTATTTAGAAAAATTTCCAAATAGACAGACCCCCTCCGAAAATACTTTTCTCTGTGTTATTCAACGGGGAAGAGAGACTGGAAATTTACAACCAAAGAAGGGTCAGTATGGTGGAAGACCAAATCGTCACGCGGTTGATGTTGAAGAAGAAGTATTGGAAAGGGTAGATGCTGAACCGACAACTAGCGCACGCCAAATTGTCCAGGAAGTTAATGTTTCTCAGAACTTTGTTTGAAGATGAACGGTTTGTACCCTTATCATTTCCAAAAGGTACAAGGACTTACTCCCAACGATTATTCGTTGCGGCAGCAGTTTTGTGAGTGGCTGCTCAATCGTACGGAAGCAGAAGCAGGTTTTCCAACAAACGTACTGGTAACTGACGAATGCTGTTTCACCAGGAATGGTAGGTTCAACTTTCACAATGCTCACATATGGGCTGATGAAAGCCCACATGCGATGCGCCAAAGTAACTTTCAGCAACGTTTCGGTTTAAATTTATGGGCTGGAATTGTGAACAATATCTTAATAGGGTCTTTCGAATTGCCAGCGCATCTCAATGGTGAATCTTACTTGCACTTTTTACAAGAAGTTTTACCAGGACTCCTATGTTCCATTGGTTGTGCAACATAACTTGTGGTTTATGCACGATGACTGACCATCACATTTTACTCGTCCTTTAAGAGATCATCTCGATCATACCTTTCCGCAGCATTTTGAACAGTTTTTGTGATTTTGGTGATTTTTTATACTTATGTAGTTATTGTTTTCTTTTCATAATTTTTTGTCTTTGTTAAATTTATGTAATTTTAAAAATCGAAATAGAAATTAGTTTTAGATTTTGCATTGGAGTGAGCACTCTCTGTCTTTTTTCTCTACGTTTGAAATTATATCGTTTCCAAAGAAACAAAGAAATCTTGTTCCTTTAGAAAAAATCTCACCAGCACTCAATAAGTGGGAAACTTTTAGACCTTTAAACCACTCTAACTTTTTAATTATTGAGTTTTTCTACAAAGTTTATTACTAAAAAATGTTTACTTTAGTCCCCACTATCTACCCTAAAAATCTCCTCTGCACGTTATAAATCACTCTGTATAGCTACAAAAATACGTCAACAAAAAAAAGGTTAAAAGGTATGCACTTTTATATAGGTATCTATAAAAAAAATAATTAACCATATATACGTAATTTTGTAATTGTATACGTACTAAATTATTTCGATGTAGATGACATAACCACAAAATAACTTGTGCATTGTGTGCACAGATACATGAAGATTAAAGTGATACTTGTACTACTTCTGTTTGCAAAGAATATTATAAAGCTTACTACCTCGGTAATCTCGTAGGAATCCTAAGAATCGCGAAGGAGTGACAGTGATAACTATATGGTTAGGCGCAAGGTATTATGACAAAAAGAGTAAGAGAACAGTAGATGCCTCAACGGACTTATGCATCCAAACATGTCTTAGCCTTTGCTGAAATACCTATTATATCAAAAAAAAAGGAAATATACTAACAATTAGTTACAAAGTATGAAAACGGAAAAATCAAACCATTGTTAAATATGTAGTGAATTGAAACGCAATTTATTTAAACTGCTAACATTGGTGTTACTTGCCTTGAAAGCGATATCGACGAGATTTTTGACATTTTCGCCAATCCCTAGTACAAACAGGAATTCTGATATTCACCAATCTGTGGCAACTATTTTGTTATTTTTTTATACAGAAATTTTAACGTTAGTTATCAAATGGTAGAAATATATAAATCCATTATCTTAGATACCCATTATTTTCTTCATTTACATCTCACCGCTTACGAACCACCATCTCACATAAACTAAACTAGGACTACGATTGCGGTTGCCTGCGTTCACGCAACGGAAATTACCGACGACGCGCGAAGCGCACGATTCTAACATATGACTCAACAAAATTATGTCAAATAAAAACGTTTGTACATTCTAACAAATTCAATCTATTGTTCTTAAAAAATGTGCTTTAACTTAAATAAACCTTGTTGAATTAAATAAATAACTTGTTTGATTCAAGAACTTTTTTCTCTGTGTGGGTGTTGCCATGTTGGAGCCGTTTATTAAAAGAAAACTGATATTAAGAATAATAAAAATAGATAAAAACAGCGTGAAAATGAAGGAATGGTTTCAAAGAATTGTTCTCTATATAACTACAGAAATTCCATTATAAATCAACGCTTCGAAGCAACGATACTGGAGCATCCCTCTTCACTCATTGATTTTTTGAATCCTTAGATACTATGACATATAGTCAATAACCTTGATGTCGACATAAATAGAATCGGTTCGATTTGGTAATTGTTAAATATTTGAAATCAATTATCTAGTGCTTACGTGATTGGTCGCTAATAAGAGCACCAACCCTCGATTGTATGTTGGTATTGTTTGCTTGAGGGTAATTAGAAGTTCGCTTAATCATCGATCAAATTAATTGTAAAAAAGATTTGTACATAACTTTACCCACTAGAGAAAAATAGCCAATAGAATAGTAAATGCGAACAGATTTTCTCGATATGATTAGCAAAAATGAGGCAGGTGTTACAAGCAATGAATAAAATAGAGATAGAAAAAACTCTTGAACTCGTTGGAGACCAAACGAATAAACCTTTAGGTAACGAAGATGCCTGCGTTATTACATTTATATTGACAGCATTTGCAGGATCTGCCGTTGAATCCACTCTCGTTTTGACAAGCTACATATATATCCATGTGCACTGGAGTGTAAATTTTCTGTTTCTCCTGATATTTCTTTATTGTAGCATTCGTAGCAAACCCTTCTGCGTTTTATTGAGTATACTTGATTATGTATGTACATATATACATGCTGTACATAAATGTGCTTTAGTAGCTGCATACCTAACAGAGAAAAGAATATTGTAGTACTATAAGAAAATGTATGTATTGAAAACACATACGTATAATCCTTCGGAACGAAACTCAAGAAGTGATTTTATGAAATATGTGAAATGAGTCAGTACCGCAACCATCGATATCTGCCGTCGCAGTCACCTTGAGGTACTCAAATTAATGCAAAAGAATTGTTTTCTTTGTAACAACTAAAAATGTTTACACTTAATGGTAAAGAAAGTGGCATCGCCTATGGGCATAACTAAAAGCGTTAGATACATCAGCATATTATCGAAGGTGATATGAAATTTTCAGATCCTTCTCTGTTGTATATTCCTCAAGTACTGACAATGAAAGCAGCTGGTAAAACAACCTGAATATTGATCGCGAATATGCAGCGTGTCTACCTGATGGATGGTTCGGTGCTGAGTAATTTACATAGAGAAAAACTTTCTGAATAAAAATGATTCGGAGATAAGTCCTCCACCGCATAAAATAATATTCAAGTACATAGGATATTTACTGCACTTTCGCTTAGTTTTTGAGATAATTGAAATACCTACTTTGAGACTTTGACGAAACATTTAAGGATGCCTGTACAGGTAGCCCTCGGTTTACGTCGGAGTTCCTTTTCTAAAAAGCCGGCGTAAACCGAATCGGCGTAAATTGAACCCAATTGTAATTGGAGGTATGAAGTTAGGTTCCACCTCGTCAAAAAATAGGCATGAATAACATTATTATGTTTGAAGTTTATAAAATAATCTAATATATATAATTAAACTAATACATGTATATGTAATTGTAAAAATAAAATAAAATTCTCAATAACAAAAACGAAATAATATTTTATCAAAAAAAAACGTGAAATTTCAATGAAGTATTATTATTTCTATGTTGAAGTTCCTGGTTTCGGATCTCTTATACCTTTTTTGAAAAAATTATCGAGTGTTTAGATTTTCTTTTTCTTTCTTTAAGAAGTTCAGAATATGGTCAAATTGATGCGATAACACCCCTTTTTACATTCGAACTTCGTTCCCAATCGTGGTCTATCTCACAGAGATCATCAGTCACGGTTTCTATGGTTGAAAGAATACGCTCTAGATCGACCGTTTTTATAACTCTTAGAGGTTCCTAGTTTTCTTTCTCCTGCTATGAATGTTGACGACTTAATTCGTTGACCAATTCTTCTAATTCTTCGTTGAAGAGCGACTGATCGTGGCTCTCTAAAACTTCTATCGCATCTTCAGCTGTCACATTGTCTAATCCTACCTCTCGCGCAAGACTTCTAACGTCTTCAACAACATTCTCCACATGCTCTAATTCTTTGAAATCGTGCATAAATTTTGATAGAAGTTTACGCCACACACCATTTAAACACTTTGCTGATACTTCGTTCCAAGCTGCCTTGATGTAAATGCCTTTCAAGATATCATGGGACCACCAGTAGTCTTTAATGGTTTTTCTGTAGAATCTAAGACTCTCACCATTTCCATAAAGGTGGCGCGGAGATAATAGAATTTGAAAGTTGCAATAACTCCCTGATCCATTGGTTGCAAAAGTGATATTGTATTTGGGGGTATGCAAACAACTTTAACATTCAATGGTTTTTTCAGCAAGGTTTTGAGGATGTTCAGGGCCATTGCCCAAGAGAAGAATTGCCTTGAGTGGCAAATCATTTTCTTTACAAAAGCGAAGCATGGTTTGACAAAAATAATCTGTGTACCACTCTTTAAAAACATTTTGTATGACCCAAGCTTTCTTGTTCCATTTCCAACAGATTGGCAACATCTCTTTGTTTAGACCTTTGAGAGCACGTGGTGTTTGTGAATGATACACCAACATTGGTTTAAGCCTCAATGTTCCGGAAGCATTAGCTGCCAACAAAACAGAAATCTACCTATCTATCTTTCGCAGCTTTAAAACCTGAAGCGGAAGGTTCTTCCTGGGAAATGAAGGTTCGTGATGGCAATTTTTTCCAATAAAGCCCAGTCACATCAATATTAAAAATGAGGTCAAGAGGATAATTGCCTTGTTCTACACAGTCTCAAAATGTTTTTGGAAAAGCAGCCGCTGCGGCAGCACCTGCAAAAATGTTTCATCACCTCTTTCTGTCTTCTTAAGATCTTCAAAAATTGTCTTTGCTTTCTGAGTTATAACCGCCTGAGTCAGAGGAATGTTTTTCTGATTTAAATCACCTACCCATAACGATAATAATTTTTCCATTTTTTCAAAAATTTTACTTCTTCTATAACTAACATGTGTTGCATTTATCGCCGTAGATTGTTGCGCAGACTCTTTTATTCTATGTGCATTTTTCATGATGGTAGTAATCGTCGGTGGAGCTAAATTCAAACTTTTACAGACACTAGGACGTGTTTGTACATCTTCCATTCTTCGAATCACTTCCATCTTTTTTTCAAGTGTTATAGATTTGCATATCTTTTAGCACCATGATCAGATACCTTTTCTGCGCTTTTTTTATGAAACATGGTATTTTTACTTTACCAATAATTTACGTAAAAATATTAAATAGAAAAAATTAATGGATTCAATTGTAATACTGCATTTAATAAACGTGCATTTATCGTCTTACTTACCATAAAAATATTACATCGTTATATTAATTCCCAATACGTTCTAAGGTATCACAATTCTAATGTGTATCGCCACATAACGTAGAAGGCAATAATTAAGTACCAGGTTTCTTTAACTTGGTTTTAAAATTGTGAGATAATACAAACGGAACCATTTACCTCCACTCAATTGTTCTTTTTTACGCAAATTGTTTGGATTTTGTTTAAGTAATAAGAAACCGTACGTAATACAAAACTGTTATTATTATCAGTTTCTAAAAAGTAATGTACACTTTTAGATTTTTTCCTTTTAAAATAATTACAATCCCGCTCTGAGCGTATTCTCAACTGTCTCTATACGGACTAGCTTACGTTTTGAGCCATTTAATTGAAAAATGTGTTTCTTATTGAATATATGCATGTCGTATAAACAGTTTTTATAGTAGGCCATAGAAAAACATCACAAGGGGTATTCCGCTGACATTCTTGATGCTAAGAGTGGATTTCTGTAGCAAGCGCCAACAAATACCATATTTATGATCTGCTCTTTCGAGAAATTCATTTTTTGTTAATAGTAGTTAGTAAAAAATAACAGCAATGGTGTAATTGACAACGAGATTAAAGTAGCACGTAATAACTAATAATTAACATATAAATAATTCTAATTACAATAAAAGGGTCCTAATAAAAGTATAACAAACACTAAAACGCGATGATAGCAAAGAGAAACTACGACAGATAACTTTATGTGGAAATATTAGGCAAAGACTTAATGTTTCGTTAGATAGCAGTTTTTATTTGAAAATCATGGTCATCTAGCTGTATTAGATGTGCCCAATGTCGAATATTACAGACGTATTTCCTAAAAAAGTGTAATATATAAAGGAATTGCTAAAGGCATAAACAAATATAGGTTCTATATGAAAAAGTCGAAAAAGAAAGGTTTGAACTGCGATAAATGCTGCACGACATATTTAACACCCTGTATATATTTTTGCATTATACCACCTTGAAACGTATAAAATGTTAGCCCCTAAGTTAATAACTAAATATTAACTCGCGACAGTACATCTGTTTTCAGGCTATGTCTTAAAATGTCAGAGCCTGTAACTGTCAAAATTTTAACAAAATTTACAATATAGCCAAAAGTAATTATCGAAAGTGCACATAACCATATATCAATGCTAGGGTAATTTAAGTGTGTATCAAAATGATCAATAACAAATATAGCAATCCATTTAAAATAAAAAAGTTGAAGGCGGTTGCGGAAATTTCGAACATCCTATATATTTGTAAATAATTTTACAAAATGCGCTATGGTATACTGTATACGTACAGAAAATCTCATTTCTCCATCTTTGGTAGTTTTCACGCTAAACTCCGACGACACACTAATGGCGTACCCGGTATATAACGTAGAATTAATGCTTTTGCTTCTTATTGAAAATAGAATTATCCGTATTACATTAATTAATAGCTGCGGATGCTGATAAAACCTTTTAGTCTTTTTAGACTTTATTTGAAACAGCAATTTGGCAACACGTTTCATGTCAATTTGCTTGGGCGTTCAATATATCCAATAAAAACTCTGGTGTTGAGAACGCTGACATTTTCAGACAGTCTTTGCTGAAATAATATTTTTCATTTTACTGCTTGTATATGCTTTAACATTTCCATTCCTAAGTATTTTCATATAAAATTGTCACATTACTTTAGAACTTTTTCAATGAGCAAGCGACTGGGGCCAATACTAAATACCCGTACAGCCGCCGTTCAGTGCCCTCAGGACGTTCGCCAGCCGCCAAACATAGACGTCTCGCCGTTCCGTTCTTCTTTGTCACAATTTTCGGTTCGATAACCAAACCTACAGGTTCCTGTCGCTGTGCAGCTTTGCTTTGTACGCCAATCGAAAATGCTAAAGGGTTGGTATAGTCAAAAATTCGACGAAAAGTGATTAATTCATTTCTCGCGGACACCGGGAGTGCCGATACGTGATTTTCATCCACACAATGTCCGTGTTGCATCTATACGAAGAGTGTCAAGACGACTTTAAACTGCGCCAACGTTGATCAATATATAGCGCCGGCGCGTTTTTCAGCGGCTTGAGGTGTTCCGAAACAGTACAGAAGTAATTGTGCCAGAGAACTCTACGGAAAATCTCTCTCTCTGCAGACGTACACATATACAGTCGCAATTCACTTTCCGCGTTTTCTCGCTTACTTCCACGGCTTTGTTCCTCACGTTTCTTTTCTTGGTATTCTTTCTAAATTTCTGCCAATTCTCTCTAAAAAATTTTATATATTTTCTTTACTTCCAATGAAATTATTCTAGGAATAAACAATGAAAGCTAAAAATATTACACGTTTGTTTAACATTTGCTGCAAAAAAATAAAAATTATCAAGAGCAAATTGACTCAATACGATTACATTAGATTTTGAATGCCAAGATAAGTTACTCTATTAGCGAATATACCATTATTGATTATTATGTTGTTTAAATTATTCATGTATGAGTAACACGGCACGAACTTGTTTTATTACTGATTATGGAAGGCATGCTCACTGCTCCAAAATGTAAACAATGATCCTCGATGTGATTTAATCGGTTTTTTTAATCGTATACGGTGTGTGCTGTAAGATTAAACAAAAGTTATTAAGTTCCATTTAAATACTTTTATTCCCTCGGTGTAAATCATGTGTTGAAGGTAAAGTGTTGCTGTGGAGAAAGCCATTGTTTAGGTAAGTCTGTTAACTGTTTTGAAAGAGGAGATTTGTTAAGTATTTAGAAAATCACCCGTGGACCGTGTATTTTGTTGTAGATACATTTATTGGCGCTAAAAAAATAGCTTTTATTATTAAAACTTTGCTTATACTAATAAAGACGAAAAGTAAACTCTTTGCTCTTAATTTAAATCTGTAATGTCAAATTAATCAACTGGGGACTATTAGCTCGCATTACATAATAGATTAGATTAATCTCCACTAAACTACAAAACTGTACAATATGCATTTAGCTCGCTGCATGCTCTTGATTGAATTACCAACGCAACCTGTCGACTCACAATCGGTTATCTTATTAACTGGTGGCGTTTAAACTGACTAACAAGCGCAATAGTGTTAGGTCAAGGTGGTATCGGATCCTATTTATAGTGAACAATGTGTGGTGCGATTTCGATTTTCGATGACGGCAGTAAGCTCGTGTTAAAGCTTGAAGAATGTCGACAGTTGAATTTCATGCTTCATTGTTAATCCTAAAAGATACTAAAACAAGAAAGCTGTTCTCGAGGAGTTTAATATGTTGTAATGTTTGTATCAATTAGTGTGAGTATTGTTCATTTATTTGAATATAATTTAGTATTTATTCTCTTGAAAATTTCTACGTATTAAAAGGTTGCACCTAAGGATGACTTTAGTATGTTGGTGTGGTCTTGTATTTCAGCATAGTTATATCTCCAAGAATAATTTCGCAGGGATGTCTGGAAAAATTGCCAAATATTAAAAATATTAGTCACTGCACAAAATACGAATTATAACTTAAGGGCTACTATAATTTCCAAAATGTGCTTCGACAAAAAAAAATCGTTATAAGAACTTGCACTCAAATTTCTAAGCAATGACATGTAGTATTAGTCGAATCATTTAAAACCATAACAACAACGTTCTCAACTCAATGAAGAAGTTGAAACATAGCATGTCCACCTTGCGCATGGGCGGAAGGTAATTCCTTTCCTGAGCAATTTAAAGAAGGTTTCAAATAAAAAATATTTGGAGACAAGGTCTGTATAACAGAAAATGTTGCCTAAGTATACAAGGTTTCACTTTATGCTAAAAATGGTACAAGTTTGGCTTTTTAAATGGAACCTGGAAGTAGCAAGAATCAAACATGGTAATAACTTCGATTGCCGTCTTGTAGACGCTTGTAGACATAAACAAATTTTCGATGTGCTGCCGAAAATTCAAGGCCAAGAAATACTTAATCGATTGAAATTTACATCACAGGTCTAGCGTGCAAGGCGTTTAAGATATCGGCCACCAAGGAAATAGGGAAGTTTCGCAAAAATCTCAAATTATCCCAATTATCTCAAAAACTAAGATAGATAGATCTAGGGAGTATTGAAGTTGGTTGACATGAATTGAAGAAACGCATTCAAAAGCTTAATAATATACACGGCGTTCCTTTTAAAAAAACAAACTTCTATCGGGGGCCGTGGAAACTGAACACCCTGTATACTTGGGTATAATTTTATTTACAGCACTTATGTCCGAATACTTTCTGTTTCAAAACTTTTCCTCTAAATTAATCAGGGAAGGAGTATCTCCCACCCACGCACTAGGTGGACTCGCTGCATGGCTTTTGGTAGTCTTATCAAACTATCGTACAGATTCAACTATGGTACCATACATCCCGTTCTCTCATCAATAAACAAAGTACTCCTAAAATGTATTCTCTATTCCTTTTTTCAGTAAAAATTAATAGGTTGAAGTTTTTATCAAAACTTGTTTTGTTATTGCTGTCAGCTAAGGCAATGACAAGGCACGCAATCTCTTGGATTCGCTCTTGCTACTTCCGCGAATATATTAAAGCCAGACAAATTGGAAAAGTTTTATGAGAAGTAAATTTCAATGCGACAACCACTTCTAAGAAATTTACCTTTGCAAACTTTTAATCGTATTTACTGTTTAATGCTATAAGTAAGTAAGAACTGCAGAAATAATTTCAGTTAGCAATTATGGAATATATAGTTGATTGATCCATTAGTAAGCCATGAAATAACACTGATTTAATGACAGATGTTTAACATACTTACTTTCTAGTATCAAAGTACATGGAGTTACGATGTTTCACTTTAAAAAGTGTTATTACGTTAAATCAATCATTTGTCATCCAGAACTGGAAATAATTAATACGAGAGTGTATCAAATATAAACGGGACTACTTTTCTTAATAATTCCGGAGGGCTTCTAGACCTGGGAGGGGTTGATGCGCAGGTAGCCTGTACCGTTGGGGAGAGGGAAGAACTGACCGCAACTCTCTCGAGTCTCTTTAGTATCAAAAGAAACCATGAGCGAGAAAGAAGTGCATGTCTCCGTGGAGCAGCGGATTATCATCAAGTTTTTGGCCAAGGAGGATATGAACTCAACCGAAATTTTGCGGCGATTACAGACACAGTTCGGGGATAACACCCTGTCAAGAACCCGTGTGTTTGCATGGCACAAAAAATTTTCTGGAGGGCGTGAAAACGCACCGGTGAAGGCGACATGGTGCTTTTGATGTTGATTTTCTCCACGATCGACGCACAATTAATGCGCAATGTTATTGTGAAGTACTGGATGCCGCGCAATTGTCATTTCGAAGGAAAAGGCAGAAGCAATCGGCCAGAAGTGTCATTCTTCTGCATGAGAACGCCAGGACTCATGCGGCTAACGCCACGATGCAAAAAGTGGATGCATTATGGGAAACGCTGGAACATCCACCCTATAGTCCCGATTTGTTACCTTGTGACTTCCATCTTTTTGAACCCCTCAAAGAAGCGTTTGGAGGCCAGCGTTTCAACGACAACAATGATGGAATAAAAAAGCTCCCAATCTGATGGGAAAAATGTATTTCTAGGGCGGGAGAGTATGTGGAAAAGTAATATATATTTGTAAGCTTAGTGAAATAACGTTAGAATTTTTTAAAGAACGAGTCCCGTTTATATTTGATACACCCTCGTAATATAAGAAAAAAATAACGAACGTTAGTTGTAACGATGACGCTTATTGATGATTATAATAGAAAATAATTTTATTCTCATTTTCATTTATTGAAACGCTCCCCAAAGGAGTGCTTATTGCATTATTCGCAATTATAAAACAAACCCTTGTTCTAGGGATGTTTCACTCGTAGATAGATGCTTAAATAACAGACCATACGGTAACTCCATCAACATTCATTTATTGTGAGTGAACGTGAGGGCTTTTATATATGTAATTCGCAAAATATTGTGTTCGGCCGTTACCACCGATATAACAAAGCCTAAGCGGTAAAAGAATCGTTTTTTTTTGCATTCCTTGGCTTCCAGTTTAAAGAGGATGCCAGTCGTCAACTTAGCCCTTCTTCGCATTCCATTCGATTTTATTATGGAAAAACGAAGTTCCAGAGCAAAAACCAAACACGTAACCGAGCACCGCTTTCGTAAAAGATGTATTTGCGGAGGATATTTAATCGACTAATTATTATTATTTATAATTGTACATGTATTTGGACGAAACTAAGGTTGAAATCATACAGTCATTACAATTTTATTCGAAATTTTGTTGATTTTCACGAGAAATAATTTCCTATTATGTGGTGTTTCACCTAATCGATCATCACTTTTCCCACAATAATTTTTAAGTAGGGCATTTGTAGAATAAGTTATTATAATTGTTGCAATACGTTCACTGCTGTGAATACGACATTTACACATATCAGTATCCAAATGGCTATGTTCGGTGATATAATTTAAAATATATTGTATTAAAATAGAACGTTTATTATACACATTTAAAAACATCTTTTCGTGTTCAAAAATAATTTTGTTAAATATAACGTAAGAATATAAAACTATTTGAACAATAACATCTTCACGTTTTTTGTCAACCACAACGGACAGTTAGGAAATTGAGTTGGAATAGCATCTTTCTTAAACCTAGGACATTTTAAACTTAGTTATAGTTTCACCGGTCCTTGAATCTGTAGCTGTTGAAAAATAAATATCTACTTTTATAAAGTGTAACTCACAAACCGTAGTATACATTGTTGGAGTAAAATTTTCCCTATGCAGTGCACAGATCCATTCTTTACACATCTGAGGATCAGAGGGAAAACCGAATGTGTGAACCTTCCGTCCATTCGTATAATTACCACGGCACTCAGGTACGCAGCATGTATACGGCATTGTTATAAATACATAATACACAAAACACCTTTAGACAGCCAACGGCACAGAACACCTGTAAAGGGTCGGTGAACACCTGCAAACAAAACAACCGACGCCACAGTTTTTAGGTTACCCCGTTTTTATCGCTTCAGAAAAGGTTTTGTCGCTTATATAACACTAGAAAAACATTACAGGTATCACCAACAAAGTACGAAAATATCACTACATAGTATTTTTTTAAATAAAACCAATATAATATGGATAAACCAATTCCAAACGCAAGAAACGATCTGAACGTGTGAATGTCCACTCTACTAATATGGCTGATCGACCACCTACTGCAAAATACGTCATAGCCTACTGAGGTCAAAGCGCTTAGGTCTTATATATCGGAGGTAAGGGTCAGGCCCGTATAAACCACATATATAGTCGCCAACGATATACGGTATGCAATAGAGGAGCTGTAGTTGGGAGTATCTAAAACGCCAACCCCTTCCTCTTCCGTAAGAATTGGTCGTGAGGAGGAAATAGAATGCATTTATGATAACAATTTTATATAAGAATGGGAATATTCTTATATAAAATTGTTATCATAAATGCATTCTATTTCTTCCTCCAGTGTAGTTTATCACCCACTTTACTGAATTAGCTAATCTTGGGTAACTTCTTCACCAAAAGACAGCTAAACCTTTTGTTCTTGTAATAGAATTGTTTTACCTTTTTAATGCTTATTTTTGGATGTAATCTACTGGAAAAACGATATAATAACACTAAACTGAATAAAAAGTAACACTTTCTCCAATAAAACTTTGTCCATACTGCAATACCTGTTTCGAATTAAGGGAGGCAATTTAACCCAAAAATGTTTATGTGTATGTTGAGCATTTCCTACTACGGCAAATTCGGTATCGTAGACTTTGCGATACACAAAAAATAGATAATAAAGGTGAGTTAATAACTTTTATCACCATGTTAATAAGCATTACTGTAATGTTATGCTACCAAATATTAAATTACTTATGTGCCTATAGCGTACACTCAGAGAAATGGTTTCTTGCATCAAGTAGTTTCTCTTGCAAAAATCAGTCTCTATTCAAGAAAATATCTGTACTGCAAGACAATAAAGGTGCATAAAATAATTTTCTTTAAATTTTATTTGTATTAAATCAATATTTTCTTAGGGTTAGAAAATCAAGAAAATCCAAGAGAGAAAAAAGTTTCTTCCAAATAAATCATTTAGTTTTAAGTTAAGAAAATATTCATATTAAAGGTAGAAATGGAAAAATGGTCCAGTTTTCACAAAGTAAGATTACAATAATGGAAAGAAAACCTAAAGTTAATAACTAACATTAGGAGCAAATGAATGAACTAATGAAAAAGTTTTTTTATAGGTTACAGTAAACTAAATTATTTCTTTAATAATGTGATTGAATAGGGATTATTTTTATGTAGTTCAATAATTAATGACTTAATATTTTAGTGTATTTATCCCTTTTTTATTATTATTATTTATTATGTATTTAAAAAGCTATAGTTAAATTCGTACACGTGGTAAATAGTAATAAAAAGAAAAAAAATATTACATTAACGGGTATCTTTTGAAAATGTTTATGAATCGTATCTGTATTCTGGTTCCGTCGTTATTATCTAGGACGGCATGACTATAACTACTGGAACTAGGTGGCGCCAGGAAATATTTCAGTTAGTGTTTTTGAAAATTAGTGGCATAAACTGAGAGATGTAAGAGCAATTCGGCCAGAAACAAAAAGCTTTAATGCTTTTCTCTTCTCATATTGTTTTTACCGGTAGTGATTCCATCAATACCAGGAGCTATTTATATTTAGCATTATCTTGGTTATTGTTTCTAGGCAGTTTTTTCCTGTGTACTTCTTCGTTAAGTTCACATTTGTTTGGCCATTATTCTGCTCGAACAGTACACTCGTAATAGCCATCCGTGCTAGTTCTGGAATTGCTCAGAACAGCGCGTGTTTTATTATGGTAGCTACACTCATAGACAAAATTATCGAATATTTTATGTTAACATAATTTCTTGAAAATAATTTCAAAATATCGACGTAAACTTATGCGTGCGCTGATATTTAGCTAGTAAGTGGATACACATATTCAACTGCAAACTCACGGCATTTATTGCCTATCGCGCATTTTATCGTCAAATATTCCTTTACAACATTTAAGAATTATACTGAATTAAGTTATTTGTGGTGAGACTAGGCAATTGATAGTAATTAAGTATTTCGCGTTGTGCATTTTCGTCCATTAAAAATATCACTATGCCACCTGCTAGACGCTAAAGTGAGGTTGAAATGGCGGAAATTGTGATTCTACTTGATGAAGCATATATACAGAAATGCACGACATTCAGAAAAAGTCAATCTACAGTATCAAAAATTTTGCAAAGGTGTCGGGGAATTACATATTCTTTAATTTTTACAGCATTTAGAATTACACTATTTTCATGATTTTCACTTGATGAAAACTTAATATTGTGGATTTAAGTTTTAAAAATAAACTGTTCTTCCTTGTATAAAGTGTTTTAATGATTTGATCAATCGTAACTTAGCCTTTTCAAACATAAATGGCGAAAATTTTATAATATTCGGTAATTTTGCCCATGAGTGTATTTTGACCCACAAATTAAAAAAAAAAGCTTTTATTTTGTTAAACGTTATAAAACATATTTCGTCCATATGCATACCACCGCTTACAATCTGCTCGCCCATAGTTTTATTTTTTCATTGTATGTGTACATTTTGAATACAGTTAATTGCTACTAGAAAGTAATAGATGCTTTGAACTGCTAAAAGAATATTGACTCATTCGTTGCAGCATTCCAATAGATATTACCCTCTCCCTGTCGCTTATTCGTAAATCCTATTGCATTCACTACTTTTACCGCTATCAGTAATATGCTCAAGTTCAAAAGTACCCATACTTAAAGGTATCACAATTTCAGTCAAGTCATCATACGAGGTGTGGCTATAAAATAACCAGGCTGATGCTACTACAGAAGAATTACGCATGCGCCAAAGTTGTAAGACCGACGACTGTATAGCGTGAAGCTTTCTCTTTCGATTGCCGCCCCTCCCGTGTCTGTAGACATATTAATCTGGACGTGACCTTCGTTTTTATAAGGTCTATTTATTTTGTTTTGCCGAAAAAATGATAAGTGTTCTAATAGAGCAACGAATTGTAGTGAAATTTCATATGAAACTTGGAAAAACCGCTACTGAAACTTATCTTTTATTAAAAGAAATGTATGGCAATAAATATCTATCACGTGCGCGGGTTTTTGAGTGGTTTAAGCGTTTCCAAGATGGCCGAGAAGACGTTGAAGATGACGCACGCCCCGGTCGTCCTTCCACGTCAAAAACGTATAAAAATATTGAAAAAGTCGGTAATCTGATCCGATCTGATCGTCGGTTAACTATTCGTGCGATTGCTGAAACTGTAAGAATAGACAAAGAATACGTAAGGCGAATTTTACATAACAATTTTAACATGCAAAAAGTATGTGTGGAAATGGTGTCTAAAATTCTCACAATCGACCAAAAAGAAGCTCGTGACAATATCTGTACTGACACTTTAAATGCTTTGAAAATGACCCACTTCTTGGAAAGAGTGGTAACATGTGATGAATCTTGGTTTTTCACTTATGATCCAGAAACTAAGTGTCAATCCATGCATTGGAAGGGCCCAACTTCACCGAGAGCTAAGAAAGCACGAATAAGCAAATCAAAATTCAAAGCAATAATGATTGTTTTTTTCGATATTAATGGGATTGTGTACCTTCACTGGGTTCCTGAAGGTCAAACTATTAATCAACGTTACTACCTTGAGGTTCTTGCTCAACTTCATGAAAAAATAAGAAAAAAAGACCCGAATTGTGGAAGAAAAGTCATGGGTTCTACATTAGGACAACTCACATTTTATTGTCTGTCAAGACGTTTCTAGCCAAATATAACATCCCAGTGTTAGGCCATACGCCTTATTCGTGTGACCTGGCATCATGTGACTTTTATCTGTTCCCCAAGGTCAAATCTGTATTAAAAGGAACAAGATTTCAAACCGTTGAAGCTGTCAAAGAAAAGCGGCACGCGCGATGAAGGAGCTCACAGAAGAAGACTTCCAGCACTGTTTTGAACAATGGAAGATTCGCATGGAGCGGTGTAGGGATAGAGGAAGGGTATATATTGAAGGGGATAATTATTAAATATGTATAAATTTAAAATAAAATGTTTTACAGCATCAGTCTTATTTTAGAGCCACACCTCGTAAATAGTAATAGTAAACCTTATTCAAAAATTACATTTTCTATGGAATTCTCACTTGCATAGCTTCAGAAAATAAACATTCGTTCAGAGTTAGATAGAAAACAAAGAATCTAACTAGATTTAATCGGTGTAATTTCTTAAGCTAGCAAACTGAGTAAATAGTTTATTTAAAAAAGAATACTAGCACAAACTGAAATATACTATGTTAACAAACGTGTACCACTTCATGGTGCTTGTTGAATGTCCAAGATATTTTTAACTCTAGTAAAATGCGCAATTTTTTTCCGATTCAGTGTTCTTTTTTTGTAACAATAATATTTACGTTTTAGGTTTATAAATCAGTTATAAATTTATTTTATTTTCGACTATAAATTTAATATGACCATTAATCTTTCATTGCAGTGAGTTTTGGAGAAGTGCGTTTAGCACCTAATTAATATACCGGAATGAGCAACCTTTACAAATTGTAAGTTACAAATTGATAGATTGAAAAGTGAAAGCAACTGAAATTAAGTAATCCTACTCCAATATCCTGTTCATGTCAAATATAAAATATAGGTAACAAGGTTCCCTCTGTAGTACGAGTGTTATTACCACTTACAAACCCAATTATCAATGGAATTATGTACGGCTTAATTTATTTGCTCTGCCGATTTCCAAGAACTATTTGTGCAGAATATGAGACAACTTATTCTCATGTAATAAGTTTTCTTTGGGGGAAACCGAAAGTAGATTACGGCATTTCGATTTCACTGGAGCTGGATCGTACTGGAAATGTTCATAAACTATTTATTGTGTCGCCGACACTCAAGCAATCCCATTAGATCTGAAATTGAGAAAAATCAAAGATCAAAGGATTGTAGGTGTAAGTGTTATGAATACGCTAGCATATATATAGAAGTATTAGCTGATACCGTACATACTAGGGTAAGTAAGGATTCATTTATAGGCGCGAGTCCCATGCATATGTATAGCGAATAATGTCGCTGCTTGTGCCGATTCGCTTCGCGCGCCACCTTATACTTTCATAGCGGGCAAACGTTGTAACACTGTCCATATATTTTAATGGTTCACTTTACTACGGAACTTACTAACGCGGTATATGCGCTCTTTTAAATAGAAGAAAAGACTGTTATATAGATAAAATAACAGATATTATTTACATTTGTATATTGATTTACCAATATGAAAGAAAAAGATTCGTGTTTCCTAAAAAGCTCCTGGTAGGTAAAGAACAACTTTCTTTAATAGCAACATTACTAACTTTATGGCTTGGTGGCCTAATGATAAGAGACCCTGCGCCTTACTGCAGCAGAGTTAGGCACTGTACGTTTGAGTCCGACCAGGGGCAAGTGGCAGATTTTTTTGGTGGGTCTGGCACAATCCCGAGTCACCATTCACATATTGGAGAACTAACTGCGTTTCACACTTTAGGGCGAAGGGATGATAACTAGAGTTGCTCAATTTGCGCCAACAGCCAGTGGCAGGTGCATAAAGGTTTACACAAAATAAATGGTCAGAAATAAAATATAATACGTGCTCAAACGCTTACCGTCTTAAGAGTCTTACGCGTAATCACAAAGTGAATAATGTCTGTTAAATATCTGCAACATTAGATATGTTTCCACATTTATTTCGGCAAACCGAGTGCGGCGTGAGGAAAAAGTGTGTTTATGTGCAGAAAACGAACGTTCTACATCTAGTGATGTTATATTTGCGTAATTAAAATAATCTTTGGAACAACTTAACGGTTCTGTTGACGCACCTTCACAAATTTGTCTTAATGTGCCAAAACCAGGATCTTTCTCTAAAACACTTTCAAACCTTTCTAGAACACAAACATTTTTTGCGTCTTCTACTGCGCATAGCTATGCGTGAACATGATGCACTATTTGCAGAGATTCCACTAACGACACCGAAGGATTTTGTAATTTTGCTATTGCCCCCACTAGTCTGAAGTAATTGCTCTGAATAGTTTTTAAATCCGCTTTAACTTGACTGTCTTCAAATTTCGACTGGCTTTCCTTGATAGCCGCAACTTCCTTTGGATCGAATTGTAAAACCACGTTCTTAATATTCTCAAAATATTTATGATAATAAAACGCGGCCTGTAACCATGTTCCCCAACGTGTAAGAATAGGTTCTGGTGGCTCAGGCGGGGACACAATCTGTGAAATATGCGAATACGTTTTGGGGATTTGACAAACACTGCTTTTGTATGCGCTATTAAAGCGTCTATCTCACGATAACATTTTCTAATACTATCTGCCACATGACTGAATGCATGAATTTTACACGTAACAAGTTAGCACAATGTTTTTTAAGAGACCGGCCTACAGAAAGCATGTTTGCGGCACCATCACTCATAAACATCAACAGTTGGTTTGTTGAAAGTTCAAACTTTTCCAATATATTTAACACTAACTTTGAAATTACTTCGGCAGTACATTGTTGTACTCGTCTGGAAGCTAATAGAATTGAAGGTGAAGATTGATGTGGCTCCATTGTACGTACCATTACATTAACCACAGAATGTTTTTTACGATCTGTTGTTTCGTCCACACATAACCACAGTTTTTTATCTTTCAACTCCGATTTAATTCTTTTTTCAACATGTTCACGAGCAGATGGCACAATTCTTTGTAACGATGCCCAACTTGGTAATTTCCCGTCCGAATATTTATTCCAAAAGGAGACATATGCTTCTTTAGCCCCGCCGGCCAACCACGCCGCGCGCAACTGTCGTAGCTCTGAGGGGCCTATCTGGCGCACTCTATGTCTATCTATGCGCTCGCAAGGTTCTAGTAAGTGATCGTAGATTTCAGAAAAGGTACAAATCATTACATGGTATCTTACTGGAAATTCCTACCAAAGCACAACCGATCTATTTGCCGTAGAGTACGTGGATCGTCCTATTCCTTCGCATTCGACGATTTAAAGGATCGCCTAAGCGTTTAAGAAATTTGACTGCGTGGTCGGGAATTGCTGTAAATATTAACAAATAGATAAACAGCCTCAAATCCCTCTAATTGCCTCCCGAGCGGGAGGAGACAGAAATAAGGGTTTGTTCGTTAGTTGAAATGGACGAACCTTACTCTAGCGGGCAAATTGCAGACGAAATCGGTGTTAGTAGAAGTAATGTGAAACGTATTTTGAAACGCAACAAATACAAAAGGTCAAAATTGCCAGGAGAGTTTTCCCTTTAATAAAGTTATATTGTTAGAGTGAATATAACAAACTGTACTTTCTAACATAATTTGAGAATACAGAAAAATTATGCAGTATTAACACATTTTGTCAGAAGGCGTTGAATTATAATATTACGTGATTGAGCGGACATGCGTGTTTATAATATGCGTGCGTACCGCTGCTCGCTTTATGATAAACTACGACTGGATGGGATCTCTCAGTTAGACTCGAATGCGCTGTTGCTATTGACAAAGGTAATCCCCTGTACGTATCTGGATCAACGTGTATGTCACCCTGATAGACAAATATTTCCGAAAACTATTTTTTTTTTATATTCGGTAACGAAGCTTTGCCTGGAACCGTACTAAATAACCCTACATCAGCAACTTTACTGACTTTTTACATCGGCTGAAGCACAAATAATTGTAGCCACATATAAATTTAGGTAATTCAATTACTTGTTACCATAGTTTAAATTTTCGACAGCATTTTCTTTAAGAAATATAGCCTATTAAATTATGAAGCCGTTATTAAATTGAACGTAACAAATTAAACGCTGAAATCAAAAATAGGCAGCAATTAATAACTATTTTTCTTCTCCAAGTGTATTGCCGATACTTGAATTAAACAATTTAACTTAATGTCTCGCATTCATCTCTTAGACAAAAGCTTCGAACTTGACGGATGTACCACTTAACAAGCTTTTCTACAAAAGAAAAAGAAGAGATTGCTTTTCCGGGTCATTAAGAAACAATAGGATTTGGGGAAGGAAAAGTACATACATCATTAAGTGACGTTAGGAGTAAACCAATGAGAAACAATAATTCATTTGCAGATTGCAACTACCTCTTTGCTATTTGTTAATATTCTATATTTAAAAATTTGTGTGTAGGTGGAAATGTGTTTAATATGTTCCAGATAAAATTAAATACATTGTAAAGTATATTCTTCCATATACCTATTATATGTATATTGCAAACCCCTTTATATATACATGCATATATTATACGTGCTATATTACCACTTCATTTATTTGCCTGTTAACCCTGCATGAGCTTAGATAGTACGGCGGATAGTGTTATGTTATTACCCAATCCATCATAGATAAAGTATAAATTCACACAAAACCGGACGATTTTATCTTCCGAATGCATTATTTTATGTACAGTGATACAAAAAACTAATGTATCTCCCTATCTGCAGCTGTGTAATAATATCATTTTCTGAAAGCCCTTCGCAAAACTAGTTTTTTTATGTGGCAGTACATCGTTAACGTTGTGAATAACGGAGTAGATTTCTTTTTAACGTAACTATTTGGTGCAATGTTTCTTTACTTATACACCTAATATAGTAACTGTTACACAGCTTAAATATCCTGTTTGGTATACAAGTGAGCACATTCAAGATTTAAGATTGAAAGAACATTATCTATACCTCCTTTCATTTTAAAAGACTGTAGCCAAGTATGTATTCCTCATCTATGCTATTTGTTTAATTTACCTATCTCTGATAACAGATACTTTTCCGAATCTTTGGAAAATTGCAAGATTGGTACCAGTGCATAAGAAGGGCAATAAACAGTTAATCGAAAATTATAGAACGGTTGCTATTGTAAATAACTTAGCGAAGGTTCTTGAGAAATGCTTATATTCCTGCATCTATCCTCAGATTAAGCCGTTTGTCTCCATATATCAGCACGGATTTGTCACTAACCGTTCAACTGTAACAAATTTAGCAGTTATTAGGTAATTTATCTCTGATAATATGGATGAGAATAAACAAGTAGACGTTATCTATATAGATCTAAGTAAAGCATTTGATCGCATTGACCATTCTGTACTACTTATGAAACCAGATGCAATTGGATTTTCTACGTCTTTAATTAATTCCTTCTCGTCATACCTTACGCAAAGGAAACATCATGTAGCTCTTTCCGGACATGAATCTCAACATTTCTTTCCCACTTCTGAAGTGCCTCAAGGAACGAACCTGGGTTCTCTTTTGTTTATACTGTGTATCCAAGATAGCACGAAATACATGGGTATATTGGAAACCGTTAGAGATACAAGGTCGGTTAAATGGGGAAAAAGTTGCGCACTTATACGGCAGTACAATCCGGGATTACATTTTTAAAAATCCATTCCGTTACTGAGACTCAGGGTGAAAACCAAAAGTGTACGTTTTCTAAAAACCTTAATGTTTTCTTTATTATAAAAAATACAGTCGTTAAATTTTCAGCATAGGGGTAGTTAGTAATGAGGACTTCAAAAATGGTCTCAGAAAAATTCTAGGTTCCCTGAGTTTAAAAATACAATATGGAGCCCATAAGGAAAACAAAAGTTGGGTACAAATGCAGAGAACCCAGAGAGCCTCGAATTTTTCTAAGGCCATTTTTGAAGTCCTCATTACTAACTACCTCTATGCTGAAAATTTTACAACTGTATTTTTTATAATAAAGAAAGAGGTATGTGATTGTCCTCAAAGAATTTCTTAACCTTTTTTGTCACATGGCAAGGAGCATTATCTTGCATAAATATACGCCCTGTCGGTATGCGACGTCGTGGCTTAAAATACGGTAATAACGTGTTTTTAACACATTTATGTACTGCTCTTGACGCATTGTACCTTCTACAAAATACAAAGGACCGGGTCTGTCTCCACTAATCACTCCCCAAATCATTACCTGCGGAGGGTGTTTTACAGTTCGAAGAACCGTGGACTCTGTGAGACGTTCGCCAGGTCGTCTACGAACAAATTGTGCTCGCTGCACTAACACACAGAGCGAGCACTCGTCACTAAAGAAAACCTATTAAATAATGCACACATTAATTCGGTAAAAATCATGTTGTTAAGTTATTCACCTTTCTCCAATTCTCGTCTGTGAAATTAGGCGATTTTCGCGCAATCGGCGCCTGACAGTTCTGCTCGAAATCTCTATTCCTCTCTCTTGTAATTTTTTTTGAATCATTTTAATTGTAGCAAATCTATTGCTCAAAGCCTGATGAACAATTTCACGGTCAGATCTCTTCGAAGTTTTTCTTTTCCGACCGCACTTTGCCTGTCTTTGTGTCGATGTGCTTGCTGCTTCGTTTAAGTTTCTAGCTAAACGCGATACAGAAGAAGGAGATACTTTCTGTAACTTTGCAATTTTTCGTTGTGAATGTTTGTTTGATTGTAGAAGAGCTTGTATAGCGGCTTTTTGTTCACTTGTTAAATCTTTCCCGGGCATTTTCTACAAAAAAACCCAAATATTTCAATTTTTTTCAAATTCCAAATAATTAATTATTAAGAGAGAGATAGAATAACAATTTTACCTTTGCAGTAACGATATATCAACACAAAACCCTTAACGATACTCCACAACTTAGCTTCTATACGGTTATGACGAAATATTTAAAAAAATATCGATGCGTATATATTTATATATACGTACTTTACTCTTCTAAATATCATTTCTCTGGTATTTTTATTTATTGATACAATAATCTAGTCCCCCTATAAACAATCGAATTCAAAGCAAAAGAATATTACTTTAATAGGATGGGAATTTCCAGGTAAAGGGGTTGATTTATGACATGTTTCAAGTAATATGGCCAGCGACTGTATAAGCATCGATTGCCACAATTACAAATGTGTCACTTATCAAAACTGAAAATGTGTAGTCTAGCGCATACTGAGTGGACTTTGACAACCTCTGGAATCTAAAAAGTAAAATAAGTTTAATCCAGCATTGTGTAGGTTCATCAGAAGATTACAACAAAAAACCGTTTTGCGATTTCTCCATTAAACGATTTTATTTTCAAATACCGAATTAAAGAGAAAGTAACGCATAACATTCATAACTTTGTTATTAAGTGGCTTTTTGAAAAACGGTTAAAGATGTCAATTTTACTATGAGCATGGCTTTCCAAAATGATTTTATATTTAAAAACGTGACTTGCAAAGAAGACGTAACTGACGCCTATTTAACGACGAGCCATATACATATATGAGAAGAACGTCCTTACTCCTCAAAGTAACCAGATATTTTCTGTGAGCTATAAAAGTCGTTCGTAGATATTTCTACGCGAAGATTAATAACCAGTTTTATTAGATACAATAGCAACTGATCAACAATAAACGCGAACGTGGTATGTACGGTATCAGCTGTAATAGATTTGTGAATAACAAAAGCTGCGTTCTTCTTACATTGCCAACGGTTGCTTATCATTCAAATATATACCTGATACCTTCTCTAATGAATTTTGCAACACAGAAATTCTAACTGAGCTAGTGGATAATACCACCAATACAAAGAAATTCGATAAGTATAAAAGCTTAGAAATCCACTGCTATTATCGGCATTGTTTTAGTCGAGGATGAGTCACAAGTAGAAATAGCTTATTAATTACGAATTTAATAGGTGCATTTTCATTTTGCAATGTTTTGTGAAGTCGTAAATCGTAAAACATTATGTAACGAGTATTTTTAAACCGTACGTATGTGTACATGTAATAACTATGAGAGTGAAGAATTTCTGCAATGTCTAGGTCTAAGCAATTATTAGATTACATCTGTACATATCGTAAAATTGAATAATTAAAAGACTGCTGGAAAACAATTAAATTTTTATTGTTATCTTGATAAAAAAAACCGATGCAGAGTTGCCTTGTCCTCCCAGACGTTATTATTATAAGGAGATCGAAGGAATGTACTTATAGAGTAGATGATAAATTACAAGATTTATTGACCCTCGTTTAAAACTGGCTCTTTTTAGAAGCTTTAAAACCCTTTAGTTACTATCGTATTTATATCTTGTGATATTTCCATGCCAGGTATATTAGTAGCTTCTGAAAATCAATATCGATGCTAAGCTAAAGCAATAGCTTAGTAAGCTCTTCTTCTCGGGGATGTAGCATCTTTCTCTAATTCAGAAGGTTTGACAAATCTAGTGTCGCCATATATATCGTTGGAAAGAGTCATACTGCTGATAATATGGAGTTAAATAAGATTATAAACAACAATGTCCAATTGATTTGTTATGAAAGCATGGAAATGTTATGACGTGCAATAGAAAGACATGGGAAGACAACTAATAGACTATACTTCATTTCTTTTAATAATGCATTGTGGAGATAGATGGGGCATATGAAACTCGAATTTTGATTGGTTTAAAACTAGCAGCTATGTACACAGCTACAATTTTATGAACATATATACACGCATGCGTCAGCTAGCGGTTTATTTGCGATTTATTGTCAATTGTCAAATATTTCAAATCTCGCTTTTAACGTTAGTTCTCTGTGTATTTTGCTGTGGATATTTGTTTTCTTTAATTTAATCTTATTATACATTAATAATAGTCTTTTTTAAGGCTTTGTTGAATATTTTTCAGTTGAAAGGTAATGTATAATATTCAATATATTACTTTGCAAAATTGACGTAAAATTGTAGGTAATTATGGATGAGACGTATGTTCCTCGTCGATCTTTCTCTGAAGAGCCACAACCCGGTCCTTCTGTAACCACAAATACCAAAGGAAAACATGTGCGCAGCAACATATGAAAACAAACTCTAAAACGCGAAGTATAAAATTAACGTCATCAGAAGTTGGGCTGTCAGAAAGAGTACTTTGGCAAATCGTTTCTGAAAAGGAGTCAAGTGGTATTTTAAAATCTCCATCTCCCAAGAGAGTTCGACAATAATTTGCAGACAAATTAGATGAGGATGACAAAAAGGCATTTCGTAGGACTGTTCATAGCTTTTTCTTGAAGAATGAATTACCAACTCTGAATAAAATAACTGAGGTTGGTAAAATGTTTATTTTAATGTTATATTGCTTAAATAATTTTTCTTTTAAATAGGATATGAAAGATGATGAAACATTGCCCAATATTAGTCGTAGCACAGTTAGGAGAATTCTGAAAAAAATAGGTTTTGTGTGAGAAAAGAGAACAAGGAATCACATGTTGATCGAAAAGCCAGACATTATTTTGTGGAGGCGAGAATATTTAAGTAAAACAAAACAGTATCTTCAGGAAGGTGGTAAAATATACTACTTGGATGAATCTTGGGTAAATGCTGGACATACAAGAGCAAAAATATGGAAAGACAAAACTGTTGTAACTGCACGTCAAGCTTTTGTTGAAGGGCTGTCCGCAGGTCCGAAAGATCCTTCCGGGAAAGGAAAAAGGTTAATAATCACCCATATTGGCAGTGATACTAGGTTTATTGAGAATGGTTTGTTGTTGTTAAAAATTCAATTACTGGAGAAGAATGGGGAAGATGTATTCAGCACGTTATTAAAGAGGAAGATGACATGTATCGCTTGGATAATATCATTGAAGATAGGCAGTTAACATTTGCTGTGAATACAGGTTCATCAGATGAAGAGCTCACTTTCAGTTCTTCGGAATGTGAATTTTGAAATCTTATTTTTATTTTTTATTTATTTTGCACTGTTTTATTATTTATTATGTTATTTAATACAATTAGTTTAATTAAAGAAATAAAATTAAACATTGTATTATTTAGTCAGATTGATCTATTATTCCTTCATACTTATCGGAAGTGTTTGTGGTAATATAATATTACCAACAAATTTAAAAATAAAAGTGAAGCTATTAACTATAACGAGAATAGATGTCATATTTGTAATATTTCTTGCAATTTTGTTAATTTGATTCCTAGATTATTTAAGAATTTAAAGTAATATATATGTATATCGAACATATGATGTTTATTTGTATTTAATTCTAAATTTACATAATTTCGCGTCACAAAATTTTTGTTTACATATGCGACAGCATCACAAGATAACCTCGCTCAATATAATATTGAAATATCGAACATCTGATCGATCATAACTTGTCATCATTGTCATAACAAACATTCAAAATCTTGTCTGTGTAAATTGCTCTGCTCCTACAGCGCCACCTACGGCATTCTTAAAAGAAATGAAGTATAGTAAAGTAATAACTGATATTTAATTTCCTACTGTGATCTAACAGTAATAATATTTACTTTCTATTATTTATTTGTTATTTATTGCATACTATATATGGTAGCTTCAATGATGATTATATTGAAGATTCCGAAGGAAAGACTAGCCTGATTAATTTACAGAATTCTTTTCAAATGCACACTCATGCATTAGTCCAACTTACATGATTAACTACATTTGTTTCAAAGACACGCAACGTTTTTTGGATCACAACGGATTGTTCGATCATTCTGCGCTTGTTTTATATTACCTTAACTAATGTGTTAAAGGTCCCTACTGATAGAATTTTTAAATATCATTTCACTTCAAATAATTATGCCTCGTTTTGTAATTCTTGAGCATCTGAAACATAGTGTGATGTAAATAGACTTCACAAAATACACAGAATTCTTTTCAGTTATATATATAATATAATGTAGTACTACATACTGCACGCAAAGAAATGGTTTCTTGCATCAAGAAAATAGATTTTCTTGCAAAAATCAGGCTCTATTCAAGAAAATATCTTTATTTCAAGATAATAAAAATGTATAATACAAAAAAATAATTTTTTTGAAATTTTATTTGGATTAAATAAATGTTTCCTTAGGATTAGAAAATCCAAGACAGAAAAACGTTTCTTCCAAGTAAATCATTTAGTTTTAAGTTAAGTACGAGTCAGTACGTATTAAAGGTAGGAATGAAAAAATGGTGCAGATCCCACAAACTTCTATTGAGAAATTAGGCGACCAGTTTTGTGTTCAAAAATCTCATCAGGCCAACTACAAGAATATCCAATAAAAGAAAAATTACAATCATGGAAAAAACCTAAAGTTAATAATTAAAATTAGGAGCAATTAAATGAGCTAATGAAAACGTTTTTTTTTATAGGTCACAGTATAATTAAATTATTGAATAATTAAATTATTAATTAGAGATTATTCAATAATCCCTAATTAATGCTTGGGTTACTGGTTTCTGTGGTTTGAGGCTAGGGTATACTTCGACGATTTTTCTGGGTTGGTTCTTCCCACCAACCATAGATGTCCCCATATTTGTTATTAACATTTAAGAAGGATTACTATATATCATATAAAATAAATTTAAACAATTTGTCACATCTAGTTTTATTATAATAGACCAGTTTTTAACTTGTTGTGTACGTGCCTTTTTTACAATTTTATTTATACTTTTGCAGTTCGATTTAAATGAATTTTACAGTTTGTTGTCTCATGAATGTAGTTTACACGGTTTTAAATCACCTCCTACTGCTTATATATAATTGTAAGTAGAATTTGAAGATAATTTTTCTTCTCCCTTTCATTACTAATGACCACGTGCACTAATTGCACCAAATAATTTGCAAAATCTATATAGTAAGATTCTTGGTGATGGAAGGGGCAGGAGGAGGAAGGGTCTTACAATTTGATATGTAATAATTTAGTTACTAGACTAAAATCTAATTACATTCTATAGTGCAGATGTTTTTCACTGTTTCATATTGTGTGATAGCTTGTATTACGTTTATTCTATTGCGTTTTCTTTTGTTTGGATAGCTTCTTAGCTGGCCTGAGGATGTGTTGGCAAAAACACGAAACCGGTCGCCTAATACCTTTAATAGAATGGTCCAATTTCTCACAAAAGAGAAATTGGAAAAATGTTTTTATTCCTACCTTAATTAAATTATTTCTTTAATAATGTAATTAAATAGGGATTATTTTTATGTAGTTTAATAATTAATGAGTTAATATTTAAGTTTATTTATCCCTTTTTTATTATTATTTTGTTATATATTAAAAAACTGTAGTTAAATTAGTACACGTGGTAAATAGTACTAAAAAGAAAAAAACATTACATTAACCGGTATATTTTGAAAATGTTTACGAAATCGTCGCTTTCTTCAAATTTTCTGCAAGATTTTCTCGAATCAAATTAACAAATGTCTTAAGCAAAGAAATACAATTACTTCATTACAAGTGTATACTTCTCTTAAGCGGAGAATGTAACACTAAAAAGTTTTTTTTATTATTTAAAGCAGTTGTATTGCGGATGATTGAAACAGTAATTGTCTTAACAACTTTGATACAAGTAAACGTTTCTCTGCGTGTAGACACATCATTTCCTTTAAGAACGAAAGTGCAAAAAGAAACCGTGGATAATACCAATCTTCAAATATACTAAAATAACGAAATCAGTAGACACAAAAAATGTCGAAGATGTTGAATATTATAAAGTTTATACAAATATATACAAAAAAGTAATACTTATGCTGCTGTCTCTATATAATAATAACAAATATTTGAATGTAAAGAATAAAATTAAGGTAGCTCGGGAAATTATAACCTCTAATACAAACCGAAATCAATGAAATCAATATAAATGATATTGATACTGTTTTAATCCCCTTTTTTCAATATAACGGTAGTAACGGTAAATAGTATGTTCTGTGAGCATATTTCTGAGCTAGAGGTATACAATACAGTTCGTTCTCTGGAATCGTCGAATTTTACTGGCATTGATACTATAAGTTCAAATATATTAATCAATGCAATAGATTTAATACATAGTACAACGGTTAACTCACAGTTACATCGAAAATCGATCTGTTGCTGATGGTATCTTTCCTCGTGTTCTGATAGTGGCTCGAGTTGTTCCTGTCTTTGAGGGTGCGGATAGTAGTTAAATTGCCAATTACAGACCTATATCTTTGCTTTCGACTGAATCGAAGGGTTTGGAAGATATCGTATCTGAAAAAGGAATTGCGTTTTTAACTCGTACAGGTTTTTTTCATAAATCTCATCATAGTTTCATAAAAAATAGATCTTCCACTTCTGCAGTTCATCATTTTACCGACATTCTTTATAATGGTTTGAATAACGACTTCAAATTTGCTAGTATTTTTACGGATTTCAGTATAGCCTTCGACATGGTCGATCATGATATTTTACTTCATAAATTCTGCAGTTGTAGAATATACGGTGATTTGTATAAATGGTTTGGGTCATATATTTCAAGCAGTGAACAGGTAGTCGATATACAAAATACAAAATCCAATAAGCTTCTGTCGAAATGAGGTGTGCCGAAAGGCTCAGTAATCGGACCATTATTGTTTACCATTTTATTAATGATTTACCTGCAACGTTCCCCAATTTAATTCTCTGTGCATATGATAGTACTTACATTAGTGCTAACCTCAATAAAAACCCTTCACAGATATAATTACAAGCAAGTTTCAATAATTTCAATTCACCGTTTGTAATAAGTTATACGAGGATCGTTCGGAAACTACGTGGCCTAACAAAACAACGCAATTGTTTTTCGACAAAAAACATTTTATTTTTCAATATAGCCTCCTGCTCGCTCAACACACTTATTCCAACGATATTCCAAATTGGCAATACCTTCCTTGTAGGTCGATGAATCCAAGTCCTCGAAACAGGAATTTACAGCAGCGATTACCTCGGAATTATACGAAAATCTCTTACCGCCGAGCCATTTTTTCAGGTTTGGGAACAAATGATAATCGCTGGGACCCAAATCTGGGGAATAGGCCGAATTAGGCACTAATTCAAATCCCAATTCATGAATTTTGGCAATTGCAATCGCAGACTTATGGGCAGGTGCATTATCCTGATGAAAAAACACTTTCTTCTTTACCAAACGAGGCCGTTCCTATTTGATTTTGTCGCTATGTTGTTGCAACAAAGTGGCATAATACTCGTCATTTATTGTTTCCCCCTTTTCTAAATCATCGAGTAAGATAATTCCATGAGAATCCCAAAAAACAGTTGGCATAACCTTTCCTGCTGATAAAACCATTTTTACCTTCTTTGGTGGCGCAGAACTTTTGTGTGCCCATTGTTTGGACTGTTCTTTGGTTTCGGGAGTATAATGGTGGACCCAGGTTTCATCGACGGTTATGAAACAGCGAAAAAAGTGTGCTGTGAGCAACCGCGGCACCCAACGCGCCGAGTATTTTTTCATTACCAATTCTTCAGTTAAAATTCTGTGCACACTGTCATTTGAGATACCCACTATGTCTGCTATCTCGCGCACTTTTACTCGACGGTCATCCAATACGATACGGTGGACTTTTTCAATCATATCCGAGGCAGTTGCAGTTTTAGGACGTTCACTATGGGGTTTATCATTTGTGCTCGTACGAC
Source organism: Dynastes maya (assembly GCA_029619315.2). Taxonomy (NCBI): domain Eukaryota; kingdom Metazoa; phylum Arthropoda; class Insecta; order Coleoptera; family Scarabaeidae; genus Dynastes; species Dynastes maya. Next base: position 56,905,696 of record JAROYE020000001.1, read on the forward strand.
CACGCTTGAATTCGGCAACTCAGTTTTTAACTATTGAAACGAAGGAGCGGATTCCAATAGTGTTGAATCCAGCTTTGCTTTAATTTCGGTTGGTGTTAAGCCTTTCAAATAAAAGTACTTTATCACTGCTCTCAACTCAGTGTTTTCCATTGTTTACAAAATCACAGGAGACGTTCACTTTGGCGTACTGTCAAAAACATACTAATTGACAGATCGCTCTGTGCTGTCATATTTAATCTATTAAAAGATGATTCTACAGAATGGTAATGAAAATTCCTCTGGATTCGCGCCATTTCTGTGTTAGGCCACGTAGTTTCTGAACAATCCTCGTACTTGAATAAAATTAAAACATCATTCATTTATTTTACACATGGTGTCAACAAATAATTTAATGAAAGTTACTTAGTCAAAATAAACAACGATTCTATAAAGCCAGTATCACACACTAAATTCTTAGGTTTACATATTGAGAATGGATTAAATTGTATGTGTTTTGTATGCTCTGTATCGATTGAAGGATCTAGTAACTCAAATATACTAATATTATTACTCACATTTTGAGTCTGGAATTAGATATAGGTTAATATTTCGCGGAACATCCACTTTTACCAAAAGAATTTTTACACTGCGCTTTTAGAGTGATCTGTAGAGATGTTTTCAAAGACATACAAATACTTACTATGACATCATTATATATGTATTTTACATATACTAACTTGCATTAAATCTAATGAAGAAGACTTTCTTAAAAATGGCGACATCCATCAATACAATACCAGAAATCGAAATATGTTAACTACTCCTCAACATAGTTTTAGAGTTTACGAAAGATAGCCTCAACATATGGGAACAAAACTGTACAATTACCTTTCAGCCATGAAATCTTGAAGTACTTTACGAAGGTTTATGGCTGCGATGGGAACATTACACTACTATTAAATTTCAGATAGGGTAGATGGGGTATAGTTCGGCTTGAATACGTTAATGAGATTTCAAAACTTTCTGATATTAGGTGTAGGAACTAAAGTAGCCTCCAGAGCAATGGCGTACCTAGAGCTTTTGCTATCTGGGACGGTCCCCAATTTGCCATCCTTCCTAAATCAATCAAAATCAAGAGTGGTTATTAACAATTACTGAACATAAACAAATAAATAAAAATTGTTATCTCTCTGTTGAAGTAGATTATACACATAATGATACAATATAAGCGTGTTTATATATTTATTTTCCTTGCTTTTTTATTAGAAAAGTCTTGAATGACATTGTCAAAATTTATGTCACCTATTAGTTGTTGTTCTGTAGAAAGCATCATTAGATTTCGCAATCTTAAATCACTCATTGTGGAACGAGTTGCTTGTTCTTATAGAGCAGGTACAGGTAAAATTCTGGGTCCTTCTCCTTTCAACATGGAACTGTTCTTGTATCAACAAAGTTATTCACTTAATATTCTACATTTTCTTTTAAAAGATTATGTGATATTAGGCTCAAAATGTACTTATATTTCTCGGATAACTCTATTCAACGACAAAAACATTTCTTTTTGCATTTATTCCTCTAAAGATAGCCCCACATCTCGCGAATTTTCACCACCGCACCACACCATTTTCTTCATTTCTAACACGACGTTCAGTGAATATTTCCAACTCCTCACAAATTTTCTTAGCTGCTGTAACTGCCTTTTGTAGTAGCGTGTCCCTTTTTTCAATGAAATACATTTGTAAGAAGTTCAGGTTTAAATTACATTGATAGATATATTTAATTCCTTTGTTTGCAGGTACTGTTGCGTGTCACTAATTTCCAAAGGAACGGATTCCCAAAAAATTTGCAGCAGGAAAAGCATTATCGTAAGGCTGCCCTCTGCAATTTTGTATGTCTAATCCGTCATTTTCTAATTTCGTTAAAATCATATTTGTTGTTTCTTCAGCAGTTTTCCCTTTAGTTTCAACGAAGTCAATAAACGATTCTACAACTTTCACTTCGCAGCCATCAATAATTACATATCTAATAAATTGACTAGTTTGATCTTTGTGGGGAATACCCGGAGAGCTGTCAGATATTGATTCTATTGATTACAATATTATTATATTATTTATTTTTATTTTTATATGATTAGGCAAAAATAAATAATAAAAAAGAGGCCGCCTCAAAATATGTGCCGCCCAAGGCAGACCGCCCCCTCTAGGTACGCTACTGCTCCAGAGAAGTACGACTTGTCGGTAATATTTATACACTTGTGTAATATATGCACTAAAAATTACTACACAGCGTAGTCGTTGCCACTGTGGAATATCGTAACAAAGACAGAATGCCATAATCTTGCCTTACTGATATGTCTTACAATTAGTTGCCATAAATCTTCTTCATTTACAACAAATGATTAAAGTGACTAAAAATTCTTAATTTCAAAAAATCGATACTTTTTAACACACTAACTACAAGACTTACTAACTTCTTCACTGTGTTAAGTTTTTGACACACAAGGTAAATGTACGTCTGGGAATAAATTGAGGCTACCTCACCACCAACACTAATTTTCTAAAACCCTTTTTATTTATTCTTTATAACTTATAACACCTTGAAATTTAAACATATGCCGCATTTTTTTCAATTTAATAGAAACGTAAATATCAAATTTTTTCCAAAGATTTTTGACACATACGACCGAAGCTATAGCTTGTCTATATAGTATAGTTGATATTTTTTGAACCTATTTTTTAAAATATTGAATTTTAAAATTGTCCATAAATTAATGAATCGTATTTTTTAACTTATTCCCAATTATTATCCATTTTTTATTTAGTGAAATAAAGCTTGATCGACATTTATATGTTCACTATATAGAACTAAGAACAATAGACTTCGAATTGACAAGTAATCAATCAAACTATCGTAACCTGTGTTCTAAGCTGGGTGACGTAAAATGATTAATTACAAAATCGTTGTCGTTTGCTTTGAATTAGTTACACCTAGCTATATCATATGTACACTGTAAAGAATTGATTAATTTTACTTTGGTGTGCTGTGTAAATTTACAGAATGGAAGAGTGCAATACTGCGAAATTTTGTAAAGTTGACCATCTTACAGTCGCGCTTTATGTAATGTTACAATTAGAGTAACCAAAACTTGCGGACTCGCATAGGCGTCGGTATTACGGGTTAATATAAGAATACGAAAAATTCATAAATAAACTCACTTGCTAATTATTCAACAAATTAGAGGCATCAGGATGTGAACTACTGTAAACTTGCATCATTGCATATGTTTCCACAGTTACTTCTTTAAACCTTGTGCGTCGACAAGAAAAAATATTCTTATACATAGAAAACGATCTCTCCACATCTAAGGAAGTTACATTTGCATGTAGAAACTGTTTTTCAAAATCACTTAAAAGTTCACTATTCTTACACTTATTACAAACGGCCTCTAAAGTATTAAAATCGGGATTTTTCCTTAAAACATCTGCCAACTTTTGACTAGCGCATAATCCTGGCGTATCATTTAATGTGTGTAATTTATTTTTTACACTCTCCACTATGTCTAATGATTCCTGCAATGACAATTCAGTACATTGTAGTTTTCTGATGGCATCTAGTAATACTGTATAATTGGTACATATTGTTGTTAAATCTTCTAAAAGTTGAGGAATTTGAAATTCTCTTTGACTTTCTCTAATTGCTTTAGATTCATTCCGATTAAATCGCATTATAACTGATTGAATTTGTTGAAAATGGATCAAATAGTAAGAAGCTGCTGTTAGCCAAGTACCCCATCGCGTTAAAATTGGTTCAGGAGGTTCTGGAATACCTGGACAAAATTCACGAAATTCTTTTAAACGTTTAGGAGGTTTACGAAACACCGCTTTAGTACTTCCAATCATCCGATCAACGTTTCCGTAATGTTGTCGAACAACTTCACCAACTAAATGCAAAGCATGCAGCACGCAGGTTATATGTATTAAGTTAGGAAATATATGTTTTAAGGATCGCTCAACACTTAACATCGTTGCTGCACTATCTATCACAATCATCACAACTTGATCTTGGTCAATTTTAAATTTTTTCAAAGCGTTCATTATCACTTTTTGAATATTTTCCGCGGTACATTGTTGAACACGTTTGCAAGCTAACAAATATCGAGATGCTGTGTTCCCGCTAGATAAAACGCGAGCTATTACATTCACAATACTGTTTTTCTTTATATCGGTCGTCTCATCCACGGTAATCCATATTTTTTTGGAACACAAATCACGTTTACACACATTTTCTAGCATCTCTTTCATTCGCAGCAAATGATTCTGTAATTGTGTTTGTGAGGGTAATGGAGTAATGGGTACTTTGGAACGTATTGTCGCCAAAACGTTTTAAAAGCTGCTTTTCTCACCAACGACAACGGAAGATTACAAGAGGTAAACATAATTAATAAATGTATGAGGAATAGTGTATAAGGTATTTCAGTTCTTGCATTTCTCATATGCTTAATACCATTGACATGCCTCTGGCAATCAGTTCTGTCCAATGCAGCCAAACGAACATTGCATATTAAGCAAAAAACTGCACTACCGTCATATTTTAAATGGGGAAAAAGTGACACATACTTATGTACATTAGTAGCAAATCTATTACGAGGCATTGTTTTCTTAGGTATGTAAATATTAGTTCTATATGAAAGGATACACTGATTATGTACTTGGTATAATACTACAACACACAAAAAACACCAGCTATATTTTCAAAAGCGACACGTAAGTACATAACCTTGACCGTTCGACTAATCTCTGCAACAGCTCAACCGGTACTAAAACGAAATCTCTCTCAGCACGGTTTAACATGATTTATATTCAAGGTCGACACTACATGCCTGCTTCTCTACCGGTTTAGTTTATTTATGAATTTTTCGTATTCTTATATTAACCCGTAATACCGACGCCTATGCGAGTCCGCAAGTTTAGGTTACTCTAGTTACAATGCTTGTTACTTTGTACACAATTTGGTATAAAAGTGCAATGCGGATACCAAGAGTGCAGTGTGTGGTGCAATTAATTAATGGATCATGAAAGAACTCCAATTAAATTAGAACCATGCAGCTGAACAAAAGCACAGCAAACGAATAATGAGAAGACCACCGCAACATTTGACTAGCATAGGGGAGCAACATGTCTATTAAGAGGTATAGCTGTTTGAGAGACTACTTGCATAAGATGGACTTTGTAATTAAGAGGAGGAAACATATAACATATCACATTATTTTCGAATGTGCAGCGCTAAGTCACCATAGAGTCGCAATGCAAAAGGCAATTGATCTACCATTGGAGAAAGATTTACTGCATAGGCTCCCAATCGAGGAAAGTAACCTGTTTATGTAAAACGAAACCAAAGTAGGAATAATACAATAGGCCCATTGGGCCGCAGTATTAAGATGTAAAGATTAACCCTGCTTATGGCAACAATCACTCAATCAATCAAAACAATGCGGATATAGGAATTAACACGTAATTAATAACAATAATAATAGAGTTTATTGGTTTTAGTACGTAAACATACAGAATTACGAGAAAAAGAAACAAAACAAAAGTAATAATAGTTAAAATATATGTACATAATAATAACAACAATCTTATAATAGCATAATATCAAAAAGACTATTTAGCCGTATGGTTATAAAATAACCAGTTTAGCGTTCTTCCAATAGCTTACCAAAGAAAAACAGAAAAAATTATAAAATAAAAATAAGACAAAATATATAACTTCATTAAGTTGTATCTAAACACCTGAAGGTGCTGAAATAACATGAATCAAGCTAGGCTTCGATATCGATGACCTTCTTATAGAACTTGGTTGATGTGAAAATCTTCGATGTTTTACCGAAATACTCAATCAAAAAAATTTGAGTTACCGTTGCAGCGTGTAGGGCGTTTAAAATATCGGTCGTTAAACAAACAGCCGCATTTCGTAAAAATTTCAAATTATGTTGACTATCTCAAAAACTAAGATGGATGTAAGAAATATTTAAGGAAATGAATTGAAGAAAAGCATCTAGAAATATAATAATGTGTAAGGTGTTACATTAAAAAAAAACCTAACATGCATCGTGTGCGACGGAAACTGAACACCCTGTGTACTTGGGTATAATTTTATGTTATACAACATTTACCTCCGAATATTCTTTTAAAGCTTTTTCTCTAAGCTGCTCCAGAAAAGAATTATCTTCCGACCATGCACTAGATAGATACGCTATATATTCCCGCATTTATCACAAGAATACCTTTATAAATAGGTCGAATTCGTGCATTTTGTTAAGTTGTCAAACTATGTGCCCAGCTAAAGTATAAGTACATTAGATCGAATGCGATACAGCACAAATAATACCAAGTTTCAAAGCTATTACTTGTTTATAGTCTGCAATCTCAATTTCTAGGCAAGAGTGACAAACTAGATCTACCTGCTAGATCGCAAAATCGTCCTAATATAATAACAAGAGTGCATTCTATTAAAAGTGTGCAAATCGCATATCCCCTTAGTAAAGCGTAAACTCAAAAAACGACGAAATGATAACGTACTAAGTGCAAAGTCATCTACCGCTGGCAACGCTCTTTGGATTCATGTATTTATAAACTTTGATGACGTTGAACTTGCATATGTGTATTGCAATACAAAGAGTACTATCGCTACATATGCGGTCAGAAACAATTATTACAAAATAAAATAACACTTTATTTGAATTCAGGTGAATTTAAGATCGTTTGAATTAAAAATACAATTACAAATAATTCAACTAGGATAATTCATATATGTGTCTATATACGAGGGCGTATTGAAAACTAATGCCTCAATGGCTATAACTTTATTAGTAATAGATATATTGTTTACATATGTGTGAAATGATAGTATAAACTCTCCTCTACCCACTGATATTTATTGTAGTGGGATGTTCCAACGTGAAAGGCGTATGTTAATATGTTGCTAAATTCATTCTAATTAATATTATATCAAAATTCGCTGATATTAGATTTTAAGAGACATTTTTCTGGGTCAATATGTTTAGTGTTACGTGCATATTATGCAACGTATGTATGTATGTATTCATCGTTATAGTTTTATGTGTATCTCTAAGAAGTTTAATTTATTTCATTTTATACTTTTGCCACACTTGAGATAATTTGTATGTATATGTGTCTATTTTGGTGTTTTACTATTGGGCACAAATAAATATTACTATTATTATTATTATTATTAATAGAGTTTTATACGGAACTTGAATTATTTTCGATTAATATTCGAGTTCCGACATTTTGATTATTTATATTATTAATCTTTTACTCCTTAAAAAAATAATAATAAAAGACTCGGTTAATGATATATTACAGGGGAGAATTAAAATTCCAGCTTATTTTAAGGTATTTACATTTTGAAAGCATTATTTGTAAAAATGACACGTACACACACAAAAAACACACTGTATTTGGACATAACCGTCAAAATCCCTTACGTCACCTGCGACACCGAGTTCGATCTTCAAAACTTCAAAATTAAATATCAAGTCGTTAGATTGGCAATGCTAGGGACGACGAGAAAAAACAGAAGTTAACAACGAAAACAATTCTGACAAAAAAAAGATCCTTCGATTGGTATTTAGAAATTGCATTATAAAAGTTGAAATATCGTCAAAGTTATCAGTGCAAATGTATTGAAAAGCGTTTAAAGTGAACCATAAATCATCACCAACGATTTTCAAGAATATTGCATCAGTCGTAAAATTTAAAGAAGAAATTCGAAAAAATTTCATTCGAGAAGACGATCTAAGGGCTCCAACATAAGAGGATTTTACCAAGAAGAGGAAAGAAGGAACAGTTAGGATTATACACACACACTCAATAAAAAACGAAGTTTTCTTGATAATAACGCCTGTAGTTACTTCTCGTTATAATTCAGTTATAATTATCACAGTAATAATTTTATCAACGTAACACAGCTAACACTCAAATTTCCTTCACTGTCTAAACTTCATATAGACAACAATTTATTATTTCATGAAATCCTACTTTATTTATCAAATCATCAATTTTTGAGAGATACCAAAACCTGTACGTAGACAAAATATATATGTAGGTACCAATTTAATCATTTCAATCGTCATGCATGCGCATACATAGATTACATACTTCTCCTATATACAGCAATCAACTCAAAACAAAACTGGCATAGGCGTAGAATTGCTGGTGTAAATTACAAGGTTATTGCCTATGTTCAAACAAACATCGAAAAACAATCCACGCAAATGCGTACACTTAAAGCATCATAAGTCAGAGCATTAGCAGTTACGAAGTTTTAAATAAATGCATATTCATTATAGGTCTGTATCTAAATAGAGCTTTTATTCAAATTTTACTGCAATTAATACTGTGTGTTTTTCCAAATGTACACGACAAATGGAAACCTTTCACGAATGCGATATGCATAACTTCCGGGAGTACTCAAATAAAAATACTGAGAATATGTAAACGAAATATGCATTAATTTTAATCGGTACCATTCAGAAAGAAAGAAAGCAATACTGCACTAGTTGCAAAATATCACGATCCATAATAACACCCACCATTGAACATTGTCAATTACTAAGAATTGTGTACTAATTACTAAGTAAGAGTAATTTGTTTCAAAACTTGATTTTCTTAACGCTTAAAGATCAGAAAGTAGCTATTTGTTGAAAATGCTTTAATTTTTATTGTCCTTGTATGTATCTGTTACAATTATATTTATTTACAGTAAAGACAATATATGTATTACTTAAGGCAAAAGTATATTTCGTCTCGATTTTAGCGGCTTAATTGCTAAATATATTATCGTTTGAGTCATTAAAACTTAACGTTTTACATTTCGACAAATTTTATTGTCTTCTTCAGAGTGTATGTCCAAAACTGTCAAATAATTCGTTTTTAGTAATAGGGTTCTTTGTTTGCTTTTTTCTTTTTTTTGAACTTACAATAGAACATTGTCAACTAACACAACACTTTAACATTTTTTATTTTGGTTTTGTCTTATCAAATAAAACATTAAAAACTATTCTACGTTACAATCTTTTGGGTGTTTTAACTTATTTTTAAAATAATTATTCTAGCCATCTTTGTTGGCTGACGGAAAGACGAATGTGAAAACTCCGATTCCAGCGAGGCGACGCACATTCAAACATTTTTTTTTATTTGTGTAAGTGTAAAAAAATTTGTATACAATATTTTACTATCGCCAAATATTCTCAAGGCCAAAAATTGGATGCAATGAAATTAATAGTTTGAGCAACTAATCATTACAAAATGTGCATTATTACAAAATGTGCAATTGTGCTCAATATCGAGCACAATTGCATAATTCCTACAAAAGTTCAACATGTTCCACCCAAAATTACAATTTACTTTAGAAAACGAACACAACGATGTGATTAATTTTTTAGACCTTACGCTAATTCGCGAATAAGTTTCAAATTCAAAAGAAGTGTCTTTTATATATTGATCTTTGTTTTTATGACGTCATGAAGTTCATACTCTTGCCTGCCCGGGTCTCGCACTCTGTCTCGATAACCATATGTTATAATTAATAATTGTATCATATTCAATGGATTTATGTATACCATGTTGTAATTTTTTGACTAGTCTGACAAACAAACAATTATTATTTATTTGTATGATTGCGCAAATGAAATAATCCAATCATGAGACAGTAAGTAGTATCGATATAGATGATTTTATCACACGATTTTATTATTTTGCTTATCACCGTTTCGGATCAACCATCACTCCACAGTGTGCAACAGATAGCACGATCAGTTGCATGACAGCACGATCAATGGTGTGATATAGATTGTAAAATTTAAAAAATTTAATTAACCAGTAATAGAGGAATGTCACAACTATTCTTAGTAATTGTCTTATTGGCAGTAGAAATATAGGTAGGTATAGGCTGCGTCTTCAAATTTATGACTATGTTATGGTATCAATGAAGGTGCTAAGACGAAAAAACACAGGTTCGTTTCGAATGGTATGCCCAAGTGAATATAATCACCACAAAATCAGATACACTTCTTTTGTACAATGGGGTGGCGGATTGGGGGTCATGCCCATTAAGCCTCTATTGCATCAAGTTTCGTGCACTTCGATAGCTCTATATGCATCGAAAATCTCGTACATCTAATGGAAAATATTTAATGAGAAACACAGAATCCTCCGATTTTTAAACACCGATTTCATCCTCAAAAACCGTTGTTTAGATAGTCCTAGAGGGTTTACAAACCAGCCTGATTTGATTAAATTCTGTCGGGGTTGGGCACCTTTCCTGATGAGTCAGTCTTTAGATTGCGTACTCGCATGACATGTTACAGGTATTTTTTAGAGGAATTAATTTTTTAATTATTTGAAATAATATAAAATATTGTCTATTATGAAATCGTAATTGGCTGCGATTTTTGAAAAATGCCATCGTGAAAAAAGGAGCGTAGAAACTCTATCACAAATTTTCGGTTTAGTTCAAATCGCCGTTGAGTGAAGACGTATTTAGCGAGTGTTTTGTTTTCTAAGCAAATCCAACTATGTTTGAATTACACTTCAAGTCGAAGGTAAATTCAACTTTTGATTATTCAAGAGTATGCATGATTTTAGTGCGTGACGCATTACCATAGAGAGTTCGCGTAATGTCAAGGTTTGAGGTTGGTTTTTCTTCTATCAACTTCCTTTTCGTGGGATGTTATTGTTTGCTATTTATTTTTATTTAAACTGCGGAAGGGGTATCTAGGAGACCCTGTCGGAGCTTACAATCGAAAAATTTCTCTTGTTGTGATAACATAACAATATATATTTCAAACATTGAAGTTTTAAAAATCCTGCCACTTTTTAATTGAGTCGTGATGTCGTGTCATTTTAAACCAGCTTTATTTTCAATATCAATTATTTGAATTTCTATGCACTATAGAATTACTATTTTCGCATACGGTCATCATAATTCTACCATGATGATTAACGAAAGCTGTTATTTATTTAGAGGAGCACTGAATTATGCTCCTGACTGAAATTATCCCATAAAAAAATGACAAATTATACGTTTATTTTCCTTTCTTTGCAACCTGCTTCTCCCATTTTATTTTGATTGATATCTTCTAGAAACCCTGTTTCAACTTCATAATAGTAATAATATATATTATCCAACAGATTATTACAATCCAATTACAGGATAACACTTAAATTTAAGTAGCAGACAAAACAAAATTTTAAATTACAAAATAAACTATAACAGTATAGCAATAACAATAATAATAATAAAATCATAGAAAGTCTTACAACTATAAGTGTAATCTGGCTATGGTAAGCAATTAGGCAAGGGTATTGTAATTTATGTCACAATATTGCGGGATGCTATTAAAATTCCGTGTCATGACTGTGAGGGGAGAATGGAGAGCAGAATTAATTGTAACAGTTGGTATATAATAAGTTGGTAAGTAATAAGTAGGAAAATCGAGGTACCAATAAATTTAGTTCAGATAACAGGCAAGTACAATCAATATTGTTATTCAGAAAGTTGTACAGGAACTTCAAGCTGTTGAGTTGGCGTCGCAGATGTAATGATTCCGTTTCAAATTGTTGCAGTAAAACATTGTGATCAAAACCACGCATTGGATAAATCCCCACGGCTTTATAAGAAACATATTTGAGAAATTTACGCTGAACTTTTTCAATCAGCGCTTCATAGTTTTTATATATCGATATCGATTTTCATGTACCTCGAAATTAAAAAATCCGTTGATGATGGTTAAATATTTGAAAATGGTCCCTCGCTGAATTTTTTATCAGGGATCTATGGCTGAAATCTAAAAATAGACGAGATTCAATTCGCTAAGGTGTAAATATTGACAACGTCGGGTGTGAAATAATTTGCAAACCTTGCCTTGCTTCATTGCTATAAATAAATCAAAGAGAAAAAAGCAGTTGGATATCTTGAAAAAGTAATCGGGAAAGAGCGAAAAACAAAAAGAAATCCAAATATAAAAGTGATATACTTCGAACCGAGTGTAAATGTTATTGAACGAACAGTACATCGCCTATACATACCGCGTTAGTAAGTTTCGTAGTAAAATGAGGCGCTGAAATATATGGACACTGTTGCAACGTTTGCTCGCTATGAAAGTAAAAGGGCGTGGAGTCGCCACGGAAATGAATCAGAATCAGTAACAATCCAACCGCTGTCAGAGGACCATTGCGCTAGGCTACAGTCATGCATTATACCTCTAGTTTATTTCTTTAATTGATCATCCTTGCCTTGCTCGATCTTTTCTCCTTGGTTATTTTTGTTGTTGTTTGTGTCTCGAAATTATACTGTGCAATAGTTTTTTTAATTATATTCTTATAAACTACTAAGTCATGAAATGGTACCACATTAAAGGCAGCACTGCAAATGACTGCTTATTTGAACATCTATTATAATAAAAGGTTGAACTAAATTTTTACGCATACAAATACGATTCATTTTGACATAAAATTCCATTAATAAGATTTAGAAAACATGTTTTCGCTTTGGAATTTGCATTTAAAAGTTTGTATGTTTGTTATGCACTTACTATCATTTAAACATTTAATATATTGGATATTTGGAAATGCAAAAATGTAATCTAGTTATTTTATAATGAGAAGTTCTATTTATTTTTGTAATTCATCATTTTTTCATTTAAATTAAGAACGTTCTCTTTCTTTCATATACGACAATATTACATTTAAGTATTTATTTGGAAATAATCAACGATTAAAATCCATCAATAGGATAAAAATCAAATAAGATGTATTACGTATTTCCATAAATCTGTGTGAGATTGTCTGGGGACATTGAGGAGTGGAGAGAGCGTTCCTAACACAAGCGCCAACATTATTCGCAATATGTATGGGACCAGCGCTTATAAATGAATCCTTACCTACCCTAGTATATGTAGTGTTTTGTTCATATTATTTTCCTTTTTTTCTAAGAAAAGGTTGACAGGTTTTGAAAATTAGAAAATTTCATATAATAATTCACAGCTAAGGAAATCCGGCATCAGTCACCCTGCCGGTGTCGTCTCCAAGCTTGAGCATTATTTCATTTATTATAGCATTAAAAGCGAGTAGATGTTATTACATTAATAAAATTAGTGCCTTTGGGATAAAACAAAAGAAAATAATAAAAGCAAAATGCTCGGCACTTAAATCGGTCGACGGCACTAAATCTGGTCAGTAGATGTGATTGATGTCGTGTTAATATCGGTGCCGTGCCGTGATTGTGTTGGTACTGATATCGGTAAATGTGAAGACGCCCAATGACGAAGTAAATTATTACATGAATTGCATATTTTATTTTCGGAAGGTTGTGCCCAGTAGCTACAATAGCTCACTGAAAGTTTGTAAAACACATGTTTAAGCAAATACTAACAATTTCTACATCAACTTTCCTTCTTAATTACAAAGTACTGTTAAACCAGGATATGAAATCTTTTTTTAATGTTTGAGAAGTTTCTTTTCAAAACGCATTTCCGTGAAAAGAAATCGCTGTTGAGTTGCAGGTGGTGTTTTTATCAATGACCATAAAGTAATTTACATATTTACTTTCTAAATAACAATTTTTTATTAATATTTGTCGGACTGTTGTGTTAAAGTTAATCAACCATTTGACCATTTGTTTCTTTAGCAGTTACTGTTTAATTTTACATTAATTTTTATTTTGTTCTTATGAATCCTTTAGAAATGCTTCAGTTTTTCAATTGAAAACGCAAATGATTGATTGATTGATGAACTTCTACCCTAGCAGGTTTAAGAGCCTATATAGTAAATCTTTCTCCATTGGTAGATCAATTGCGCTTTGCATAGCAAATCTGCGTTAAACTAGCGATGCACATTCGAAAATAATGTGAGCGACTGTTACCTCTTCCTCATTGCAAAGTCTACATAAAGGTTCATCTTTGTTGATCCCAATCTTATGCAAGTGGCCTCTCAAACAGCCATGTCCTGTTAGTTGACATGTTAATTGGTGTTGCGTTACGATCCACCCATTGATTGCACCACACACTGCACTCTTGGTAATACCGAGACTCGGCTCAGGGCCTATATAATTCATTTTTGAGCCTTCCCTCGCTAGCTGGTCTGCAATTTCATTGCCCTCTACACCCCTGTGTCCTGGCACCCACACTAGTGTGACCTTGTTGTGTTTAGACAGAACCATTAGGTTTTGCAGGCACTCCCATACTAGCTTGGAGGCTATATGATAAGATGCGAGTGACTTTAAGGTTGCCTGACTGTCAGAGAGAATGCAAATCGTCCCACCCTGCGGTCGCCGACGCAGACTCACCCACATGCAGGCTTGTATAGCATATATTTCTGTTTGAAATACCGTGGTGTATCGCCCAAGTGGTGCACATACTTTGTATCCCTAGTTTTCCTCATAAACACCAACGCCAGAATTAGTGCCCGTTTTGACCCATCGGTGTACCAGATTTGGGTTTTCGGTTTTGTCCCTCTCAATTCAAGAAAACTTTGAGAGGTTTGTCATAGGAGATCCTGGAGATTGTTGTGTCGCTACATATATCAAAGATGGAGTTTGTTACTACTGTTTCTATTCTAGTGTGTCCGGACCCACTGTGGGTTCTCCAGCTACGAGTGTTTTTCAGTATGTATATTCTGGCTTCTCCCTTGATATAGATCTCAAGAGGAGGTAGGTTTGGCATGGTGGTGCTTTCAATAGCTCCAGTTATACATAGACATGCCAGTCTCTGAATTTTCGAGAGACTAGTTATCGCATGCTTCTGTATGATCTTAGACTACCAAACTAGGCAGCCATAAGTTATCATAGGTCTTACCACCGTAGTGCACAACCAGTACGTCATATGTGGTTTGAGTACCCAAATTGCTATTGTGTTGATATGTCATGTACTTTAAAACGCAATAATATATAAAAAAAACTTACATCCTGTATATTTGAGTATAATTTTATGCTACGTAGATGTTATCTCCGAATAATTTCTGTTGTGAAACTTTTTCTCTAAATTGCATACGGAAGGAATTATCTTGCACCTACACACCAGGTGGATAGCGTATAAATTGTAATCTGGAAAGGGTAAATATCAATGGATGTGTCTAAAGTATTATCCACACTTAGCGGTTAAGTCATGATGCATTAAACAGCTCCTATGAACGACATTGTCGTTGTAGCACACTGAAAGACAGACCAGACAATACGTCACTACCATCACAGAAAGCATTCAGTATTTTAACGAATTCTGCAGTTATTCGTGTTTGAGGGAAATTCAAATTTGCGAAATTGCTACTCTGTACGTAATCTTCATCATTAGGGTAAACTTCAAAAATAAAAATTGCAAGTTTTAAGAATTTATTCTGAATTTGTTGTATTCTATTGGAGTACACCTTGTAACAAGAATTCGAAATAGACAGATTGTGAGGTAAATTACCAAATACAAGGAAGAAATCGCAACAAATTCTCATGAATATCGAACATCGTTTAAGCCTTCGTAACTATATCTAGCCTCAATATGAGCATCAAAGATTAGCTGCAACATTGATTCTTGATCGATGATTTATTTAAAACAAATATAATAATATAGTAAACCATTTCAATTTATTTATTTTTTTCTAATATATGGTGAAAACTAATTCACGATATTTTTCTATAAAAAATTATATTTACATACATGAAATATAATATTAAGTTAATACTTACGTACTTTGATGCGTAGAAAGTTTTCAGTGACCATTTACTGCCATTTACACGCCCTCTTGTGTTGAACGACAGCGTTCAGACTGATGTCTCATGCATTTCCTTTTGGCATCTGTTGGGATAACGAGAGCAAAGTAGGTGTACCGGACAATGTTTGATAGGCTGACCTGCAGTGGTGCACAATGATAAGAGTCCGTGTACGTTTTAGTATTAAACAGCAACGTGTTATAAATAACAGTTTACCTTTCTTTTATTGTTAATAAGAGGAACGTCAATCTCCAAATTTTCAAAAAAAATTGTGTTTTATTCAGAGAAAAGCTATTCGAAAATGTGCTTACAACTTTTACAACTCAAATAGTTTGAAACAACCCAAACTATAGGAATTGTAATAAAATTAATTCTGCATTGAGTTGTGTTAACAATTGCTTGTTTGTAATTAAGTTGCTATTGTATCTAGCTGTTTTGCATACAACTTTATCTACTTTTACGGTAAAACCAGAGGAAATCCATATGAAAGGGGAATAATGCAATTGAGGTACTTAGTACGCCCCCACAGTTATTTTCAAAAATAAGATCAATAAAGGCCTATAACCCACTTACGACCAGCTCGAAAACAGTATGGAAATCAAATAATATCCTCCATGAAAAGCTACCGGTATTACGTCGAAACGTCATGATCTGATACGATATGTGAAGGCACGAAATCTGGATCAGTGCCAGAAACGAATGGAAATGCACTGCCGAGGAAAAATAATAGTTGGCAGCGACATGTGACCAGTTGCACGCATAACAAGAAGAGAACGAAGCTAATAATTAGAGTTGCTCAATTTGCGACAACAGCCAGTAGCGGGCGCATAAAAGTTTACACAAAGTAAATGGTCAGAAATAAAATATAATACGTGCTCAAACACTTACCGTCTTAAGAGTCTTCCGTGAAATCACAAAGTGAATAATGTCTGTTAAATATCTGCAACATTAGATATGTTTCCACAGTTGTTTCGGCAAGCCAAGTGAGGCGTGAGGAAAAAGTGTGTTTATATGCAGAAAACGAACGTTCTACATCTAGTGACGTTATATTTGCGTAATTAAAATAATCTTTGGAACAACATAACGGTTCTGTTGACGCACCTTCACAAATTGGTCTTAATATGCCAAAATCAGAATCTTTCTCTAAAACACATCCAAACCTTTCTAGAACACAAACATTTCTTGCATATTCTACCGCGCATAGCTGTGCGTGAATATGTTACACTATTTGCAGAGATTTCACTAACGACACCGAAGGATTTTGTAATTTTTCTATTGCCTCCACTAGTCCGAAGTAATTGTTCTGAATAGTTTCTAAATCCGTTTTAACCTGACTATCTTGAAATTTCGACTGGCTTTCCTTGATAGCCGCAGCTTCCTTTGGATCGAATTGTAAAACCACGTTCTTAATATTCTCAAAATATTTATGATAATAAAACGCGGCCTGTAACCATGTTCCCCAATGTGCAAGAATAGGTTCTGGTGGCTCAAGCATACGGGGGCACAGTCTGTGAAATTTGCGAATACGTTTTGGGGATTTGACAAACACTGCTTTTGTATGCGCTACCTCAGGATAACATTTTCTCATACTATCTACCACATGACTGAAAGCATGAATTTTACACGTAATATGTAACAAGTTAGCACAATATTTTTTAAGAGACCGGCCTACAGAAAGCATGTTTGCGGCATCATCACTCGTAAACATCAACAGTTGGTTTGTTGAAAGTTCAAACTTTTCCAATGTATTTAGCACTAACTTTGAAATTACTTCGGCAGTACATTGTTGTACTCGTCGGAAGCTAATAGAATTAAAGGTGACGATTGATGTGGCTCCATTGTACGTACCATTACATTAACCACAGAATGTTTTTTTACGATCTGTTGTTTCATCCACACATAACCACAGTTTTTTTATCTTTCAACTCCGATTTAATTCTTTTTTCAACATGTTCACGAGCAGATGGCACAATTCTTTGTAACGATGACCGACATGGTAATTTGCAGTCAGAATATTTATTCCAAAAGAAGACATATGCTTCCTTGTCTAGTAAATTAAACGGTAGATTACATGCAATAAAGGTAACACATAAATTAAATTTAATTTTGTCATAGTGCCGCGTGCAATTTTTTTTTTTGAAGAATGCTGTTTACTATTTATGTGACGTAGACAATCCCTTTTGGACCAACACATTAAAGGGATAATACAAACTACACATTGAATTTTAACGCCATCATAATTTAGGTCAGGCATTTCTGCTATAAATTCTGTAACTTTGTCCAACATTGGTCGTTATCGCGATGTAGGCAACATTTTTAAAACAAACGTAGAACTACGGAATAGTATTTACGGCAGCGTACATGTATACACAACAGATCTGGTTGAGACTCACAGTTATACTGAGGGTTGTATCGAACCTCCGCCACTGCCCGTTGGTGCTAGTGATAGTGTAATAATTGATCATTGATTTAAATGAGATCGGATCAACATTGAGGAAGCCATTTAAAGACAAATAAAATAAAAACGTCCCCAAAATCGAAGGTTTTTAAAACACACAAACAAACTAATTAAAAAATAATAACGATATAAGGTTATTAAAATAAAGGAGATATCAATCGAGGCAATTTAGTTGAAAAGAAAGCGAATAAAGTGAAGAAAGTATAGCAGAGTAAACGAATTATGAAAAGAAGACATTACTATTGAATAATTGAAGATTCAGTAAGTTAGTGAAGATTAAGTCCAAAATCCACATACAAAAAAGCATTTAAAAAAGAAAGATTAATTATGTGTAAATCGGCGTATTATTAAGCCTTTTTCATTTCGCATATCGACTAATCAACACAATTTACCTCGGATTACAGCAGTCCCATACTATTGTAACACAAAAACAATTACGAGCTTCAATAAAAAGGTGCTTCAATACACGTATAACATTTACAATTTGCTGCAAACAGCCCATGTTGATTCTGCTAATGAAATTTTCCTACGAGCAAATACAATTAGAATATTATCAGATACATCCATCTTTTCCTTGCTTTTCATATTCTCGTAGTTGATACTATCTTTTTTTTTCTGTTTATATTAAGAATAGCTGAATCTAATCAATTCTGAAAGAAGTCTTATTATTTATTCGTTGCTGACGTTTAAGTAATGAATATTAATAAGCAGCGGAAATCTCAGTGCAATTAGAGAACTGAGATGCGGGATTCGTCATCTACGGGAAATTTGTTATCGTCTTTAATAATACGACAATAGTGCCCTCAACTTTTTGGCCCGAAATTTCACCAAAACAACAGAAATTCAACTTTTGTAGTTCTTTGTAATAAAGTACTAATAACAGACAAATTACACACCGATCACGGCATGTGTGCAAATACAACATTTGAATACGTAAATAGTTCGCAGCTGGTTCGGAACCAACTACTAATTATTAAATACTTGGCCATTTGTTCCAAGAATAAAATAAAACGCGTACCTACTATTTTTAACAGTAGAGGGTATGCACTTTTAGTAAATCATTTTTTGGAGGATACTTGTTTGTCGACAATATGGAAAGAATATCCACATTCTATAATACAATAGATTTAGTATGAATCAAGATATGTTTATGGTGAAATACTTTCGAAAATATAACAATTATAAATGAAAATAAGAATGCATGAGCAGTTATCGTTAATATTACAAGCTGACTAATTTGTTTCTAGGTTAGATAAATATGTTTTTAATAGTTTTTAGTATAACTCTACTTATTTTTCGAATAGATCCTTCCTCCAGGATTTTTAAATCTTCAATTGTTAGTACTCCCATGTTTATTTCTGCACCTATTTCTTCGCAAGAGTTATATTGACTTCATATGTAACCATATCTATGCAAACTGTAAGCAGTCACAATGTGTAAAAAAATATTTAATCAACAGAACAGTCTTACTTATCGATTAAAAACTATTATGTATATAAATAGATTCTCAAAAAAAGTGTTTATAATTAAACCAGGATCCTGTAATGAAAAATCACTAATAGGTATCTAATCTGTACATATATCAGGATTGGATTAGGCGATATTACCTGTAGGTGCTAATAATAATAATTATTAAAAAACCTCAAAGAGCCTTCAATGCACACCATCTGCACACTCAACAATATAAATAGGTGATACTTAAACATGCAAAATGGCGTCTTCAAATACAATCTGATCCATCCACAACTCGTCACAGACTGCAGGTTACATTGTTGGTATTACAGCTCCCTAGTAAATAATGGTGGTAAATACAGCCAATTTTGCCTCCTCAACCTTTTGCCCCGGAACTAAATGCACCATGTGATGGTAATACCCAATAGGGGCTCGGCGAAAATTGTCTAATTTAGTCTTTCGCGTCCTGCTGAGATGTAATAATAATTCTTATGTACATCCAAAAGCACAAACAACAATATTCTCGGCACTCCGCACCACACAAACTATTAATTAACTCATAACAGCCGTTTCAAATACACGTGGGTCTTCATCCTTAACCCCGTACTGATTGATGTGAGAGAACAATTATTAAATTTAAATAACCCGCTCTATCCCTACTATTCAAGAAAAATATATACAAGTACCTACTTTTGCCGTTTAAGAATAGATAGCAAGTTAAATAATAAGAAAAAAGCGGAAAAGGTCTTGTCACCACAAAACGCGAGACATGTGGCCACCCCACCCTAATAAAAATAAAAGTCGAGTGAGACCACGGCATGTCCTTTCTATCCGTCTATTTTGTGTTCTTTCCGCCTCTATACCCTTGAACTAAAGACACATGCGGAACGTACGAGAGGATCGACGTCTCTGTCATAGTACAACCATAAATCAAAAGGCCCCTTACCGTAATAAATCGAAAAGACATGATAAGTGCAAAGGTTCCTCCTCTTTATTGATTAGGTTTGCATTTTTACTTATGTAAATAGTCTCATATGCGTCCAGTTGAAGTAGCGAAATCACGTTTTTAATCAATCTTAGGTTTTCTAATTTAATATTATGCCCAGTATCGTTTATGTGTTGTGCTACACTTGTGGCTTCTGTCTTTCCGTAACTGTAACACCTGATGTGTTCATTGAATGTAGTACCTATCATTCGTTACGTTTGACCAATATAGGCTTTATCACAATCATCACATGCAATTTTGTAAATTCCCGACCTTTCTCTCATGTCCGGTTTACCTTTTGGATTGCCAAGAAGGGTTTTGAGTGTATTTCGCGAAGTGAAACATACGTTCATTTCTTGTCCCTTAAAAACTCTACTAATGAGTAAATTTAAAACTAGTTCGAAAAAAGGCAACGTGTATTTCCCTAAAACTTGACTTAGGTACGTAGACGATATTTTCGCGGTTTTTGATACGAACAAAAGTACCATTCCGGTTTTCCTCGCGACACTAAATTCAAAATTCGAAACTATTAAATTCGCGGTAGAAGAAGAAGTGAACAATCAACTTCCGTTCTTGGATAGCTTAGTAATTAGAAATAATAAAAATCTGGAAATTGACATCTATAAAAAGGAAACAAACACTAACAGATACATTATGTCCGACTCCAACCACAGTGGACAACACTAAATGGCCGCGATTAGCTTCTTAATTAATAGATTGATGAAGTTCCCCTTGAGTAAAAGTAGGTACAATAAAGAGCTAAAATTCATCAAAAATGTAGCTATTTATAACGGTTACTCTTTTATAAAGGTCGATCGCATGCTTAGGAAAGTCCAGAGGCTTTATGTCAGAAATTCCACGACCTTAATCCCAACAGTAACCCGCGATAAGAAATTTGTGAAATTTCCCTTCCACAGAGTATCAAAAGGCATTAGTGAAGTTTTTAAGGGACAAGAGATGAACGTATGTTGCAGTTCGCGAAATACACTCAAACACCTTCTTGGCAATCCAAAAGATAAACCGGATATGAGAGCAAGTTCGGGAATTTACAAAATTGCATGTGGTGATCGTGATAAAGCCTATATTTGTCGGCAAAAGTAGGTACTTGTATATATTTTTCTTGAAGAGCACGGATAGAGCGGATGTTCTCTCACATCAATCGGCACGGGGCTGAGGATGAAGACCCACGTGTCTTCGAAACGGCTGTTCCGAGTTAATTAATAACTTACGCTGCTGGGTAATACAACCATTTATTTATTTTTGTACACTGACATTGACAAAAAATAAATTGCAAACTGCATATGAATAAAAGAATAAATAATTTGTTCACTTGCCAATGCTTCATTTGTAAGTAAACTCTTTTCATTACAATTATTTCGATGATATCACAATATGATCCACAATAATCGGTGATGTTTGAGTTAATACTCTCCTTTTGACTAGTTTTGTACTTCTCTCAATAAGCATCTATTATTTCGTTGCGCCATGTACTAAAACTTAGTACGTCGCTGCATCTTGTTTATTATTATTTGTGCACATTAACGATCTATTTATAAGAAAAAACATTTTCGTACAAATCGTTTTTCGTTTTTATTTAACTGATAACTTCCTCATTGTCTTAAAGTTTATTTTCATTTCATAATCAATAAAGAGAATGCAACCACTGATCTTAAACTAGATACATCTGCACAGAAAGGGCAGTATTTATGACTATGCCCGTCACACCCGTCGCTGGTTTAATAAATAATATTAAACATAATTTCTAGTACATCAAACTGAATTTTCAATATAGACCTGTAAATTCAAAAACCAAAGTCACCAAATAACTGTCTAACATTTAGTAATTTAAAATAATTTTTCAGTTTCAGGATAATTTTCTCGTGCAAATGTCACACCCGTCACCGTGGAATGACCCTTCTTGCTTAATGAGTGAAACAATAGAGGTCGCTTTATTTGATACTCGCTGGTCTAATAGCCTCTAATAATAGCTCTGTAGTGTTTCATTACATCGAAACTTCCAACTTTTAATATTCATTTTATAATTACTCGCTCTCGATAAAATGTTTTAATTCTCCGAAGCAGTCACGAACAGTAGTCAATTATGTATGTACAATATTGCTTAATGTTTTGCGTTAACACAAACAAAACAAAGTTTATTAAACCTTTTATCAATTAAATTATGCTGCTTCTGATATTTGTAGCTTGACTCATCATAAGCGAGTATAAATCAATACTTTATTTTTGAAACTGGATTTCATTTTGCTAGCCACCAATGTATATATCGGCTATATACCATTATTATGGAGAGACGTAAATGTGATATTTATACCTAAAGGAGAAAGGCGATCATCCGCAAACCATAAAGCGTATAGACCTATCAGTCTTTCCTCATTCCTGCTCAAAGGAATGGAAAAGGTGTTAGACCAAGGAATGAAGTACTTGTAACAAACCCGCTTCATCCTAACCTACATGCCTATCAGAAGGCAAAATCTACAATAACGGCCCTCCAATTTATTACAAGCAAATTGGACGCGTCACTTATGGCAAAAGAAACAGCTCTCGGTGCATTCTTGGACATAGAGGGTGATTTTGACAACACCTCCTTCGATAGCATTGAGAGAGCAACTTCTGCCAAAGGTTTTCACCCGTCGTCTACAAAATGGATTAAAGCTATGCTACAAAGTCGACGAATAAGTGCTACGCTGGGATCCGAAACTAGGGGGTCCTGTCACCTCTGCTCTGGTGTCTTGTTGTAGATGATTCCTTGCAGAACTTAACTTCTAACGGATATGAGGTGCACGGGTACTCTGAAAGCTCTCAATGACACCTATACGTGGTGTCACAATCATAGCCTGCGTATAAACCCGCAAAACATTACAATCGTTCCTTTTACAAGGAGATGAAAAGTCTGTCTTAAATCACCCTCCATCGAAGGGAATACCATTAGCTTCAGCAATGAAGTTAAATACTTGGGAGTTACGTTTGGCAAAAAACTAACATGGAACCCCCACATCTCCAACTTACAGAAAAAAACCATTACGGCTTCACCGTAGGTTGCTTGGTAAGAACTAGGGTCTTAAGCCTCAAATGACCTTTTGATCCTATACGGCAATAATCAGACCCATGATCATTTACGCCTTTCTGGTTTGGTGGCCAAAAACAACTCAGAAGACATCAGCTTCAACATATTCAGAGACTTGCATATCTCAACATCACAGGAGTGATGCGTACTTATCCCACAGCAGCTCTAGAGGTACTGCTGGGAATAACGCTGCTTCACATCCACATTCAGAAGCAGGCTATATCGAGTGCCCTCACTCTTAGTAGGGATTACAGCCTGGGATTCTTAGGGGGCACCTCAAAATCCTTGAAGATCCCAACATAAATTATCTGATGTATATTGCAAATGACATGATCCCTATGCAATACAATTTTGATCAGCCTTATAAAGTGATAATTGAAAGCCGTACTGAGTGGGCATCCGGTGAGACTCAATGCAAAAGAGGTACTCTGGAATGGTATACGGACGGCTCGAGAATAAAAGGTGTTGGAACAGGTATAGGCATTAGTGGTCCTAACTACCACCTAAAAATGCATACAGGATCCCACATCAACACACAGGCAGAGATTTCTGCTTTAAACTTGTGCGCCATGAAGAACCTCGAGAAAGGGATACGAGGCGCAACTATAAATATATACAGCGATATTCAGACAGTTCTAAAGGCCATTAAGGCCTACACATACGAATCTGCTCTGATACACGAATGTGTACACAATCTAAGGCAACTGGGACGCAATAACCACGTTACTTTGCGGTGGGTCTCAAGCCACCAAGGGATCGAAGGAAATGAAAAGGCAGATAAGTTGGCCAAAGAAGCAGCGAACATGCCTTTCATTGATCCTAACCCCTTCTGTGGTCTCCAGAAAAGCCACATAAAATAAGCAATTAAGACACGGGAGGACAACCAAAAGGCCTTGTACTGGGAAAATGTTCCAGGACAAAAACAGGCGAAAGCACTCATATCAGGCTCGCCAAAAACAGCAAAAATAGCGCTATCGTTCAACAAAAGGGATCTTAGATTACTGGCAGGATTTCTAACAGGCTATGTAGCTCTAAAACATCACTTATCTAAACTAGGAAAAGCTGAAGATCAAATCTGTCGCCTATGCCAAGAAGATCTGGAGACGGCAAAACACATCCTATGTAAATATGTTGCCATTTATCGCACACGACACTAACATTTCAGTAGGCCATTTCTTGCACTTACTGAACTGAAGGAAGCAGATCCTAGAGTAGTACTAAGGTTTATTGAAAGTCTCCAACTATTCTAGCATACATAAGGGCATTTTGTTACAATAGATATATTAAGGTCGCAGTGATCAAAGACATCTGTGCCATGGCCCAACTATAATAATAATAATAATAATGTATGTATACCTACACGTACATATATTACTGCACTCAGCGTATAGAAAAAGCAATACACGCCATATATTGCATATGCATTAGTTTACGACTAACTGTCTAAATATAGATCTTTTGTCAATAGATTTGAATTATAGTACTGTCGTTAATGGTAATTTCAACTAATACATGTGCTTATACTCCCCATTCCAAATTTACACTAGAATATTGAAATAACTAGCCGATCAGAACAACCAGCACGTACCCTGAATTTTGTATACGTTAAATTTGATAGACTATCAGTGTGACTCAATAATTCTCTGGCTTGGTTTTTATTAATTATTGACGGCATTTACGATTATCTTTATCTGTATAAATGGATATGTAATTTGCAAGCATTTCATGTAATCAATGTCTATTAATAAATTTCCTACGTCTTCTCAACCACATAGTTAAAATCATGCCAAGTGTTTCAAATACTTTGATTACTTCACAGCGTTCTACTTCCTGAAGGCACAACCTGGCCATCTTTAATAAATTAAACAAGCTGCTTTATATAATTTTCGCATTTATCAACATTCATTATTTTATGTAAGAAGAATACAAGCAAAAGTTAAAATACATACTTGAATGCGAAGAGACGCGTTCTTGACACTAATACCGCTTTCATTAAGTTAATAATATCGCGCTTTTTAAGGAAGAAAGCCTTATTTCGTAATATCTTGCTTGAAATACAAATTCATAAAATCAGTAGTGGGGCAGTTTCATACGTCAGCACTCCACATTGTCAATTCTAGTTAATTTATTTCGTAAAAATCAAATAAAAGCCAATCAGATGCAAAAACGGATAACAATGTTTTTCAGGAAGCGGTTCCACAAACCTTCGTTTTATTCATAGTTATGTCAGCACGACCATCCCTTCGTTATCCCGAAATTGCGATAGAAATATGTGTAGTCACCTAACACCAAAATTGAAATAAAGTCGGAATCAGAGAGAAAAAGGAGGGGGTTTCTCGATTTTGCAAAGAATTTATATTTTGTCAAACAGAATCGATTTACTCTAATATGAAAACGATATTTGTTTTTTTTGCAAGAACTTTAATTTTTTTTGAGAATATCTGCTTAGTTCAAAAAATAACAGCTTGTCCTGGAACGTCCATTCAACGTACATTGCCATTATTTATTCTAGTCAATTAAGCAATTAAGCAACACATCTTCAAAATGCGTCTTGAATCTTTTTTTACTTGCGTTGGAAAATGTATAATGACGAACTATTAGCGATTAACAGACGATAAGCATGTAGAACAACGATTATAATTTAACCTACTCTAAATAATAAGAAGAATTATGTAAGATGTCGGCGTGATTGCATGAATGACGTACATGACGCCCAGGCAAATATCTCTTAACGAACAAAATTGTTGAAATTGTTCACATTCCCATGACTAAAATTATGTTAACAGATATTTTTTATAATTATTTCCAAAAATATTGAAATTAGTACGAGAATTATGTTTCCATTCGATGAAATATAAAGTAAATTGGAACAATATTGTTCAAGAATGTATGTAATTTCACCAACTGTACAATTTACTTCTGTTGTACAATTCATTCTGAAATCATTCCATTGCTAATTTCCCAGTTCTTTGAGTGTTGTATAAATAATAAACGAGCCCTAAAATCTATATGTTGGGGCGGTTAATGATCTGCAGTGAAAAATTCTGCATATTTTTAATATGCTTTAAAATCGACGTTATCATCAATGTTTGACAATTGTCAACACTTCCTTCTTTAATTGTATTTTTAATTTAAATTCCAGAAATATGCGACTTTTGTATTGAACTAAATTCTGAGACGGCAGAAAAATTTCAAGTAGTCATGGAAAGCAAAATTGGACACTTACCTTTGTGGGTAATCTACACGCAAAGAAACGTTTACTTGTCCGCCTCCATTCAAAGCAATATTTTCTTAAGGATAGTAAATAGTTTTCTTAATTCAAAAAAGCGTTTAGGTATTGTTCGTAAATCAAGTTTCATTTTCTTAAAATAAAGCATTTATCTACTTAGAATTCTCGAAATGCATTATTAATTGCACTTACCTTGTTTTAAACAGTACGACATATCCAGTAAATTATTCTCATTGCTTGTGAACTTATGAAGAAGTACACATGAAAAAAGTGCCTAGAAACAATAACCAAGAAAATGCTGACAAATAGCTCATGGTATTGATGGAATTACTTCCGGCAAAAACAACGTGAGAAAAGAAAAGAATTAACGCTTTTTGCTCCTACCTACATTGCTGTTGACCTCTAAGTTTATGTCACTAATCTTCAAAATCAGCACTGAAATATTTTCTGACGCCACCTACTGACAAGAGATATAGCCATGCCGTCCTAGACGGAAACAGGAATACAGATATCATACTAACCCATACAATGATAAAACCATTAACGTACAACGTTTCATAAACATTTTCAAACGATACCGGTTGCGATAAACTTAAATATTAACTCATTAGTTATTAAACTGCATAAAAATAATCCCTAAATAATTACATTATTAAAGAAATAATTTAATTATACTGTAACATATAAAAGAAAACTTTTTCATTAGTTCATTCACTTGCTCCTAACTTTAATTATTAGCTTTAGCTTTTTTTTCCGTTATTGTAATTTTTTTTATTTGATATCGTTGTAGCTGACCTGATGATTTGTTTTTTGAACACGAAACCGGTCGCCTAATTTCTCAATAGAAGTTTGTGAGATCTGGACAATTTTTTCATTCCTACCTTTAATATGAATATTTTCTTAGTTTAAAACTAAATGATTTTTGTGAAAGAAACATTTTTCTGTCTTGGATTTTCTTGATTTTCTAAGCCAAAGCAAATATTTATTTAATACAAATAAAATTTCAAGAAAATATTATACATTATTATACATATTATTTTCTTATATTATACATTTTATAGTCTTGAAATAAAAATATTTTCTTGAATAGAGACTGTTTTTTTGCAAGGAAATCTATTTTTTTCTTCAAATAAACCATTTCTCTGCGTGTATTGTTAATGTCTAAGCGAATAACAGTGTTAATTTTTTTTTTAATGGTTAGAAGTGCCCCTACTTCACAAAAACTGCACGAAATTATTGTGTCCCCGTATTATCGAGGAAAATCGCCACTGTATTAGAACTGGCAGAATCTTCAGCGGGAAATATTGTCACAGGCAAACTGAAACCATGGAAATTAAAGGAAAAGATACTGGTAAACTATTATAATCGAGGCAGAAGCACTTGTAAAGGAAATTATGGTCGTTTAGAATCAGTGCAATGGTTTCAATGTGTCCTGAGAGCATTGTCTGAAATATACCTAAAACTGAACTCGGATTTTGCAAGGTATTTAAAAATATGCATATGTACTATGTATGTACATAAGTGAAATATACAAGTAACTTATTTGGACCAAGGAAAAACCTCTGCTGTTCAGACACGAAACCGGTTGATTTCAGCAAAATTAAAAGCAAATTGGACCTTTGACGATTGAAAGAAAGTTATTTTCAGTGACGAGTCTGAGTTTGAGATTTGCGTGGGGGATAATTGCAAGCGGGTGATTAGAAATAAAGGAGAAACATTTCATAAAGGATTGTTAAGTTTCCAAAGAGGCAAATGATTTGAGCCAATTGGAATTGATCGACGGTAAGGTGAATGCTGCAAAAGTATAAGGAAATATTGCCACAATTTGTTGCCCAATATTGAAATATTGTACGGAAGAGACGTTAATTCTATATTAAGAGACATTTAGGACACGTTAACTCCCGAATTCTGCAACTAATAAGTTTGCAAAAAGTATGCCAACACGTATTCGCGATTGTCAAGTGAATAGGAGACGAGTTATTGCTGTTATTAGTTATACGATATTAATTTGCGTCCCAACTTTTAGTTGTCAATTATCTATTGCAGTTTAAAATATTGTTTTTGATCCTTACATGTAGGAATTTCTTAATAAACATGTTTCTTTCAAAGTATGAATAGATTCTCTTTCAAACAAGTAAGGAAGATTTATAAAATAATGTAGAATTATTACACTTGGTCCCAACACTTAGATTTTGGGGCGCGTATATACTCCGTTGTACAACGCTTCACTATTATCATTGTTATAATGGCTTTTGTCAAGCACAGCTACGTGAGACAATAGCATGTGATTTAATTAAGTATTCTGTGTACAAAAGTTAAATTGAACAAATTAAATTAGGGCTATAACTCACACAGTCAATGTCTCTTGAACACTCGTAAGCCACAATTAGTGTAATGTCCGCCGGATGCGTTCAGATTCTGGCCGTTCCAGCTCGGGGCAATAAACGTCTCACAGTTCCCTACGATCTTCACACACACATATGTACATATCTTAAAAGCGGACGTCGCGTCGTCCAAATTCACAATCCTGTATATCGAACCGACGCGACGTAGTACCATAAAATCCTCGTAAATCTCAAGAGAGAATGTAACAAATATTTGTGGACATAAAAAGGATTAATAATGTTTTTTGTAGATCATTTGTGAAATGCAACAGATGAACGGTAATGCTTTCAGTGAATCTATCTAATCTTTTGTGGAGTATTCCTTCTAAAGTAACTTATATTACATTGCATTCGCATTACAAACTAAAAAGAAAAACAAATTGAATTTTATCGATATTCAATGTAACAATTCATAAAGACCGCTTACAGTTTAGGAAGCGTAATCG